>CM046948.1:131339790-131939790 GCA_025698515.1 Gossypium sturtianum
GGTCCCACTCGCCTCAAAACCTTATACGCCCCAATAAACCTTTGACTTAGCTTGCCTTTCCTTCCAATCTCAACACTTTCTTCCAAGGCGAGACCTTCAGAAAACTCGATCCCCCACAAGAAACTTCTATATCTCTCCGCTTAAGATCAAGATAAGACTTCGCATGGCCCGACGCTCCTTCAATCGAGCTCGAATCAACTTAACCTTATCTTGATCCTCAACCAACTCTCTGGTCCCAACAACCGACGCTCACCTAACTCCGCCCAACACGTAGGTGAGCGACACTTCCTACCATACAATGCCTCATACGGTGCCATCTTGATGCTCGCTTGATAATCGTTATTGTAGGCAAACCTGAAACTCAGCAATAGCGAAACTCTTCCCAACTACCTCTCAAAATCGAACACAACCTCTCAACATATCCTCTAAGATCTCGAATAACCCTTCGATTGATCGCCGAATGCTGGGTGAAAAGCCGTGGCCGAAATCCAAACGAGTACCCAGTCCGATGCAATGCTTTCTGTAACCTTGACGTAAATGGGATCCCTATCCGAGATTATCGTAAATCGTACACCGTGCAACCTCACTATCTCTCTCAAACATACAGCGCGTGCATAACCAAGTGAGTAGTCAACCCTCACCGAATAAAGTGAGTGATTTGAGTCGGATTTATCCACCACTACCCAAACCAATCCTTCTTGCTTGGCGTGTTGCGATAATCCACCGATTTAATCCATGGTTATCCTTTCCCACTTCCATCGAGGAATCTTCACAGTCAAGCAAACCCCGACGCAAGAATCGATGTTCACTTTGACTGGCGACATGTCGACACTTTCCCAACAAACTCACCTCTCTTCTTCAAGCCCGCCACCAAAATCGCTTCTCTAAGATCCCTATACATCTTGCTACAACCGGGATGCATAGCATAAGATCGCTATGCGGCCCCTGAAGAATCTTCTCCTCGCCTCCAATATCTTTAGGCATACAAGCCTTACCTTGAAACACAGTACCTCATCACTAGACAAGCCAGAATTCCTCCAAACCACCATCTCAAGACTTGTAACCTTCGCAGACTCGTAATCTCATCCTCTCTAATCAAGCTCTCGACCGCTCAACCTGGTAAGGCTTAACCTGCAACTCGCTAAATACTCCCATTGTCATACAAGCTCAAATGGGCAAACATCGCTCTTAAGTACGAAACAACCCACGGCTCAACGCGTCGCTACTTACGTTAGCCTTGCCCTGATGATACTCAATCGAACAATCGTAATCTTTCAAGAACTCAACCCATCTCGCGCTTCAAATTCAAATCCTTCGAGTCAAGAGATACTTGCACTCTTATGATCCGTGGTAGACTATCGATCTCTCCGTGATAAGAAGTGCCTCCAAATCTTAAGGCGAAGACTACAAATTGCTAGCTCCAAATCGCAAGCGTCTGATAATTGACCTCATGTGTCCTCACCGGCCGAGAAGCGTAAGCCACAACTCATTACCTTCTTGCATCAAAGACACATCCCAATCCCGTATGTGATGCATCACAATAGACAGGAATTCTTACTACCTCAGTTGAATCAAAACCGAGCCTCACCAAAATCTTCTTTTAACTTATCGAAGCTTTCACTGCTTTTTTTCACCCAAACAAACGGAACTTCTTCTCCTTAACAACTTGGTCATGGGCGCCGCTTATCAACGAGAACCCTCAACAAACCTTCTTCTTCAGTATCCGCCAAACCAGCAAACTCAATCTCGACCCACTTACCTAGGCGGCCTCCAATCCAAAATCGCCTCAATCTTCCGAGGGTTCTACCTAATCCTCTCACCGACACTACATGCCCTAAGAAAGTCACTTCTAAGCCGTAACTCGCATTTATCGAACTTAGCATAGAGTCGCTTTTCCCTCAAAATCTGCAGCACCACTCGCAAATGCGCATCATGCTCTTCTTTCATCCTTGAGTACACTAAGATGTCGTCATGAAAACCACAACGAATCGATCCAGGATATCAAACACCCTATTCATCATATCCATAAATGCCGCCATGCGTTAGTCAACCCGAACGGCATTACCAGAATTCGTAGTGCCCATACCGAGTCCGAAACGCTGTTTTATGGATATATCGGCCTCCTTAACCTTTAAATCGGATGATACCTGCACCTCAAGTCGATCTTCAAAATACCGCAACACCCTTCACTGATCAAACAAATCATCTATCCGTAGGCAACGGATACTTGTTTTTAATCGCCGCCTTATTCAATCAAGCGTAGTCTATACACATCCGCATCGCACTCATCTTTCTTCTTAACAAAAATCAACCGCGCACCCCACGGCAAAACACTTGGCCTAATAAAACCCGATCCAATAACTCTCGGATCTCGAGCCTTAAGCTCCACCACCTTTTGGCGCCATCCTATATGGAGCAATAGACATCGTGGCGCAAATTTCCGGTAATGTAGATCTATCCCGAACTCTACCTCACGATCTCGGCGGCAACCCTAAGCTCCTCAGAAACACATCAAGAAATTCCTTAATAAGACTGGACCTTCTCTCATGAGACTCTTTAGCCTCCAAGGCATACATGAACCACATACGCCTCACAGTACCTCTTCCCCACCATCTTCTCGCCTTGAGCAGATACTACATTTGATAAGTAATCTCTCCTATTACCTATCATAGCCACTTCATCTCCCCAACCGCCTTAAGAACCACGCGCTTGCCCGCAATCCAACCCCGCTGGTACTTGACCAACCGATTCATCCTAAGAATCGATCGAACTCCCAAACTGGCAAAGCTTCCATCGGATCAACAAAGAAACACTACCCCCTGGAGTTCTAGGGGTACATCTCTAAACAGCCTTATCTACCACTACAGAGTGACCTAGAGGGCTAATTGCACTCATCCATCTAGAAGATATCTCAGTGGTCTAAATCCATGGTCTCTACTATACTATCGGCAACATAAGAGTGCGTTTGAAACCTACATTAATCAAAGCAAAGATAAGGAGAACCAAAGATCAGAACGCATCGAATATGACGCCCGGCAGCGTCGCCTCTCTCCTCCTCACGCATACACTAATCCAGTCGGTTCGCATCGAACTACTCGCACCTCTCCGCCGGTGGCCCACGGCCCGACTGTAACCATTACCACCTCTCCGCCATTACCACGGCCCTCTCTGCGGTGGCGCCCACTACTCTCGAACTGATTACGGCCGACTCTCGATCAATCCTAGCCAACCTACGCAGACAAGCCCTCACGCGATGATCCGTGAGAACCACACTCCAAAACAACCTTTTCCTCCACCCAACAACCACCCCAATGGGATTTCACATCAAGTTACATCAACTGCTGGTCCCCTCGCCTAGCAAAGAACAAACCTACCGTCGCCGATTTGACTCCACTCTGGTCTAGCCCTTTTTCTCGTGGATTACCCGACGATCCAAGACCCAAAGCTCCTCTTATGCCTATTTCTCGCCCATGCTCTCGCTCACCGACTCTTTAACACCCTCGCTACCTTAGCCTTTTCAATTAAGACAAGAAACTCGCGCTCCTCACGAGGAGCACCGCAGCCTCTCAACTCGCCTCGCAGACCATCCTCGAACGAACACACCTCTCATGTTCGGTGTGGCTACAATACCCTCGCATACCTACTCGGCTTCAAGAACTCGAACTGCACTCGAAAAGCAGACTTACTCCTCGAACAAGCCTCGAAATGCCTTTCACTGAGTCAATATAACTAGCCCCAATGTACTTCTTTGATACGCAGCCCCGAAATAATCCCATGTCGATCCTCTATCGCCACATACATCATCCCTAACCGTGAGCCACCATTGATATGACTCATCCCGGAGAAGCGATCGATGCCCTTCGCACCTTCTCTTCAAGAAGCTAAGTCCGTGATCATCCATGATCCGCTCATTTGCCTCCAAACAATATTCATGAAGAGTTAGGAGCAACACCGCATACACTCGAAAGAATTCGCCCATTTGCCCGAAGTCGCCAGTACGCATTTCTAACTCCGCACCACCACCTACTCCATTGATTTTTTCCAACACTCAGAACATCACCTGTGACACTCTGCGCTGCCTCGACCGATCTTGAAACTCACCACCCTCTAGCCGGTGGTGGAACCCAGATCTCATTTTCTCGACACTGACCACTGCATCCTACGTTCTGTAAAACCGTCATCCTACTCTACCTCTACCACGAGCAGTATTACACTCACGCCCGCTCGAGTGCTCATGACTAAAATCTCTACGATCTCTGATTAAAGAGTTTTATGCATCGTGATTTATTCCACTGCTTTAAAGCAAATCTTATGAATATTTAAGGAGATTTGTTCTCGCAGTTCACGTAATCCTATCAGCCAATCTCTAAAGTAATGTACTATTACTAATCATCAAATCACATCACATCCAAAAATCACAAGTAAGTGGGGTACTTACACAGGCTTAATCTGGTGTCGAGATTCGTGCCATGCCTTACAAACCATATATTTAAAAACAAAGACTATCAAACAAACTTTTTAAAACGTTTTGGGCCTTGGGCCCAATGTAAAGCTTTTGAACTTGGCTCGATACCACAATTGTAACACCCCAAACCCTGGCCAATACACCACGTAATCAACTGTATGTTACTGGAAAATCGATTTGAGAGGTTTAGGTTTTTTCGCTTAAAAGCAGATGTAAACACTTCACTATATAGTGTATTTGAAGAAAATTTGAGTAGGCTTGTTTGAAAATCGTGTGGTGTATTTAGAAAACCTAAAATTTTGAAAGCTTAACCAAAAGATGTAGTTAAAACGAGTTTATTCCATTTCATTATTCAAATAGTTTCTTAGTGTTACTTGAAGACATTTAACTTGGTAGAAAATCGAGTTTTGATTTAGAAATCGCTTGAGTTTCTAATGCAAGTCATGGTGAGATACCCGATGGTATAGTTTAAAACACTTGGCGTTATAGTTTTAAATCATTGTCTTTCCCAATTTTAGTAAAATTCCAACCCACTTATTTTGTTAAGGCATATTAAAGTCTATTTAAAGCATAAACATCATAAAACATAATTTAAAGGCCTTTTACAATCCAAAACAAAACCCAAATAATAAAAAGCAAGCTAAAGTACCCAAATTATAAAGTCCGAGTAAAACTTTATTAAGCGTGGCATGAGCACCCGAGTCCATCCTTACCCATGTCCGCGTCTAAGTGTCACCTGAAATGTCAAAGGAGAGGTGTGAGTCGAATGACTCAAAGTGCATAAATCCCGCTCCCGATAAAACAACATGCTAACACACATCATACATAGCAACATGATTAATGCAACCCGATCCTAACCATCCATATCGCTTTTCTACCTCCGTGTGGTACCAAACCACCGGGTGGTGCTAAACCACCGGTGACCCAAAGTCACGATATCCATAAGTGTGGTGCCAAACCACCGTGACCCAAAGTCACGAATAATCTGATGATGGGGCCAACCCATCGTGGTGATACCCAATCACTAGCGACAATCCCGTATCTCATAAGTGGGGCCAACCCACGGCAGGTGTTAACTACGTGGACGAGTCGCAATTAGGTGCTAAACCTCTCGTGTCCCAAAGACACGCAGTGATACTAAATCACCGTGACCGCAGTCACAAATCCGATGATGGGGCCAACCCATCGTGTGATACCCAATCACTAGCGACAATCCCGTATCTCATAAGTGGGCCAACCCACGGTGGTGTTAACCACGAGTGGACGAGTCGCAATGAGGTGCCAAACCTCTGGTGTCCCAAAGACACGGTGCAGATACCAAATCACCGTGACCGATCCACAAAATCTGGATGATGGGGCCAACCCATCGTGGTGATCCCAATCACCGCGCCAATCCCGTATAATCAATCGCTGTGGGGCCAACCCACCGTGGTACTAAGCCACCGGGACGACGAGGTGCCAAACCTCTGGTGACCCAAAGTCACAAAATATCACTGTGGTACCAAACCACCGGAGGTGCCAAACCTCTGGTGTCCCAAAGACACAAAGTGTCCCAAAGACACGGATATCATCATCCTCCCTCCACTCATATCACCCATCATCATGCCATACTCATGTGATCATGCATCTCATACAAGTCATGCATATCATGCCAACATGCCAAGCATTATATCTCATGCAGCATACATAACATAGATCATAATATTGAGTATACATCAAGAGAACTCGTGAATGCTACGGACTTACCCGATCCGCATATATACCCCACTTGGGTACCAATTAATCCATCATACTGCTTTTGGTTTTACAAAGCAATCGGGAGTTATTAATAATATTACTAAGTATGGGGGTGTGTTAGTTACACACCGGGAATAACGAGGGCCCTAATCCCAAAGAAAAGATCTACAATCTTTAAACTCCTTGCTCCTAGAATCTGGCCAAACATAGGGTTAGATACTTAAGACCATTCGGCCAAGGACTTTAAGCCAACAGAGTCATTATCAACCCTTACCTTTGTACTTGATTTGGTTTCCTACAAATCTCGAATCAAGCAAAGATTCTCCTTTAACAATCGGCACCTTAATGAAACAAATAGTTAATCTCCAATCACCTTTTGACTTAATCAAATCAAAAGATTGAACTAACAATAATATACCAATCACTTACCCTCTACTTACTAATCGGTTTACAAAGAAGGAAGACTCTCTTGATTACTTCCAAAATCCAAGGCCCTATCATGAATTCGATTCCAACATAAGAGGTTAACTCCTTTCAACATATGCCCAAAATCGGCTATTAACCCAACCAAACCGGATAAATCATAAGAGAGGGAAGAAATGGCAATTCGACCTAGCACTTACCCAACACCAACCAAAGATTCTACCTACACAACCACCGTGAGAAGGGAGATATTCGGCTAAGTTAAAGACTAATAGAAGAGAAAAGAGATTCGGCTAGAATAAGCAAAAGAATTTTGTGTCCAAAAGAAAAGAGAATCGCCAAGGTCTTGAGAAGAGAAGAAAATGGAAAAGAGAGATAGGTGCTTTCTGCTTTTGGAGAAAAGAAATGGAATAGATGAATGAAGATTTTGATTTTAGGGACAAGGTAAGTTCCGACACAAAAAGAATGGAGAAGATGAATGGAGAATTCGATTGAGAAGGAAATGGTAAGTTTTGGCTCTTATGAAAATAAAGAAATTATGAGAGGGAGAGAAGAGAGGCATTCGGCTATATTGGAATTAAGAGAAACAAAGGCAAGTTTCGGCTAAGGTGTATGTTGCTTACACTTTCTGCTCAAGGAGAAATGGAAAACTTACTTGAATATTGGTAACAAAGAATAAACTCTCCGACATTCTGGCCAACAACTTGACCAAAAGGAGAATTTTAGCTAGACATACCAAGACCGAAAATGAAAGAAAAACACTAGAAATGCCAAAAGCATTTTCAGATAGTCACTTCTCAGCCCAAGCCGCTACTCCCCCCAAACTCCTCCTAAAAATTCGCCAAGTCTCCCATTCACTCACCACCACTCCTTCAAACTTGCTTGACCAAGTCTTCCTCCTAAACTTCCTCTCCACCCTCCATTTGAATGTGTAGACCAAGTCCAAGGAAGAATTCAATTGCCTTCTACCTCTTTCTCCATGCCAGTCAAAATGAGTGACAAAATAGGGGATCTGCAAGACTTGAACTCAGGATCTCTCCCCTTGTAGATGACGCCACACTCAGCTCCAAGTGGCACATGCCTTGCCACTTTGCCAACCTCATTTTTGTGTAACAACTACCAAATAAAATACATATCCTCACTCCAACGAACTCCCTACACCTAAGGCTCAAAACTAAATTTTCCCATTCCCTCGGGCATACTCCTAGCCTACAACTAAGCCCCTAAGACACGTAAATAGCAACATAGCACACCAACACCGCAATATCATGCAACAACAAAATAGACCCTAACCCGGGATATTACAAAATTGATTGTTCTGATTAAGTGTGTTGATGGAGGCGAATACCACTCAAGAAGGGAAAGGAAGGTCTCGTCCCCAAGTTTAAGAAGAGATCTGTTTCTGACAGCTAGGATTGGCCACCAGGTGTGGACCAGTCGTCGTAACAAGAAAGTAGGCAAATAGCCGTGAGTATCGCCAGTGATAGCATCGATGATCGAAAGCATAGTTCTCCAAGTGATCGGTGTGTGATTAACCCACCGCTTTCCGGTATATGATATGTATGTGAAATGTGTATGTGTTATGAATGTGCTAACTAGTGCAGTGGAAATTGTGATAAGGATACCCTCAAGGGGTATGTCGATAATCCGGTAAGTACCAAACCTGATGATATGTGACTATTAATATGAATATGTGATAATATGCTTGATGAACATGCTCATGCATCATTACATTATATCATTATTTTATGTGGTATGTGCATGGGTTGGGATATGAAAGAAGGTACGTGTGTACTTCGAGTACGTGGTTTGATGTTAGCCTTGAGCTACATCGTAGATTGACGTTGACTGAGGTCACGTTGTGGATTAATTACGATTTAGTTCGCGTGGCTTGATGAGTGGCTATGTGCCTCATCGTGGTTGATATCGGCTATGTGCCATATCGTGGTTGATGAGTGGCTATGTGTCCCATCGTGGTTTTTGATGTTAGCCTTGAGCTACATCGTGGATTGACGCTGGATCGAGGTCACGTTGTGGATTAATTGCGATTTAGTTCGCGTGGCTTGATGAGTGGCTATGTGCCTCATCGTGGTTGATATCGACTATGTGCCATATCGCGGGTTGATGAGTGACTATGTGTCCCATCGTGGTTTTGATGTTAGCCTTGAGCTACATCGTGGATTGACGTTGGATCGAGGTCACGTTGTGGATTAATTGCGATTTAGTTCGCGTGGCTTGATGAGTGGCTATGTGCCTCATCGTAGTTGATATCGGCTATGTGCCATATCGTGGTTGATGAGTGACTATGTGTCCCATCGTGGTTTTTGATGTTAGCCTTGAGCTACATCGTGGATTGACGTTGATCGAGGTCACGTTGTGGATTAATTGTGATTTAGTTCGCGTGGCTTGATGAGTGGCTCTGTGCCTCATCGTGGTTGATATCGGCTATGTGCCATATCGTGGTTGATGAGTGACTATGTGTCCCATCGTGGTTTTTGATGTTAGCCTTGAGCTACATCGTGGGATTGACGTTGGATCGAGGTCACGTTGTAGATTAATTCGTGATTTAGTTCGCGTGGCTTGATGAGTGGCTATGTGCCTCATCGTGGTTGATATCGACTATGTGCCATATCGTGGTTGATGAGTGACTATGTGTCCCATCGTGGTTTTGGTGTTAGCTACGGCTACATCGTGGATTGGCGCTGACTGAGGTCGCCTTGTGGACTATTGTGCTTAATTGCACATGGACGGCAGTGATTGCCTTCGAAGTGAAAAGGAGAGGGTGATTTGATAATCCCCTGGTGTGTGGTAGGCTGGATAATGGGGTGTGTAGCGGATGGACCCTAGGTTTGGGTTGGGCTTCATAATTGCATGATTTCGTATGTGAACATATATGGAAATTGGCCAAGCCCAATATGATATGTGGATTAATGTAAAATGGGCAAAGCCCAGAGATATGAATGTGGATCGCTGTGGAAATGGGCTAAGCGTAGTATGTGGAAATTATTTGGTTAACTACCCCATTAGATGAATGTGATATGAATATGGGCCAAGCCCAGAATGTGTTAACATGTGAATATGATATTTGTTATCCGATATATGGGTTAATATGTGGTTAACATGTGGGTGGAATTCAGTGGATTAATTACACACCGAAGTCCAGTATGACTCACCCAATTTTTATTAAACATCGCAGATGATTCGTGGTGATTGGACCGGGTTGGAGTGGATACGAGGTGGCCCATGCGAAGACATCTTCTTTATTTTATTCATTTTATTACTAAGAACTTTTTGTTTAATTATTTATTGTAATAAGGCCCAGCTTAAAGTATTTAAGTATTTCTATTTGAGCATTTTTATTATGTTTAAGCTAGACGACCATTAAATTATTATTTAGAAGTGCTTTTAATTTGGATATTTTTGTCAAGCTTTATATTATTTAGAATTTTTAATTGGACATGGTTTTCAAATTATAAAATTTTTAATGTTTTTCCCAAAAGTGAAATCAGTCTTCAAATGTTTTTCCGCATGGCATCTCAAATTCTTCATTGCGAACGAATGGGCCGGGTTTGGGTGTGTTACAAATTGGTATCGAGCACAGTTCAAAACTCGGCTTTGAGGGATTTGGGCCAAAAACGTTTTTCAAAATGGGCTTTCCAAAATATAAGAATTTAAGAACTATTTCAGCTATTCGCATGGCACTGTATCTCCTACCAAGTCCACCAGTGTAAGTACTTCTAATTGTTGAAGTGACTTGTTTATGTGAATCTGTTATGGGCTTATTTGGGCTCAGAGATTAGAATATTAGGGCTGTTGAACCCTAGGACTAGTCTACTCAAACACAAGTGCATAAGACTTAAGGACCATTAAACAAACCTGTGAACTAAGTCGCCGAGTTAAGGTGTGGCAACCATAGTACGCATGTCTAGGATTGGTATTCATAAAGAGCTTGGTATTTAAGAAGTCCTAGCGACTCACCTCCTCTCTACTCGAATCCCACTGCAGTGCGTAGCTACTGCTCACCTTAACCAAGAGGACTTATTCACTGCTAAACCAATCATTAAAACCCGAAAGGAACTAGCCATGCATTTTTATAAAATTCCTAGTTTTAAAATCCCTAAATTACCCTTTTAATTGTAGTAAAGATTATTGTGAAATTTTTTCCAAAATATCTCCGATTTACAAAATTACAAAAATGCCCATGTATTGTAAATTACTAAAATACCCTTAGTTCTTAAGATTTTCAAAAATACCCTCGACGCTTGCTACAATATTTCTACTTTAAAAAGATATCAAAACTTCGCTTTACAAATAACAAGATACTGATTTGGAAAATTTACTGAATCGCTTTCGACTTCCAAAAATTACCAAATAACCTCGATTTCAAATTTTTGTAACACCTCTGATTTGGAAAACAAAATAACCCGTGAGATTTTGTAAATTCAGTAATACCTTTAATTTGAAAAATATTTTCAATTGACCCCGATTTATTACCAAAATACCTAGAGGACAAATGACGAAAATACCCACGGATAGGAACGCGTAAATGTCCTGATAGTGAATGTGTGTGGTAGATACCACTGAATGAATGTGTTCTTGTTGATGAATGAATGTGTCTCTGCTCTATGAATGTGAGTGTGACTCTCTGAATTAGAGTAGTGAACTTGAATCAACCTTTGTGTGATCGAAAGAAGTACTTTTAAATATCTTTATATCATAAAATTGTTCGCGGTTAATAAGTGGAACAAAAGTCCGATACATAAAACTTTTTAATCGGATAAGTTGCGACGTTAGAAATGAGTTCTAGGAGACGTGGTCGCCGTGGACGCCTTGAGAGGTAGAATGGCGATGACGGAACGGTAGGTCCGCCATGGGTCGAAAACGATGTGTCGCCGCCACCGTGAGCACGAAGGATCAAGATCCAATAGGAGAAGATGAAGCGCCATGAGCTATGTTGCGAGTACTAGAACGCGTGGCGAGAGCTAGCATGAGAAGTGGAGCTCGGAAGCTCGGTATCGGAAAGGCTTAGGTCCAACGGGGTGAAGTTTTTAGAGGAGTATCTCGAGTAGCTCCGAATGTAGCGAGTATTGGATGGAAGCAAATAAAGAATAATGGACGATTTGGACTGCATGACCGATGAGGAAAAGCTGAAAGGCGCTTTGCCTCGTTGCTCGAGACGGCTTATCGATGGTGGCTCACCACAAAACAAGGTGTCTCGGTAGATCGATTGAATTGGAATTATTTTAAGGTTAAGTTCAAGGGAATTATGATGATTCTATTAAGATCAGAGTGCGCAAGCATAAGCGTAGTGCGGTGAGTTAAGAGGTACGATTATTCGTTAATAAGTAATTTCGAGGACTGAAATTATTTTTAAGGAGGGTAGAACTCAGAACATCCTAAAAATAGGGCCTATGCATTTTGGTTTAATTGTATGAAGTGACATATTTTAAGTATTATGAATAAATTTTGAATATTTTTGGAAACCCGAAATGAGTGAAAATAAGTTTGAAATGAACATTTTGGAAACTAGAAATGTAAGGAAAATGGAAAGTGAACATTTTTAGAACCTTGGAAATGTAAGGAAATGTCTTGTAAGGAAATGTCATGGAAATGTAAGGAAATGTCTTGGAAATGTATGAAATGTCTTGTAAGGAAATGTCATGGAAATGTAAGGAAATGTCAAGTTTACTGAGCGATCGAAAATTTTGGAAACTTAGAAATGACCTAGAAATGACGAGTTTTAAGGTTTAAAAGGGGAAATTAAGGCAAGGTGGCCTTAAAAGAAAAAAAGTTTGTGAAATTTGACACACAAACAGGCTTGGAAAAGTGGTCTCAAGATGCCACTTAGGGCCTATGGAAATGGCGCCATATGCAAGAGGAATGGGCCTAAGTTCGAGTCACATGGGAAGCAAATAAAAGAAATTTTATTTTGCTACAAGGAGCAGAGAGGTGGACGGCACATGGCTATAAATTAGGAGCTTTTATTATTTTATAAATAGTGGATAAATAAGGATTTATTTATCATTATTTTCAAGAGATAATTGTTGGATTAAATTCTTTTAATTTGAATAAAGAGATAAAGAGGAAAATAAAGGGAGAAGTGATGGCCAAGTAAGGGACTTTGAGTTTAATAATTTCGCTAAGTAAGGATAGTTGCTGAATTATCTTTTATTTTAAGTGATAATTAAAGAGATAAAGCTATTAAAATAGAGGAGTGGTGGCCAAGTAAGGGACTCCTTAGATGATAATTTCGGCTATAAAAGGAAGGAAGGAGGGCTACTCATCAATTTGTGCTTCCTCCTTTCTCTCGAATTCTTAGTGCTCTATTCTCTTCTTTTCTTTCTTTTCTTTGTCAAGCCTAAATTAAGTAATTGTTGGAACCTAGCCGAATATTTTCCTCTCCATTAGAAGCCATAGCCGAATCCTCCATCTTTATTCTTCCTTCTCTTTCTTTCTAATCCCTCCAAAAGCCAAAGTTGTGAGATCATCATCTAGCCATAGCCGAATCTCTGAAGCTTGAAGTGAAGGTGCAATCGATTTCATCAAGTAAGGAGATCTTTTGAGATTTACTAAGTGTCGACTACAAGGAAGGAGAAGTTCTTTTCCCAAAGGTACACCATAGGCCACGTGTTCCTAGTTATTCTAAGTGAGTTTCAGGATTTAAAATTCACAAGGTAAGTGTCTATAGCATTCGCCAAGGCCATGTTTGGTAAATATATGTGTTCATTAATTATTCAAAAGCCGAAAACTAACCAAGTTAATTGATTCAATGCTTGGCCGAATGCAAGAAGAGTATAGCAGTAGATTTCAAGACTTGATTCTTAAGTCAAACGGCAACAAGGTAAGTTTAAGTATACTAATCCAACTAGGATTTGGATTTATGGCGAATGGCTTTTATTAAAGTAGTAGGTGATTAATCAAATGTAGGGATTAAGGATCTAAGCATTAGATCAAGCTTTTCGATTTTAAGACCCTTTTCGTAAGTATGATAAGTTGTGGATATTTGGTTAAGAATTCGTATATTGATGATTAAATCGATTGTTCCGATTAAGTGTGTTGATGGAGGCGAATACCATTCAAGAAGGGGAAAGGAAGGTCTCTGTCCCCAAGTTTAAGAAGAGATCTGCTTTACGCAGCTTAGGGATTGGCCACCGGGTGTGGACCAAATGTTAGAACAAGAAAGTAGGCAAATAGTCGTAGTATAGCCTAGTGATAGCATCAAAGATCGAAAACATACTTCTCAAGTGATCAGGTGTGTGATTAACCCACCGCTTTCCGGGTATATGATATGTATGTGAAATGTGTATGTGTTATGAATGTGCTAACTAGTGTAGTGGAAATTGTGATAAGGATACCCTCAAGGGTATGTCGATAAGCGGTAAGTACCAGACACGATGATATGTGATTATTAATATGAATATGTGATAATATGCTTGATGAACATGCTCATGCATCATTACATTGTATCATTATTTTATGTGGCATGTGCATGGGTTGGGATATGAAAGAAGGTACGGGTGTACTTCGAGTACGTGGTTTGATGATAGCCTTGAGCTACATCGTGGATTGACGCTGATCGAGGTCAAGTTGTGGATTAATTGCGATTTAGTTCGCGTGGGCTTGATGAGTGGCTATGTGCCTCATCGTGGTTGATATCGGCTATGTGCCATATCGTGGGTTGATGAGTGACTATGTGTCCCATCGTGGTTTTTGATGTTAGCCTTGAGCTACATCGTGGATTGACGTTGACCGAGGTCACGCTGTGGATTAATTGCGATTTAGTTCGCGTGGCTTGATGAGTGGCTATGTGCCTCATCGTGGTTAATATCGCCATGTGCCATATCGTGGTTGATGAGTGACTATGTGTCCCATCGTGGTTTTTGATGTTAGCCTTGAGCTACATCGCCGATTGACGTTGGACCGAGGTCACGCTTGTGGATTAATTGCGATTTAGTTCGCTTGGCTTGATGAGTGGCTGTGTGCCTCATCGCGGTTGATATCGGCTATGTTCCATATCGTGGTTGATGAGTGACTATGTGTCCCATCGTGGTTTTTGATGTTAGCCTGAGCTACATCGTGGATTGACGTTGGATCGAGGTCACGCTGTGGATTAATTGCGATTTAGTTCGCGTGGCTTGATGAGTGGCTATGTGCCTCATCGTGGTTGATATCGGCTATGTGCCATATCTTGGTTGATGAGTGACTATGTGTCCCATCGTGGTTTTGGTGTTAGCTACGGCTACATCGTGGATTGGCGCTGATCGAGGTCAGCGTTGTGGACTATTGTGCTTAATTGCACGTGGGCGGCAAAGTGATTGCCTTTGGAGTGAAAAGGAGAGTGATTTGATAATCCTCGTGTGTGGTAGGGTCGGATAAGGGGGTGTGTAGCGGATGGACCCTAGGTTTGGGTTGGGCTTCATAATTGCATGATTTCGTATGTGAACATATATGGAAATTGGCCAAGCCCAATATGATATTTGGATTAATGTAAAAATGGGCAAAGCCCGAAGATATGAATGTGATCGGTGTGGATATGGGCTAAGCCCAAAGATGTGGAAATTATGTGGTTAACTACCCTATTAGATGAATGTGATATGAATATGGGCCAAGCCTGAATGTGTTAACATGTGAATATGATATTGTTATCTCGATATATGGGTTAATATGTGGTTAACATGTGGGTGGAATTCAAAGTGGATTAATTACACACTCGAGTCCGATGACTCACCCAATTTTTATTAAACATCGAGATGATTCGTGGTGATTGGACCGGGTTGGAGTGGATACGAGGTGGCCCATGCGAAGACATCTTCTTTATTTTATTCATTTTATTACTAAGAACTTTTGTTTAATTATTTATTGTAATAAGGCCCAGCTTAAAGTATTTAAGTATTTCTATTTGAGCATTTTTATTATGTTTAAGCTAGACGACCATTAAATTATTATTTAGAAGTGCTTTTAATTTTGATATTTTTGTCAAGCTTATATTATTTAGAATTTTTAATTGGACATGGTTTTCAAATGACAAAATTTTTAATGTTTTTCCCAAAAGTGAAATCAGTCTTCAAACGTTTTTCCGCAGTGGCATTTCAAATTCGGTCGAAACGAATGGGCCGGGTTTAGGGTGTTACAAATTGGTATCAGAGCCCGGTTCAAAACTCGGCTTTGAGGGATTTGGGCCCAAAAATGTTTTTCAAAATGGGCTTTCCAAAAATATAAGAATTTAAGAACTATTTCAGGCTATTCTGGCATGGCACCTGTATCTCCGGCCCGAAGTCCACCATGTAAGTACTTCTAATTGTTGAAGTGACTTGTTTATGTGAACACATGGGCTTATTTGGGCTCAGTAGATTAGAATATTAGGGCTGTTGAACCCTAGGACTAGTCTACTCAAACACAAGTGCATAAGACTTAAGGACCATTAAACAAACCCGTGAACTAAGTCGCCGAGTTAAGGTGTGGCATCCATAGTACGCATGTCTAGGATTGGTATTCAGTAAGAGCTTGGTATTTAAGCAGTCCTAGCGACTCACCTCCTCTCTACTCGAATCCTCCCTGGTGCGTAGCAACGGTTCACCTTAACCAAGAGGACTTATTCACGGGCTAAACCAATCATTAAAACCCGAAAGGAACTAGCCATGCAGTTTTATAAAATTCCTAGTTTTAAAATCCCTAAATTACCCTTTTAATTGTAGTAAAAGAATATTGTGAATTTTTTTCCAAAATATCTCCGATTTACAAAATTACAAAAATGCCCTCAGATTGTAAATTACTAAAATACCCTTAGTTCTTAAGATTTTCAAAAATACCTCGACGCTTGCTACAATATTTCTACTTTACAAAGATATCAAAACTTCTATTTTAAAAATAACAAGATACCCTGATTTGGAAAATTTACTGAATCGCTTACGACTTCCAAAATTACCGAAATAACCTCGATTTCAAATTTTTGCAACACCTCCGATTTGGAAAACAAAATAACCTGGATATTTTGTAAATTCTCAAATACCTTTAATTTGGAAAATATTTTTGAATTGACCCCGATTTATTACCAAAATACCCACAGAGGACAAATGACGAAAATACCCGGATAGGAACGCGTAAATGTTCGGATAGTGAATGTGTGTGGTAGATACCATTGAATGAATGTGTTCTTGTTGATGAATGAATGTGTCTCTGTCTATGAATGTGAGTGTGACTCTCTCAATTAGAGTAGTGAACTTGAATCAACCTTTGTGTGATCGAAAGAACTACTTTTAAATATCTTTATATCATAAAATTGTTTATGTTAATAAGTGGAACAAAAGTCCGATACATAAAACTTTTTAATCGATAAGTCGCGACGTTAGAAATGAGTTCTAGGGGACGTGGTCGCTGCGGACGCGGTAGAGGTAGAATGGCGATGATTTAAACCAGTAGGAGTCCGCCATGGGTCGAAAATGATGTGCCGCCGCCAGCTGTGGGCACAGAGGATCAAGATCCGATAGGAGAAGATGAAGCAGTGTCGCGAGCTATGTTGCGAGTACTAGAACGTGTGGCAGGAGCTAGCATGAGAAGTGGAGCTCAGAAATCGGTATCGGAAAGGCTTAGGTCCAACGGGGCTGAAGTTTTTAGAGGAGTATCTAGAGTAGCTCCGAACGTAGCGGAGTATTGGTTGGAAGCAGTCGAAAGAATAGTGGACGATTTGGACTGTACTGATGAGGAAAAGTTGAAAGGCGCTGTCTCGTTGCTCCGAGACGAAGCTTATCGATGGTGGCTCACTGTCAAACAAGGTGTCCCGGCAGATCAATTGAATTGGAATTATTTTAAGGTTAAGTTCGAAGGGAAGTATGATGATTCTATTAAGATCAAAGTGCGCAGCATAAGCGTAGTGCGGTGAGTTAAGAGGTACGATTATTCGTTAATAAGTAATTTCGAGGACGAAATTATATTTAAGGAGTGTAGAACTGTAACATCCTAAAATAGGGCCTATGCATTTTCGGTTTAATTGTATGAAGTGACATGTTTTAAGTATTATGAATAAATTTTGAATATTTTTGGAAACCCTGAAATGAGTGAAAATATGTTAGAAATGAACATTTTTGGAAACTAGGAAATGTAAGGAAAATGGAAAGTGAACATTTTTAGAACCTTGGAAATGTAAGGAAATGTCTTGTAAGGAAATGTCATGGAAATGTAAGGAAATGTCTTGGAAATGTAAGGAAATGTCTTGTAAGGAAATGTCATGGAAATGTAAGGAAATGTCAAGTTTACAGAGCCGATCGAAAATTTTGGAAACTTAGAAATGACCTAGAAATGACGAGTTTTAAGGTTTAAAAGGGGAAATTAAGGCAAGATGGCCTTAAAAGAAAAGTTTGTGAAATTTGACACACAAACAGGCTTGGAAAAGTGGTCTCAAGATGCCACTTAGGGCCTATGGAAATGGCGCCATATGCAAGAGGAATGGGCCTAAGTTCGAGTCACATGGGAAGCAAATAAAATAAATTTTATTCTGCTACAAGGAGCAGAGAGGTGGACGGCACATGGCTATAAATTAGGAGCTTTTATTATTTTATAAATAGTGGATAAATAAGGGATTTATTTATCATTATTTTCAAGAGATAATTGTTGGATTAAATTCTTTTAATTTGAATAAAGAGATAAAGAGGAAAATAAGGGAGAAGTAATGGCCAAGTAAGGGACTTTGAGTTTAATAATTTTGGCTAAGTAAGGATAGTTGCTGAATTATCTTTTATTTTAAGTGATAATTAAAGAGATAAAGCTATTAAAATAGAGGAGTGGTGGCCAAGTAAGGGACTCCTCAGATGATAATTTCGGCTATAAAAGGAAGGAAGGAGGGCTACTCATCAATTTGTGCTTCCTCCTTTCTCTCACGAATTCTTAGTGCTCTCTTCTCTTCTTTTCTTTCTTTCTTTTGTCAAGCCGAAATTAAGTAATTGTTGGAACCTAGCCGAATATTTTCCTCTCCATTAGAAGCCTTAGCTGAATCCTCCATCTTTATTCTTCCTTCTCTTTTCTTTCTAATCCCTCCAAAAGCCGAAAGTTGTGAGATCATCATCTAGCCATAGCCGAATCTCTGAAGGTTAAAGTGAAGGTGCAATCGATTTCTTCAAGTAAGGAGATCTTTCGGGATTTACTAAGTGTCGACTACAAGGAAGGAGAAGTTCTTTTCCCGAAGGTACACCATAGGCCACGTGTTCCCTAGTTATTCGGTGAGTTTCTGGATTTAAAATCCACAAGGTAAGTGTCTATAGCATTCGGCCAAGGACATGTTTGGTAAATATATGTGTTCATTAATTATTCAAAAGCGAAAACTAACCAAGTTAATTGATTCAATGCTTGGCGAATGCAAGAAGAGTATAGCGTAGAGATTCAAGACTTGATTCTTAAGTCAAACAACAAGGTAAGTTTAAGTATACTAATCCTACTAGGATTTGGATTTATGGCCAATGGCTTTTTATTAAAGTAGTAGGTGATTAATCAAATGTAGGGATTAAGGATCTAAGCATTAGATCAAGATTTTCGGATTTCAAGACCCTTTCGGTAAGTATGATAAGTTGTGGATATTTGGTTAAGAATTCGTATATTGATGATTAAATCGATTGTTCTGATTAAGTGTGTTGATGGAGGCGAATACCATTCAAGAAGGAAAGGGAAGTCTCTGTCCCCAAGTTTAAGAAGAGATCTGCATTTATAGTTAGGGATTGGCCACCGGGTGTGGACCAGCCAGTGTCGAACAAGAAAGTAGGCAAATAGCCGTAGTATCGCCTAGTGATAGCATCGATGATCGAAAGCATGGTTCTCCAAGTGATCAGTGTGTGATTTACCCACCGCTTTACGGGTATATGATATGTATGTGAAATGTCTATGTGTTATGAATGTGCTAACTAGTGCGGTGGAAATTGTGATAAGGATACCCTCAAGGGTATGTCGATAATCCGGTAAGTACCAAACTCGATGATATGTGATTATTAATAAGAATATGTGATAATATGCTTGATGAACATGCTCATGCATCATTACATTGTATCATTATTTTATGTGGCATGTGCATGGGTTGGGATATGAAAAGAAGGTACGTGTACTTCGAGTACGTGGTTTGATGTTAGCCTTGAGCTACATCGTTGATTGACGTTGACCCGAGGTCACGTTGTGGATTAATTGCGATTTAGTTTGCGTGGCTTGATGAGTGGCTATGTGCCTCATCGTGGTTGATATCGGCTATGTGCCATATCGTGGTTGATGAGTGACTATGTGTCCCATCATGGTTTTTGATGTTAGCCTTGAGCTACATCGTGGATTGACGTTGACTGAGGTCACGTTGTGGATTAAATGCGATTTAGTTCGCGTGGCTTGATGAGTGGCTATGTGCCTCATCGTGGTTGATATCGGCTATGTGTCATATCGTGGTTGATGAGTGACTATGTGTCCCATCGTGGTTTTTGATGTTAGCCTTGAGCTACATCGTGGATTGACGTTGACTGAGGTCACATTATGGATTAATTGCGATTTAGTTCGCGTGGCTTGATGAGTGGCTATGTGCCTCATCGTGGTTGATATCGGCTATGTTCCATATCGTGGTTGATGAGTGACTATGTGTACCATCGTGGTTTTTGATGTTAGCCTTGAGCTACATCGTGGATTGACGTTGGATCGAGGTCACGTTGTGGATTAATTGCGATTTAGTTCGCGTGGCTTGATGAGTGGCTATGTGCCTCATCGTGGTTGATATCGGCTATGTGTCATATCGTGGTTGATGAGTGACTATGTGTCCCATCGTGGTTTTTGATGTTAGCCTTGAGCTACATCGTGGATTGACGTTGATCGAGGTCACATTGTGGATTAATTGCGATTTAGTTCGCGTGGCTTGATGAGTGGCTATGTGCCTCATCGTGGTTGATATCGGCTATGTTCCATATCGTGGTTGATGAGTGACTATGTGTACCATCGTGGTTTTTGATGTTAGCCTTGAGCTACATCGTGGGATTGACGTTGACCGAGGTCACGCTTGTGGATTAATTGTGATTTAGTTCGCGTGGCTTGATGAGTGGCTATGTGCCTCATCGTGGTTGATATCAGACTATGTGCCATATCGTGGTTGATGAGTGACTATGTGTCCCATCGTGGTTTTTGATGTTAGCCTTGAGCTACATCGTGGATTGACGTTGACCGAGGTCACGTTGTGGATTAATTGCGATTTAGTTCGCGTGGCTTGATGAGTGGCTATGTGCCTCATCGTGGTTGATATCGGCTATGTGCCATATCGTGGTTGATGAGTGACTATGTGTCCCATCGTGGTTTTGGTGTTAACTACGGCTACATCGTGGATTGGCGCCGATCGAGGTCACGTTGTGGACTATTGTGCTTAATTGCACGTGGGCGGCGATGATTGCCTTTGGAGTGAAAAGGAGAGGGTGATTTGATAAACCCCTAGTGTGTGGTAGGTCGGATAAGGGGTGTGTAGCGGATGGACCCTAGGTTTGGGTTGGGCTTCATAATTGCATGATTTCGTATGTGAACATATATGGAAATGGGCCAAGCCCAATATGATATGTGGATTAATGTAAAAATGGGCAAAGCCCGAGATATGAATGTGGATCAGTGTGGAAATGGGCTAAGCCCAGTATGTGGAAATTATGTGGTTAACTACCCTATTAGATGAATGTGATATGAATATGGGCCAAGCCCAGAATGTGTTAACATGTGAATATGATATTTGTTATCTGATATATGGGTTAATATGTGGTTAACATGTGGGTGGAATTCAGTGGATTAATTACACACTGAGTCCAGTATGACTCACCCAATATTTATTAAACATCGCAGATGATTAGTGAGTGATTGGACCGGGTTGGAGTGGATACGAGGTGGCCCATGCAGAAGACATCTTCTTTATTTTATTCAGTTTATTACTAAGAACTTTTGTTTAATTATTTATTGTAATAAGGCCCAGTTAAAGTATTTAAGTATTTCTATTTGAGCATTTTTATTATGTTTAAGCTAGACGACCATTAAATTATTATTTGGAAGTGCTTTTAATTTGGATATTTTTGTCAAGCTTATATTATTTAGAATTTTTAATTGGACATGGTTTTCAAATGACAAAATTTTTAATGTTTTTCCCAAAAGTGAAATCCGTCTTCAAACGTTTTTCCGCAGTGGCATCTCAAATTCGGTCGTAACGAATGGGCCGGGTTTGGGGTGTTACATTAATAAACTTAATATAACAAATGATTTCATTACAATGCTATAAGCATACTATGCTATCTCAAATGTCAAAACACAAATTATCTCAAGTTTATAACATAATTTCATACCAAATCATCACCATTCAATAATATACTTACTTACTTACTAACTTTAGCTTTTACAAGTTTATTCAAATCAATTCTCATATAACATTCAAGTCTCACTTTCTTATAACCAAACGAGCATATTATGAGAAATAACATATTTAATCACTTATCTTTCTCATATGAATCACATATCATCACTTATATCCAAATTTACCTTTCATTCATATAGTATCTGAAATTTTCACATATGCCACTTTATAAATCATATCTTATTCATTTGTTCATGTTTGATTTGCACATATTAACAATTTATTTACATACACATCACATAACATTCTTTGCACATATATACTCACCTTTCATTATCAAATATTGTATACATTTCAACGTACCTGAACTAGAATGTCATTCACTTATTTACTTATTTCTCGAAATGCTCGTTGAACCGTTCGGAATTAATAAGGATACTCGGATAGTCGAAAATCTCGTACGATGCCAACGTCCCAGACGTGGTCTTACATGTAATCACATATCGATGCCACTGTCCCAGACAGGGTCTTACACGAATCAAATACGGTGCCAATGTCCCAGACATGATCTTACACGTAAACAGAAATCGATGCCAACGTCCCAGACGTGGTCTTACACGAAATCATTTCTCGGAATCCTATGTCATGACATATGCATCCTCTACTATTCCTAGGGTTCGTACGGGGCTTTTCGGACGTAGTCACGTTGTCGAAACCTTCTCGTATTCATATATTCTGCTTCTCGAACAATTCAATATCATAATAACATATATAAAACTTATTCAAAATACATATATTTGCATTACCATTCAGCATTGAATTCAATCATACAAATAATATGCATTTAAAACATGATTTTTTTAATGTCTATTAAAATACGAACTTACCTCGTTCGCTGTAACGACGAATTAGGTCGACTAATCCGATACTTTATTTTCCCCCGTTCTAAATCCGAATCTCATTATTTTCTCAATCTATATAATAAAAAAAATTTACTTATTTAGTCATTAATTCATTCAATTTAACACAATTTACACAATTTGGCAAAATTACACTTTTGCCCCTATTATTACACATTTTTGCAATTTAGTCCTTATCACATAAAATCACAATTTCATGAAATTAAACACAAACTAAAGCTAGCCGAATTTTCCATATATTACTCTCAACCCATATTTCAATTTATTTCACATTTCAACCCATCAATTTACACTTTTCACAATTTAATCCTTATTTGACATTTTTACCAAAAATCACTTAACAAAACATATTAATCTATCAATAATTATTCATTTTACATCATCAAACTCAAAAAAATCAAGCTATCATCAATGGAAACTCACAAATTCATCAACAAATTCAGAAATTAGGGTACGGGCTAGCTAGAACACGAACCAACAATCACAAAAACATAGAAATCATCAAAAATCATGCTCGAAACATACCTCAATTAAAAACAACAAGGGCCAAACTCTGTTATGCTTCCATGGTTGTTTCTTTTATCTATAATCGGTGGATGATGAAGGAAAAAAATATGATTTTGGCTTTTATTTTATTTATTATTAACTTTAATTACCTATTTACCTTTTTACCTTTAAAAAGCATTAATAATTACACCAAATGCCACTCCACTAACATCCACTATCTCATAAATGGGCTATTTGCGACATAAGGACTTCACTTTTAAGTTTTATAGCTATTTGACACCTTTAGCTTATAGAACCCAACTTTTACGCGATTTAGTCATTTTTTCCGAATTAACCACTTAAACGATAAAATTTCTTTACAAAAATTTCACACAACTCTAATATCATGTTGTAAATATTAAAATAATAATAAAATAAATTTTTCAATGTCGAATTTTGGTCCCAAAACCACTGTTTCGATTAACCCTAAAAACAGGTTGTTACACGTATAATTAAACTGGAAAATAGACCACTAAGGTAAGTGCGCCTCCGCACGCAAAGAGAACTATCCCTTGGAGTCGCGGGCCATGGGGTTAAAAATGTACTAGTTAGACTTTAGTTCTTCTATATTAATTATTTTATGTACATCGGATACAAATATAACTCTTGCATATGTTTCTCTGTCAATACCCAATTGATGTAAAAAAAACCAAGGACAATATATACTAAGAGAAAACTTTGTTGAAATTTATTGAAATATTAGTTAAATTCTATTTTCTTTCAACTCAAATCAATTCTAACTTTTTATACTTTGTAAATTAGATTTTTGAGATTATAATGACATTCTTCTAAAGATAATAATTGAATTATAGGAGTTGTTTTTGATTGGGTAGAACACAAAGAGGTAGTTGACATACCTCCTTGATTAGTCTCGATTTACGTCTTATTTTCAGTTTTGTGTAGGACGCAAAGAGCTAGATGCATAACTCCTTGAGAATTCTCGATTCACGTCTTGTGTTTTACTTTTTCAGTTACATCCCACTTTCCAAGCATCTGAGAGTTCATGAATAGGGAAGAAAATCGTTCAGTAGAAAGGTTGAAGACATTGGACTACTATTCGGATTTATCAAGAAAATGCAGGCATCTCCCAAGATTTCCTTGCGACTTGGACATCTCCTAAGACTTGGAACCTAACTATTTAATTTGATCAAATTTATTACTTTAGAAATCACGGTAAATGCCCGTTTTACAAAAGAATTTTCTAAATGCATTTCCATCATGAACCCCGAATCATAAAAGAACCCATGAAAAAAAAATTTCAAGCCAAACACAAAAAAATCAGAAAAAGAGACTAACCTTTGAGAATCTAAAAGCAAAAACTCCAAATCGCATCAAAAAATTTCGGGTTCTTTAAGTGATAATCGCAAAATACACAAACATTACACTTAATCTCGATGTAAATATCGTTCCTTTCTAAAAATCTATTTACAGTTCAAAAATTTTTTCTCTCATTCTCCATTTTGGGTTCAATTTTTTTTATATGTAATAAGTAAACATAAAATGCTGTCACGTCATTATCGAATAATGTGGTTAAGGAGTCCTCAATAGATTCAGACATTCGAGAAGAAAGACACTGAGAAAGTTTGTCGAAGAAGCTTGGGAGATTAGAAAAACACTAAATTTGGCTGTGGATTGTAAAGACCAAGTAATTATTAGTGACCTATTCAATTTAGAAATTAGAGATCATTCTTGATTGTGTTGGAAACATTCGTTTAGAAAATGATTTTTTTGAAAAACACAAAAATTAAAAATTTCTAAAACTAATCAGTTGTCATATTTATAGGGACAAACCCTTTTTACCAAAATCATACTTGTGTTATGTATTAGGCGGTCTAAGTTGTTTCTCAACATTCTACCAACACGATTGATGAGTCACTAAACTAACTAAAATCACGACAAAGGCAAGCGCACCTATCGAATAATAGTATAGCTATGGTGAGTCGGGAACATCGTATGCACGAGGACTAAAAGTACTAGTAATGACTGTTTTTCTATTATTTAACCTACAAATTAATGGGATTGATTTGAATCTAAAATTAACTAACTAATTACTAAGAACGCAACAGAGAATGAATTAGGAAAATATTTGAAGAAAACCAGTCAGATAGACAATACCCAGGGAAGAATCCACCTAGACTTCACTTATTATTCTGAATCTAAATTAAACGATTTGTTCAGTTGTGCCTTGATCTGTAGAAATCCCTAAATTGTATTAATATCTCTTTCGAGAGTAAGAGTAACTGACTCTAGGTTGATTAATCGAAATCTCTTTCTAATTAAAACCCTTATTGTCGCATTAACTCGATCTATGGATTCCCCAATTAGATTTGACTCTAATGAAACACCCCAAACCCGGCCTAGACGTTATGGCCGAATCTGGCGTGTCACATTGAAGTATTTTTCGAAAACCAAGTTTTCATTGAAAACCCTTCTTGAAATTTAAAACTTTGAAACCATGTAAAACTTGTACAAAACCTCAGTTCGCGTTTGTTCATTTTCAATCTTGGTTTATTAAAATGTTATTCCCTTTTTATAGCGTTATTACCTTTAAAACCTTATTTGTTGCGGAAGCTTAAAAATTGTTGAGGAAACATAGTGTATTGAAAATAGTTATCATTTTGGGAAAACCAGGTTGTACTTCTAACAAGTATAAATCATAATGATTAAAATCTTAGATCAAAAGCTATAAAATTGGAGAGGCCTTATTACAAATATAAAAACCCAAACGAAAACTATTAATAAACGAAAGCCAAGTAACAAAAACAAGAGCAGTAGTGTGGCCATCTCCGAGTCCCTAACAGCACCGAACCGTCTAACGCTGGGGATTACCTGAAAGGTTAAAAACGGGGTGAGTTTACGAAAAACTCAGTGTGTAATCCCCTTAATCAAGCTTACCTTAATCAAGCTTAAAGCTAGCCGAATATCCAAAGCTCAAAACCCTTACTTGTTTTTCTTATTTTTGGTGATGAACATAAAAGATGATGGAATTTTTTGCTTTCGTTTTTGTTTAATAACCTTTTATTATCACTTTACCATTTTAGCCTTTTTAATCAAATAAGAAAAATACATAAACCATGTCCAAAACCGTCCATTACCCATCCATTATCATATTTATGGCATAATTGCCTCATAAGGCCTCCACATTTAAAAGCCACAACAAATAGGCACTTAATCAATTAGAAGGCCACTTTTACACTTTATGCGATTTAGTCTCTTTTGTCAAATTAAGCACACAAACAGACAAATTTTCATACGAAACTTTCACACCTGCTTAATCACATACAATAGGCATAGAAAATAATATTAAAATGTTTTTTGGACTCAGATTTTTCGTCCCGAAACCACTGTTCCGACTAGGGTCTAAACCGGACTGTTACAATTCTCCCTCCTTAGGGATTTTCATCCCCGAAAATCTTACCGTTAAACAGATTCAGATATTCCTATCTCATTGAATCTTCAGGCTCCCATGTAGCCTCTTCCACTCCGTGTCGATGACACAACACTTTCACTAACGGAATTTTCTTGTTTCTCAACTCTTTCACTTCACGAGCTAAGATACGGATCAGTTCATCCTCATAAGTCATATCGTGTCGGATTTTAATCTCAGACGGGGAAATCACATGTGATGGATCAGATCTGTACCGACGAAGCATTGACACGTGAAATACATTATGAATCTTTTCAAGCTCAGGTGGCAACAACAATCTGTACGCAACCGGCCCAACACGTTCGATAATCTCATATGGCCCGATGAACCTCAGACTCAACTTGCTTTTACGTCTGAATCGGAGTACTTTCTTCCACGGAGACACTTTTAAGAACACTTTGTCACCGATCTCAAATTCTATATCTTTTCGTTTCAAGTCTGTATAGGACTTCTGACGATCAGGCGCTGCTTTTAGACTATCACGGATTACTTTCACTTTCTAATAAGAGTCTTTTATCAAGTCGACCCCGTGTATCTTATTTTCACTGAGCTCGGTCCAATACAGAGGTGTTTGACATTTACGTCTGTACAAAGCTTTATAAGGTGCCATTTTGATGCTCGACTGTAAACTATTATTATACGCAAATTCAATCAATGGCAAATTGATTGTTATGTCAAAGTCTTAAAAATTTATATAATGAATGATCTAGCCTAGAAACTAACTGTGACAACGATTGAGGCAAATGCACCTATCGAATAAAGAGTATAGTTTAGTGGCAAGACCGAATGTCGAACCCAAAGGAACCAAAAGTACTAATACTAACTTTCTTTCTATTATTTAGCCTAAGAATTGAAGTGAATTATTGTTTAATCTAAAATTAACTAACTACTAAGCTAAAGACGCTTAGACAAAGAGAATGAATTGGGGAAATACTTGTGGGAAAAACCAATTGATTAAGACAATACCCAAGGAGGAATCCACCTAGACTTCACTTGTTATCTAACTCTGAACCAGACGATTTATTCACTTGACTTGATCCATAGGATTCCCTAATTTATGTTAATACCTCCGTCGAGGCTACTAACGTCTAACCCTAGGTTTATTAATTAAAATCTCTTTCTAATTAAAACCCCTAGAATTGCATTAACTCGATATATGGACTCTCATATTTGGTTTGACCCTAATCCGGCAGATTTTCGTTATCTTATGTCTAGGGTTGCGATCAACTCCGCTTAACTATGCTAGATCTACTCTTAGATAGGGACTTTTGCTCCACTGCCTAAGTACATCAATACTTGAATCAATACCCTGAAATATCAAAGCAAGAATTAAGAACACATAATTAAGAACAAATCAAATATTTATCATATAGTTCAAAAAACAATAACAAGATCCGTCTTAGGTTTCATCCCCTCGTGTATCCGAGGGTTTAGATCATAATAATAAAAGAATACAAATTGAAGAAAAGATAAAACAAAACATAAGAAAACCCTAAAACCCCCTGAAGGAATTGAAGGAGAGATCCACCGTCTTGAGTATGATTTCGTCTTCTTGAGATGAATCAACAGGCTTTCTTTGAGTAAATCCCACGATTTTGACCTCCCTGGCTCGGCTCCTTGGCCTAGCTGGACGCCCCCAGGCAAAAGCCCTCTAGGGTGTTTATATATGTAACAGCCCGATTTTGGGGCTAGTCAGAACAGTGGTTTCGAGACCACTAATCTGAGGTCGAGAAAATTTTTTTTGACGTTAATTTATGTGCTGTAGCATGATTATATGGATGCATGAAAATTTCAGTGTTTTAATTTGAGTGCCAGCATGCTTAATTGCGAAAAAGGACTAAATCGCATAAAGTGCAAAAGTTCTATTTTTCATGGTGGAGGTGCCTAATAGCTATAAAAAGTAAATTTAGAGGATTTTAAAGTGCAATTAGGCCATTTAATGTGTGTTGGCCGGCCATACAAGCTAGGGAAGACAAGAGCATTAATTTTAGTCAAAATTTGGTGACATTAGGTGAATAAAAAAATGAACAAAATAAGATAAAAAGATGAGATATCATCTTTTACTATTCCTTCTTCTTCTACCACTGAAATTTTAGAGGAAATAAGGGTTCTTAGAGTTCAAAATTTTCAGCTACATCTCATCCTCGCAAGTAAGTCATTTTGATGATTATTTTTGATGATTTTTGTATTTTTGGAGTTCCCAAAGCTTAAGCTAGCTAATGGGGGGACTAGCTTGTAATATGGTTGAAAGTCTAAGGAATTGCCATGAGAGTAGTTGTGTTGTTAGCTGAGTTTTAATGGAAGAAAATGAATGTTAGGGAGGTGAGAAACAACTTTTGTGAAAGGTGTTAGCATGGAAACACCTAAATAGGACTTTAATGCAAAGATTAAATTTGTGTGATAAATGCATGAAATAGTTGAAATGGTGAGTAGTTGCAAGAGAAATAAATGTTCATCTATGCTTGTGCTTTGAGAAAATGTGTTAAAAAATAAATTACGAGCCTAGGGGCAAAACCGTCATTTTGCCAATATACAATGGCAAAATGGCCATTTTTGCCCAAGTATAGAATTTGGTGTATTATGATCATAGAAAGATCTAAACGAATAAATTTCATTGTTATAGATCAAGAAGTGCGCGGAATCAACCTTGACCGTGGTAAAGGCAAGGTGACAGACTAAATTGTTGGTTATCACGTTTTGCACCGAGGTAAGTTTATGTGTAAGCAATGTATATTTTTCGTAACCCCTATGTTGCTAATTAGAGTATGGTATGATTGAGAACATATGTGGTACTAATAGATGGATTGAGGTAGTTATTGAAAAAAAATTATCGTATGATTGATGAAATAATCTTGTGATTGTGCAATGACAACTCTTAATGGTGGGCTAAGTGCGATACCACCTTGTTGTTCAATTACGATGGGCTATGTGCAATACCATCGTCTATTAATCTTTTGGGGGGCTATGTGCGATACCACCGTAACTAATCTTTTGGTGGGCTGTGTGCGATACCACCCTAATAATGACTGATGGTGGGCTAAGTGCGAAACCACCTAGAAATCTGGCTATGAGAAACAGATTAGATGTGTCGTATTATGTGAATTTGTGATGTTAAGTGTAGGGGAACAGATAATGAATGTATACATTATGCTTGTGATGTGGTTAGAGTGTGTGAATGGAGGAAATGAGTAAGTATGATCATGAATGTAAATTGTTTCTTGGTTAGTACATAATGCTATGAAATTGTTTGGTACATGTTAAAAGGTTATATTGTTTACATGTAAACTTACTAAGCTTAAAGCTTACTCCCCTTCTCTTTTCCCTTGTTTTATAGAGTTTTAGAGCCGAGCCGGAATATGCAGCTAACCGGAAGACCGCCCACACTATCAGCCCCTCTCGGTATACCTAGACTTAATGATTTTTGTAAATGGCATGTATAGGCGCTAGGCTAGTTAAGTTATTTTGTTATTCTAGCCAAAGGTGTATTGGCATCTTGTAAGATATTGAAATTTGTAAATTGCCATGCATGATGGCTCATTCTACCTTTTATGAAATTGTAAGGTTACCTATGGAAGTCCATGTTTAAGTTATGAGTGTTTATTGGTATGTTGAATGGATTCTTGTAGTGTAAGCTATAGAAGTGCTAAGAGCTTGGCAAACAGCCTTGTTCTGGTCCACACGGGTAGGCACACGGGCGTGTGTCTAGGCCATGTGAGACACACGATCAAGCCATGGGCGGGTGCCCTGGCCGTGTGAAGTCTGCACTTTGAAATTAGAATTGGAATGGTCACATGGTTAAAGCACACGGGCGTGCCAAGGTCATGTTGAATAAGTCAGAATACTAAGGTAAGACACACGGTTTAGACCCACGAGCGTGTTAATACCGTGTGTGATTAGTCAGTGTCGACCACGAGTGAAAGGCGCAGACGTGTGATAGGGTACACGGGCGTGTTCCCAAAATGCATGGGCGTGTGCCTTAACCGTGGGCAAATTGGCGAGAATCATCGGGTTTTTAGGCACGATGCAGGGACATGGGCGTGTGTGCCTATGCACGGGCGTGTCTCATCTTGCACGGGCGTGTAAGACCTGTCTTGAAAAAAAAATATTTAAGAATGGAAAAAGTTTCGGATTAGTCCTGAGGGTCCTCGGGTGCATGAGTTAGGCCTCGTAAGTCGAGAAGGAGGTTTTAGAGAGTAACGACGTAGAGCCTAAGTGACGATTAAGTGGTTTGAGTTCTGTAACGCCTCAGGCACGGTTCCCAGCGTAGAACCCGAGTAAAGGGGTGTTACATTTAGTGGTATCAGAGCTATGGTTTAGTCGGTTCTAGGACTACCATAGCTTGGATAGAAGTCTAGCTATACATGCCATTTAGCGTATGATGTTAGTGTGGTGGCTTCTGATGATTTTAAACTTGTTTCTTGTAGCATATGGATCCCAAACAATCGGCTGCAGATGACGCAGCTAGTAATGCGCCGGCTCTTGCGCAAGGGACTGTGCCTGTGCAGAGTAACCCCGAGACTAGGGGTCAGGGAGAAGAGGCTCGGGAAGCCTTTCTCCAAATGATGGATAAGCGGTACACTTTGGTATGTACGAGCAAACCCCAATGCTCAACCTCATCCACCCTCACCTATACCTCACCCAATTCCCCCGTGGCTCCCAAGGTATAGAAATGGTGAGGACGGCTAAGCCCCTGTAGATAAAATTCTAAGCAAGGGGTCAAGATTTTCGAGCTAATATAGATGACGCGACCACAGGCGAGTAGAGTTACGGCTTGAGAACTCAATAAGGGTTTTTGATAAACTCTCCCGCACACCCGAGGAGAGTTTGAAATGTCTTTGTGTCTTTGCTGAGAGACTCGGCATAGCATTGGTGGAAAACATTGACATCAGTGATTCCTAAAGAGAGTAATGTGGGACTTCTTTTTGGAAGAGTTTCAAAGAAGTATATAAGTCAACAATTTGTAGACCGTGAAGCGGAAAGAATTCTTTGAGTTGAAGCAAAGAAAATGATCGTAAGCGAGAATATGAGCGCTGAATTTGTTAGGCTCAGCAAGTATGCGCAAGAATGTGTATCCACGGAAGCTACCTTATGCAAGAGATTTGAAGATGGGTTGAATGAAGATGTCAGACTCTTAGTCGGATTTTGGAGCTAAAAGAATTTGTGGTGTTGGTGGATAGGGCTAGTAAGGCCGAAGAATTGAGTAAGGAAAAGAGGAAAGCCCCGAGTAAAGCTCGAGATGCAAAGAAGAGGTCGATGAGCAAATCATACCAAGCTCAATCGAAGAGGTCCAGGGAAGTGAACCCTCGGACAACTACATCAGTCGGGTATTCGCAGAGAGAGCGAGGCAACATGTATTCGGGTTCAAGAGCTCAAGCCACTTCAATGGCAAGTGTGGGCAATCCAAGGCCCAAACCAGAGTGCCCAAGTTGTGGCAGACATCACACTGGGGAGTGTTGGGGAAATAATCAAAATTGCTATAAGTGTGGATCCCCCGACCATCTCATCCGAAATTTTCCTGAAAAGGATGACAAGGAGAGGAAGCAAAAGATAAGACCAAGCAGTGCATCTTTTAGAGGTAGGCCACAAAAGAACCCGGGAGGCAGAACTAGTGGTAGAGGTGAATCACGAGACACCACTGTTAGGCCAGAGGGTTAGGCACCAGCAAGAACCTATGCTATTCGTGCTCGAGAAGAGTCATCATCACCGAATGTAATAACGGGTACATTTTCTCTCTATGACACCTCTGTTATCGCTTTAATTGACCCGGGATCAACTCATTCTTATAGTTGTATGAGATTGGCATCTAGTTTGAGTATGACTGTTGAGTCTACTAAATTTGTGGTAAAAGTGTCGAACCCTCTAGGTAAACAAGTGTTAGTTGACAAGGTGTGTAGGAATTGTCCTCTGATAATTAAAGGTCATTGTTTCCCGGCGAACCTTATGTTGTTGCCTTTTGATGAATTTGATTTGATTCTTGGTATGGATTGGTTGACTACCCATAGTGTTTTAGTGAATTGTGGTAGTAAATTTATTGAACTAAATTGTGAAAATGGAGATGTTATTCGGGTTGAATCAGGTGAGTCGGATAGCTTACCGGTGATGATTTCTTCCATGATAGCTGAGAAATATTTGAGAAAAGGGTACGAATCTTATCTCGCTTTTGTAGTAAACACTCAAGAATCTGAAGTAAGGGTTGAAACAATACCGGTTGTATGTGAGTATCCAGATGTATTTCCAGAAGAGTTGCCTGGATTACCCCCAGTTAGAGAGGTCGAGTTTGGAATTGAGTTAATTCCAGGAACAACACCCATTTCGGTTGCTCCGTATAGGATGGGCCCACTAGAGTTGAAAGAACTGAAAGTTCAGTTGCAAGAATTGACGGATAAGGGTTTTGCAAGACCAAGCTATTCACCGTGGGGTGCCCCAGTACTCTTTGTAAAGAATAAAGATGGGTCGATGAGATTGTGCATAGACTACAGATAGCTCAATAAAGTAACTGTGAAGAACAAGTATCCTTTGCCGAGGATAGATGATTTATTTGATCAACTGAAGGGAGCTACGGTGTTCTCCAAGATCGACTTGAGGTCCGGCTATTATCAGTTGAGGGTTAAAGAGCAAGATGTACCGAAAACGGCATTTCAGATGAGGTATGGTCATTATGAGTTTTTGGTCATGCCATTCGGTTTAACGAATGCTCCTGTAGTTTTTATGGATTTAATGAACCGTGTCTTCTGATCGTATTTGGACAAGTTTGTGGTTGTCTTTATTGACGACATATTGGTTTATTCTCGAGATGAGAGTGATCATGTGGAACATTTGAGAATTGTCTTACGCACCTTAAGAGACAAGCGCTTATATGCTAAACTTAGTAAGAGCGAGTTTTGGCTTCAGAAGTAGGGTTCCTAGGACATATTGTATCGAGTGAAGGTATTAGAGTAGATCCGGAAAGGTCTCGCTATTGTGGAGTGGAAACCACCGAGGAATGTGTCGGAAGTTAGAAGCTTTAGGGGTTTAGCGAGATACTATAGGCGGTTTGTGAAGGGATTCTCCATGATTGCTACTCCAATGACGAAACTATTATACAAGGATGTTAAATTTGAATGGACTGAAGAATGCCAGCAGAGTTTCGAGAAATTGAAAATGTTGTTGACATAGGCACCGATTTTGGTACAATTTGAGTCAGGAAAGGAGTTTGTAGTCTACAGTGATGCGTCATTAAATGGTCTCGGTTGTGTGTTGATGTAAGAGGGTAAGGTAATCGCTTACGCCTCGAGACAACTAAAACCGCATGAGAAGAATTATTTGACTCATGACCTGGAGTTGGCCGCGATTGTTTTCGCGTTAAAGATTTGGCTCCATTACCTATATGGTGTGAATTACCTAATCTTCACTGATCATAAGAGTTTGAGGTACTTAATGGATCAAAAAGAATTAAATCTACGGCAACAACGGTGGCTTGAATTATTGAAGGACTACGAGCTAGTGATCGATTACCATCCGGGGAAAACGAATGTAGTTGCGGATGCTTTAAGTAGAAAATCCTTGTATTCTTTGAGAGCTATGAGCATGAATTTGTCATTGTCCGATGATGGTGCTATACTGGCCGAGTTGAGAGCTAGACCGCTACTTGCTCAATGAATATGTGAGGCTCAAAGGAACGATAGTGGGATACTAGCTAAAAGAGCTGAGTGTGAATTAGGGACAAGTTCTGAATTCCGGGTGAGTTCGGATGGTTGCTTAATGTTCCATGATAGAATTTGTGTGCCTAAAGATGACGAGTTGATCCGAGAAATTTTACGGGAAGCATATAGTAGTTATTTGTCGATTAACCGGGCAAAGCACAAAATGTATAATGATCTAAAGAAATTCTATTGGTGGCTCGGAATGAAAAGAGACATCTCGGAGTATGTAACAAGATGTTTGATTTGTCAACAAGTGAAAGCGGAGCACCAAGTGCCTTCGAGGATTACTTCAACCGTGATGGTTCCCGAGTGGAAGTGGGATCGGATCACCATGGACTTCGTGGACGGGTTGCCTTTGACTCTAAAAAAAGAAAGATGCTTTGTGTGGGTTGTTGTTGACAGTTAACAAAGTCGGCTCACTTTATTCCAAAGACGTGTTGATTATTCAACGGATAAATTAGCCGAAAGTTGTATGTGGCGTAGATAGTGAGATTGCATGGTGTGCTCAGATCCATTATCTCGACAGAGACCAGATTTACTTGAGGTTTTGAAGAAGTTACGAGAGGCCTTGGGTGCGAGTTGAATTTTAGTACTACATTTCATCCTCAAACTGATGGTCAGTCCGAGAGAGTAATCCAAATTCTTGAGGATATGCTTTGATGTTGTGTGTTAGAGTTCGAAGGTAGTTGGGAAAAATACCTACCCTTGGTCGAATTTGCTTACAATAATAGTTATCAGTCGAGCATACGGATGGCACCGTATGAAGCCTTGTATGGTCGTAAATGTCGGACCCCTTTGTATTGGACCAAGCTGAGTGAGAAGCAAGTTCATGGGGTTGATTTGGTTAAAGAGACCGAGGAGAAAGTGAAAGTTATCCGGGATAGTCTGAAGGCTGCTTCGGACCGGAAAAAGTCGTATGCGGATTTGAAAAGAAAAGAAATTGAATTTCAAGTGGGTGACAAGGTATTTCTAAAAGTGTCACTGTGGAAGAAAATATTGAGATTTGGTCGAAAAGGTAAATTGAGCCCGAGATTTATAGGGCCGTATGAGATTACCAAGAGGGTTGGGCCAGTTGCATATCGGTTGGCTTTACCGGTAGAGTTAGAGAAAATTCATAACGTGTTTCATGTATCAATGTTAAGGCATTATCGCTCCGATCCTTCGCATGTGATTCCTCCAACAGAAATCGAAATACGACCGGATATGACATATGAGGAAGAGCCGATTAAAATTTTGGCTCGAGAGGTGAAACAATTGAGAAACAAGGACATAGCCTTAGTAAAAGTATTATGGCAAAAGCACGGTGTAGAATAGGATACTTGGGAACCAGAAGAAGCTATGAGAGAACAATATCCAAACCTCTTTACCGGTAAGATTTTCGAGGGCGAAAATCCCTAAAAGGGGGGAGAGTTGTAACAGCCCGGTTTTGGGGCTAGTCAAAACAGTGGTTTCGAGACCACTAATCCGAGGTCGAGAAAATTTATTTTGACGTTAATTTATGTGCTGTAGCATGATTATATGGATGCATGAAAATTTTGGTGTTTTAATTTGAGTGCCAGCATGCTTAATTGCGAAAAAGGACTAAATCGCATAAAGTGCGAAAGTTCTATTTTTCATGGTGGAGGTGCCTAATAGCTATAAAAAGTAAATTTAGAGGATTTTAAAGTGCAATTAGGCCATTTAATGTGTGTTGGCCGGCCATACAAGCTAGGGAAGACAAGAGCATTAATTTTAGTCAAAATTTGGTGACATTAGGTGAATAAAAAAATGAATAAAATAAGATAAAAAGATGAGATATCATCTTTTACTATTCCTTCTTCTTCTACCACTGAAATTTTAGAGGAAATAAGGGTTCTTGGAGTTCAAAATTTTCAGCTACATCTCATCCCCGCAAGTAAGTCATTTTGATGATTATTTTTGATGATTTTTGTATTTTTGGAGTTCCCAAAGCTTAAGCTAGCTAATGGGGGGACTAGCTTGTAATATGGTTGAAAGTCTAAGGAATTGCCATGAGAGTATTTGTGTTGTTAGCTAAGTTTTCATGGAATAAAATAAATGTTAGGGAGGTGAGAAACAACTTTTGTGAAAGGTGTTAGCATGGAAACACCTAAATAGGACTTGAATGCAAAGATTAAATTTGTGTCATAAATGCATGAAATAGTTGAAATGGTGAGTAGTTGTAAGAGAAATAAATGTTCATCTATGCTTGTGCATTGAGAAAATGTGTTGAAAAAAAAATTACGAGCCTAGGGGCAAAATCGTAATTTTGCCAATGTACAAGGGCAAAATGGTCATTTTTGCCCAAGTATAGAATTTGGTGTATTATGATCATAGAATGATATAAACGAATAAATTTCATTGTTATAGATCAAGAAGAGCGCGGAATCAACCTTGACCGTGGAAAAGGCAAGGTGACAGACTAAATCGTTGGTTATCACGTTTTGCACCGAGGTAAGTTTATGTGTAAGCAATGTATATTTTTCGTAACCCCTATGTTGCTAATTAGAGTATGGTATGATTGAGAACATATGTGGTACTAATAGATGGATTGAGGTAGTTATTGAAAAAAAAAATTATCATATGATTGATGAAATAATCTTGTGATTGTGCAATGACAACTCTTAATGGTGGGCTAAGTGCGATACCACCTTGTTGTTCAATTGCGATGGGCTATGTACGATACCATCGTCTATTAATCTTTTGGTGGGCTGTGTGCGATACCACCCTAATAATGACTGATGGTGGGCTAAATGCGAAACCACCGAGAAATCCGACTATGAGAAACAGATTAGATGTGTCGTATTATGTGAATTTGTGATGTTAAGTGCAGGGGAACCGATAATGAATGTACACATTATGCTTGTGATGTGGTTAGAGTGTGTGAATGGAGGAAATGAGTAAGTATGATCATGAATGTAAATTGTTTCTTGGTTAGTACATAATGCTATGAAATTGTTTGGTACATGTTAAAAGGTTATATTGTTTACATGTAAACTTACTAAGCTTAAAGCTTACTCCCCTTCTCTTTTCTCTTGTTTTATAGAGTTTTAGAGCCGAGCCAGAATACGCAGCTAACTGGAAGACCGCCCACACTATCAGCTCCTCTCGGTATACCTAGATTTAATGATTTTTGTAAATGGCATGTATAGGTGCTAGGCTAGTTAAGTTATTTTGTTATTCTGGCCAAAGGTGTATTGGCATCTTGTAAGATATTGAAATTTGTAAATTGCCATGCATGATGGCTCATTCTACCTTTTATGAAATTGTAAGGTTACCTATGGAAGTCCATGTTGAAGTTATGAGTGTTTATTGGTATGTTGAATGGATTCTTGTAGTGTAAGCTATAGGAGTGCTAAGAGCTTGGCAAATGACCTTGTTCAGTCCACACGGGTAGGCACACTGCGCAGGCGTGTGTCTAGGCCGTGTGACACACGATCAAGCCATGGGCGGGTGCCCTGGCCGTGTGAAGTCTTCACTTTGAAATTAGAATTGGAATGGTCACACGGTTAAAGCACACGGTTGTGCCGAGGCCGTGTTGAATAAGTCAGAATACTAAGGTAAGGCACACAGTTTAGACCCACGGGCGTGTTAAAACCGTGTGTGATTAGTCACTGTCGACCACGGGTGAAAGGCACGGACGTGTGATAGGGTACACGGGCGTGTTCCCAAAATGCATGGGCGTATGCCTTAACCGTGGGCAAATTGGCAGAATATTGGGTTTTTAGGCACGGTCTGGGGACATGGGCGTGTGTGCCTAGGCAGGGGCGTGTCTCATCTTGCACGGGCGTGTAAGACCTGTCTTGAAAAAAATAATTTAAGAATGGAAAAAGTTTCGGATTAGTCCTGAGGGTCCTCGGGTGCATGAGTTATGCCTCGTAAGTCGAGAAGGAGGTTTTAGAGAGTAACGACGTAGAGCCTAAGTGACGATTAAGTTGTTTGAGTTCTGTAACGCCTCAGGCCCGGTTCCCGGCGTAGAACCTGGGTAAAGGGGTGTTACAATATAGGCTTTTGTAATGGCTTTCTTTGCCTCTAAGTACCCTATTCTGAGTGAAATTCCTCTTTGTCACGGTAGGGACACGCCCGTGTAGTACGCCCGTGTGAATCGACTTCAGGCCGTGTTCGAGCCTGCTAAAGGGGCATGGCCGTGTGCTTTGGGCCCAGGACGTGTTGATTTCCTACTTTGGCCTATTTGGCCCGTTTTAAGCCCGTTTTCCGTTCTTTTCATCCTCTAATGCTCTCTTGAGTATAAAACATGAAATTAAAGGATTAAGAGTACCAAATTCCATAATTTAAGGGATAAATCATCCAAAAGCATGCTAAATGTGGAGATAAAATATGTTACTATTACGGTTTATCAAATACCCCCACACTTAAGCTTTTGCTTGTCCTCAAGAAAAATTCTCAACTCACAATTAAAATGAACTTCCTCAATTCATAACCTTCATCAATAATGTTTCATCATAATTCATAGGTAATTCATACATTGATAACTTAACAAGAAAGTTCCTAAAGATTCAAACAATCAAAGTCATAGTTTTTATAGTACGAAAAATAGGTGTTTCCTCTTACCTAAATAATTACCTTTAATTCAAAATCGACAAAAGTTGACATCCTCACTAAAGATTCACTCAAATCACTCAAAGTGTTTAGGGTTCAAAATTAAGCACTCAAAAGTCGAACACGAAAGGTTAATCCCATAGGCTTGCATGAAAATCAAATCTCCACCACTATAATATGAGACGATACACAAATCAAAAGGTCTTTAAAAAGGGTTGTAACGGGGCTTGGGTTAAAGGTGTGGATAAAGGCTTGAATTAGAGGGTTAGTATCGAGACTGAATTGACAAATTACCTAACTAAAAAGTTGTACTAATACTAAATAATTACATCACGAAAACTTAATACTAATAACATGAGCTTCTTCTAAAGATAATGAAATTAACAGTTTGAGCTCAAATAACATAGAGCTAATAATGAATATACTTCGTTTTTTTTAAGAACAAATCATACAATAATAAAGAAATTAACAACAGAAATGGAAAGCAAAGTTTAGCTAAGTAATCTGTTCAAATCAGACCTCGACTTAATGTGGGTCAAATTAATTAAAGGGATTTCAACAATAATGGTTTTTGGTTAATGTTGAGGGTGAGTAAAAAAAAAAGGGTTGTTAGGATAAAAGGGGTTCACTAGGGGTTAATTGTGAGGGTAGGCTTTTAGTGGAGTAAGTGGGTTAAAACCTAAGTGCCTTCATCATCTCTGTATATCAAATCAAAGGTGTGGTCTCGACATGTATAATCGAAGCAAGTTCTAGAATAACAAATCAACGTTGACACACTCATAATCAAAAAAGTGAGCAAGAAAAAGAATATGCTCTAAAAGGCTCAAAATCTCAAAAAAATTATGGGTTTTGATATCAACCTTGTAAATTTTAAACTTCAAATTAATCATTAGATTCGAGTTGACAACCTAACAAAATTTTTTAATTTTGAAAAATAGACTTATCCCGCTTGATTCTCTAGTATCTTAAAGTTTAAATCATCAATGTACAATTAACTATGACTTAATCCAAAGCATATCAATGAAAATCATAAATCAAAGGAAGTTTCATTCTAACAGTAATATGAGAGAATTACTTGAGAACAAGACATAATTCAAGAATTTGAGAATAATGCAAAAAGTTAGGCACTTTTTCACGATAAAATTCACCCCCCACACTTAAGATGTACATTGTCCTCAATGTACAAAGATATATAAAACAATATTTTAGAAAATCAAAAGAGAGGGAGAAGTGAAACTTCCTGAATTATGGATGAAATCCTTGGAGGATGATCAATGATAAACATGATGACTAGGCATAGGTGAAGGTGGTGGAGAATACTCCGGTGGTGTGTTCGTTCTTTGAGTGGCACCTTGAACCTATTTAAACTGCAAAGTCATCAGTTTAAATGTTCAGGGAGTACTATTTAGTAGATGTTGTTAGAGATACTCGAGATTTAGACAGCCAGTGATAAAAAAATTAAACCGTACTAATAAAGGTTTTAAACAAGAAAGGCAAAAAGTTTTAATTAAGAACGAAAATAGACCAAAAATAAAAATGAAAAATAAATTTTAAAAAATGAAAAATAAAGAAAATAAAAGGACTCAAAGGTCCTCGTCATCGGCTGGGTCGCGAGGTGGTGGAGGCGGCGATATGTGAAAGTGATGATAAATCTGCTGAAGAGTCACCCTAATGCCATCGAATCGTCGAGCAGTGTCATTGAATTGTTGAGTACAGTAGTGCTCGAATTGAGTGAGACGTGCAGAGATGTCTGAACGTGAAGCAGCCGCATGAACTGGGCGATGGCTCGGTTGTGGTTCCTCATGTGGATGTGGGACATTGTTAGTAATGTCCTCAGGGTCCTCTTCCTCAGTGGCATGGGCTAGCCGATATTGGGGAGGATCGGTCCCACAGTGACGCTTGATCATCCACATGTTTAGCATTGTTGAGATGCCCTGTGGGGACATCTGGCCTATTAAGGTGAGGGAGGCGGATTGTGATGCGGTGTTGAGGAGACAAAAGTACCTCGCGAGCCGTGTTACATAAGGCCCCATGGAAATGACCCCCTTGCGATGGCGCTCTGTCTGATGTTGAGTGGCCAAAGCGATGAAGTAGGCAAGGTCGAAGACGTGGCCATTTGCCATACACCAGAGGAAGTAGGCGTCATGTGTGTTAACGACCCCGGTTGTCTCTCGCCTTCCTGTCAATGTGTGAGCTAAGATGGCGTGTAGGTATCGCAAGGATGGGGCGAGGGCTGTCTTTTTGGAGCGACTAGTGTCATAGGTGCCTGTGTTGGGGGCTATATTATACCAACATTGTGCAGGGGATTTATGGATGAGGCGATGGAGCTCCGCAAGATCATGTTCTCTTCTGAAGTCATCTGTGTATAGGCCCAGAGAGACGCCAAATTTAGGGATACTCATTTCCCGAACTAAACCTCCTAGATGAAACTGAATAGTGCCTGGATCGTCGTGGTGTGTCATTACTACTTGCAAATGGAAAGTAGAGCAAAGCTCTAATGTTAGTTCGAGGTAGGTGGGTTCGATAATACCGAAGAAACGTTCCCAAGGGTCAGTCGTCAGGAGTGCCCGAATATCCTCAGCAAGTTGAACATGTTCCAAGGCGCCCCAGTCGATACATTGGCCTTGACTGAGCGGCCATGCTCGTAGTATTTGAAAAACTTCGTCTTGGACTCCGGGCGGAAACCGTAGGAATGGGTGTCTTACTTCGGCCGAAGCGCTGGCGGATGATGAACCGGGTCCTTTTCGTTTTTTGGAACTAGGGACTGCGGTTTTCTTGCCTCGGGATGATGACAATATGGTCCTAAAAATAATAGATATTTAACGATTCAAGTAACATTTCCAGCCAAGGCATATTGCATAACATTTAGGAACTCAATAATATCAATAAGGACAAAAATCACGATAAGAGTAAACTAATATTTTGCATAAATACTAATCGTTATTATTTAAACACGACCCAAATGAATAAATCGATCTAATAGTTAATATAACTAATATTAAGTAATAATAATAAACTAACTAGAAACTAAATAAAATTCTAATGATAAAGTAGTTTAATGGAGGAAAATGTAAAAAGGAGAGGTGACCAGTTGAGTTCTTAGAGAGAAGCGGCGCGGTTGGGGTGTTGCACGGGCGTGTGCTGCAAATAGATGGAGGAACACAGCTGTGTCACGTTTTTAGACGGGCGTGTGTTCCGTCGGCACGGGCGTGGACTGGTTTTCTATGTTTATGTGAGAGAGAGAAGGAGGTAAGGGATAGGGTGTAACAACCCGATTTTGGGCTTACTCGGAACAGTGGTTTCGAGACCATAAATCCAATGTTGAGAAATTTATTTTATTTATATTTTTATGGTCTAAAATTTCACGGAATGATTTCATGAAAATCTCATTCGAAAATTTTGACGTTTGGGCACTCAATTTAGTCAAAAGGACTAAATTGTAAAAAAGTGCAAAAGTTGAGTTCTACATGTTAGAGGTGTCCAATTGTTATGAAATTTTAAATTGGAGGTCCTTCAATGATAATTAGACCATTGGACAAGTTGGTGGAAAAAAATGGACATGGATGGGTATGTTTCAAAAGATTTTTTTAAGGGGCATTTTGGTAATTTAGTGAATTAAATGAATTAAAAACAAAATTTAAATGCCAAATTTGTCCATCTTCAAGCTTAGGCCGAATTTAACATATGGGAAGCCATGGATAGGGTTTTCAAGCTTTCCAAGCTTCATGGTAAGTCCATTCTAGCCCCGTTTTTCATGTTCTTTACGTTTTTGGAGTCCTAGTAACTTGATTTAGCTTATTCTAGCAATAATTTAACTTAGGGTTCATATTTGGAAAAATACCCATAGGTGAAATGTGTTTATTTTGATGTTTTATGGCAGAATATGAAGCTTAGAATTATATTAAACAACTTTTACTAAGTGATTTTAAGTGAAAACGAGTAAAACGACATAATCGGCAAAAATACCTAATGTACATAAGTGCATGTTAGTGCAAGAATTTGATGTTGCCATAGAAGGTAAAAATGATAAGCATGTTATAAAACATAAGAATAAGGGATGAAGTTTAATTTTCGAGCCTAGGGGCAAAATGGTAATTATGCAAAAGTTTAGGGGCAAAATTTTAATTTTTTCAAAGTTTGAGTTAGGGACTGTTTTGAGTAGTACAATAATTAAATAAGTGAAATGTGATGTCTTAGACCCCGAAAAATGAGATTTGGACCTAGAACAGGAGGAAAATCGAAAATCGGGAAAGTTGGTAAAATGACCGTTTTGGTATCGAGGTAAGTTCATATGTTTAACAAGCATTTAATGATGCAAGTTTGAATGTGAAATTGAAATTTTAGTTATGAATACTTTAGTACTGATTTTCCAATATAATTATAATGTTCGATAATGACTCGACATTTTAATGAGAATTGGTATAAGTTTACATGTAAGACCAAATTAGGAAGATGGCTTTGTGTAATATCAAGAAAGTATTGAATAGAATAATTTGGGGAGGATAAGTTAAATTGATGATATGATGAGATTGAGAATGTAATTATGTAAGTTGTATGTAAATAATTCATTATTTTTATTGACATTTTTATATTTCAGCATATTTTATGTATTGTAGCTGATTTTAGAATCATAATTGACTATTGAAGGAATGAAATAAATTATTAGAAAGTGAAGTACTTCCCGTTTGAACCTTCGGAAAACCGAGAGATACGGACAATATGTAGCTAGGTCACACGAGTGATAAGGGACCTTCACCGTGTGCACAAGAAAGCTACGAGATGGCAAAATTTGATATGTAGCTAGGCCACATGGATGATAAGGGACTTTCACCATGTGTGCAAGAAAGCTACGGGTTATGAGTAGCTAGGTCGCATGACTTGTTCCTAGTGTTGGACGCCATGTAGACAAGAAAGCTACGAGATGGTTAGGTCACATGAGTGGTACTAAATAAAGGCCACTATGTGTACAATCGAGCTAGGTCACATGAGTGGTACTAAGTGAAGGCCACTATGTGTACAAGAGAGCTTCAATTTCAAAGGTGGGCTGTGTGCGAAACCACCGTGTATCCGTTATTATTCCGAAGCGTTCAACGGGAAAATTGATTGAGTGAAATTATGTGTGAATTTTTAGTAATGAGTGTGGGTATATGCATGTATAACGTATGAGCAATATGCTAGATATGTAATCGGAAATTGGAAAGATTGGCATAGGCAAGTGATGAACACAACTAAAGTGAGAGAGAGCAAAAATTTACAATAGAACTGTTTTGGACAGTAGCAGTGACGTGAATTTGAAAAATCACCAAAAATAGTAGAAATTTAATTAAAAGTTGGATGAGATATTGATTTAAAGCTTTTTGAGTATATTTTCATATAAAAGAAACATAGAAAACAAATTATTTTTATATCTTGAGATATTTAAATTTTTGTGAGACTTGTTCAGAATGATTATGTGATCCCCTGTTCTGACTTAGAAAAATCATTAAATATTTTATACAAATAATTATGGGATATAATTTATATGCCTGAAATACTGAATGAGTCTAGTTTCAAATGAATTTAAAAAGAAGGTCATCTAAATTCTGTAAGAGGATAAAATTGATTTGTAGTGAAGAGAGGTCAGAATAGTCGAACAGTGAAACAGGGGAAATTTTAATGAAAAACTGTACTAATTGGAAAGACCAAAAATTCTAGAAATTTTATGGTATGAAGATATGTGAGTCTAGTTTCAGGGAAAATTAGATTTTTGTAATTCAGAGCTCTTTAGCTCAAGAAATAAATTATTTAGTGACAGCAATTCAAGTAGACAGATTACTGTGAACATGAGTAATAAGGTATAAGCATGTGATTTAATGATTGTATCAATTTGAGAACTTGTTGTGAGGATTTGTCTCGTTGAGGCTTTGGTAAGGCTACAAATGAGTAAGTTGAGAAAGTAAGAACTTGGCATTATTTATGCAAGTTATGACAAACAAGTAGTACGCTAAATTCATTGTTAATGCTTATTATTTTACATGTGAACTTACGAAGCTTTATAAGCTTACCCTCTTTTCTTTCCCATGTTTCGAGTCCTATTAAACAAGCTCGGGCTGAAGGTCGTCGGAGATCGCTTCACACTATCAAGCTATCTATGGGTATCTTTATTTATAAATGATTTAAGTTATGGCATGTATAGGGGCTTGACTAAGTCATTTTGTATATGTGTTAATTTATTTGACCAAATGTATTGCTTCATAACGGTAATAAGGATTATTCTGTATTCAGCCACGAGTTGTGGCTCATATTGGTCATGGAGTTATAATGCTTGTGTATGCATGTGTTTGTTAAATTTTAAATTATAAGTGAAATTTTGTGGCTCGAGATTTGGTAGAATGTATTGTTAAGTTTGGTAATGCCTCGTACCCAGTTCTGGCGTAGGATACGGGTAAGGGGTGTTACATTTAGTGGTATCAGAGCTATGGTTTAGTCGGTTCTCGGACTACCATAATGAGTGTGAGAGTCTAGCTATACATGCCATAATAAACTGTGATAGTGTGACGACTCCCGACCCACGATGTAAATTGTTTTATTAGATGAGATGCGCACTTCAACCGAGCTAAATTTGATAGTGCAAACAGTGTGTTTATGATGAGTTGAGACTCGTATAAAGTAAGAATAATAGTTTATGATGTTTATGTGATGATGAATAAATTGTGGATAGGAATTTCTCTTGAAATATGAAAGATGAGATGAAAGGAAAGTTTATACTATGATAAGTGTTCATGTTTGATTGGCATTTGTATGATGCTATGAGTAGAACTTGTGAAATTAAGTGAATGTTATGAGTAATTTTACTCGAGATTTATGAATGAAAATATAAGTGTACTTGTTTGTATAAGATGATAGGAAGGTTGTGTAAAATTAGTATGCATGTTAAGTTACTTGAAACAATATATATATATATTGATGAGTGTTAAGTTATATGCATGAGTATATAAGAGGCAAGTCAGAGGCGTTACAACCTCACCCCCTTCCAATAAGGTATGTTATAAAGAAATTTAATGAAATTCAGACCGAATGGGTTTACAAGTGGAAGACTAAAGAGTTGAATTGTAGATTAATTGACAACGTGATTAGAGTTGAGAATGGTTTAATAAATGAACACAGTTGCAGAAAAGATGTCAGATTAATATGAAGATCATTCGGATTCCGAAATGTTATAGTTAAAGAAAGGTCAGGCTTAGCTAATTAACTCATCCAGGTATGAGGCCTAAAGTATGTGATTGCTGGAATTTATTCTGAATTTATTTCTGTTTGCAATTGGAATAATATCAGATTAGTAATGTGTGAAATTAGATAGTGCAATCATGATCGAGATGTATTGATGATCAATGCGTTGTTTTATGGTTGAGAAATTACAGCAATCTCTTCCGACTATTATATGTTTCCATTTACTCTCAGAGGTATATATATATCTGCAAGATTTCAAATGAAATTCCTATAGTATGAGAATGTCAGCTAAATTTACAGGTAGATGAAAGCATTGTAGTCTATTTGAGCCGTGATCGAAATTGCTCTATCTTTTTTGGTTTTTTGCATCATGCACAGATAGAAAGTTGACGGTAAGGTCCGTATGATGTTAGCGTCCCGTTTTACTAGCTATTGCTCAATGAAAATAAAGGAAGATTGTGTGGCTTTTGTTAAGATTATTTTCAGTACTTATAAGTATTTACTGTGTAGCTCCATGTTCTGAGATTTTGTTATTTCTGTTTCCTTAATAAATTATTATTCTAAGTATCAGCCATGAGATATCAGTAAGAAATGTTTTATTGATGAAAATGGTTTCTTCTTATTATTAAAATGCTTATGATGATTATAAGTTTTGACTTGATGGCAAGAGTACTTTGATACAGTTACCAGAGGTATAAAGATTGTGCTTTTGTATTGGTTGTTATGTAAATTTGTGTTTGAATTTCTCCGATGATCGAAATGTTTTGTTTTCAAATGGACATTATCTACTAAAGTAATTGAGAAGTTAGTCTTATTATGGCACCATGATTTTTAAGTCAGATGAGTATTGTGGCATCAGTATAGTTAAGTGCTTCGACGAGTAACAGTTAAAGTAAATTCTATTATAAGTTTAATCTTTCTCTAGATTTGAGAAGAAATTGAAGTTGGCAAAGTGTGAATGATAGGAAGTTCAACTTAGACTTGTGTATTGGTTTTCACTTTTCAAATGATCTTGATACATATATCAATGAGTTAAAGATGAGAATGTTATGATGTCTAGCACAGTGATAATTATCATTTTATTTGAGAAGTACAGAGATGGATGATACTCCGAGGCGCTTACACTAGTAAGAGTATGAAATGTTACGTGCTGGACTTTGAACCTAATGTCCGAACTTTAATAGATTATAGTTGATTTTCAAGTATCTCGGAAGCTATTACAATCGGTATTGATATCCGTGTGAAAATGTGATGGTTTTCTCGAGGAAATGTGAACCGAGGCTATTACTATCATAAAAAAAGTAAATGTTATCCGATTTATTATTGGTCGCTTGAAGAAGTATGTGCACTTTTTCAAGACAAACGAGTCTTTCTATTGATGGGTTATCTGAGTTATTTATTAGAGGTCAGATTATACAAAGTGCAAATTTTCATTATTCGTGATTGGAAGCCAAAAATTTTATTGTGACTACAGAAGAAAGCTACAGTAAGTCTTGAGTATGAGATTGTTAAATATTATTGTATGTCACCTTTGTACTGATAGTTATATTGAGGAAGTGATCCAGATTTTCAGAAAGGTATGTGTGTTATCGTGTCTTAAATATTGAAAGCAATTGAGGAAAAGGAACTCATGGGGTAAAATTGAGCTAAAAGACTATAAAAAAAGTGGAAGTGAAGATTGATTTTAGAGATCAAATAAATATTATCAGAGATTGTATATAGAACCGAAAGGTAAGAGTATTGAACTTAGATGAGTGTCAAGTGCTTCTGAAAGTATTTCATTAACAGAGAATTTTTCATCTGGATAAGTAAAGACAGGTGAGTTGTGGTTCATCAAAGAGTATGAGATTATTGTTAGAATAAGGCCAGTTACTTATTAGTGGGATTTTCAGTCAGAATTTAAGAAGATCAGTAATATGATTTTTATGTTCATGATAAGAGGGTACAGTTCCGAATCTTAGTTTAAGAAGTAAGATGTTGAAGATGCCGAGACTATATGAGAAGCTGAAAGTGACTTGTGAAATTAGACCTAAATCCATTAATTGGTGAGATTTTCGGGGACGAAAATCCCTAAAGGGGGAGAATTGTAACAGCCCGATTTTGGGCTTAGTCGGAATAGTGGTTTCGGGACCACGAATCCGATGTTGAGAAATTTATTTTATTTATATTTTTATGGTCTAAAATTTCACGGAATGATTTCGTGAAAATCTCATTCGAAAATTTTGACGTTTGGGCACTCAATTTAGTCAAAAGGACTAAATTGTAAAAAAGTGCAAAAGTTGAGTTCTACATGTTAGAGGTGTCCAATTGTTATGAAATTTTAAATTTGAGGTCCTTAAATGATAATTAGACCATTGGTTAAGTTGGTGGAAAAAAATGGATATGGATGGGTATGTTTCAAAATATTTTTTAAGGGGCATTTTGGTAATTTAGTGAATTAAATGAATTAAAAACAAAATTTAAATGCCAAATTTGTCCATCTTCAAGCTTAGGCCGAATCTAACATGTGGGAAGCCATGGATAGGGTTTTCAAGCTTTCCAAGCTCCATGGTAAGTCCATTCTAGCCCCGTTTTTCATGTTCTTTACGTTTTTAGAGTCCCGGTAACTTGATTTAGCTTATTCTAGCAATAATTTAACCTAGGGTTCATATTTGGAAAAATACCCATAGGTGAAATGTGTTTATTTTGATGTTTTATGGCAGAATATGAAGCTTAGAATTATGTTAAACAACTTTTACTAAGTGATTTTAAGTGAAAATGAGTAAAACGACATAATCGGTAAAAATACCTAATGTACATAAGTGCATGTTAGTGCAAGAATTTGATGTTACCATAGAAGGGAAAAATGATCAGCATGTTATAAAACATAAGAATAAGGGATGAAGTTTAATTTTCGAGCCTAGGGGCAAAATGGTAATTATGCAAAAGTTTAGGGGCAAAATTTTAATTTTTTCAAAGTTTGAGTTAGGGACTGTTTTGAGTCGTACATTAATTAAATAAGTGAAATGTGATGTCTTAGACCCCAAAAAACGAGATTTGGACGTAGAACGGGAGGAAAATTGAAAATCGGGAAAGTTGGTAAAATGACCGTTTTGGTATCGAGGTAAGTTCATATGTTTAATAAGCATTTAATGATGCAAGTTTGAATGTTAAATTGAAATTTTAGTTATGAATACTTTAGTATTGATTTTTCAATATAATTATAATGTTCGATAATGACTCGACATTTTAATGAGAATTGGTATAAGTTTACATGTAAGACCAAATTAGGAAGATGGCTTTGTGTAATATCAAGAAAGTATTGAATAGAATAATTTGGGGAGGATAAGTTAAATTGATGATGTGATGAGATTGAGAATGTAATTATGTAAGTTGTATGTAAATAATTCATTATTTTTATTGACATTTTTATATTTCAGCATATTTTATGTATTGTAGCTGATTTTAGAATCATAATTGACTATTGAAGGAATGAAATAAATTATTAGAAAGGGAAGTACTTCCCGTTTGAACCTTCGAAAAACCGAGTGATACGGACAATATGTAGCTAGGTCACACGAGTGATAAGGGACCTTCACTGTGTGCACAAGAAAGCTACGAGATGGCAAAATTTGATGTGTAGCTAGGCCACATGGATGATAAGGGACTTTCACCATGTGTGCAAGAAAGCTACGGGTTATGAGTAGCTAGGTCGCATGACTTGTTCCTAGTGTTGGACGCCATGTAGACAAGAAAGCTACGAGATGGTTAGGTCACATGAGTGGTACTAATTGAAGGCCACTATGTGTACAATCGAGCTAGGTCACATGAGTGGTACTAAGTGAAGGCCACTATGTGTACAAGAGAGCTTCAATTTCAAAGGTGGGTTGTGTGCGAAACCACCGTGTATCCGTTATTATTCCGAAGCGTTCAACGGGAAAATCGATTAAGTGAAATTATGTGTGAATTTGTAGTAATGAGTGTGGGTATATGCATGTATAACGTATGAGCAATATGCTCGATATGTAATAAGAAATTGGAAAGATTGGTATAGGCAAGTGATGAACACAACTAAAGTGAGAGAGAGCAAAAATTTACAATAGAACTGTTTTGGACAGTAGCAGTGACGTGAATTTGAAAAATCACCAAAAATAGTAGAAATTGAATTATAAGTTGGATGAGATATTTATGTAAATATTATTGAGTCTATTTTCATATAAAAGAAACATAGAAAACAAATGATTTGTATATCATGAGATATTAAAATTTTTGTGAGACTGGTTCAGAATGATTACGTAATCCCTTGTTCTGACTTAGAAAAATAATTAAAAATTTTATACAAATAATTATGGGATATAATTTATATGCCTGAAATCCTGAATGAGTCTAGTTTCAAATTAACAAAAAAGTAAGGTTATCTAAATTCTTTAAGAGGATAAAATTGATTCATAGTGAAGAGAGGTTAGAATAGTCAAACAGTGAAACAGGGAAAATTTTAATGAATAAACTGTACTAATTGGAAAGACCAAAAATTCTAGAAATTTTATGGTATGAAGATAGATGAGTTTAGTTTCAAGGAAAATTAGCGGTTTGTAATTCGGAGCTCTGTAGCTCAAGAAATAAATAATTTAGTGACAGCAATTCAAGTAGACAGATTAATGTGAACATGAGTAATAAGGTATAAGCATGTGATTTAATGATTGTATCAATTTGAGAACTTGTTGTGAGGATTTGTCTCGTTGAGGCTTTGGTAAGGCTTCAAATGAGTAAGTTGAGAAAATAAGAACGTGGCATTATTTATGCAAGTTATGACAGCATAGTAGTAAGCTAAATTCATTGCTAATGCTTATTGTTTTTACATGTGAACTTACTAAGCTTTATAAGCTTACCCTCTTTTCTTTCCCATGTTTCAGAGTCCTATTAAACAAGCTCGGGCTGAACGTCGTCGGAGATCGCTTCACTCTATCAAGCTATCTATGGGTATCTTTATTTATAAATGATTTAAGTTATGGCATGTATAGGGGCTTGACTAAGTCATTTTGTATATGTGTTAATTTATTTGACCAAATGTATTGCTTCATAACGAATAAGGATTATTCTCAGATTTAGCCACGAGTTGTGGCTCATATTGGTCATGGAGTTATAATGCTTGTGTATGCATGTGTTTGTTAAAGTTTAAATTATAAGTGAAATTTTGTGGCTCGGGATTTGGTAGAATGTATTGTTAAGTCTGGTAATGCCTCGTACCCAGTTCCGGCGTAGGATACGGGTAAGGGGTGTTACATAGGGGAAGTCAAGGGAGGAGAGGATTTTGCTGATGGCCGGAATGGGTTGGTGGTTTTGGAGTGAAACGGCTAGGGTTTTGTTGGGTTGGGGAAAATTTTGGGGGAGACGGCCGTTAGTTGCTTTAAATAGGGGGTGCGTGACACGGTCAGGGGCCACGCCCATGTTGCCTTTGTTCAGCCCGTGTTTTTCGAGAATTTGAAATTTAGGCACGTTTATGTTGTGTCCCATGCCCATATCGCACGGGCGTGCCTAGCTTTGTTCGTTTCTCCCACGCCCGTGTCAATGGTCCTACGGCTGTGTTCATAAGTCAGTGTCGTCCACGGCCTTGGAGCATGGGCGTGTTTAACGCCCGTGTCCTTTACTCAGTGTTGGCCACGGTTTATCTGCACGGGCGTGTCCTACGCCCATGTCAATTAATCAGTATCGACCACGGGTACATCGCACGGGCATGTATAGTTATCACAGCCCGTGTTCCGTAGTCAATTTGACCACGGCCGCATCGTACGGCCGTGTCGATCAGTCGGAGCCCGTGGCTTGGGGAAAATTTTTTGTCCTGTTTTTGCACCATCTTTGCCATGCCCATGTACCTGTTCGTGGTGTTCACACGGCCACGGCCACGCCCGTGTCCTAGGCCGTGTGGTAGGGAAACCTGCGCTTTACGAAATTGGTTAGTTTGGAGTTAGGTGCTAGAAATTAGAAATATAATGTTAGTGCTCGGGTTGCCTCCTGAGGAGCGCTCGTTTAAAGTCTTAAGCTAGACTCACCCTGTTTTTATTTCTAAATGAAGGTTCACGGAGCTGAAGCTCCTCTCTCATATCCCTGAAATCTTCACCATTATAAATTTTTAGTCGCTGACCATTTACCTTGAATGTACCATGGGTTGGATGAGTTACCTCGACTGTGCCGTAGGAAAAACTAGCTTTGATCACGAATGGACCTGACCACCTCGATTTCAGCTTTCCAGGAAATACTTTGAGCCTTGAATTGTATAGCAGGACTAAGTCTCCTACTTCAAATTGCTTTGATTACTTTAAACGAGCATCATGGCGTCATTTTGTTGCCTCCTTATATAGTTGTGAGTTTTCATAGGCATTAGCTCGCCATTCGTCTAGCTCGTTCATCCAAGATCATCATCTCTTCTCACCAAGGTTTTAAGATCATAGTTTAAGAATTTTATAGCCCAAAAGCTTTGTGCTCTAACTCAAATGGTAGATGACAATTTTTTCCGTAGACAAGTTTGTATGGGGATGTTCCTATGGGGGTTTTAAATGCTGTTCTATAGGCCCATAAAGCACCGTCTACTTTTAATGCCCAATCTTTCCGCTTGATTCTACTGCTTTCTAGAATACGCCTCAACTTTCCTGGTTTGCTACTTCCACTTGCCCACTGGTTTGAGGGTGATAAGGAGTACTTGTCCTGTGGTGTACTCCATATTTTTTTAAGACTTTATCAAATTGAGTATTACAAACGTGAGTACCCCTATAAATAATAATTGCCTGGGTGTTCCGAATCGAGAGAAAAGTTTCTTATGAAACCTCACTACTACTCTAGCATCGTTAGTAGGTAAAGCTTGAGCTTCCACCCATTTTGACATGTAATCCACTGCTACTAAAATGTATTTATTTCCAAATGAACTAGGAAATTGGCCCATAAAGTCAATACCCCATACATCGAATATTTCACATGATAGCATATACGTTTGAGGCATCTCATCGTGTTTAAAGATATTACCTGTTCTTTGGCATTTATCAGATGAAGTAACATACCTGTTGGCATCTTTAAATAGAGTTGGCCAATAAAACCTCTGATTCGAGCGTTTTTATGTGCCGTCTTAATCCCACCAGAATGTCCTCTCGAAGGTCCTGAGTGGTAATGTTCTAGGATTTTACTTGCTTCTGCCTTTGTAACACATCTCTGAATTACTTGATCTGCACATATATGGAAAAGAAAGGGGTCCTCCCAAAAATAGTTTTTCACATCGGCAAAGAATTGCTTTTTTTGATGATGTGTTAACCTTTTTTGTAGGATGTTAGCAGCTAAATAATTCGCAATATCTGTAAACCAAGGTACCTCGGAGTTGGTTATAGAAAAGACTTGTTCTTCAGGAAACGAGTCGTTTATCTCACTCTCGTCGAGTTCTTTGGTATGTGGATTTTCAAGCCTAGAAAGATGATCTACTGCAAGATTTTCAGCTCCTTTTGAAACACCCCAAACTCGGCCCACGAGCCCCAACCGGATCTGGCATGTTCCTCGAGTAAAACATTTCAAATCTTGTTTGTCAATTTGGAAAATGTGGTCATTTTGAAGAGGAATCGTTAGGTGTTGGATTCAAGTTGAAAATGGTGTCCCTTTTTTTTTTTTGAAGTCCATATTAAAACAATATTTTCGTATTTGAAAAACTATAAGTTAGAAGAAACTGTTGAATTTTAGGGTTTAACATAAAGTTGAAAATCGTTGGTATTTAGGTGTCAAAACATTGAACATTTATTTTCAAGATAAGTTATTTAACCTTCGAGTTAATAAGAATCGTATCGTAATAAAAATTTAGAGAGCAAGCATAAAACAGTGTAATAATAGTGGCCTTATTACATCAATAGCAAAACCCAAATAAATCCAAAACTTAATAGGAAAATCCAAATTGGAAGAAAACACCGAGCCGAGCATGGCCACCACCTAGTCCTCGCCGACCGGTCCAAATCAACGAGTATCACCTAAAAAGATATCCCACGAAGGGTGAGTCAACAGACTCAATGTGTAACAACTACCACGAACTCCCAAACGATTTAGGCATATCAATAACATATAACGTATATAAGTAATGATGCAATCCCGAACCCAAACCTAAATAACCATCCTCTACACATCACCCGCACTTACCCAATCACACCGTGGGGATTACTAAATCGACCCTCCATCTCGCTACACATCATCGAAGCGATCGCTCCAGACGACATGCACATCGCCTCTTATAAATTGTGGCATAGCCACGAGATTATGTGACAAAGTCACGGATATTAATATGTGACCGTAGTCACCGATAACAATATGTGACATAAGTCACCACATTCGACACGTGACATGAGTCACTGATATTGTGGTAAAACCACCGATCACTTCCCTTTTCAATATCACCGTATGCCCCATGCGTCATACAAACATGCGAAATAATGCAATTTACCTTATTTCACATTCGTAATAAATTCTCATATGTGTCATGTTCAATATTCATAATATTATTAACAGAGCGTTAATGGATAACGACTGAATCCTCCGTACCATTGAATGGTACCTTTAGCCATACTTTCATATTTTCATTAACACATATATTAATATTAATACCATAGATCTATTAGGAATTAGTGTAGGGCTACACACTGGTTACCAACGTGTTCATCAATCCCTAAAGTTTGCCAAAACAACTTATACTCCTCCCTAAAGATCATAGTTAGAATCGGCTAGACACTAACACTTAATATGACCTTGGCCGAATATTCATATTCACTTACCTTGCGGATCTAAATCCCAAAATTATCACTTGTTTGAGGTATCTCGTTTAAATTCCTATAAGCATATGTTAGATCCAATTCTAACATTTAAACACAATAAATGGCCTTCGCCCATGATCATACTCGCTACCTTAGACCTAGAAATCCCAAGATCTCCTCTCTTGAAGTCGACATACAATAGAAACCCAAATCCCTCTTCAAGATTTCACAAAAAGGGATAAAAGGATTAGAGTCTTGATTTCAAGCTAAAAGAAAAGAAAGAAAATCGAATATCATTTGATCTTACCCCTACTACAGAAATCAACTGCACCCTTGCTTGAACCCACAGAGATATTCGGCTATGTAGGCTAGATGTAGATCAATTGGTTTCGGCTTTTGGGGTTTAATGAATAATCGGCTATGGTCTAGGAAGAACTCACTTCCGGCTTTTGGAAAATTGTGAAAAGAAGAAGAGAAAGGTTGAGAAACTCGGCAATGGTGATAAATGAAGATTCGGCTAGCACAAGGAATATTTCAGCTTTGACAAAATAAAAGGAGAAGAGAAGATTCAACAGAGAAAGAATTTCGGCAGAGGAACTATTTAAAAGAAGAGAAAACAAATGGCCTCATTCTCCTCCCTTTGGCCGAAAATACCACACCTAGACCCCTCCATTCGGCCAACTCTCTTTCCCCATACCTAATCCCTTCTTTTTCTCCTATTATCTCTCTTCTTTACCCATTCAAAAATAATTTGAATAAGCCAATAATTATCTCCCTACCTTAGCCGTATTTTGAATGTACTTGACTTGATCAAATACTCATCTATCAAGTGTCCCATTGCCGTCCACCGCTGCTCATCCTTGCCGCAGAAAATAAAACTCCTATTTGCATCCCTTTGTCGCTCGAACCTAGGCCCTTTTACACTGCTTGTGGCGTCACTTACTAAGGCTTTATGTGGCGCCTCCTTGCCACTTTAACAAGCCCATTTTTATGTCCAATTTCCCCCATAAATTTTCTTAAGGCCTATCATGCTTAGTTCCCCCTTTAAGACTTAAAATACAATATTTTCTAAGGCATTCTCCTACATTCTAAAGTTCCCGAAATTTATAAAACACACTCAACATACACATAGACATGCTTCCACATATATTTAAGCAAAAATGCATAACCCCTAAATCCCGGATATTACAGTTCTACCCCCTTAAAATAATTTTGACCTCGAAATTACCTGGCTAAAATAGGTGAGGGTATTGCTGTCGCATTGCTTCTTCCGGCTCCCAAGAAGCTTCTTCCGATCCATGATTACGCCATAATACTTTGACCAAAGGAACTGATTTCCTTCGCAACACTTTCACATCCCGTTCCAAAATCTTAATCGGCTCCTCCTCGTAGGACAAATCTGGCCTTAGCTCCACCTCTTCAACCGGTACTACATGAGATGGATCCGATCGGTAACAACGTAGCATAGAAACTTGGAATACATCATGCATCTGCCTCAATTCCGGAGGCAACTCTAATTGGTATGCCATTGGTCCAACTCGCTTCAATACCCGATAAGGTCCTATAAATCTGGGACTTAACTTCCCTTTACGACCAAATCTCATCACCTTCTTCCATGGCGAAACTTTAAGAAACACCTGATCTCCCACATCAAACTCTATTTCCTTCCGCTTAAGATCTGCGTACGACTTTTGCCTATCAGATGCTTCCTTCAACCGTGTCTAAATTACCCTAACCTTCTCTTCAGATTCTGCCACAATTTCCGGACCCAAAACTTGACGTTCCCCCAATTCTGTCCAAGACGTAGGAGTGCGACACTTCCATCCATACAACGCTTCATACGGTGCCATCCGAATACTAGCTTGATAGCTGTTATTATATGCAAACTCCGCTAAAGGCAAATATTCTTCCCAACTTCCTCTGAAGTCTATCACACAGCCCCTCAACATATCTTCCAACACTTGGATCACTCACTCAGATTGACCGTCTGACTGTGGATGAAATGCCGTAGTGAAATCCAATCTGGTGCCTAAAGCTTGATGTAGTGCTTTCCAAAACCGAGACGTAAACCTTGGATCCCTGTCTGAAATAATCGAAACCGGTACTCCATGCAATCTCACAATTTCTGCCACATACAACTTTGCTAACCTCTGTAAAGAATAGTCAACCCGCACTAGAATGAAATGCGCAGACTTTATCAATCGATCCACTATCACCCATACCGAGTCCTTCTTAGTAGGCGTAAGGGAAGCCCACTAACGAAGTCCATGGTGATTCTCTCCCATTTCCATCATGGAATCTTTATCTACTGAAGCAATCCTCGACGGAACTTGATATTCAAATTTGACTTCACCGACACGTTAAGCACTTCCTATAAATTCTGTAACTTCTCGCTAAGACCAAAGCCACCAAAACTGTTCCTTTAGATCTCTATACAACTTACTACCTCCGGGATGCATAGCATAAGGGCTACTATGCGAATCTCAAGAATTCTCCGCCTTAACTCCTCGCTCTTCTGCATACGGACCTTACCCTTGAAACACAATACTCCATCAGCCAAGTAACACCATAATCCTCTAGCCGTCTATTCTCGCACTTGCACGCAAACTTAGCACTTAAATCATCATCACATAACCGGCCCTTCTTTCACCTCATTCACCCATGACGGCTTGACTCGCAACTCGCCAAGAAACTTCCATCGTCATACAAGCTAAGCCATGCAAACATCACCTCGGATCCGACACTACTTTCCGACTTAGGGGCATCTGCTACCACATTTGCCTTGCACGGGTGATACTCTATGGAACAATCGTAGTCTTTTAATAACTCTACCCACCTTCATTGTCTCGGGTTTAGCTCTTTCTCGAGTCACAGATACTAAGGCTCTTGTGGTCCGTGTAAATCACCGACTTTTCTCCATATAGATAGTGCCTCCATACCTTAAGAGCAAAGACCACCGCCGCCAATTCCAAGTCATGCGTCGGATAGTTAACATCATGTGGCCTTAATTGTCGAGACGCATAAGCGACTACCTTCCCGTCTTGCATCAAAACACATCCTAATCCCGTATGAGAAGCGCCACAATACACCACGAAATCCTTCCCTACCTCAAAGTTGAATCAAACCGAGCTTCAAAAAACCCTCTTAAGCTTCTCAAAGCTCTCCAAGGCCTATCCTGTCCACACGAAAGGTACCTCCTTTCTCAACAACTTCACAAAGGAGCAAATATTGATGAGAACCCTTCCACGAACCTTTGTAGTAGCCTACCAATCCCAAGAAACTACGTACCTCACCCACGACTTAGGTGGTTTCCTACCTAGCACCGCTCAATCTTCCTAGGATCCACCCTTATCCCTTCTGCAGACACTACATGCCTTAAGAACGCAACTTCCTTAAGCCAAAATTCACAGTTGCTAAATTTGGCATATAGCTTCTTTTCCCTTAACACTTGCAACACTATCCGGAGATGCTCGTCATGTTCCTCCTCTGACTTGGAATACACTAGGATGTCGTCTATGAACACAACGACAAACCGATCCAAGTAGGGTTAAAAAACCCGGTTCATCATATCCATGAACGCAGTTGGGGCATTTGTCAACCCGAACGGCATTACCACAAACTCATAATGTCCGTATCTTGTCCGGAAAGCTGTCTTATGGATATCCACCTCCTTCACCTTAAGCTGATGATATCCCGACCGTAAATCTATCTTTGAAAATATCGCGGCCCCCCTAAGCTGATCGAACAAGTCGTCTATCCTCTGTGACGGTACTTATTCTTGATGGTCACTTTATTCAATCGACGATAGTCTATGCACATACGCATAGTTCCGTCCTTCTTCTTCACAAATGTAACCTGCTCCCCACGGAGACACACTGGGTCGAATAAACCCACGATCAAGCAATTCCTGAATTTGAGCCTTGAGCTCAACCAACTCCTTCGGTGCCATTCTATACGGAGCGATAGATACTGGCGCCGTTCCAGGTAACAAGTCAATTCCGAACTCCACCTCCCTGTTAGGGGGTATTCCAGGTAACTCCTCTAGGAAAACATCCACAAATTCCCTTACTGTTCTAACTCCACTAACTCCCTCTTCTTTTGCATCCAACGCACTAACGAAGGTCAAAAATGCCTTGCATCCTTTCCGCACCATCATATCAGCCTTTAATGCCGAAACTACGTTAGACAAATAGTTTCTTCTTTCTCCAATCATATTTATCTCCCCATCCTCTGGGGTCCTTAACTCCATTCGCTTAGCCGCGTAATCCAACTTAGCCCGATGTTCCACTAGCCAATCCATGCTAAGAATGAGATCAAATTCTCTGAAGGGTAGTTCCATCAAGTCAACATGGAATACCACTCCCTGAATCTCTAGAGGTACATTGAAAAATATCCTATTCACCACTACGCTTTGACCTAACTGGCTCACTACGACTCATCTCCCTACTAGATAGTTCAGATGTTATGCTCTAGCGCTTCACTACTCTACATGAAACATACGAGTGGGTCGAGCCAACATCAATTAAAGCAAAGTAAGGCTTATCACCTATAAGGAACATACCGGTTATGACGTCCGGCAAGGTCTCCATCCTTCCTCCGCTTAATCGCATACACTGGACTCTACTGTCTTGCCTCCGTATTACACAACACCTCTTGCGGTGTTCCCCGTCCTCTTCCCGAACCATTACCTCGCGCAATCGTACCATGACCCCCGGGTGGTCGCGGTCCACCTCTACCCGCCGATTAGCACCACGACTGTTGGTCTCCCCCATCTGCTTTCATAGGATGCTCCCTAATCATGTGTTCCTTGGACCCACACTTAAAGCATCCCCTGTCTTCTTCCAACACTCTCCTAGGTGCATCTTCCCACACCGAGTACAAGTACAGTCTCGTCCTCCTGTAGCAACCTCACCACCTAGCGGCCCATCAACTCTCTGTCTCTTTTGAACATTCCCGATGACCACGAGGCTCCAAAACCTCTCCTTTGTCCTGCTCCTATCCGTATTCTCGCCTCACTCATTGATTCTTAACCCCTTCGGCTACCTTAGCCTTTTCTACCAACATCGAAACTCCCGCTCCTCGCCTCGTGTGGGCTATCAACATCCTCGTGTCATCCATCACCCGTCCTCAAACCGGACACATCGCTCATGCTCCGTAGCCACGATTCCTCGAGCGTGCACGGCTCAACCTTAAGAATTCGCCTGAGATCTCGCTACGGACTTATTCCCTTGAACCAACCTTAGAAATGCCTTCCTCTCACGCATCAATATAGCTAGTCCCCACATACTTCTTCCGATACGCCCTTAAAATACTCCCAAGTGAGATCCTCACCGTAGCACCATCCCGAATCGTGAGCCACCATTGATATGACTCATCGCAGTAGCGACACCACTCCTTTCAATTTCTCTTCGCCGGCCGATCCAACTCGCCCATAATCCGCTCCGTCGCTTCCAACCAATACTCACCGTATTGGGCGCCACACCGGATACACCACGGAACACCTCACTTTCTATTGGCTCGGAGCCGCTCGCATGCGATTTCCGAGCTCCCCACCTCCACCGCTCCACCACCATCTCAAGAACCCGCAAAGATCGCTGCGAGCATCGCATCATCCCCGTCGATCCTCGATGCTCAACGCCAAAGAATTGGTGGTAGTGGTGGTACCTCATTCTCGCACTCTTGACCAGCACTTCCACGGGTTCCGATACGGCCATTCCGCCTCTACCACGCCCTCGCACATTACGACCATGTCCCATAGAACTCATGTCTATGATCGCGATTCAATCTGTTTTAAAAAGGTTTATGCATTAGTCTTTGTTCCACTGATTACCCACGAAGAAATTATATGTAAAGGAGTTTAGTAGTAGTTCTTTCGATCATTACAGGGTTTTCATTTCAAGTCTTCTACCCTAATTCAAAGAAGCACATCCATTCAATAGTATCTACTACACACATTCATCACTCGAACATTTTCGTCCGATCCAATCCCAGGGGTATTTTCGTAATTTGTCCTATAGGGGTATTTTGGTAATTTTCCAAATCAGGGTATCTTGATATTTCGCAAAATAGGGGTTTTGGTGTTTTGTAAAGTAGAAGAATGTTTTAGTAAAAATAAAGGGTAGTATGGTAATTTTATAAACCAAGGGTATTTTAGTAATTTTACAAACCAGGGGTATTTGGGTAATTTTGTAATCCGGATTTTCTTTTTAAAATCGGGCATAGTTTTTACAAATCAAAAGGGTAATTTGGTGATTTTAAAACTAAGGTTTTTATAAAACGGTGTAGCTGGTCCCTTTCGGGTTTTAATTATTGAATTTAGCCCGTGAATAAGTCCTCTTGGTTAAGGTGAACTGCTTACTTACGCACTGTAGGATTCGAGCGAAGAGGAGGTGAGTCACTAGGATCGCTTAAATACCAAGCTCTTCCCGAATCCAATCCTAGACATGCGCACAATGGTTGCCACACCTTAACTCGGCGACTTACTCACAGGTTTGTTTAATTAGGCCTTAAATTTTATGTAATTCTGTGTTGGAGTAAGCTAATCCTAAGGTTCAATAACTTAATATACTAATCTACGTTCCCGTTATACCCACGTACAAATCATACAACAGTTAGGGGTACATACCTGGTGGACTTCGGGTCGGAGACTTAGGTGCCATGCTAGAGAAACCTGCTCAATTCCAAAAATTTTCACAAAAACTTATTTGGGCTCAATTTTTGAAAACGTTGTAGGCTTTAAACCCAAGGCCGAGAGTTTAAAATTGGGCTGTGATACCAAATTGAAACACCCCAAACCCGACCCACGAGCCCCGACCGGATCTGGCATGTTCCTCGAGTAAAACATTTCAAATCTTGTTTGTCAATTTGGAAAATGTGGTCATTTTGAAGAGGAATCGTTAGGTGTTGGATTCAAGTTGAAAATGGTGTCCTTTTTTTTTGAAGTCCATATTAAAATAATATTTTCATATTTGAAAAACTATAAGTTAGAAGAAACTGTCGAATTTTAGGGTTTAACATAAAGATGAAAATCGTAGGTATTTAGGTGTCAAAACATTGAACATTTATTTTAAAGATGAGTTATTTAACCTTCGAGTTAATAAGAATCGTATCGTAATAAAAATTTAGAGAGCAAGCATAAAACAGTGTAATAGTAGTGGCCTTATTACATCAATAGCAAAACCCGAAATAAATCCAAAACTTAATAGGAAAATCCAAATTGGAAGAAAACACTGAGTGAGCATGGACACCACCTAGTCCTCGCTGACCTGGTCCAAATCACCGAGTATCACCTGAAAAGATATCCCACGAAGGGTGAGTCAACAGACTCAATGTGTAACAACTACCACGAACTCCCAAACGATTTAGGCATATCAATCACATATAACAGGATATAAGTAATGATGCAATCCCAACCCAAACCTAAATAACCATCCTCTACACATCACCCGTACCACCCAATCACACCGTGGGATTACTAAATCGACCCTTCATCCGCTACACATCATCGAAGCGCAATTCACACGACATGCACATCGCCCTTATAAATTGTGGCATAGCCACTGCGGATAATGTGACAAAGTCACCAGATATTAATATGTGACCGTAGTCACTGGATAACAATATGTGACATAAGTCACCACATTGGGACACGTGACATGAGTCACTGATATTGTGGTAAAAACCACCGGATCACTTCCCTTTTCAATATCACCGTATGCCCCATGCGTCATGCAAACATGCGTAAATAATGCAATTTACCTTATTTCACATTCAGTAACAAATTCTCATATGTGTCATGTTCAATATTCATAATATTATTAACAGAGCGTTAATGGATAACGATCAATCCTCCGTACCATTGAATGGTACCTTTAGCCATACTTTCATATTTTCATTAACACATATATTAATATTAATACCATAGATCTATTAGGAATTAGTGTAGGGCTACACACACAGTTACCAACGTGTTCACTTTGAATCCCGAAAAGTTTGCTTGAAACAACTTATACTCCTCCCAAAGATCATAGTTAGAATCGGCTGACACTAACACTTAATATGACCTTGGCCGAATATTCATATTCACTTACCTTGCGGATCTAAATCCCGAAATTGTCACTTGTTTGAGGTATCTGTGAAATTCCTATAAGCATATGTTAGATCCAATTCTAACATTTAAACACAATAAATGGCCTTCTACCTATGATCATACTAAACTACCTTAGACCTAGAAATCCCAAGATCTCCTCTCTTGAAGTCGGTTTACAATAGGAACCCCAAATCCTCTTCAAGATTTCGGCCAAAAAGGATAAAAGGGATTAGAGTCTTGATTTCGCTAAAAGAAAAGAAAGAAAATCGAATATCATTTGATCTTACCCTACTACATGTAAATCAATCGCACTCTTGCTTGAACCACGTAGATATTCGGCTATGTAGGCTAGATGTAGATCAATTGGTTTCAGCCTTTGGGGTTTAATGAATAATCGGCTATGGTCTAGGAAGAACTCACTTCCGACTTTTGGAAAATTGTGAAAAGAAGAAGAGAAAGGTTGAGAAACTCGGCAATGGTGATAAATGAAGATTCGGCTAGCACAAGGAATATTCGGCTTTGACAAAATAAAAGGAGAAGAGAAGATTCAACAGAGAAAGAATTTTGGCAGAGGAACTATTGAAAAGAAGAGAAAACAAATGGCCTCATTCTCCTCCCTTTGGCCGAAAATACCACACCTAGACCCCTTCATTCGGCCAACTCTCTTTCCCCCTATCTAATCCCTTCTTTTTCTCCTATTATCTCTCTTCTTTACCCATTCAAAAATAATTTGAATAAGCCAATAATTATCTCCCTACCTTAGCCGTATTTTGAATGTACTTGACTTGATCAAATGCTCATCTATCAAGTGTCCCATTGCTGTCCAACACTGCTCATCCTTGCCGCAAAATAAAACTCCTATTTGCATCCCTTGCTGCTCGAACCTAGGCCCTTTTACACTGCTTGTGGCGTCACTTACTAAGGCTTTAAGTGGCGCCTCCTTGCCACTTTAACAAGCCCATTTTTATGTCCAATTTCCCCCATAAATTTTCTTAAGGCCTATCATGCTTAGTTCTCCTTTTAAGACTTAAAATACAATATTTTCTAAGGCATTCTCCTACATGCTAAAGTTCCCGAAATTTATAAAACACACTCAACATACACATAGACATGCTTCCACATATATTTAAGCAAAAATGCACAACCCCTAAATCCTGGATATTACACCTTTCTTACCCTGAATTTCTAAATTAAATTCCTATACTAGTAAAATCCATCTTATTAGTCGAGGTTTTGCATCGAATTTAGTCAAAAGATAACGAAGAGCTGAATGGTCAGTGTAAACGACAACTTTAGATAGTATCAAATATTATCTAAATTTATCAAATGCAAAACCACAAGCTTGCAATTTTTTTTCGTGGTGGTGTAATTTTCTTGTGCCAGGCGGTTAATGTCTTGCTAGCGTAATAGATCGGTGAAAGTGCTTGTCTCTTCGCTATCCCAAAACTGCACCTACAGCAAAATCACTCGCATCACACATTAGTTCAAAGGGTAAATTCCAATCAGGTGCAATTATAATTGGAGCATTTATTAATTTATCTTTGAGGATTTTAAATGCATCTAAACATTCCTGATCAAAATTGAAAGGTACATATTTTTCTAGTAATTTTGTTAAAGGCTTAGCTATTTTAGAAAAGTCCTTAATAAATCTTCTATAAAATCCAGCATGTCCTAAAAAGCTTCTAATAGCCTTAACTGAACTAGGGGGAGGTAATTTTTCTATGGTTTCGACCTTTGCTTTGTAGAAGCCTTAATTGAACTAGGGGGAGGTAATTTTTCTATGGTTTCGACCTTTGCTTTGTCTACCTCAATTCCTTTACTAGAAACTTTATGTCCTAACACAATCCCTTCTCGAACAATAAAGTGACATTTTTCCCAATTTAAAACAAGGTTTGTTTCCTCACATCTCATTAGAACTCGTTTTAAATTTTTAAGGCAAAGATGGAAAGAATTATGAATCTTTAAAAGTCGTCCATAAATACCTCCATAATGTCTTCCACAAGTTCACAAAGATGGCCAAAGATGCAAATAATGAAAAGTAGCAGGAGGATTACATAATCCAAAAGGCATTCTACGATAAGCAAATGTACCGTATGGACATGTAAATGTTGTCTTTTCTTGATCCTCAGGGGCTATTGGAATTTTGAAGTAGCCGGAGAGTCCGTCTAGGAAGCAATAGTACATATGCCCAGATAATCTTTCTAACATTTGATCAATAAAGGGCAAAGGAAAGTGGTCTTTTCTGGTGGCATCGTTCAACTTTCTATAGTCAATACAGACTCTCCAACCTGTGATTGTTCTTGTAGGAATTAATTCATTCTTTTCGTTAGCTACAACAATCATGCCTCCTTTCTTTGGAACGACCTGCACAGGACTTACCCAAGTAATCACAAAAATAGGATAAATTATTCCAAAGATCTAGAAGTTTAATTACCTCGCCTTTAACAACTTCTTTCATGTTGGGATTCAATCGTCTTTGAGGTTGCACAAATGGTTTATACTCATCCTCCATTAAAATTTTGTGGGTGCAAAACGATAGGCTTATTCCTTTAATGTCAGAAATTTTCCAAGCTATGGCTCTTTTATGTTCATTTAGTACCAGTAGCAACTCGTCTCTTTCTCTTTGGGATCCAGTTCAAGAGATAATTACTGTAGAGTAGAATTAAATTATCCAGAAATGCATATTCTAAGTGATCCGCAACTGCTTTTAATTCAAATTTCAAAGTGGCTCATCAATAGAGGGTTTTTGTTTTAGTCCGTCGTTGATTTAAATGCCCTCTTCTTTCTTTTGTCTAGAAGTAGATGTATTAAACTCACCGGTATCATCATCTTCCCCCTCACCTTGGGTAAGACACAGTTCCATCGTGTCGTCATGGATGATTTCCTGCAAAGAATCTTTAATAAAATGATCAATGGCATAAATAAAATAACATGAATCATCTTGTTCTCTGGAATACCGCATAGCATCGTAAATTTGAAAAATAATTTCCTCGCCGCCTACCCTTAGCGCAAGTTTACCATCACCTACATCAATAATGACTCTAGCGAAGTAGCTAAAAAGGGGCGTCCCAAAATTAAAGGTACTTCAATGTCTTCATCCATGTCAAGCACAAAAAAATCAACAGGAAATATAAATTTATCTACTTTTACCAGAATATCTTCAATAACTCCCCTAGGATATTTAATAGATCCATACCAATTGAATATTCATCCTAGTGGGTTTTGGTTCCCCAAGATCAAGTTGCTTAAACATTTTATAAGGCATTAAATTAATACGGGCACCTAGATCAGCTAATGCTTTCTTAATATTTAAACTACCAATTAAACAGGGAATAGTGAAACTTCCTGGATCTTTTAATTTGGTTGGTAGTTTGTTTTGGAGGATAGCTGAACATTCTTCATTGAGTTCCACTGTTGATATCTCTTCAAACTTCCTTTTATTTGTTAGAAGCTCTTTTAGTAATTTTGAGTACGTCAGCATCTGCGAAATAGCTTCAACAAAAGGTAAGTTAATATGTAATTGTTTAAAAAGTTTAAGAAATTTACCATATTGTGCATCTATTCGGTCTTTCTTCAACTTTGTCGGATATGGGATTGGTGGTTTACATTCATCACGAACTGGTGTTGCATTCCCAACTTCCTTATCTTTTGCCTTATCAGTTTCGTTTAGTATCTTTTTCTTTGTTTCAACTAACTCATTTCCACTTCTTAGTGTAATTGCCTGCACCGGCTCTTTTTCCATCGGTAAACTTTCTGGTCGCCTTTTAGAAATTAACTTAGTTAGTTATCCAATTTGATCCTTAAGCTCTTGAATCGATACTTGCTGATTTTTCAATATCGTTTCGGTATTTTGGAAACTGATTTCTGACACTTCTATAAATTTTGTCAAGATCTCTTCAAGGTTTGGCTTCTTTTCTTGTGGGTAGAATTGTTGTCTTTGGTTTTTTTACTACCCATGAGAAATCGGGTGGTTCCTCCATCCGGGATTATAAGTATAACTATAAGGGTTATTTTGAGGTCTAGAATTATTACCCTTATAGTGAACTTGCTCGCTTTCGCCGAAAGTTGTAAGGTGGGTATTCTGTGTTGTTCATCCTCCTCCATTCATATCGCACTGCATAACCGGGATGTATCTCGCAAAGAATTACATAAACCATCAATCTTTTTATTTAAAAGTTCTACCTAATTTGATAGCATGGTTACTGCGTCGAGGTTGAAAACTCCGGCTACTTTAGTTGGCTTTGTCCTTGTAACTTGCCACTGATAATTATTCAGTGACATCTCTCCTATAAACTCGTAGGCAGCCTTAGGTGTTTTTTTATTCAAGGTTCCACCGGCGGCTGAATCGATCAATTGCCTGGTTGAAGGGTTTACACCGTTATAAAAGGTTTGGACTTGTAGCCACAAGGGTAATCCATGGTGTGGGCACCTTCTCAATAGATCTTTGTATCTCTCCCATGCATCATAAAGTGTCTCTAAATCCATCTGCACAAAAGAAGAGATATCATTCCTTAACTTAGCCGTTTTAGCCAGGGGAAAATATTTTAATAAAAATTTCTCTATCATTTGATCCCATGTAGTGATTGACCCTTGTGGAAGAGAATTCAACCACTGTTTGGCTCTATTCCTCAAAGAAAAGGGAAATAACCGAAGACGAATGGCATCATCAGAAACGCCATTTATTTTGAAGGTATCACAGAATTCAAGAAAATTTGCTAAGTGCGTGTTAGGATTCTCATCCTGCAAACCATCAAACTGAACAAACTGTTGTATCATCTGTATAGTGTTAGGTTTCAATTCAAAATTATTTGCAGCAATAGTAGGTCTAACAATACTTGATTGAGTACCAACTAAACTAGGCTTAGCATAATCATACATAGTACGAGGAGCATGATTTTTGGCCACCTCTGGAGGTAGCAGATTATTCTTAGCCATCTCTTTGGTAGTATTGTTCTCGTCTTCTTGCTCTTCTTCTATGTAAGTTAAGCTTCGCCTTATTTCTCTACGATTTCTGAGAACGGTTCCTTCAATATCACTGTCGTAAATTAAGGGTCCTGTCGGGTTCCTTCTAGTCATAAACTAGAGGTACCTGCAAGGAACAAATGAAAGAAAGAAAATTAGCAATGTCAAAAACAAAATAAAATTAAATTGCAAAAAATAAAAATGGCTAAAGTAATAAAATTTGAGCGTTCTTAATATTTTGGTTCCCCGGCAACGGCGCCAAAAACTTGAAAATTATGTCAGAGTCTTAAAAATTTATATAATGAATGATCTAGCCTAGAAACTAACTGTGACAACGATTGAGGCAAGCGTACCTATCGAATAGTAGTATAGTTTAGTGGCAAGACCGGAATGTCGAACCCAAAGGAACAAAAAGTACTAATACTAACTTTCTTTCTATTATTTAGCCTAAGAATTGAAGTGAATTGTTGTTTAATCTAAAATTAACTAACTACTGAGCTAAAGACGCTAAGACAAAGAGAATGAATTGGGGAAATACTTGTGGGAAAAACCAATTGATTAAGACAATACCCAATGAGGAATCCACCTAGACTTCACTTGTTATCTAACTCAAAACGCATTTATTTATTCACTTGACTTGATCCGTAGGATTCCCTAATTTATGTTAATACCTCCGTCAAGGCTACTAACGTCTAACCCTAGGTTGATTAATTAAAATCTCTTTCTAATTAAAACCCCTAGAATTGCATTAACTCGATCTATGGACTCCCATATTAGGTTTGACCCTAATCCAGCAGATTTTAGTCATCCTATGTCTAGGGTTGCGATCAACTCAAAACAACAATGCTAGATCTACTCTTAGACAGGGACTTTTGCCCCACTACCTAAGCACATAAATACTTGAATCAATACCTGAAATATCAAAGCAAGAATTAAGAACACATAATTAAGAACAAATCAAGTATTTATCATATAGTTCGAAAAACAATAACAAGATTCGTCTTAGGTTTCATCCCCTCGTGTATCTGAGGGGTTTAGTTCATAATAATAAAAGAATACATCTCGTAAGAAAAGATAAAACAAAACATAAGAAAACCCTAAAACCCCAAGGAATTGAAGGAGAGATCCACCGTCTTGAGTATGATTTCAGCTTCTTGAGATGAATCAACTGGCTTTCTTCGAGTAAATCCCATGATTCTGACCTCCCTGGCTCGGCTCCTTGGCCTAGCTGGACGCCCCCTGGCAAAAGCCCTCTAGGGTGTTTATATAGGCTTTTGGAATGGCTTTCTTTGCCTCTAAGTACCCTATTCCGAGTGAAATTCCTCTTTGTCACGGTAGGGACACCCCCGTGTGGTACGCTCGTGTGAATCGACTTCAGGCCGTGTGCTTTGGTCCCAGGCTGTGTTGATTTCCTACTTTGGCCCATTTGGCCCGTTTTAAGTCCGTTTTTCGTTCTTTTCATCCTCCCATGCTCTCCTGAGTATAAAACATGGAATTAAATGATTAAGAGCACCAAATTCCACAATTCAAGGGATAAATCATCCAAAAGCATGCTAAATGTTGAGATAAAATATGTTACTATTATGGTTTATCACAAATACTGTTCCCACATACCATTAAACTCAAGGATGCAACATCTCAACATATCCTCGAGAATCTAAATAATCCGTTCAGACTGACCATCCGTCTGCGGGTGAAAAGCTATACTGAAATGCAATTTCGTACCTAGAGCAACTTGCAATTTCTTCCAGAATTGTGAAGTAAATCTCGGATCTCTATCTGACACAATAGACAGTGGCACCCCGTGCAATCTCACAATCTCAGAAATATAAAGCTCAGCTAACTTATCAAGTGAGTAATCAGATCGTACCGGAATAAAATGGGCAAATTTCGTTAATCGATCAACTACAACCCAAATTGCATCTTTCTTTCTCGAAGTCAATGGAAATCCAGAAACAAAGTCCATCGTCACTCTATCCCATTTCCACTCGGGAATCAGAATCGGTTGTAATAAACCAGACGGAACCTGATGTTCAGCTTTAACTTGCTGGCATACTAAACATTTTGAAACAAAGTCAGAAATGTCTCGTTTCATACCTGACCACCAATAGTGTTGCTTCATATCATGGTACATCTTTGTACTTCCCGGATGAATAGGTAGACGATTGTTATGTGCTTCATTCAAAATCAACTAAATTAACTCAGGGTTTCTCGGAACACAAATTTGATCTCGGAACCTCAAGCAATCATCAACATCAACTCAAAATTCAGAATCAGGGTTTGAATCACACTTAGCTCGTTTCACTAACATTTCATTATCAACTTTCTGAGCATCACATATCTGTTGCAAAAACAATGGTTTCGCTTTCAATTCAGCTAACACTGAACCATCATCAGGCAGATCTAAATGAGCATTCATTGCACATAATGCAAACAATGACTTCCGGCTCAATGTATCAGCAACAACATTTGCTTTACGCGGATGATAATCTATCACGAGCTCGTAATCTTTCAACAACTCTAACCATCTTCTCTGTCGCAGATTCAAGTTTTTCTGAGTCATCAGATACTTTAAACTTTTACGATCTGAAAACACATGACATTTCTCACCGAAAAGATAATGGCGCCAGATCTTTAACCCGAATACAATTGCAGCTAGTTCAAGATTGTGTGTTAGATAATTCTTTTCATGAGGCTTTAGTTGTCTCGATGCATAAGCTATTACTTTGCCTTCCTGCATCAGAACACATCTCAAACCATTCAATGAGGCATCACTGTAAATCACAAACTCTTTACCTGATTCTAGTTGTGTCAAAACTGGAGCTTCAATCAAAAGGGCTTTCAACTGATCAAAGCTTTTCTGACATTTATCGTACCATTCGAATCTCACAACTTTTTGAAGCAATTTAGTCAACGGAGTAGCTATCATCGGAAAGCCTTTTATGAACCTTCAATAATAAACAACAAGTCCCAGAAAACTGCAAACTTCAGACACATTCTTCGGAGGTTTCCATTCCAGAATAGCAGAAATCTTGTTTGGATAAACTCGTATTCCAGAGGCCGATACAATATGTCCCAGAAAATTGACTTCACGCAACCAGAATTCACATTTGCTGAATTTCGCGTATAATTGCTTATCTCGCAAAGTTTGCAACACAATTCTCAGATGCTCGACATGCTCATTTTCATCATGTGAATAAATCAAAATGTCGTCAATGAAAACAACAACAAACTGATCTAAATACGGTCTGAAAATTCTGTTCATCAGATCCATAAAAATAGTAGGAGCATTCGTTAGTCCAAAAGGCATAACTAAAAACTCATAATGTCCGTACCTCATTCTGAAAGCAGTTTTCGAAACGTCTGAATCTTTTACCCTCAACTAGTAATATCCCGATCTCAAATCTATCTTTGAAAATACGGTAGCTCCTCTAAGCTGATCAAACAAATCATCGATTCTGGGCAACAGATATTTATTCTTTATAGTCACTTTGTTCAACTGACGATAATCGATGCACATTCTCATCGTGCCTGTAACACCCCTAACCTGAAACTGTCGCCGGAATAGGGTTAAGAGGCATTACCAAACAATCGAATCATTTCACATCCAATTCACGACACAAAGTCAATCATCATCAAAGCACATCAAAACATAATCAAACAGTCCCTTATCGAGGCCCACGAGACCTTTAACACATACTAGAGAGGGGTCGGGACTAAACTGAACATTTACAAAAGTTTTCAAAATTTCAAATATTCACAAAGTCTGTTGAGGTCACACGCCCGTGCAACCAGGCCGTGTGCCTCACACGGTCACCAGACACCCCCATGTGTCTAGGCCGTGCCAAAACAGAGCAAGTATAATGACTTTTTCACACGGCCACCAGGCACGCCCGTGTGCTAAGGCCGTGTGCTCTTAGGCCATATACTGACTTATCCCTACGGCCACTAGACACGCCCGTGTGCCATGGCCGTGTGCAACTAAGATAACTACTGACTTTATCCTACTTACTCCACTAGGCACGCCCGTGTGCCATGACCGTGTAGACAAAACAGGCCATATGCAAGGCCAAATTGCCATCTTCAATAGGTTCATGCCTACAAGCATCAATACAATACCAGATCAAGCTTACAAATGCCTTCAATCATACCATTTCATGCATTATTCATTCACAAACTAATCCATTTACTTCCATGCTTATTATCATCACAATTAAAGCTATTCAAAATGACAATTATATAACTCAAACATGCATATACCAAATTCATGAACTATCTTCAACCACATCCTTTCATCAACCACACCTTCATGAGATATACCATTTTCATAACTCATTAATAAGATCAACAACATTCAATTTCCAAGCGAACTCACATGGCAAGGATTAAACATTTCAAGACATATCTTAACTACTGGCCTATACATACCATAATTCAACTATATACATCTTTCCAAAGTACCAAAATAGATTGCCGATAGTGTGATAAAGATGCTGACGATCCCCGGATCTAAGCTAGCTTTACTGACACTGCAAAATAGAGAACAAATCACAGAGTAAGCTTTCAAAGCTTTGTAAGTTCGAGATACAACACAATTAATTCATTGAATCAAATCAATGTACAAATTGAACTATCACATAGATAATTTACCAATGATACACAAATTCAACTAAATCCAATACTTACAAAGCATTTCATTCGTTTACTTCCAAATTCACCAACCACATAGGTATCATACATACCATCATTCATAGCCAATAATCCTACTCAACCATTCCCAAAAGCATACACAATCTCATCAACCACAAAGGTTAAATACATACCTTTTTTTCAACACATAGCTACTCACCAACCATTCTTCTCAACCACTCGGTTTTATATTCCGCTCAATCTTTGCTACTCTTTTGATTTATTCGCACACTTAGTGCTAATTTCATAATCAAAGCATAATTGGAAACGCACACTTAGTGCCAATTCAATATACCGAATTTATATCGGTATCACACACACAGTGCCAATTCTGTAAACCAAACTTACATCGGTATCACACACACAGTGCCAATTTGGTAAGCCGAAGCTTTAATCTTTTCGCACACACAGTGCTATTCATTTCTGTCTCTTTTCTAATTTTGCACACTTAGTGCCTCAATACTTGATCTCATATGTAATATAGTATTAATATAACTCTATACATTCATTCATTTCTCATCACATAGATATAAATTTAATGACTAGTATTATATCTGAACTTACCTCGGAAGTCGAAATACCGAAATGGTCGATTAATCGAGCACTTTATCTTTGCCTCGATCTCGATCCGAACCTCTCCTCTCTTGGTCTATACACATTCAAATTCAGTCCATTCAATCACCAAATCATTCATTTTAGTCTAAACACACATATTTAGGGCATTTTACAAAATAGCCCTCACATTTTCACATTTTGACACTTTAGTCCTTAATTCACCAAATCACAAAATACACATAATTTGCTTGTACCCATGCCTAGCCGAATTCTCACTCTACTCATAGAAGCCCAAATATTTCATTTATTTCACATTTTAATCCTTCAATTTACACTTTTCTAAATTTAGCCCAAATTACACAAATTCCTCAAAACTTCAAAGACAAACTATATTAATCAAACACATATCTTCCATTTTCCACCATTAAACATTCAAGGACTCACATGTTCATCAATGGAACATTTCAAAAACATCATCAATTCACAAAATTTAAGCATGGGTTAGCTAGAGTACGAAGCAACGATTACAAAAACGTAGAAATTAACAAAAAACCGAGCTCTAACATACCTCAAATCAAGATGAACAATAGCCAAAATTTTCAATGCTTAAAACCTTCTTTCACTCTCAATTTTAGGTGAAGCAAAGATGATAAAAATGACCATTTTTCATGTTTTATTATTATTACCTTATTAAACATTTTATAATTTTATCCTTTCATTAAACATATAAGACAAATTATCATCATGGTTATCTTGTCATTTAACACCCCACTATCTTAAAAATGGACTAATAACAACATAAGGCCTTCACTTTAAAAATCCAACAACAAATAGGCACTTAAAAATCAGCACACAACTTTTATACCTTATGCAATTTAATCCTTTTTCATAATTTGACACACAGTCGATAAAATTATCACACAAAAATTTCACACAGACTATATCACATATAATCAACACCAAAAATAATATTAAAATATTTTTACGACCTCAGATTCGTGGTCCTAAAACCACTGTTCCGACTAGGGCCTAAATCGGGCTGTTACAGTGCCATCTTTCTTTTTCACAAATAGAACAGGTGTAACAGCCCAATTTAGGGCCTAGTCGGAATAGTGGTGTGAGATTCGAGGTGGATTTATGAGTTTTTAAGGTTCATGTCATGTTTGCATGTTAGTGTGAAAGTTTCATGAAGCAATTTTTCTAAATTGAAGTTGAATGGTCAAAAAGGACCAAATTGCAAAAGTTGTAAAATATGAGTTTCTAGAAGCATTTTGTATGAAATAGCTTTAGAATAGAAATTATAAGTCCTTAAATAGCAATTTGCCCAAATCATAATTTTTGGACAAAAATGGACATGAGTTAGTAGTTTGTAAAATTTTGAAGAGAAGGGCATTTTGGTCATTTAGCAAATAAATGATTAAAATGGGAAAAGATGATAAAATTTCATTCATCTTCTTCCTTCCATTGCCGAAAATTTGAAGACTCCATAGCTAGGGTTCTTCATATTTTCAAGCTTGCTAGTAAGTTCATCTTAGCCCGCTTTTAATATTCTTCGTGTTTTTGAAGTCCTCGTATTATGAATTAGCTATTTTTAGCTATAAAATAAGCTAAGATGCATGTTCAAAAATTTCATCTATGAATGACATGCTTGTTAAATGATGTTTTATGGAAGATTATGAGAGTTTGATGTTAGATAAACATCTTTTCCTTAATGAATTTCATGAAATATGATAGTATGGACTAGTTTGTAATAGTTATGAAATTAGTCATACCTACTAGAAATAATGAGAATTGATGATTGTTATAGTAGAGAAAATGAATCAGCTAAGCATGTAGTCTAAGAAAGTTAAATGAAAATTATTTTACGAGCCTTGGGGCAAAAGTGCAATTATGAGAAAGTATAGGGGCAAAATAGTAATTTTGCCCAAGTATGAGTAAAGGGTCAATTTAGTCAATATGAATATTAAATGATCTATTTATGACTATAGATCAAGAAAACGGCCCTGATCGAAACCGAGGCAAGAACAAGGTCAAGGACTAAATTGCATACCTAGCTACATTTTGTATATTGAGGTAAGTTTGTATGATTTCTAAGCTTTATGATTTATATCATTGAATTGCTTAGTATAATGTACAATGTTATTATGAAAAATGTTTAATGTTATGTTAAACAAAGAAATTAATGAGATCAAGCATGAGAAAGCCCCGATTGAAGTTGAATAACTTAGGATACTCGATCTACCATATGAAATAAGAAAGTCCGTATAAGACCAAGCCGAGGCATGGCATCAACAAGCAAGTAAGTTATCATGTAAGTCCAGGGCAAGCTTGGCATTGAGTAAGTTATCATGTAAGTCCAAGGCAAGCTTGGCATTGAGTAAGTTATCATGTAAGTCCAAGGCAAGCTTGGCATTGAGTAAGTTATCATGTAAGTCCAAGGCAAGCTTGGTATTGAACAAGTTATCATGTAAGACCAAGGCAAGCTTGGCATTGAAAAGTTATCAAGAGAAAGAGATCCCATATAAGTCCAAGTTAAGGCATGGCATTGGTGAGAACAAGAAAGACTTCGTATAATTCCATGTTAAGTCATGGCCTCAAAACTTAGATGAGATTTAGTATCCTCGGTTATTCATATAAATTCATCGGGGAAACAAGTTAAGCTCCAAAGAGAGAATAAGAAAGCTAAGTAAGTAAGGTTATTATCAAGTGAAAAAGAATATTATTCATGTTATGAATGATGAATTAGAAATTATGAGTATTATGTTCAAGTATGTTGATCAAAGTGATCTAGTGATACAGGTACTTTGTTTGCCTATCAAGTATGAGACTAGTAAGTTTCATGAGATATGTAAGAATCAAGTATGAGTAAGTAAGCTTTATATAGCTGAATTTATGATGCCATTGTTTATATCAAATGGTCTATATTAAGTAAGAATGTTGCTATGTGTATTATGCAAACTTACTAAGCTAAATGCTTATGTCTTTCATTCTTTTTTTCCATGTAGTCCCGCCAAGCTAATATCGAGAATCACCGTCATCGGAGCTCGGAGCACACTATCAATCACTATTTTGGTATAGCCAAGTTGTTTTATTAAGTATGGCATGTGTAGGTAGCATTACATTTTGAGTAAATGTTTTAAGAAGAGCCAAAGTATAGGGTATTAAGTTTGTTATTCTTTTGTATATGGCTAAGTGATTGGCCAAGTGTATATGTTTATAATTATCAATGAAGCATGTAGTATTATTCAAGAATGATGTAGTATTGAGTTGTTGAAATGAGTATGAATTGGATCTTAATTTTAGGGTGGCAATTGGCTTGATAAATAGCCTCTATATGCCCACACGGTTGGACACACGGGCGTGTGTCTAGGCCGTGTGTAAACTGCACCTTAGTCTTATAAGTAAGAATAGGCCACGAACTAATCCCACGGCCGTGTGTTAAGGTCGTGCATGACACACGGTTAGAACATGGGCGCAGCCCTGGCCGTGTGAAATAAGCCGCCTATCAAGATGTAGTACACGGTCCTAGTCCACGGGCGTGTCATGGCGGCCGTGGAAATTGGCGAAATCGAGTTTTAGGAGCGGTCCGAGGACATGGGCGTGTATGCCTATGCACGGGCGTGTCTTATAGCACACGGGCGTGTAACCCCTGTTTCAGTGAAAAGCTTTTCGATAAGGTTCTGAAAGTTTACCAGTACAAGTTTAAGGCCTCGTAGGCCCATGCAATGTACGAATTGTTTAAGAATGAGAAGTTTTAATTTTGGAATGAAATTTTATAGCCCGTAATGTCATGATTAAGCAAGTTAAAGCATAGTAATGTCTCGTATTCGGTCTAAGGCTCAGACTCGGGTATAGGGTGTTACATTTAGTGGTATCAGAGCTATGGTTTAGTCGATTCTAGGACTAACGTAGCATCAGCACGAGTCTAGCAATACATGCCATACGTAAGAATGTTTTTATAATGATAGTGTGACGACTCCTGATGACTTAAATTATGTTTATATCTATAGTAAATGGATCCTGAAAGAGATATGGCGAATGACGTAGATAGTAATGCGCCGGCTCCCGCTGAAGGGACGGTGCCAAATGAGAACAAGAATAGACCCACTACAGTAAGTCAAGGAGGAGGAGAAGAGGCTAAAGAAGCCTTCCTCCATATGATGAACACATGGTACACGGAGTTCGCTTCAGATGAACCCGAATGCACAACCCCTCCACCCCGCCTATCCTCAACCTATCCCAAGAGCCCCTCAAGTAATAGAGGTGGCAAGAGGGGTTAAGCCTCCAGCTTGATAGGATCAGAAACATGGGGCTGAAGAATTCGGGCTAGAAAGGATGACGATCCTAAATAGTGAATTCTGGTTAGAAAATACCATCGGGGTATTTAATGAGTCATCATGTACACTGAAGAGTGCATGAAGTGCGTAGTTTCTCTTTTAAGAGATTCTTCCTATCAATGGTCGAACACATTGGTATCAGTAGTCCCAAGAGAAAAGATCACATGGGAATTCTTCCAAGAAGAGTTCAAGAAAAAGTATATCAGTCAAAGGTTTGTGGACCAGAAAAGGAAGCAATTCCTAGAACTCAAACAAGGCAAGATGTCTGTAACTGACTACGAGCGAGAGTTTGTAATGAGGCCATCATGAGTAAGAGATTTTAAGATGGGCTAAATGAGGACATCAAACTGTTTGTTGCTGTCCTAGAATTGAAGGAATTTGTTGTGCTAGTCGAGAGGGCTTGTAAAGCCGAAGAACTAGTAAAAGAGAAGAAGAAATCTGAAATGGAGTCCCGTGACTCAAAAAAGAGGTAGTGGAACAAGTAATTCCAATCTCCATCCAAGAAGTCAAGATATTTCCCTGCCCGATCGGCTACTTCCACTGGATTTTTCAGGAAGGACAAGAGTAAACAGTATTCGGGAAATAAAGCACAGACTACTTTAGTCGCTAGTGTGGGGAATGTTCGATCTGATAGACCCGAATGCCCACATTGTGGTAGACGTCATTTAGGAGAATGCTGAGCACAAGAAAATGCCTGTTTCAGATGTGGTTCCCAGGACCACTACATAAAAGATTGTCCAGAGATGATGAAAGAGGACAGAACTCAGAACCCAAAATCCGGGAGTATGGTCAGAAGAAGGCCGTAGAGAAACCCCGGAAGTGGGGCAAGTGGAAGAGGTAACCCTAGAGAGCAGGCTGTGAGACCCGAGGGTAGGGCGCCTGCACGGACTTATGCCATTCGCACTCGCAAAGAGGCATCTTCCCATGATGTTATCACGGGTACCTTTTCTCTTCATGATGTTAAAGTTATTGCTTTAATAGATCCCGGATCTACACACTCTTACATTTGCATGAAATTGGTATCCGATTTGAGTATGCCTATAGAGTTTACAAAATTTGTGATTAGAGTGTTTAATCCTTTAGGCAAGAGTGTGTTAGTGAATGAAGTATGTAGAGAATGTCCATTAATGATTAGAGGTCATTGTTTTAAAGCAAACCTTATTTTGTTACCATTTGACGAGTTTGATCTCATTCTCGGTAAGGATTGGTTAACTGCCCATAATGTAATAGATAATTGTGGGAAAAAATACATTGAAATGAGATGTGGGGATGGGGAAACCCTTCACATAGAATCAGATGAACAGAATAGATTGTCAGAATTGATTTCTCACGTGATGGCACAGAGATACATGAGAAAGGGGTATGAAGCATATTTGGCCTTTGTGTTGAATGAAAAAGAAACAGAGTTAAGGATTGAGTCAGTGCCAATAGTATGTGAGTACGTGGATGTGTTTCCGAGGAATTGCCAGACTACCACCGCTTAGAGAGAGGTTGAGTTCAAAGATTGAACTAGCTCCTAATCTTGTACCAATATCTATTACTCCTTAAAGAATGGCTCCGACGGAGTTGAAGGAGCTGAAGTCGCAGTTACAAGAGTTGACAGATAAAGGCTTTGCAAGGTCAAGTTGTTCTCCCTGGGGTGCTCCGATTTTATTTGTGAAAAAGAAAGATGGCACTATGAGATTGTGCATAGATTACCGTCAACTTAATAAAGTGACAGTAAAGAATAAGTACCCATCGCCTCGAATCGATGATTTGTTTGATCAGTTGAAAGGAGCCACTTTATTCTCCAAAATAGACTTGAGATCAGGGTACTACCAGCTACGAGTAAAAGAATCAGATGTGCCTAAAACAGCCTTCCGAACAAGGTATGGGCATTATGAATTTTTAGTCATGCCTTTTGGTTTGACCAATGCTCCGACGATATTCATGGACTTAATGAACTGCATGTTTAGACCATACCTTTACAAGTTTGTAGCCGTTTTCATTGACGACATACTGATTTGTTCATGAGATGAGGATGAGCATGCTGAGCACCTACAGACAGTTTTATAGATTCTACGAGAAAATCAATTATTTGCCAAGTTCAGTAAAAGTGAATTTTGGCTCAAGGAAGTAGTGTTTCTGGGACATATTGTCTCGGAAGAAGGAGTTCGAGTAGACCCCAGTAAGATTTCAGCCATAATGGACTGGAATCCACCGAAGAATATCTCTGAGATTAGAAGCTTTTTAGGCCTAGCCGGCTATTATAGACGATTTGTCAAGGGGTTTTCTATTATTGCAACCCCGATGACTAAATTGTTACGTAAAAATGTGAAGTTTGAGTGGATCAAAGATGCCAACAAAGTTTCGAGAAAATGAAAGCGATGTTGATGTAAGCCCCGCTTTGGTTCAACTCGAGACAAAGAAAGAATTTGTGATTTACAAATGATGCATCCTTCAATGGATTAGGTCAGTGTATTTATGCAAGAAGGCAAAGTTATTACTTATGCCTCCAGACAGTTGAAGCCTCATGAGAAGAATTATCCGACGCATGATTTAGAGTTGGCTACCATAGTCTTCGCATTGAAGATATGGAGACATCACCTATATGGTGAGAAATGTCAGATTTTCACTGATCATAAAAGTTTGAAGTACTTGATGACGCAGAAAGAGTTGAACTTAAGACAACGGAGATGGTTAGAGTTGATAAAAGATTATGAGATGGTCATTGATTACCATCCCGAGAAGGCAAATGTGGTCGCCGACGCTTTGAGAAGAAAATCCTTATTTGCATTAAGGGCAATGAATTCATGGATGACCTTATCCGACAATGGTTCTATCCTAGCTGAGTTGAGAGCTAGACCAATTTTCCTCCAAGAGATAATTGAAGCCCAAAAAGAGGATAGTGAATTGCAAGTTCAGAGAGATCAGTGCGAGACAGACGTTGAGTCTGACTTCCAGATTAGTCCCAATGGAAGTTTGATGTTCAAAGACAGAGTTTGTGTACCGAGACAAGAAGAGCTTATTCTGAAAATTTTGCATGAGGCCCATAATTGATGTTTATCTGTACATATGGGTAGTACCAAGACGTATAATGACTTGAAGCAACAGTATTGGTGGCCAAGAATGAAGAAAGATATTTTAGAATTTGTTTCCAAATGCTTGATTTGTCAGCAAGTAAAGGGTGAACACCAAGTACCTTCGGGTTTGCTTCAACCCATTTTAGTTCCGAAGTGGAAGTGGGACCGTATTACTATGGATTTTGTAAAGGTTTTACCACTATCTCCGAGCAAGAAAGATGCCGTATGGGTTGTAGTTGATAGACTCACGAAATCAGCCCATTTTATACCTGTACAAGTTGATTACTCACTAGACAAGTTGGCAAACTTGTATGTTTCAGAAATAGTAAGACTTCATGGAGTTCCCTTGTCAATCATATCGGATAGAGATCCGAGATTCACATCCAGGTTTTGGAAGAAGTTACAAGAGGCCTTGGGTACAAAGTTGAACTTTAGTACCACTTTTCATCCTCAAACTGACGGTCAATCCGAGAGGTTAATTCAAGTACTCGAGGATATGTTCAGATGTTGTATTCTTGAATTCTGAGGCAGTTGGGAAAAGTTTCTCCTATTAGTAGAGTTTGCCTACAATAATCATTTTCAGTCGAGCTTAAAGATGGCGCCTTACGAGGCTTTATATGGGCGTAAGTACCGAATGCCTATATATTGGACTGAACTTAAAGAAAACCAAATTCACGGGGTTGATTTGGTTAGAGAAGCTGAAGAGAAAGTGAAAGTGATACAAGAAAGTTTAAAAGCTGCATCGGACAGACAAAAGTCCTATTCAGACTTAAAGAGAAAAGAGATAGAGTATCAAGTCAGAGATAAAGTTTTCTTGAAAGTGTCACCTTGGAGAAAAGTTCTCAGATTTGGCCGAAAAGGCAAGTTGAGTCCACGTTTTATTGGACCGTATGAGATTACTGAGAAATTTGGGCCTGTAGCTTACAGATTGGCTTTTCCATCAGAGTTAGAAAAGATACATGATGTGTTTCACGTGTCAATGTTAAGACGCTACCGATCAGACCCTTCGCATGTAATTCCCCAGTCAGAGGTAGAGATTCATCCCGACATGACTTATGGTGAAGAACCAGTCAAGATATTAGCTCTCGGGAAGTGAAGCGACTAAGAAAGAAAAGTATTGCCTTAGTGAAAGTATTGTGGCAAAGACATGGAATAGAAGAAGCCACATGGGAACTAGAAGAGAGTATGAGAAACCAAGATCAAACTTTTTTTATCGGTAAGATTTTCGAGGACGAAAATCCCTAAGGGGGAGAATTGTAATGACCGATTTAGGGCCTAGTCGAATAATAGTCATGAGACCAGAACTGAGGTGGATTTATGAGTTTTTAAGGCTCATGCCATGTTTGCATGTTAGTGTGAAAGTTTCATGAAGCAATTTTTCTAAATTGAAGTTGAATGGTCAAAAAGGACCAAATTGCAAAAGTTGTAAAATATGAGTTTCTAGAAGCATTTTGTATGAAATAGCTTTAGAATAGCAATTATAAGTCCTTAAATAGTAATTTTCCCAAATCATAATTTTTGGACAAAAATAGACCTGAGTTAATAGTTTGTAAAATTTTGAAGAGAAGGGCATTTTGGTCATTTAGCAAATAAGTGATTAAAATGGGAAAAGATGATAAACTTTCATTCATCTTCTTCCTTCCATTGCCGAAAATTTGAAGACTCCATAGCTAGGGTTCTTCAGTTTTTTTCAAGCTTGCTAGTAAGTTCATCTTAGCCCCGTTTTTAATATTCTTCGTGTTTTTGAAGTCCTCGTATTATGAATTAGCTATTTTTAGCTATAAAATAAGCTAAGATGCATGTTCAAAAATTTCATCTATGAATGACATGCTTGTTAAATGATGTTTTATGGAAGATTATGAGAGTTTGATGTTAGATAAACATCTTTTTCTTAATGAATTTCAAGAAATATGATAGTATGGACTAGTTTGTAATAGTTATAAAATTAGTCATACCTACTAGAAATAATGAGAATTGATGATTGCTATAGTAGAGAAAATGAATCAGCTAAGCATGTAGTCTAAGAAAGTTGAATGAAAATTATTTTACGAGCCTTGGGGCAAAAGTGCAAATATGAGAAAGTATAGGGGCAAAATAGTAATTTTGCCCAAGTATGAGTAAAGGGTCATTTTAGTCAATGTGAATATTAAATGATCTATTTATGACTATAGATCAAGAAAAATGAAGCCCGGATCGAAACTGAGGCAAGAACAAGGTCAAGGACTAAATTGCATACCTAGCTACATTTTGTATATTGAGGTAAGTTTGTATGATTTCTAAGCTTTATGATTTATATCATTGAATTGCTTAGTATAATGTACAATGTTATTATGAAAAATGTTTAATGTTATGTTAAACAAAGAAATTAATGAGATCAAGCATGAGAAAGCCCCGATTGAAGTTGAATAACTTAGGATACTCGATCTACCACATGAAACAAGAAAGTCCGTATAAGACCAAGCTGAGGCATGGCATCGACAAGCAAGTAAGTTATCATGTAAGTCCAAGGCAAGCTTGGCATTGAGTAAGTTATCATGTAAGTCCAAGGTAAGCTTGGCATTGAGTAAGTTATCATGTAAGTCCAAGGCAAGCTTGGCATTGAACAAGTTATCATGTAAGACCAAGGCAAGCTTGGCATTGAAAAGTTATCAAGAGAAAGAGATCCCATATAAGTCCAAGTTAAGGCATGGAATTGGTGAGAACAAGAAAGACTTCGTATAAGTCCATGTTAAGTCATGGCCTCGAAATTTAGATGAGATTTAGTATCCTCGATTATTCATATAAATTCATCGGGCAAACGAGTTAAGCTCCAAAGAGAGAATAAGAAAACTAAGTAAGGTTATTATCAAGTGAAAAAGAATATTATTCATGTTATGAATGATGAATTAGAAATTATAAGTATTATGTTCAAGTATGCTGATCAACGTGATCTAGTGATACAGGTACTTTGTTTGCCTATCAAGTATGAGACTAGTAAGTTTCATGAGTTATGTAAGAATCAAGTATGAGTAAGTAAGCTTTATATAGCTGAATTTATGATGCCATTGTTTATATCAAATGGTCTATATTAAGTAAGAATGTTGCTATGTCTATTATGCAAACGTACTAAGCTAAATGCTTATGTCTTTCATTCTTTCTTTCCATGTAGTCCCGCCAAGCTAATATCGAGGATCACCGTCATCGGAGCTCGGAGCACACTATCAATCGCTATTTTGGTATAGCCAAGTTTTTTTATTAAGTATGGTATGTATAGGTAGCATTACATTTTGAGTAAATGTTTTAAGAAGAGCCAAAGTATAGGGTATTAAGTTTGTTATTCTTTTGTATATGGCTAAGTGATTGGCCAAGTGTATATGTTTATAATTATCAATGAAGCATGTAGTATTATTCAAGAATGATGTAGTATTGAGTTGTTGAAATGAGTATGAATTGGATATTAATTTCAGGGTGGCAATTGGCTTGGTAAATAGCCTCTAAGTGCCCACACGGTTGGACACACGGGCGTGTGTCTAGGCCGTACGTAAACTGCACCTTATTCTTATAAGTAAGAATAGGCCACGGACTAATCCCACGGTCGTGTGTTAAGGTCGTACATGACACACGGTTAGAACATGGGCGTGTGCCCGATCGTGTGAAATAAGTCAGTATATCAAGATGTAGTACACGGTCCTAGTCCACGGGTGTGTCATGGCCATGTCGAAATTGGCAGAATACTAAGTTTTAGGGCACGGTCTGAGGACATGGGCGTGTATGCCTATGCACGTGCGTGTCTTATAGCACACGGGCGTGTAACCCCTGTTTTAGAGAAACGTTTTTCGATAAGGTTCCGAAACTTTACCAGTACAAGTTTAAGGACTCGTAGGCCCATGCAATGTACGAATTGTTTAAGAACGAGAAGTTTTAATTTCGGAACGAAATTTTATAGCCCGTAACGTCATGATTAAGCAAGTTAAAGCATAGTAATGTCTTGTATCCAGTCTGAGCCTCAGACTCGAGTATCAGGTGTTACATTTAGTGGTATCAGAGCTACGGTTTAGTTGATTTTAGGACTAACGTAGCATGAGCACGAGTCTAGCTATACATGCCATACGTAAGAATGTTTTTATAATGATAGTGTGACGACTCCTAACGACTTAAATTATGTTTATATATATAGTAAATGGATCCTGAAAGAGATATGGCGGATGACGTAGAAAGTAATGCGTCGGCTCCCGCTGAAGGGACGGTGCCGAATGAGAACGAGAATAGACCCACTATGGTGAGTCAAGGAGGAGGAGAAGAGGCTAGAGAAGCCTTCCTCCATATGATGAACACATGGTACACGGAGTTCGTTTCAGATGAACCCGAATGCACAACCCCTCCACCCCGCCTATCCTCAACCTATCTCGGTGAGCCCTCAAGTAATAGAGGTGGCAAGAGGGTTAAGCCTCCAGCTTGATAGGATCAGAAACATGGGGCTGAAGAATTCTGGCTAGAAAGGATGACGATCCGGAAAGAGCTGAATTCTGGTTAGAAAATACCATCAGGGTATTTAATGAGATGTCATGTACACCTGAAAAGTGCATGAAGTGCGTAGTTTCTCTTTTAAGAGTTTCTGCCTATCAATGGTGGAACACATTGGTATCAGTAGTCCCAAGAGAAAACATCACATGGGAATTCTTCCAAGAAGAGTTTAAGAAAAAGTATATCAGTCAAAGGTTTGTGGACCAGAAAAGAAAGGAATTCCTAGAACTGAAACAAGGCAAGATGTCTGTAACTGACTACGAGCGAGAGTTTGTAAGACTCAGTAAATACGCTCGAGAATGCGTATCCACCGAGGCCATCATGAGTAAGAGATTTGAAGGTGGGCTAAATGAGGACATCAAACTGTTTGTTGCTGTCCTAGAATTGAAGGAATTTGTTGTGCTAGTCGAGAGGGCTTGTAAAGCCGAAGAACTAGTAAAAGAGAAGAAGAAATCTAAAATGGAGTCCCGTGACTCGAAAAAGAGGCAATGGAACAAGTCATTCCAATCTCCATCCAAGAAGTCAAGAGATTTCCCTGCCCGATCGGCTACTTCCACTGGATTTTTCAGGAAGGACAAGAGTAAACAGTATTCGGGAAATAAAGCACAGACTACTTCAGTCGCTAGTGTGGGGAATGTTCGATCTGATAGACCCGAATGCCCACATTGTGGTAGACGTCATTTAGGAGAATGTCGAGCACAAGAAAATGCCTGTTTCAGATGTGGTTCCCAGGACCACTACATAAAAGATTGTCCTGAGATGATGAAAGAGGACAGAACTCAGAACCCAAAATCCGGGAGTATGGTCAGAGGAAGGCCATAGAGAAACCCCAGAAGTGGGGCAAGTAGAAAAGGTAACCCTAGAGAGCAAGCCGTGAGACCCGAGGGTAGGGCGCCTGCACGGACTTATGCCATTCGTGCTCGCGAAGAGGCATCTTCCCATGATGTTATCACGGGTACCTTTTCTCTTCATGATGTTAAAGTTATTGCTTTAATAGATCCCGAATCTACACACTCTTACATTTGCATGAAATTGGTATCCGATTTGAGTATGCCTATAGAGTTTACAGAATTTGTGATTAGAGTGTCTAATCCTTTAGGCAAGAGTGTGTTAGTCAATGAAGTATGTAGAGAATGTCCATTAATGATTAGAGGTCATTGTTTTAAAGTAAACCTTATGTTGTTACCATTTGACGAGTTTGATCTCATTCTCGGTATGGATTGGTTAACTGCCCATAATGTAATAGTTAAATGTGGGAAGAAATACATTGAAATGAGATGTGGGGATGGGGACACCCTTCACATAGAATCGGATGAATGTAATAGATTGTCGAAATTGATTTCTCACGTGGCGGCACAGAGATACATGAGAAAGGGGTATGAAGCATATTTGGCCTTTGTGTTGAATGAAAAAGAAACAGAGTTAAGGATTGAGTCAGTGCCAATAGTATGTGAGTACGTGGATGTGTTTCCTGAGGAATTGCCAGGAGTACCATCCGTTAGAGAGGTTGAGTTCAGCATTGAACTAGCTCCTGGTACTGTACCAATATCTATTACTCCTTACAGAATGGCTCCGACGGAGTTGAAGGAGCTGAAGTCGCAGTTACAAGAGTTGACAGATAAAGGCTTTGCAAGGTCATGTTGTTCTCCTTGGGGTGCTCCAGTTTTATTTGTGAAAAAGAAAGGTGGCAGTATGAGATTTTGCATAGATTACCGTCAGCATAATAAAGTGACAGTAAAGAATAAGTACCCATTGCCTAGAATCGATGATTTGTTCGATCAGTTGAAAGGAGCCACTGTATTCTCCAAAATAGACTTGAGATCAGGGTACTGCCAGCTACGAGTAAAAGAATCAGATGTGCCTAAAACAACCTTCCGAACAAGGTATGGGCATTATGAATTTTTAGTCATGCCCTTTGGTTTCACCAATGCTCCGGCGGTATTCATGGACTTAATGAACTGCATGTTTAGACCATACCTTGACAAGTTTGTAGTCGTTTTCATTGACGACATACTAATTTATTCCCGAGATGAGGATGAGCATGATGAGCACCTACGGACTACGGACAGTTTTACAGATTCTACGAAAAAATCAATTATATGCCAAGTTCAGTAAAAGCAAATTTTGGTTCAAGGAAGTAGGGTTTCTAGGACATATTGTCTCGGAAGAAGGAGTTCGAGTAGACCCTAGTAAGATTTCGGCCATAATGGACTGGAATCCACCGAAGAATATCTCTGAGATTAGAAGCTTTCTAGGCCTAACCGGCTATTATAGACGATTTATCAAGGGGTTTTCTATTATTGCAACCCCGAAGACTAAATTGTTACAAAAAAATGTGAAGTTTGAGTGGACTGAAAGATGCCAACAAAGTTTTGAGAAACCCAAAAGCGATGTTGTGAAGCCCCGCTTTGGTTCAACTGAGACAGGGAAAGAATTTTTGATTTACAGCGATGCATCCTTAAATGGATTAGGCTATGCACTTATGCAAGAAGGCAAAGTTATTACTTATGCCTCCAGACAGTTGAAGCCTCATGAGAAGAATTATCCGACGCATGATTTAGAGTTGGTTGCCATAGTCTTCGCATTGAAGATATGGAGACATCACCTATATGGTGAGAAATGTCAAATTTTTACTGATCATAAAAGTTTGAAGTACTTGATGATGTAGAAAGAGTTGAACTTAAGACAACAGAGATGGTTAGAGTTGATAAAAGATTATGAGATGGTCATTGATTACCATCCCGGGAAGGCAAATGTGTTCGCCGACGCTTTGAGCAGAAAATCCTTATTTTCATTAAGGGAAATGAATTCACGGATGACTTTATCCGACGATGGTTCTATTCTAGCCAAGTTGAGAGCTAGACCAATTTTCCTCCAAGAGATCATTGAAGCCCAAAAAGAGGATAGTGAATTGCAAGTTCAGAGAGATCAGTGGGAGACAGATGTTGAGTCTGACTTCCAGATTAGTCCCAATGGAAGTCTGATGTTCAAAGATAGAGTTTGTGTACCGAGAAAAGAAGAGCTTATTCAGAAAATTTTGCATGAGGCCCATAATAGATGTTTATCTTTACATCCGGGTAGTACCAAGATGTATAATAACTTGAAGCAACAGTATTGGTGGCCGAGAATGAAGAAAGATATTTCAGAATTTGTTTCCAAATGCTTGATTTGTCAGCAAGTAAAGGCTGAACACCAAGTACCTTCGGGTTTTGCTTCAACCCATTTTAGTTCCGGAGTGGAAGTGGGACCGTATTACTATGGATTTTGTAACGGGTTTACCACTATCTCCGAGCAAGAAAGATACCGTATGGGTTGTAGTTTATAGACTCACGAAATCAGCCCATTTTATACCTGTACGAGTTGATTACTCACTAGGCAAGTTGGCAAACTAGTATGTTTCAGAAATAGTAAGACTTCATGGAGTTCCCTTGTCAATCATATCGGATAGAGATCCGAGATTCACATCCAGGTTTTGGAAGAAGTTACAAGAGGCCTTGGGTACAAAGTTGAACTTTAGTACCACTTTTCATCCTCAAACTGACGATCAATCCGAGAGGTTAATTCAAGTACTCGAGGATATGCTCAGATGTTGTATTCTTGAATTCCGAGGCAGTTGGGAAAAGTTTCTCCCATTAGTAGAGTTTGCCTATAATAATAGTTTTCAGTCGAGGTTAAAGATGGCGCCTTACGAGGCTTTATATGGGCGTAAGTGCCAAACGCCTTTATATTGGACTGAACTTAAAGAAAACCAAATTCACGGGGTTGATTTGGTTAGAGAAGCTGAAGAGAAAGTGAAAGTGATACGAGAAAGTTTAAAAGCTGCATCGGACAGACAAAAGTCCTATTCGAACTTAAAGAGAAAAGAGATAGAGTATCAAGTCAGAGATAAAGTTTTCTTGAAAGTGTCACCTTGGAGAAAAGTTCTCAGATTTGGCCGAAAAGGCAAGTTGAGTCCACGTTTTATTGGACCGTATGAGATTATTGAGAAAGTTGGGCCTATAGCTTACAGATTGGCTTTGACATCATAGTTAGAAAAGATACATGATATGTTTCACGTGTCAATATTAAGACACTACCGATCAGACCCTTCGTATGTAATTCCCCAGTCAAAGGTAGAGATTCATCCCGACATGACTTATGGTGAAGAACCAGTCAAGATATTAGCTCGGGAAGTGAAGCAGCTAAGAAAGAAAAGTATTGCCTTAGTGAAAGTATTGTGGCTAAGACATTATGAAAAATGTACAATGTTATTATGAAAAATGTTTAATGTTATGTTCAACAAAGAAATTAATGAGATCAAGCATGAGAAAGCCCCGATTGAAGTTGAATAACTTAGGATACTCGATCTACCACATGAAACAAGAAAGTCCGTATAAGACCAAGCTGAGGCATGGCATCGGCAAGCAAGTAAGTTATCATGTAAGTCCAAGGCAATCTTGGAATTGAGTAAGTTATCATGTAAGTCCAAGACAAGCTTGGCATTGGGTAAGTTATCATGTAAGTCCAAGGCAAGCTTGGCATTGAGTAAGTTATCATGTAAGTCCAAGGCAAGCTTGGCATTGAACAAGTTATCATGTAAGACCAAGGCAAGCTTGGCATTGAAAAGTTATCAAGAGAAAGAGATCCCATATAAGTCCAAGTTAAGGCATGGCATTGGTGAGAACAAGAAAGACTTCTTATAAGTCCATGTTAAGTCATGGCCTCGAAATTTAGATGAGATTTAGTATCCTCGGTTATTCATATAAATTCATCGGTCAAACGAGTTATGCTCCAAAGAGAGAATAAGAAAGCTAAGTAAGTAAGGTTATTATCAAGTGAAAAAGAATATTATTCATGTTATGAATGATGAATTAGAAATTATGAGTATTATGTTCGAGTATGCTGATCAACGTGATCTAGTGATACAGGTACTTTGTTTGCCTATCAAGTATGAGACTAGTAAGTTTCATGAGTTATGTAAGAATCAAGTGTGAGTAAGTAAGCTTTATATAACTGAATTTATGATGCCATTGTTTATATCAAATGGTCTATATTACGTAAGAATGTTGCTATGTGTATTATGCAAACTGACTAAGCTAAATGCTTATGTCTTTCATTCTTTCTTTCCATGTAGTCCCGCCAAGCTAATATCGAAGATACCGTCATCGGAGCTCGGAGCACACTATCAATCGCTATTTTGGTATAGCCAAGTTGTTTTATTAAGTATGGCATGTATAGGTAGCATTACATTTTGAGTAAATGTTTTAAGAAGAGCCAAAGTATAGGCTATTAAGTTTGTTATTCTTTTATATATGGCTAAGTGATTGGCCAAGTGTATATGTTTATAATTATCAATGAAGCATGTAGTATTATTCAAGAATGATGTAGTATTGAGTTGTTGAAATGAGTATGAATTGGATATTAATTTTAGGGTGGCAATTGGCTTGGTAAATGCCTCTAAGTGCCCTGCGGTTGGACACACACAGGCGTGTGTCTAGGCCGTCTTGTAAAGCGCACCTTAGTCTTATAAGTAAGAATAGGCCACGGACTAATCCCACGGCCGTGTGTTAAGGCCATGCATGACACACGGTTAGAACATGGGCGTGTGCCCGATCGTGTGAAATAAGTCAGTATATCAAGATGTAGTAAACGGTCCTAGTCCACGGGCGTGTCATGGCTGTGTGGAAATTGGTAGAATACTAAGTTTTAGGGCACGGTCTGAGGACATGGGCGTGTATGCCTATGCACGGGCGTGTAACCCCTGTTTCAAAGAAAATTTTTTCGATAAGGTTCTGAAAGTTTACCAGTACAAGTTTAAGGCCTCGTATGCCCATGCAATGTATGAATTGTTTAAGAATGAGAAGTTTTAATTTCGGAACAAAATTTTATAGCCCGTAATGTCATGATTAAGCAAGTTAAAGCATAGTAATGTCTCGTATCCGGTCTGAGCCTCGGACTCGGGTATGGGGTGTTACAACAGGAGCACCCCAAGGTGAGAAACTCGGTCTTACGAACCCTCTGTCAGTTAACCCTTGCAACTGTGACTTTAATTCTTTCAGTTCTGTTGGTGCCATTCTATACGGAGCTATTGAAATAGGAGTTGTACCAGGCTACAAATCAATACCAAATTTGACTTCAAGTATCGGAGGCAATCCCGATAGTTTTCCAGGGAATACATCAGGGATTCACAGACAACTGGCACTGATTCAATTTTCTTTTCAGACACTTTCGAATCAATCACATATGGAAAATAAACTTAATAACCCTTTTTCACAAAATTCTGAGCTTTCAACACAGATATCACAACAGGTAGCCCAGTCAAGTCATTAGACTCAATACGAACTATTTCACCATTCTGACAACTCAAATCAATAGTCTTTATTTTGCAGTTAACAACAGCATCATGCAATGTCAACCAGTCCGTACCCATAATTATGTCGAACTCGTCAAAAGGTAATAACATCAGATCAGCCGAAAAATAAACATCTCGAAACATCAACAGACAGTTCTTGCATACTTTGTCAACCAGGACAGTTTTACCTAACGGGTTCGATACTTTTATAACAAACTCAGTAGACTCTACAAGCAAAGTCTTACTGGATACTAAGTTCATACATACATACGAATGAGTAGAACCAAGGTCTATCAATGCAATCATAGAAGTATCATAAAGAGTAAATGTACCCGTTATAACATCAGGAGATGAAGCTTCCCCACGAGCTCGGATGGCATATGCTCTGGCTGGCGCTCTAGCTTCAGATCTCGCAATAGTGTCTTTCGTAGTTCTCTGACTACCACTGACATTTCTTGCATTTCGAGAGGATCTACCTCTAGCTGCAATATTATCAGATCTCGGGTTCTGAACAATCTCTTATTCAACAGAATCTGGGCAGTCTTGAATAAAATGATCTAACGATCCACATCTGAAGCAAGCCCGGTCATTCAATCTACAACTTCCCGGATGCCTTTTACCATAATGCTTACACTCAGGTCGCTCGGATCAGACGTTTCCAACACTTTCCACTGAAGTTGCTGGAGCTTTAAGTTTGACTGCGATCTAGCTCGATCTCTACTCATTTGTCCCATGTTAGCTCTTGAACGGCTATGCTCATCTCGGAATTTCTTCGAAGTAGACTGAAATGATTTGTTCGAAAATCTCTTTCTCACATCTCTGGCTTTAGACTCAGCTTTTCTTTTACCTTTCCCGAGTGCCTCAGGTTTGCACGCTCGGTCAACTAGCACAATGATGAACCATAAAAGTAACATATTTTAATCCCACATTTAGCATACTTTTGGATGGTTTATCCTTTGATTTATGCAAAAAGGTGCTCTTAATCCTTTCTTTTCATGTTTTATACTCAGGGGAAGCACCGGAGGTTGAAAAGAACAAGAAACAAGCTTAAAACAGGCCAAATGGGCCAAAGCACGAAATCAACACGGCCGGGCCCAAGACCACACGTAGTGCCTCCTCAATAATCTCGAACACGGACTAGCCACGAGATACACGGCCGTGCCTCATTAATGAAGTCCGAACATGGCCTAAAGACGATTCACACGGGCGTGTGCCATGGCCGTGTCCCTGCCGCGAAAAAGAGCAATTTCAATCGGATTTGGATACTTAGGGGCAAAGAAACACATTCCAAAAGCCTATAAATACACCCTAAGTATGACCTAAACAGGGGGAGTTGACGGGAGCCTAAAGCTACCGTTTAGGGGCATCTTGCTAGGCCAGAGAAGGCAGATTTGTGGGAATTCGCTCGGGGATAGCCAGTTGATCCATCTCAAGAAGCCAGAATTCTACTCAAGACGGAGGATCTCCTCTTCAATTCCTTCAGGGGGTTTTAGGGATTTCTTATGTTTTGTTTTATCTTTTCTTCTGAGATGTTTTCTTTTATTATTATGAACTAAACCCTCAGATACCTGAGGGAGATGAAACTTAGATGAATCTTGTTATCGTTTACTGAACTATATGATAAATATTTGATTTGTTCTTAATTATTTGTTCTTAATTCTTGTGTTGATATTTCGCGGATATTAATTCAAGTTTGATGTGCATAGGTGGAGGAGAAAAAGTCCCTGCCTAAGAGTAGATCTAGCATAGTTAAGCGGAGTTGATCGCGCGCCTAGAGATAGGGTGACGAAGCGTTACCGGATTAGGGTGAAACCAAATATGGGAGTCCATAGATCGAGTTAATGCAATTCTAGGAGTTTTAATTAGAAAGAGATTTCAATTAATCAACCTAGGGTTAGACGTTACTCGCCTCGAGAGAGGGTTTAATATAAATTAAGGAATCCTACGAATCAAGTCAAATGAATAAATCGTTTGGTTCAGAGTTAGATAAAAAGTGAAGTCTAGGTGGATTCTTCCTTGAGTGTCATCTTAATTAATTGGTTTTACTGGATACTAAGTTCATACATACATACGAATGAGTAGAACCAAGGTCTATCAATGCAATCATAGAAGTATCATAAAGAGTAAATGTACCCGTTATAACATCAGGAGATGAAGCTTCCCCACGAGCTCGGATGGCATATGCTTTGGCTGGCGCTCTAGCTTCAGATCTCGCAACAGTGTCTTTTGTAGTTCTCTGACTACCACTGACATTTCTTACATTTCGAGAGGATCTACCTCTAGCTGCAATATTATCAGATCTCGGGTTTTGAACAATCTCTTATTCAACAGATTCTGGGCAGTCTTGAATAAAATGATCTAACGATCCACATCTGAAGCAAGCCCGGTCATTCAATCTACAACTTCCCGGATGCCTTTTACCATAATGCTTACACTCAGGTCGCTCGGATCAGACGTTTCCAACACTTGCCACTGAAGTTGCTGGAGCTTTAAGTTTGACTGCGATCTAGCTCGATCTCTACTCATTTGTCCCATATTAGCTCTTGAACGGCTATGCTCATCTCAGAATTTCTTCGAAGTAGACTGAAATGATTTGTTCGGAAATCTCTTTCTCACATCTCTGGCTTTAGACTCAGCTTTTCTTTTACCTTTCCCGAGTGCCTCAGGTTTGCACGCTCGGTCAACTAGCACAATGATGAACCATAAAAGTAACATATTTTAATCCCACATTTAGCATACTTTTGGATGGTTTATCCTTTGATTTATGCAAAAAGGTGCTCTTAATCCTTTCTTTTCATGTTTTATACTCAGGGAAGCACCGGAGGTTGAAAAGAACAAGAAACAAGCTTAAAACGAGCCAAATGGGCCAAAGCACGAAATCAACACGGCCTGGGCCCAAGACCACACGGCCGTGCCTCCTCAATAATCTCGAACACGGACTAGCCACGAGATACACAGCCGTGCCTCATTAATGAAGTCCGAACATGGCCTAAAGACGATTCACACGGGCGTGTGCCATGGCCGTGTCCCTGCCGCGGAAAAGAGCAATTTCAATCGGATTTGGATACTTAGGGGCAAAGAAACACATTCCAAAAGCCTATAAATACACCCTAAGTATGACCTAAACAGGAGTCGACGGGAGCCTAAAGCTCTTGTTTAGGGGCATCTTGCTAGGCCGAGAGAAGGCGATTTGTGGGAATTCGCTCGGGGATAGCCAGTTGATCCATCTCAAGAAGCGAATTCTACTCAAGACGGAGGATCTCCTCTTCAATTCCTTCGAGGGGTTTTAGGGATTTCTTATGTTTTGTTTTATCTTTTCTTCTGAGATGTTTTCTTTTATTGTTATGAACTAAACCTTGAGATACCTCGAGGAGATGAAACTTAGATGAATCTTGTTATCGTTTATTGAACTATATGATAAATATTTGATTTGTTCTTAATTATTTGTTCTTAATTCTTGTGTTGATATTTCATGGATATTAATTCAAGTTTGATGTGCTTAGGTGGAGCAGAAAAAGTCCCCGCCTAAGAGTAGATCTAGCATAGTTAAGCGGAGTTGATCGCGCCCTAGAGATAGGGTGTGACGTTACACGGATTAGGGTGAAACCTAATATGGGAGTCCATAGATCGAGTTAATGCAATTCTAGGAGTTTTAATTAGAAAGAGATTTTAATTAATCAACCTAGGGTTAGACGTTATTCGCCTCGAGAGAGGGTTTAATATAAATTAGGGAATCCTACGGATCAAGTCAAATGAATAAATCGTCTGGTTCAGAGTTAGATAAAAAGTGAAGTCTAGGTGGATTCTTCCTTGAGTGTCATCTTAATTAATTGGTTTTTCTTCAAGTATTCTCCCAAATTCATTCTTCTTTGTCTTAGAGTCTTTAATTTAGTAGTTAATTAATTTAGATTAAACAACCATTCGCTTAATTCTTAGGCTAAATAATAGAAAGAAAGTTAGTATTAGTACTTTTAGTTCCTTTGGGTTCGACAATCCGGTCTTGCCTTAACTATACTACTGTTCGATAGGTGCGCTTGCCTCAAATCGTTGTCATAGTTAGTTTCTAGGTTCGATCATTATCTTTATAAATTTAAAACTCTGACTTCACAGCGATCACACAGCAAACTCTTTTATCTCCAAAATCCCAACTAACAAACGGATGTCTTCGTTAAGACCATCTTCGAACCTCTTACACATTATTGCTTCTGACGATACACATTCTCGAGCATACTGACTTAATCTCATGAACTCTCGTTAGTATTCAGTGATAGACATAAGGCCCTATTTCAATTCCAGGAATTCCTTTCGTTTCTGATCAATGAATCTCTGACTAATATATTTATTCCGGAACTCAATCTGAAAGAAATCCCATGTGACTCGCTCTTTTGGAACAACTGAAATCAAAGTTTTCCACCACTGATAAGAGGCATCTCGTAACAAAGATACAACACATTTAATACTTTTATTCCGGAGTCAAAGACATCTCATCAAATATTCGGATAGTGTTTTCTAACCAAAACTCTGCTTTTTCAGCATTGTCATCACTGGTGGTCCTGAACTCTTCAGCCTCATACTTACAAATTTTATCGATCGAAGGCTTATTCAACAGATTTATACCCATTACTGGAGGCACAACTGAAGTTTGAGGGGGATTAGGCGGGGGTGGAGGTTGTGAAACAGTCGGATTATTTCTTACAAACTGAGTGAACCACTCACTCATCATTTGGAAGAAAGCTTGTTTAGCTTCTCCCTCTTGACCGCTAGTAGCCGATCTCGAGCATTACTTTCTACATCATCAGTTACGGCTCTTTCCGGATCCATTACCATACGAAAATCACATTTTACACGTTAGGATTCATCACACTATCACAGTTCAGATATATGGCATGTATAGCTAGACTCTTACACGCTACGTTAGTCCGAGAATCGACTAAACCGTAGCTCTGATACCAACCAAATGTAACACCCCTAACCCGTATCTATCATCGGAATAGGGTTAAAAGGCGTTACCGAACGAACAAAGACTTTTACAGACATTTCATAATATAACTTAACTAATCAGATCAAAGTGTCCCTTAAATAGGTCAATGAGACCTTAAGCATGCTTTAGAATAGGGCTGAGACTAAACCGAACACATACGGAAATTCTTGAAAATTTAAATTTTTTTCTAAGTTACATAGGTCACACACCCGTCGGGGCAGGCCGTGTGCCTCCCACGGCCTCAGACACGCCCTTGTCTAAGCCGTGTCAAAACAGGGCATATATACTGACTTGTCCACACGGTCGTGGACACGCCCGTGTGTCTAGCCCGTGGTCGATCCTGACTTGTACCCCACGGCCAGTCACACGCCTGTGTGTCCAGCCCGTGGTCGATCCTGACTTGTTTTGAATTTCAACCACGAGGGACACGATCGAGCCATACGCCCGTGTGCTCAACCGTGTGGGAAAATATAGGTCATTTTCAAGGACAAAATGCCACCACACTTGGGTCATTCCTACAAGTTCCATCAAGCATAATTTCACACACAATTGGCAACCAAAATCATGTCATAAAATCAATATATTATCCCATTCTATTTCATCTATAATCATGCCAACTTGTATACCAAATTGCACAACTAAATCTTATGTAAAAACAAGCATGGTACATCCACATTTTACCTTTCATATAACCATTTCATTGATCAAACATACATACTCATATTGCATCCATATACTTACCATAGCCTTGACTATTTCATAGGCATAAGATTATACCAAAACCAAACTCATATAGCATAGCATCACATACAAAACACAATCACTTATCTAGCCACATCACATGGCTACATATATACATGTCTCAAACATACTCCAAAACAACTAGCTTATACATGCCATATTTAACTATTTACACATTCAAAAGTACCAAAGTTGAGTTTGATAGTATGGTGATGATCCTCGACAGTCCTCGAGCCTCTCGTAGCTTTAACGATCTATAAAACAGAACAAACACACACAAAGTAAGCTTTCAAGAGCTTAGTAAGCCATATACAAATAAACTTAGCATAAAATGCACATAACCATATTGATACATTGACATTAATGTTTCTCAATGAAAATTCATCACATATTCTTTGGCTCACTTACTTAGCTATAGCTTGCCACATTCTTCAACTCAAATATCACATATACACACAACTCATTCAAGCATATATCCACATATTATCTCATCAATTATATACACATATTCACTTTAGTAAGTTCATATAGACACTTACCTTTCATACACACATAATGTACTTTTCAAACGTACCTGAAACAGTTATACAACTCACATAGTCATTCATTTTTCGGACTTGCCCGTTGAACCGTTTGAAATCTAATAGGATACTTAGAGTGCTCAAAATAGTCGTAAAATGCCAACGTCCCAAACGTGGTCTTACATGTAACAAAGTATCGATGCCACTGTCCCAGACAGGGTCTTACACGAATCAATACGATGCCAATGTCCCAGACATGGTCTTATACGTAAATCTCATATCGATGCCAATGTCCCAGATGTGGTCTTACACGAAATCTCGAATCAATGCCAAAGTCCCAGACGTGGTCTTACATGATATCACATATCGGACACTGATAAACCGTAATATATACATAGTTTGATCCCACATTTAGCATACTTTTGGATGATTTAATCCCTTGAATTGTGAAATTTGATGCTCCTAATCCTTTAATTTCATGTTTTATACTTAGGAGAGCATCGGAGGATGAAAAGAATGAGAAACGGGCCGAAAACGGAGAAAATGGGCCAAAGTAGGAAATCAACACGGCCTGGAGTTCACCACACGGTAGTGCCACTTTAGCCGACTCAAACACGACCTTGAGCTCGATTCACACTGGCGTTTCACACGGGCGTGTCCCTGTCGTGGCCAAGATGAGTTTCATTCGGATTAGGATACTTGTGGGCCAAGTAAGGCATCCCGAAAGCCTATATAAACACCCTAGAGGGAAACCTAAAGGAGGGAGTTCGACAGAAGCCTTCTGTCAGGGCTTTTGACGAGAGGCGAAGCCAGAGAGGGCTGAACATATGAAATTACTCGAAGACAACCAGTTGACTCATCCCAGAAGCCGAAATCAAACTCAAGACGGAAGATCTTCCCTTCAATTTCCATCAGGGGGTTTTATGGTTTTTCTTATGTTTTGTTATTTACTTTCTTCTGAGATGTATTCTTTATTAAACATGAACTAAACCCCTCAAATACCTGAGGGGGATGAAACCTAAGACGAATCTTGTTATTGTTTTCTGAACTGTATGATAAATACTTGATTTGTTCTTAATTATGTGTTCATAATTCTTATTTTAATATTTCAGGATATTGATTCAAGTATTGATGTGCTTAGGCAGTGGAGCAAAAGTCCCTGTTTAAGAGTAAATCTAGCATAGTTAAGCGGAGTTGATCGCAACCCTAGAGATAGGATGACGAAAATCTGCCGGATTAGGGTTAAACCTAATATGGGAGTCCATAGATCGAGTTAATGCAACACTAGGGGTTTTAATTAGAAAGAGATTTCAATTAATCAACCTAGGGTTAGACGTTATTAGTCTCGAAAGGGATAATAATATAAATTAGGGAATCCTACGGATCAAGTCAAGTGAATAAATCGTCTCGTTCAGAGTTAAGTAATAAGTGAAGTCTAGGTGGATTCTTCCTCGGGTATTGTCTTAATCAACTGGTTTTCCCAAAAGTATTCTCCCAATTCACTCTTTGTGTCTTAGCATCCTTAGTTTAGTAATTAGTTAAACATCTATTCCCTTAATACTTAGGCTAGATAATAAAAAGATAGTAACAACTAGTACTCTTGGTCCTTGAGGATACGATATTTCTGGTCTTGCCATAGCTATACTACCGAACAATAGGTGTGCTTGCCTTATTCGTTATCATAGTTAGTTTGGACACGATCAAGTTTTTGGCGCCGTTGCTGGGGACTAAGATATTAGGAACACTTGATTTTTATTACTTTAGCCATTTTTATTTTTGTAATTAATTTTTATTTTATTTCTACTTTGCTAATTTTTCTTTTTCCTTGCTTCTAACAGGTATTCTAGTTTATGACTAGAAGAAACCCGTCAGGACCTCTACTTTATGATAGTGATATAGAAGGAACCGTTCGTAGAAACCGAAGAGAGATAAGGCAAAGCCTACAATACATACAAGAAGAGCAAGAGGACGATACTAATAACACAGAAGAGATGGCTGATCCCCAGAATAATCCACTTCCTCCTGTGGTTGCCGAAAGTCATCCTCCTCGAACTATGTATGATTATGCTAAACCTAATTTAACAGGAACTGAATCAAGTATTATTAGACCTCCTGTCACTGCGAATAATTTTGAACTGAAACCTAACACAATACAAATGATTCAGCAGTTTGTTCAGTTTGATGGTTTGTAGGATGAGGATCCAAACAATCACTTGACAAATTTTCTAGAGTTTTGCGACACTTTCAAAATAAATGGCATTTCTGATGATGCCATTCGTCTTCGGTTGTTTCCCTTTTCATTAAGGAACAAAGCTAACCAGTGGTTGAACTCATTACCACGAGGATCAATCACTACATGGGAGCAAATGACTGAAAATTTTTTGTTATAATATTTTCCGCTGGCTAAAACGGCCAAGTTCAGGAATGATATCTCTTCTTTTGTGCAGATGGATTTAGAAACACCCTATGACGCATGGGAGAGATACAAAGATCTACTGAGAAGGTGCCCTCACCATGGATTACCATTATGGCTACAGGTTCAAAGCTTTTATAACGGTGTGAACCCCTCGACTAGGCAGTTGGTTGATTCAGCCGCCGGCGGAACCCTGAATAACAAAACACCTGAAGCAGCTTACAAATTTATAGAGGAGATGTCATTGAATAACTATCAGTGGCAAGTTACAAGGATAAAGCCGACAAAAGTTGCCAGTGTTTTCAACCTCGACACAGTAACCATGTTATCAAATTAGGTAGAACTGTTAAACAAGAAAATTGATGGTTTATATGGTTCTTCGCAGGTACAACCAGTGATGCAGTGCGATGTAAATAGAGGAGGGATGAGCAATATAGAATACCAGCCTTACAACCCAAGCATTGAAAATGAGCAAGTTCACTATACGGGTAACAATCCTCGACCTCAAAATAATCCTTATAGTAACTCTTACAATCTAGGGTGGAGGAACCATCCAAATTTCTCATGGGGAGGTCAAGGAAATCAGAGACAACAACCCTCTCTAGGTTTCAACAACAACCCTACCCACAAGAGAAGAAGCTGAACCTTGAGGAGATGCTCACAAAATTCATCGCGGTGTCAGAAACACGCTTCTAAAACACCGAAACAACATTCAAAAATCAGCAAGCATCGATTCAAGGGCTCAAAAATCAATTAGGAAAACTTGCTAAGCTGATCTCCGAAAGACCACAGGGAAGCTTACCAAGCAACACTGAAACTAACCCAAAGGAGCAAATTCATGTCATAACTACTCATGAAAGTGAAGGGTTAGACAAATCAAAACAAAGCCAGGAAGCTGAGGTAAGTAAAGGTAAGATTGAGGTAAGACATGATAAACCAAAACTGGTAATCGCAGAATACCAACCTCGTGTGCCATATCCCAATGCGACGAAGAAAGATCGTGCAGACGAATAATTCGGTAAATTTCTTAAACTTCTAAAGAAATTACATATTAACTTACCGTTTCTTGAAGCTCTTTCGCAGATGCCCAATTCAAGGAAATTTTTAAAAGAGCTTCTGACAAACAAACAGAGGGTAGACAATACATCGCATGTAGAGCTAAACACAGTGTGCTCAGCAATTTTGCAAAATAAACTACCACGAAAATTAAAAGATCCAGGGAGTTTTACAATTTCATGTTTAATTGGTAGTTTATCTGTTAATAATGCCTTAGCTGATTTAGGGGCAAACATCAATGTTATGCCTTATAAAATGTTTAAACAACTAGGCCTCGGGAAACCCAAACAAACTAGGATGAGCATTCAATTAGCTAATAAAACTATTAGAATTCCTAGGGGTATAATCGAAGATGTACTAGTAAAAATTGATAAATTCATATTCCCAGTAGACTTTGTCGTTTTAGACATGGATGAGGATAATAATGTTCCTTTTAATTTTAGGGCGACCCTTTTTAGCAACTGCTAAAACTAAAATTGATGTTGGTACAGGTGAGCTCACACTTCGTGTAGGTGATGAAACAATCTCTTTTCAAGCTCGTGACTCCGTTAGGATAACTAGTGATCAAGATGATATTACGAGTTCTGTTAATGTTAATGACCTTGTGGCTCTACATTCTTTGCAGGAAACACCTCAAAAAAATGTGGTAGAACCACGGTCTAGTTTATATGACACAAACAACACAAATCATGAAGAAAGAAGACTACAAATCGATGATCTAGATGAATGGCGAACACACGACAAGTGGAAATAAAAAATACATGATGAACCAAAGCGGCTCCATGACGAGCTTAAAGGAGGAACAAATCACTTCAAGGTTGGGGACAAGGTACTGTTACATTCAACCGATCCTCGAATTACCATCTTAGAGCTTAATACCAACGGTGCGACTCTTTCTACGGTATTTAAGGTCTTTTCATACGGAACGGTCAAGGTAACTCATTCTAATTTCGGCACTTTAAGGTAAATATTACCCGACTCAAACCATCTGTTGATAGAATTGATAGTAAGAAAAAGGAGTTTCGACTCCTCAAACCACCATGGTTATGCGAATGATAGGTAAGTCTAGCTCAAGACTTTAAACGAGCGCTTATCGGGAGGCAACCCGAGCACTTACCCCACTAACATCCATATTTTTGAATTTTAGCATCTAACTAAAAACTAACCAAATTTTTAGGTGCAGGTTTCCCTACCTACACGGCCTTGCACACGGGTGTGGCTGTGGCCGTGTGGAAACAGGGCAAAACTTTTCCCAAAACACGGGCTGTGATAAAACACCACGACCGTGCAATTCGGCCGTGGTCGAAATTGAGAAATCCACACGGGCGTGCGACACGCCTGTTGGACCTTTGAGTCCTTTTATTTTCTTTATTTTTATTTTTATTTTCATTCTGCCTTTTATTTTTATTTTAGTTTATTTTCTTTTATAATTAAACTTTTTACCTTTCTTGTTTTAAAACTTTCATTAGTATAGTTGAATTTTCTTTATCGCTAGCTGTCTAAATCTGAGTATCTATAACAACATTCATTAACTAGTACTCCCTAAAATTTAACTGATGACTTCGCAGTGTAAAAAGGTTCAATGTGCCACTCAAGGAACGAACACATCACCTATGCCTAGTCATCCTGTTCATCATTGATCATCCCCCAATAATTTCATCCATAATTCAGGAAGTTTCACCTCTCTCCCTCTCTTATTACTTCCTTACTAATCATTATCTATTTTTGTACATTGAGGGAAACGTACATCTTAAGTGTGAGGGGTGAATTTTATTTCTAACTCTTTGCATCCCTGAATTGTAACACCCCTAACTCGTATCCGTCGCCAGATTGGGGTTACGAGGCATTACAGCACATATCACAACTTGGTATAGTCAAGCATACACTAGTCATTTGTTCAATCAACTTTGCCACCCAATTCACATACATCAATTAATCTACCATTCTTTAATAAGCATGATATTGATGCAATCAAACATACATTACGAGCATGAACTTTTAAGTTTACTAAGTTAATAAATAATTCTATATCATTTCTTAATCCAAGAATATAAATTATAACATCAATATATGAGTATATATAGATGGCAACCGTTTCAACAATTAACAAGGAATACTATTCATTTGTAATAGCACGGCTGAACCATAATACCAAATATCTCTTCCATTGCCGAAACATATAAAATGAACTTCTACACAAGCATAATTGTATCCCCAACTGAATATGTCATTTCCAAATATTCAACCTATGATCTTATCTATTAATCAGCAATGAAATTTTAGATATAAATGATGTCCACTATATTCATAAATGTAGACTTCATGCCAAACCATATATATATATGTGTACTCATATAAATAAGCATGTAACCTGAACTCATCTCAACTCACAATTCGATCTAGCAAAATTACCAAACCTTATATATATGTAACATTTACAATTACCTAATTAGCACATATTATTCTCGAATTCAAACCATGCACATTTATGTACAAATTCATTAGTTACTATTATACATTGTACAGCTATAGTAAAATATACTAACAAACTATTGCATATTCAAAATATGAAACATGATATATAACATGAATATATAATTTAAACTGATTATACATTGTTAAAGCATTATCTTAACCAAAAGTGCCATCAACCACAAAACCAAACTATACCTATTATATATGTATGTACCATGGCCGAATATATGCTAACTAAAAACCCCCACATCTCATGCACCACAAGGACATAAACAAATACACCATTTGATCATTAAAATGAAACCATATGTCTCCACATCAAACTAACACAAAATATAAGCCATATTCGTATGGCTATAATACATATAAAGACAAAGTTTCCAACTCTAACATGGACATTATCCAACCTATACATGCCTTTATCCAAAATAAACCGAACCAAGGGAGTACCAAAAAGATGATAGTGTGGTTGACTTTGCTGACGATTTCCCGAGCCGAAGCTTGATCAAATGTATAAAAAGAACATTGAACACACATAGAGCAAGCTTACTAGCTTAGTAAGTCTCAAGCAAATTTTAATATAACCATCAAACATTTAAGCATTTTAATCTTTAAGTTTATGACATTGAATATAAACATTTCAACATGTGAATTAAACATGGCCGAATGCTATCAATTCATTTACCTAAGTATTTGTACTTTATTACCATAAACATGTAATTTATCAAAACACAAAAATTATGCTACAGGTATTAGCATACTTCAAGTCAAGTGAGTACAACATTCATATCAATCACATATACTCATTTTTATACATATGCAAGTACGTTCAAACCCTTTCACTCTTAACATTTTTCACTTATAGCCGATTTTCCAAAATAACAAATTTAAACTCAAATTCTATTATATAATGTTCATACACAACAATGGTAAGCTCAATAGCATATATCAAAATTCTTATCGAATCATCAACCATATCATATCATACTTAATTCAAATAATACTATACCAACTTACCTTACTCTTTATAATTATAAAAGAAAAGGCTTATACTTACCTGAGCTTTTAGCTCATTACATTAAATATGTTTCACCTTGTATGATTCATGATTTCTCCATTTATAACACATCACCGGAATTACGCCTGCTAGGCATCAAAGCCTGAAATATACACCGGCGTTAAGCTTGCTGAGGCAATAAGCCCGAATCACTTCACCAAGGCACAAGGCCCGCTGCTAGGCTCAAAGCCGATACAATTCACCGGCACAAGGCACGCTAGGCTCGAGCCCGAATAACGGTATTATTACCATCTCATTCACATTACATGCTGCCCAAAATTACATAAATCACACATCATTCATATCATTTATCATATCATTTCAATCAAAATTTAACAACATTTCATTTCCAAAATTCACTATCCACATTCGGCTTTACCACATTCTATAACTACAATTTCATAATTCATCATATAATCCAAGTTATAAATGATATTAACAATATTAATTTGCTTACAGACTTACTTCGACTATCGACCGACAACGAAGACCGGCTATTCGATAACCTTTTCCTTTCCCTGATCCAAATCCGTCTTTCTTTGTTCTTGATCTAAACACATTAAAATTTAGCTCATTCAAGCACATTTCATCTCAATTTAGTCCCAAAACACATAAATAGGCAAATTACCATTTTACCCTTAATGTTTCAAATTTTTACAATTTAGTCCCATTTGCAAAAAACACAAAATACACAAAATTTCATTACACAACCTAAGGGTCGAATATTCATAGGGACTATACAAGTCCATTTATTTCATTTATTTTGCATTTTAACCCCTTAAAAATTTATTTTTGCAATTTAGCCCTAAATACTCAATTTTACCAAAATTTCCAATTCAAAACTTGTTAATTTCTAACATACTTTTAATATTTTTCCATCAAACATCATAAAACACCAACATCTAGCCATGGCCGAATATCAAACATGCTCAATTTCAAAAATTCTAACATGGGTCAACTAATATTCGAAGCAACGATCTCAAAAACGTAAAAATTAACAAAAATCGAGCTAGTTACATACCTTAATTTAGCTAGATAGATGCCGAACTAAGCTTGGCTATTTTCTTTTCTTCTCTTGCATGCATTCGGCTAAGGAAAGATGAGCAAAGCATGGCCTATTTTTTTTTTGTTTTAATTATCATATATTAACCATTTGTTTAATTACTATTTTAACCTTCCTTTATAAAATAAATAATATTATTACTTAAGGTTATTTGTGTACCTAATCGACCATTAACTAGAAAATGGGCTTTTTGCCCTTTTAGGACCCCATATTAAAAAGCCACTAACAATTGGGCACTTTTCACTATAATTTGTAACTTTTACACTTTACGCGATTAAGTCCTTTTATTTAATTAAGCACACAAACAATCAAATTTTTATACGAAACTTTCACACATACTAATTCACATATAAATAACACAAAAAATAATATTTAAAGATTTTTCAGACTCGGATTCATGGTCCCGAAACCACTATTCCGATTAGGGTCAAATTCGGACTGTTACAACTCTCCCCCCTTAGGGATTTTCGTCCCCGAAAATCTTACCGTTAAACAAAGTCGAAAATTGTTGCCTCATTGAATCCTCAGGCTCCCACGTAGCCTCTTCGACTCCATGCCGATTCCATAGTATCTTTACTAACGGAATTTTCTTGTTTCTCAACTCTTTCATTTCACGAGCTAAAATACGGATCGGTTCCTTCTCGTATGTCATATCGGATCGGATTTCAATCTCAGACGGAGAAATCACATGTGACGGATCTGACCGATATCTACGAAGCATCGAAACATGAAATACATTGTGTATCTTTTCTAATTCAGAAGGAAACTTAAATCTATAAGCTACAGGCCCGATACGTTCGATGATCTCATACGGTCCGATGAATCTCGGACTTAGTTTGCCTTTTTGACCAAATCGGAGTACTTTCTTCCAAGGTGAAACTTTTAAAAATACCCTATCTCCGATCTGAAACTCAATGTCTTTATGTTTCAAATCAGCATAGGACTTTTGGCGATCCGATGTAGCTTTCAAACTATCTCTGATTATAGCCACCTTCTGTTTAGTCTCTTTAATCAAATCAACCCCGTGTATCTTAATTTCACTAAGCTCGGTCCAATACAACGGTGTACGACACTTACGGCCGTATAGAGCTTCGTAAGGTGCCATTTTGATACTAGATTGAAAACTGTTATTATAAGCAAATTCAATCAAAGGTAAGTATCTTTCCCACGTACCTTCAAACTCGAGTATGCAACATCTCAACATGTCCTCAAGTATCTGAATGGTTCATTCAGACTGACCGTCTGTCTGTGGATGGAAGGTTGTACTAAAGTGGAGTTTAGTACCTAAAGCATCTTGTAACTTCTTCCAAAATCACGATGTGAATCTCGGGTCTCTGTCTGAAACAATAGAAATCGGCACACCATGTAATCTCACAACTTGAGCTATATACAACTCAGCAAGCTTATCGAGCGAATAGTCCGTACGAACTGGAACAAAGTGAGCTGATTTGGTCAGTCTATCCACTATAACCCAGACTGCATCTTTCTTGCTCGGTGTCGTAGGAAAATCGGATACAAAATCTATAGCAATTCTGTCCCATTTCCATTCAGGTATCATGATTGGCTGAAGTAACCCAGAAGGCACCTGATGTTCAGCTTTTACTTGCTGACAAATTAAGCACTTCGAAACAAATTCGAATATGTCACGTTTCATACAAGGCTACCAATAGAACTGTTTCAAGTCGTTATACATTTTCGTGCTACCCGGATGTACCGAGAATCGACTATATGAGCCTCATTCAATAACATCTGAATCAAATCCACATTCCTCGAAACACATATTCGGCCTTTGAAATTCAAACAATCATTTTCATCGATTTCAAACTCGACTCAGACATTACTTTCACCTAATCGAACTCGTCTTGCCATCGTTATCTTTGTCAACTCTCCCGAGTATCACAAATTTGTTGAATAAACAACGGTCTTGCTTTCAATTTGGCTATTATCGAACCATTATCAGACATAACCATATGTGCGTTCAACGCACGAAGAGCAAATAATGATTTCTGACTTAAGGCATCCGCAACAACATTGGCTTTCCCCGGATGGTAGTCAATCACTAATTCGTAATCTTTCAACAGCTCTAACCATCTGCGTTGTCTCAAGTTCAAATCTTTCTGAGTCATTAAGTACTTTAAACTCTTGTGATCCGAATAAACATGACATTTCTCACCAAATAGATAACGACGCCAAATCTTTAACGCGAATACAATGGCTGCTAACTCCAAATCATGCGTCGGATAATTTCTTTCATGCGGCTTCAACTGTCTCGAAGCATAGGCTATGACCTTGCCTTCCTGCATCAAAATGAAACCCAAACCATTCAAAGAAGCATCACTATAAATAACAAATTCTTTACCCGATTCATGTTGGACTAACACTAGAGCTTCAGTCAAAAGAGCTTTCAGCTGATCGAAACTTTTCTGACCCTTTTCCGTCCATTCAAACTTAATATCTTTCTGTAATAGCTTTGTCAAGGGTGTAGCTATCATAGAAAAACCTTTCACGAATCGTCTGTAGTATCTGGTAAGTCTCAGAAAGCTTCGAATTTTGGAAACATTCTTTGGGGGTTTCCAATCGAGTATAGCCGATATTTTATTCGGATCAACCCGAATGCCTGAAGCAGAAACAACATGACCCAGAAAACTTACCTCATTCAACCAGAATTCACACTCACTAAACTTTACGTACAACTGTTTATCTCGCAAAGTTTGTAGTACAAGTCCCAGGTGTTTAGCATGCTCGGTTTCATCTCTGGAGTAGATCAGAATATCATCTATAAACACGAACACAAACCGATCCAAATACTGACTAAAAATCCGATTCATCAAATCCATAAAGATAGTAGGTGCATTAGTGAGTCCAAAAGGCATAACCAAAAACTCATAGTGTCCATACCTCGTTCGAAAGGCAGTCTTTGGCACATCGAAATCTCTGACTCTCAACTGATAATAACTCGATCTCAAATCTATCTTCGAAAACACTGAAGCCCCTTTCAACTGATCAAACAAATCGTCAATCCGAGGTAACGGGTATTTATTCTTTATAGTCACCTTGTTCAGCTGCCGATAATCAATACACATTCGCATAGTCCCATATTTCTTTTTCACAAATAAAACTGGCGCACTCCAAGGAGAGAAACTTGGTCGTGCAAAGCCCTTATCTGTTAACTCTTGCAACTGTGCTTTCAACTCTTTTAATTCTATAGGTGCCATCCGATACGAAGCTATTGAAATCGGAGTCATCCCCGGTACTAATTCGATACCAAACTCTATTTCTCGAATAGGTGGTAAAAACGGTAGTTCTTCAGGAAACACATCTGGATACTCGCACACAATTTGTACAGATTCAATATGCTTTTCAGACACTTTATTATCCAACACATAGGCCAAGTAAGCTTCACATCCTTTCCTCACATATTTACGAGCTAACATCGAGGATATTACTGCCGGTAACCCATTCAAGTCAGTAGATTCAATCCGGATAATCTCACCGTTCTGACATCTCAAATCAAGGGTCTTTCTTTTGCAATTAACCACAACATCGTGCAAACTTAACCAGTCCATTCCGAAAATTATATCGAACTCATCGAAAGGCAACAACATTAAATCAGCTGGAAAGAATGAATCCCTAATCATCAACGGGCAACCTTTACACACTTTATCAACGAGTACACATCGACCCAAGGGGTTGGACACACGAATCACAAACTCAGTAGACTCAACAGGCAGAGTCTTACTGGATACCAATGTTTCACACACATATGAATGAGTCGAACCGGGATCAATCAATGCAATCAAAGTAATATCATAAAGAGTGAAAGTACCGGTAATAACATCTGGAGAAGCAGCATCCTCTCTAGTGCGAATAGCATATGCCCTAGCAGGTGCTCGAGCCTCTGATCGAACTGCAGTATCCTTTATTTCTCTCTGACTGCCACCTACATTCCTCGAATGTCTGGGTGGTCTGCCTCGTGCTATCGCGTTGCTCGGTCTTGTATTCTGAACCGTATTTTCCTCGGCTAACATCGGGCACTCTCGAATAAAATGGTCCGATGATCCACATTTAAAACAGGACCGATCACGAAATCCACAACTCCCAGAATGCCATTTTCCACAATGCTTGCACTCAAAGTCCGACTCTCATCAAATATTACCGACACTAGCCATCGGTGGGCTCTGAACCCACAGAGGTCGATCTCATCTAGAGAAGTCCAAAGTAGCCTTATGTCGATCGAATTCATCTTTAAACTTCTTTGATGCGAATGAAAGGTCTTACTCGATGATCTTTTTGAATGTCTCTTGCTTCAACTCGGCTTTTCTTTTCTCTTTCCCAAGTTCTTCACTTTACAAGCTCGTTCAACAAGTACCACGAACTATTTGATCTCGAGTATGCCAACTAGAAACTTAATATCTTCATTTAGACCGCCTTCGATCTTTTTGCACATAATGGCTTCGGCTTGATACACACTCTCGAGCATATCGGCTCAATCGACAAACTTCGCTCATACTCAATCCACGATCATGCGACCACTTTTGATTCTAGAAATTCTTTTCATTTCGATCGATGAATCTCTCGATCGATATATTTCTTACTTAACTCGATCCGGAAGAAATCCCAAGTCACTTTTTCTTTCGAACCATCGATACTAGTGTATTCCACCAGTGATATGCAAAGGTCCCGTAGTAAAGATATAGCACACTTCGCATTATCTGCGGAGTACATGACGACCATCGAGCACCCAGATAGTGTTATCAAGCCACATCTCACTGCGTTCCGCATCGTCGTCATCATTGGCTTTAAATTCCTCAGCCCCATATTTCCTGATTTTATAAACAGGAGGCCTACTAGATCTCATCGGATCTATCATCGGAGGTGCTGAAGGTACCGGAGTTGGATTATTCGGGGGTGGAGGTTGTAGTACAGCCGGGTTAGTCTGAATAAATTTGGTAAACCATTCATTCATCATCTGGTAGAAGGCTTGCTTAGATTCCCCTCATGGCTACCCGAGACAGGTCGAGAGTCTACCGGGGCTGACCCGCGTGCGCGATCAAGCGCTACACTCTCTACATCATCTACTACGGCTCGGTCAGGATCCATTTACTATAAAGAACACAATTTGAAATGTTAGAAGTCACCACACTATCGTATATATAATAAAGGCATGTATAGCTAGACTCTCACGCGCTACGGTAGTCCTAGAATCGACTAAACCGTAAGCTCTGATACCAATCAAATGTAACACCCCTAACCCGTATCCGTTGCCAGATTGGGGTTACGAGGCATTACAGCACATGTCACTACTTGGTATAGTCAAACATACACTAGTCATTTGTTCAATCAACTTTGCCACCCAATTCACATACATCAATTAATCTACCATTCTTTAATAAGCATGATATTGATGCAATCAAACATACATTACGAGCATGAACTTTTAAGTTTACTAAGTTAATAAATAATTCTATATCAATTCTTAATCCAAGAATATAAATTATAACATCAATATGTGAGTATATATAGATGGCAACCGTTTCAACAATTAACAAGGAATACTATTCATTTGTAATAGCACGACCGAACCATAATACCAAATATCTCTTCCATTGCCGAAACATATAAAATGAACTTCTACACAAGCATAATTGTATCCCCAACTGAATATGTCATTTCCAAATATTCAACCTATGATCTTATCTATTAATCGGCAATGAAATTTTAGATATAAATGATCTCCACTATATTCATAAACGTAGACTTCATGCCAAACCATATATATATGTGTACTCATATAAATAAGCATGTAACCTGAACTCATCTCAACTTACAATTCGATCTAGCAAAATTACCAAACCTTATATATATGTAACATTTACAATTACCTAATTAGCACATATTATTCTCGAATTCAAACCATGCACAAACATGTTTATGTACAAATTCATTAGTTACTATTATACATTGTACACCTATAGTAAAATATACTAACAAACTATTGCATATTCAAAATATGAAACATGATATATAACATGAATATATAATTTAAACCGATTATACATTGTTAAAGCATTATCTTAACCAAAAGTGCCATCAACCACAAAACCAAACTATACCTATTATATATGTATGTACCATGGCCGAATATATGCTAACTAAAAACCCCCACATCTCATGCACCACAAGGACATAAACAAATACACCATTTGATCATTAAATGAAACCATATGTCTCCACATCAAACTAACACAAAATATAAGCCATATTCGTATGGCTATAATACATATAAAGACAAAGTTTCCAACTCAAACATGGACATTATCCAACCTATACATGCCTTTATCCAAAATAAACCGAACCAAGGGAGTACCAAAAAGATGATAGTGTGGTTGACTTTTCTGATGATTTCCCGAGCCGAAGCTTGATCAAATCTATAAAAAGAACATTGAACACACACAGAGTAAGCTTACTAGTTTAGTAAGTCTCAAGCAAATTTTAATATAACCATCAAACATTTAAGCATTTTAATCTTTAAGTTTATGACATTGAATATAAACATTTCAACATGTGAATTAAACATGGCCGGATGCTATCAATTCATTTACCTAAGTATTTGTACTTTATTACCATAAACATGTAATTTATCAAAACACAAAAATTATGCTACAGGTATTAGCATACTTCAAGTCAAGTGAGTACAACATTCATATCAATCACATATACTCATTTGTATACATATGCAAGTACGTTCAAACCCTTTCACTCTTAACATTTTTCACTTGTAGCCGATTTTCCAGAATAACACATTTAAACTCAAATTCTATTATATAATGTTCATACACAACAATGGTAAGCTCAATAGCATATATCAAAATTCTTATCGAATCATCAACCATATCATATCATACTTAATTCAAATAATACTATACCAACTTACCTTACTCTTTATAATTATAAAAGAAAAGGCTTATACTTACTCCGAGCTTTTAGCTAATTGCATTAAATATGTTTCACCTTGTATGATTCATGATTTCTCCATTTATAACACATCACTCAAGATTATACTCGCTAGGCATCAAAGCCTAAAATATACACCGGCGTTAAGCCTGCTAGGCAATAAGCCTGAATCACTTCACTGACACAAGGCCTGCTAGGCTCGAAGCCCGAATAACGGTATTATTACCATCTCATTCAAATTACATGCTACCCAAAATTACATAAATCACACATTATTCATATCATTTATCATATCATTTCAATCAAAATTTAAAAACATTTCATTTCCAAAATTCACTATCCACATTCGGCTTTACCACATTCTATAACTACAATTTCATAATTCATCATATAATCCAAGTTATAAATGATATTAACAATATTAATTTGCTTACAGACTTACTTTGACTATCGACGGACAACGAAGACCGGCTGTTCGATAACCTTTGCCTTTCCCCGATCCAAATCCGTCTTTCTTTGTTCTTGATCTAAACACATTAAAATTTAGCTCATTCAAGCACATTTTATCTCAATTTAGTCCCAAAACACATAAATAGGCAAATTACCATTTTACCCCTAATGTTTCATATTTTTACAATTTAGTCCCATTTGCACAAAACACAAAATACACAAAATTTCATTACACAACCTAAGGGCAGAATATTCATAGGGAATATACAAGTCCATTTATTTCATTTATTTTGCATTTTAACCCCTCAAAAATTTATTTTTACAATTTAGCCCTAAATACTCAATTTTACCAAAATTTCCAATTCAAAACTTGTTAATTTCTAACATACTTTTAATATTTTTCCATCAAACATCATAAAACACCAACATCTAGCCATGGCCGAATATCAAACATGCTCAATTTCAAAAATTCTAACATGGGTCAACTAATATTCGAAGCAACAATCTCAAAAACGTAAAAATTAACAAAAACCGAGCTAGTTACATACCTTAATTTAGCTAGATAGATGCCGAACTAAGCTTGGCTATTTTCTTTTCTTCTCTTGCATGCATTCGGCCAAGGAAAGATGAACAAAGCATGGCCTATTTTTTTTTGTTTTAATTATCATATATTAACCATTTATTTAATTACTATTTTAACCTTCCTTTATAAAATAGATAATATTATTACTTAAGGTTATTTGTGTACCTAACTGGCCACTAACTAGAAAATGGGCTTTTTACCCTTTTAGGACTCCGTATTAAAAAGCCACTAACAATTGGGCACTTTTCACTATAATTTGTAACTTTTACACTTTACGCGATTAAGTCCTTTTATTTAATTAAGCACACAAACAATCAAATTTTTATACGAAACTTTCACACATACTAATTCACATATAAATAACACAAAAAATAACATTTAAAGATTTTTTAGACTCAGATTCGTGGTCCCGAAACCACTGTTCCGATTAGGGTCAAATTCGGACTGTTATATGAATCATGTCTTATTCTTAAGTAAATGTTTTCATATTACTATTAGAATGAAATTTCCTTTGATTTATGATTTTTGTTGATATTTTTTGGATTAAGGCATAGGTAATTGTGCAGTGATGATTTAAACTTTAGGAGACTTGAGAATCAAGCATGATGAGTCTATTTTCAGAATTAAAAATTGATAGGTTCTCTACCTGAATCTAATTATTACCTTGAAGTTTGAAATTCACAAGGTTGACATAAAAAACCCATAATTGTTGTGAGATCTTGAGCTATTTAGAGCATACATTCTTTTCTTGCTCATTTTATTGATTATGAGTGTGTCAACATTGATTTGTTATTCTAGAACTTGCTTCGATTATACATGTCGAGACCACACTTTTGATTTGATATACTGAGATGATAAAGGCACCTAGGTTTTAACCCACTTACTTCCAAAAGGCCTACCTTCATAATTAACCCCTAGTAAACCCCATTGAGCCTAACAACCCTTTCATTGATTTACCCTCAATATTAACCAAAAACCTATTTTTTTTGTTGAAATCCCTTTAATTAATTTGACCCCTATTCTGTCGAGATCTGATTTGAACAGATTACTTAGCTTAACTATGTTCTCTATTTTAGTTATTTAAATCTTTATTATTGTATGATTTGTTCTTAAAAAAATTATTTAAAGCATATTCATAATTAGTTCTATGTTAGTTGAGCTGATACGTTTAAATTCAACATCTTGAGAAGAAGCTCGTGTTATGAAATTTTAATGTAACTATTCAGTATTAGTTTAGTTTTCTAGTTAGGTAATTTGTCAATTCAATCTCGATCTTAACCCTTTAATTCAGCCTTTATCCACACCTTTAACCCAAGCCCCGTTACAAACCATAAAAGACCTTTTGATTTGTGTATCATATCATTTTACAGTGGTGGAGATTTGACTTTCGTGCAAGCCTATGGGATTAACTTTTCATGTTTGACTCTTGAGTGCTTATTTTTGAACCTTAAACACCTTGAGTGATTTGAGTGAACCCTTAGTGAGGATGTCAATTCTTGTTAATTTTGAATTAAAGGTGATTATTTAGGTAATGGGAAACACCTATTTTTCGTACTATAAAAACTATGACTTTGATTGTTTGAATCTTTAGGAACCTCCTGGTTAAATTATCAATGTATGAATTACCTATGAATTATGATGAAACATTATTGATGAAGATTATGAATTGAGGAAATTTGATTTTAATTGTGAGTTGAGAGTTTTGCTTGAGGACAAGCAAATGCTTAAGTGTGGGGGTGTTTGATAAACCGTAATATATACTTATTTTAATCCCACATTTAGCATACTTTTGGATGATTTATGTAACACTCCCAGACCCGGCCCAAACGTTATGGCCAAATCTGGGAATGTCACATCAAAGGCATAACTCAAAACGATTTTGCTAAGTAAAAAATTAAGACCCAAAAGCCCAAAATCCTTGAGTCTTGTTAAGTAATGATAAAAGCCCATTTTATTATTTTAAGTATTTTGGAAACCAAGTTTAAACATAAGAAATTTACTCAGGTTTAATAATTAAGTAAACAGTTGAAACAACAAAACCCAAAATCTAAAGTCAAATCGAAGTTCAAGGCCTTATTACATCCAATGAAAATAAAGTAATTAAAATAATGTCTTTTGAGACAAATAAATAAAACTTCTAAGTATCTTGTAGTGTGGCCATCTCCAAGTCCTCTCCCACGTCGAGCCGTTTACTGAGGATCACCTGAAACATTTAATAAAAAGGGTGTGAGTTTTGAAACTCAGTGTGAACAACCCTTGGCAACCAAATCAACATACAAATATTACATTGGGCCTAAGCCCTATCAAAATCAGTGGTCTTGGGCTTTAGCCCACAATGACCTCATACCACATCAGAGTCACATGAATGCAATGCACCCATCCCAAATCCAACCCTGCACACCATTTCCCTTCCAACCCTACCCACCTGTGGGGATATAAATATCAACCCACCCATCCCTACACACCAAAGGTAGCACCAGCAGTGACACTACTCAAACGCGTTGCAAAGAAAGTCGCTATAATGGGCTTAAAGCCACCGGTGGATCCACGGTCGTCAAGCGACTATGCGATCCTCAAATCTTCCTCCGTACCATCAAAACCCACCCAAGTGCAACATATATTCCATGAATGCAACATACATATTTCCACCCATTCGACACTTAGGGGTATTTTAGTCATTTCACTACCTAAGGGTATTTTCGTAAATCTACTCTACAGGGGTATTTAGGTGATTTTGCAAAACAGAGGTATTTTGGAAATTTTGTAAACCAGGGATGTTTTGGTAATTCTGCAAATCAAGGGTATTCGTAATTTCACACAATTGGGGTATTTTAGTAATTTTGCAAATCTAAGGATATTTTGGTAATTTTCAAACTAAGGGTATTTTGGTAATTTTCAAATCGAGGGTATTTTAGTAATTTTACAAATCTAAGGGTATTTTGGTCCTCTCGGTTTTAGTTATGAACTTTGGCCCATTAACAAGTCCTTGCGGCTAAAGTGAATGGACATTATGCACCGTAGGATTCTAGAGAAGAGGAGGTGGGCCCACTAGGACCGCTTAAGTACCAAGCTCTCCCTAGATCCACTCCTAGACATGCATATGTCTGTTGCCACACTCTAACCCAGCGACTTGTCCAAGGACATGTTTAATTATTAGATTAAGTCTTACGTGGTTTAAGAGTTATTCAGAACTAGGCCTAAAGTCCATTAAACCCTAGCATACTTGTCTACGTCTTCATAAAGCCCATCAAGCCCATTTCACGTTCATATAACCCATTATGCCTAATTCACATCCTTATGGCCCATTAGGCCCAAATCTCATTCATATGGCCCGTTAGGCCCAAAATAATTCCAGATCATGTAACATGAATGCCTAACTCATTTCATATAATCAAATCAATCAATTTCATCCAACTTAGCCTCAGGGCCCATCGGGCCCATTTAGCCACTTTCGGCTTTTCAACTTTTCGGCATTGCCGATATCATGTGTGTGTAGTGTTTGTACACATCTGGTTACTACGACGTGCTATACTATCCTTGGTCTTGAACCTACAACCAATCAACCTTCAATCAATCACCCATACTTAAACAAAATATCTACCAAAAGCCGAAACCTTACCGTAACCTTACCGTGTGCCACCGGGTTCTAATAGCCCTTCCTTAGCTACTAATCAGGAGTATCCCCTAGATCTACACTCACACACACACCATCAAGATTCGAGTGACTCATAATCCACACAAGTCACCCCTATAGATCAAACTCACATTCGACCATTCACGTAAACCACAATCGAGTTTAGTACACTTACCCTTGCTAACGATCCTACCACGCTTGCGATCTTTGAACCTTATCCTCGTTATCACAGAGTTAACGACAGGACAGTTAGATAGCCTTTCAGCTTTTAGCAAAACGTACAAAAGAGATTGACCGAATACTTACCAAATCCCCTTTCGATCCTGCGGCCTAGATAGCTATTAACTAGATTCGGCTTTCAACACTTGACTGAGAGTAGGTAACAATCGATTTGTGATGGAGGAACAACCATCAAGATTCGGCACTATTAGGAATTTCAGCAAGAGAAAAGATGGTGGTAATTCGGCTGTAGAAGAGTTTGGCCAGAAGAGAATTCGGCACAAAGGAATTCGGCTTTAGGAGATTTCGGCAATGGGAGAGTTTGGCTATGGGAGGAACCGATTGAGGGGAAGAAAAGAAAGAAAAAGAATGGAAAATTTGGCATTACCTAGGACCCCACATTCGACACACACACATTTATATATCCTATAGCCGAAACTTAGCCACCCCTAAAGTCCAATTCGGCACCACTTCATCCACTGTTCATTTCCTAATTTTTCTCCATGATATCTCCCTTATCCTTCTCCTAAATTCTCTCTACTAATCACTTCTCCTTAGAGTCCCTCTCACGCCACTTCCAGCCTTCTAGAAGCCTAAAATTAAATTCCAAAATAAAACTAAGCTAGCACTCGAACCTCAGACCTCACTGCATGCATATGTCGCCACCTCTCTACACCCTAGTGGCGTCACTTAGCCACTTCACCACAGACTTCTTTGTGCCATTTTTCACTTATTTTTATTTAAAAGCCCACTACTCACAACCCTGATTCCTTAATTAATTAAATTAAGAATCCTCCACCACAAAACTCGAACCCAGAGCTTCTTCAACGTACCTACTGATAAACCGAAATAGTAACATATTTTAATCCCTCATTTAGTATGCTTTTGGATGATTTATCCCTTGATTTATGTAAAAAGGTGCTCTTAATCCTTTCTTTTCATGTCTTATACCTAAGAGAGCACCCAAGGATAAAAAGAACGAGAAACGGGCTTAAAACCGAACAAATGAGCCAAAGCATGAATCAACACGGCCTATACCAAAGACCACACGGCCGTGCCTCATTGATCATCTAGAACACAGTCTTCCCTCGATTCACATGGCCGTGCCTCAATAAAGAAGTCCGAGCACGGGCTGGTCACGATCCACACGGGCGTGTGCCATGGCCATGTCCCTGTCGCTGGAAAGAGCAATTTCACTCAGATTTGGATACTTAGGGAGAAAGAAACGTATTCCAAGAGCCTATATAAACCCCTAAGGGTCACCGAAAAGCGGCGGTTAGCTAGGCCAAGGAGCCAAGCCGAAAGGTCGAGTCGTGTGGAATCACTCGAAGGTAGCCAGTTGATCCATCTCAAGAAGCCGAGATTCTACTAAAGACGGTGGATCTCTCCTTCAATTCCTTCAGGGAGTTTTAAGGATTTCTTATGTTTTGTTTTATCTTTTCTCTTGAGATGTTTTCTTATTTAGTTATGAACTAATTCCTTCAGATACCTGAAGGGGATGAAACCTCTGATGAATCTTGTTATTATTTTCTAAATTATATGATAAATACTTAGTTTGTTCTTAATTATGTGAGATTTATCCAAATTTAATGTGCTTAGGTGGAGGAGGAATAGACCCTGCCTAAGAGTAGATCTAGCATAATTAAGCGGAGTTGATCGCACGCCTAGAGATAGGGTGACGAGATTTTGCCGGATTAGGGTGAAACCTAATATGGGAGTCCATAGATCGATTTACTGCTATTCTAGGGGGTTATTATAAGAGAAGGAGAGTTCCACTAATTAACCTAGGGTTAGACGTTATTCGCCTTGAGAGAGGGTTTAATATACGTTAGGGAGTCTTACGGTTCAAACTAAGTAAATAAAATCACATGGTTCAGTGATAGATAACAAGTGAAGTCTAGGTGGATTCTTCCTGAGGGTATCATCTAAATCAACTGAGTTTTTATAAAAGTTATCTCCCCAATTTTAGTCTTTTTTCGTCTTTGTGTCCTTAGCTTAGTAGTTCGTTAATTTTAGATTAAAAGCAACTTCACTTATTGTAGGTTAAATAATAAAAGAAAGTTAGTATTAGTACTTTTAGTTCCTTTGGGTTCGATAATCCTGTCTTTGCCTAAGCTATACTACTGCTCGATAGGTACACTTGCCTTTAATCGTTGTCGAGTTAGTTTCGTGTTCGATCGTTCTTTTATAAATTTTAAAGCTCGATTCACAATGATCAAGTTTTTGGCGCCGTTGTCAGGAACTAAAATATTAAGAAAACTCTATTTTTATTACTTTAGCCATTATTTGTTTTATTTTCCGTAATTTATTTTATTTTTTGTTTTGTTTTCAAATTTTGCTAAATTCTCTTTCTTTCTTTTCCTAGCAGGTACCTCTAGTTTATGACTAGAAGGAACCCGAGAGGACCTTTAGTATACGACAGTGATATTGAAGCGACCGCTCGCAGGAATCGTCGAGAAATCAGGCGAGCCCTAAACTACACAGAAAGAGAGGAAGAAGATAGATCCAATCCTACTGAAGGGATGGACAAAAATAACCCACCACCACAAGATATGGGAGAAAATAATGCTCCTCGTACTATGTTTGATTATGCTAAACCTCATTTAACAGGAGTCGAATCAAGTATTGTTAGGCCTGCTATAGCCGCTAATAATTTTGATTTAAAGCCTAACACTATTCAAATGATTCAACAGTTTGTTCAATTTGATGTTTTACAGGACGAAGATCCAAATACTCATATAGCCAACTTTTTAGAGTTCTGTGATACCTTTAAAATAAAGGTGTTTCTGATGATGCCATACGTCTTCGGTTATTTCCTTTTTCATTAAGGAATAAAGCCAAATAGTGGTTAAACTCATTACCGCGAGGGTCAATCACTACATGGGATCAAATGACCGAAAAATTCTTATTAAAATATTTCCCACCTGCCAAAACTGCCAAATTACGAAACGATATATCTTCTTTTGTGCAGATGGATTTAGAGACATTATACGATGCATGGGAGAGATATAAGGATCTCTTGAGAAGGTGTCCGCACCATGGTTTACCCTTGTGGCTCCAAGTCTAAACTTTCTATAACGGTGTAAACCCCTCAACGAGGCAACTAATCGACTCACCACGGTGGAACTCAAATAATAAAACTCAAGCAAAGCGACCCTACGAATTTATAGAAGAGATGTCATTGAATAACTATCGATGGCAAGTTACTAGAACAAGGCCAACAAAAACAAATTGAGTTTACAACCTCGACGCAATAACCATGCTATCAAATCGTAGTAGAGTTGATGAATAAAAAGCTTGATAGTTTCGTTCTTCGCAGTACATCCAAATATGCAATGCGACGCAAGTGGAATCAGAGCGAATCCCGAGTACCCACCCTACCAACCAGTGCACAGAGAGCGAACAAATGAACTATATAGGTAATAATTTCGGATCAAATAATAACCCTTATAGTAACACTTATAATCCGTGTTGGAGGAACCACCCAAATTTTTCGTGGGAGGACAAGGAAATCAAGGAAATCAAACATAACAGCCACCTCAAAATTTCCAAAATCACTTTATCCACAAGAGAAGAAATGAACCTCGAAGAGATGTTGGCAAATTTCATGGCGTGCATCAAGCCGGTTGCTGCAAAAAAATCGAGACAACACTTATTGACCAACAAGCATCGATCAAAGCAATCAAGAATCAAGTAGGGGAAGTCACTAAGTCAGTGGGACAGCTTGCCAAACTAATGTCCGGACGACCATAAGGGCATCTACCAAGCAACACTGAGATTAATCCAAAGGAGCAAATCCAAGCCATAACAGCTCAAGAAAGTGAAGGATTAGACGAACCCAGTCCAATACAAGGAAACGAGGTAGAAAAAGGTAAAGCTGAGGTAACCCAAGAAAAGCCAAAACTGGTAATCAAGGAGTACCAACCTCGCATACCATATCCCGAAGTGTTAACGAGAGATGACACATAGGAACAGTTCGATAAGTTTCTTAAACTTTTAAAGAAATTACATATTAACTTACCGCTACTTGAAGCCCTGTCAAAGATGCCAGATTCGAGGAAATTTTTAAAGCATCTCTTGATGAACAAACGCAAATTAGACGAGGATCCACATGTGGAATTAAACGCAGTATGCTCAGCAATGTTACAAAATAGACTACCACAAAAGCTAAACTATCCAAGGAGTTTTACAATTCCATGTTTAATTAGTAGACTAACTATTGATAATGCGTTAGCTGATTTAGGGGCAAGCATAAATGTCATGCCTTACAAATTGTTTAAACAATTAGGTCTAGGGAAACCCAAACAAACTAGGATGAGCATTTAATTAGTGATAAAATCAAGTAGAATTCCTAGGGGTATTATCGAAGATGTTCTTGTAAAAATTGAAAAATTCATTTTCCCAGTAGATTTTGTTGTTTTAGACATGGATGAGGATAATTCGATTCCCCTAATTTTAGGAAGAAACTTTTTGGCAACTGCTAGGACTAAAATTGGTGTTGATGCAGGAGAACTCATACTTTGTGTAGGTAATGAGACAGTCACCATCAAGGCTCTCGACTCGGCTAGAACATCGAATAATCAAGGTGAGAACGTAAATTCTACTGATAACCATTCGGTTAACCCCTATTTTCAGGAAGCACCACCAAAGAATACAAATGAACCCGATCCTAAACCCCAAGCCAACAAGGAAGTAGTTCATGAAGATCGAGGGATTCAGATCGATGATCTAGATGAGTGGAAGACACACTTCAAGGAGAAATTAGGGATACACGACGAAGAACCGGAACCACACAAGGTAAAACTGAAAGAGCCCCCAGAAGAGCTCATAGGAACAAAGAAACCACTTTAAAATAGGAGACCAGTCTTTGTTAGACGAGGCGAGATCCTCAAATATCCTCCTAACCCTAACACAAACCAAGAAATACCTTTTAGGGTAACCAAGTGTTTTCCCATACGGAATAGTCGAGGTAAGTAATCCTATTTTTGGTACTTTTACTATAAACACATCTCGACTTAAATCTTTTCACAAGGATACAAATGATAGCATTAGGAAGGACTCTCAACTCCTCAAACCACCACGACAATGCAAACGAGAGGAGAGTCTAGCTTAAGACTATAACGAGCGCTTCTGGAGGCAACCTTGCACTAACCCCATTAACTTTTATTTTTTCTTATTCTATCTTATCCTTTCTTTATAATATCTAGCTTAAAACTAACAAGGGTGCAGAATTCAGCCACACGGCCACGGCTACAAGGTGCAGACCTGTGCCACACGACTCTAAGACACACCGTGGCCGTGGCCGTGTGTACCTCAAGAATCTTGGTACTAACATGGCAGAACGGTACAAGTTAGAGCAACTAAATTTCGAACTCACGGACTCAACCACTCCCCCAGGGCACCAACAAAGTGGCACGGCCGTTCCCCATAACCGTGTGTAGCTACTGACTTGCCAACCACGGGCTGAACACGCATGTGCCTCAAAATTGTGCCAACATACTAACTTGTCGAACACAGGCTAGACACGAGCGTGCGAGGCGGCCGTGTGAATTGACACACCCTCAATCCACGGGCGTGGGAAACTGCCAGACTTGAAATTTTATTTAAACACCATGCCCCTCTCCTTTCTCTTCTTAACCCACTCTCCTTCTTTCTTCTCTCTTTCTTTCTTTCTTTTCTCCCTCTTTCCTTTTCCCTTTTCCTAATAAATCCTTAGACTCTTGAGCTACAACAACATCATATCCATGGAAAAGAAGTGGAAGAAGCCAAGCACAGTCTCCCTCACGGAGACCGATCTACATAAGTTCATGACGGCCGCTTCAATCACTCGCCAAGCCAAGGGTCTTTGAGACCAATTATCTATTCTTTTATTTTTATCTTCTCCTTTATTTTCCTTATCTTTACTTCTCTTCTACTTAATTTAGTTCATTTTATCTTAGTTTCTTAATTTTAGGTTCTAAAGGCTGCTAGAGAATCACACCCATTCCGCCACCACCAGCACCTCTGCAGCCTTAGAGGTCACACCCACCTCGCGAACCATCCAACAATAAGGACCCCTCGGTCCATTCATCTTTTATTTTAATTTATTTTACTTTCTGTTTACTTTCTCTTTATCTTCCTTGTCCTTAATTGTAACGACCCGAATTTGGGCCTAGTAGAATTGGGCCCATTGGGCCTTGGGGAGTAGGAGTGTTTAAAATTTTTGTGAACAAGAGAATGACATTATTTCAAGTTGGACTTAATAGGAAGGTGATTTTGGAAAGTTACAAGATTTCTAGGAAGTTCCCGGTTCAAGTTAGGCTATAGGTAAATTTTGTGTTTAAGCACCTTAAAGGAGAGAAGGTAAGTGGCATCAAGACTTAAGGAAATAAGTGTGCATTTTGCTAGCACAAGGAGTCTATTGGTAAAGGTGGAATGTGGCGTGTGGAGTATACTAATGGTCTGAGGTTCGAAACCCACCTATTGTAAATTTTGTATTAATTTTTTTTGTGCTACATTCCATATGTCGGCCATGGCTTTATTATGGTAAGGAAGACTTTTTAATTTGGGAAAGAAGACTAAGGATATGGTAAGGAGGAAAGCAAGGGAAAAACAAGGAAAGAAATGAAGGAAAAAGGTAAGAGAAGGGAACATGTTGGCCTATTATGTGGAGGATGTTTTGGAAAGAATATTATGGGGTCAACACTCATCTTTTGGTAAAGATGATACATGGTTTTGGTAGGAGGGGGAGCCGAATTTCTCTAGCTCTCCCTCGTATTTTCACATTTTTGGGTGACTTTTTCTTTACCTAATATTTTGTTTCTTTTGGTTACATTTCCTCCTTACCGAAATCCCCTCTTCTTCTATAGTGTTCCTTCTACTCATCTTTTCTCTCTTTTCATCCAATTCTAGCTAGTACAACTTGAGCTGTGTGTTGCAAATCTCTTCTTGGCCGAAACCCCTACTTCTTTTTCCCTCCTAATCTTCAAGTGGTTGATTTCATTCTTCTCATCTTTCGATTTCCATTGTATTGTGTCCCAAAACTGAATAGTGGTTCTTACATTTTGCTGTTGTGCCGAATCTTTTCTTCCATTCGACTTTTCTCTGAGTTAAGTTAAGCTGAAACACTCTTTTTTCGGTTCTTTTGATAATCAAAGGGTGAGGATCGTTAACATCAGTTAATGTAAAGAAGCGTGTGGTGGTAGTCAGAAGGCGGGGTTGAATATCGGGACTCCGTAGAGGGAGATCACGTAGTGGTAAGTGATTCAAGTGTAAGTAATACGTTGGGTATGAAATCTTTTGGAAATTCGAGGCTAACTTTTGGTTGGTATTGTTCTAGGGTCAACGAAGAGTGGTTCTTTAAGAAATCCAAATCAGGTGTGTAATCCCGTACCCTTCCGAATACATGTTTGAAATGGTGTGTAATCTCACACCTCTCTGAATGTTTGCATGAAATGTTCTGTGATTCGGTTGAAATACCAAAGAAAACTAGAAACCGGCATCTGTGACCACTCGGGCGTGCGTATGTTCCTAGTAGTAACCATATTTTGCAATGAAACAGTTTTCGTTAGCAGTAGTGACATGATTTTGAAAAATCTCGAAAAATAGGAGAAAGGGAATTAGAAAGTGAATAAGATATAGAATTAAAGCTTACTGTGTCTATTTTTAAATGAAAGAAACAGAGTAGTAAGAGGGATGTTATATTCTGTGATATTTTAATTTTAGTGAGACTGGTTTTGAATGACTTCGTGGTTCCCTGTTCTGTCTTGGAAAAATCATTCAAAATTGTACAAAGTAAGTTATGAGTTATAATTTATATGTATAGATTCCTTACTAAGCCTATTTGTAATAGAAACAAGTGGAAGCAACATATGAAAACTGTATACTGATATATTTCAATTTCGGATAAGAGAGGTCAGAACCGTTGGTCAGTGAAACAAGGGAAAATTTAATGAATAAACTGTACTAAATGGCTAAGCCGAAAATTCTAGAAAAATTTTAGTAAGAAGATAAATGAGTTTATTTTCAAGGAAAATTTACGGAACAAAATTTTGAGTTTCCTAACTCGAGTTATAGTCAGTTTAGTCAATATGACGCAGATGGACAGTTTCAATTTTTATGCCCACATTAGTAGTTAAGTCTGGGTTGCAAAATTACCAAAATACCCTTGGAGGGTAAATTACCGAAATACCCTTGGGTTGCGAGATTATCGAATTACCCTTAGTGGGTAAAATTACTGAATTACGAAAATGCCCCTATGGGCTGAATTACCGAAATGCCCCTATGGGCCGATTTGTTAAAATGCCTTAGTGGGCCGAATTATTATATTGCTAAAAGGGGCGATTCATTAAAAGTATACAATAGATTAATGATTGTTATTATGTATGTTGCATCTCTACATATTGCATGGGAAGGGAAAATTGAATGAAAAGAAGTGTAGCCTGGTGGCATTGCCACAATTTGTTTATTAATGTGCTTGATTATGACTCTGGTGGTTTAACCACAAAAATATTATAAATGGTAGTTTGACTGCAAATTGGAGAGAATGGCGGGGTGGGTTGACTTGATCCCCAAAGGAGAGATTGGCTGGATGGGTTGGGATGCATTCATTCATATCATTTTAAATATTGTTATGTAAATGGGCTTAGGCCTAAGATGATGCCATACGGGTTCGTGCCCAGTGGATGACTCAGAAGGGGATTATACATCGAGTTCTTGTAACTCACTCCCCCTTTTCTTATCCCTTGTAGGTAATGCTCAGTGACGAGGACTTGGGGCCATGGATGACTCGGTGGAGGCCATACTTTTGGATTGTTATACTCGGACTTTAGTAAACTTCTTTTTCGTATTATTTTGTTGCTTTTATTATTTCGGGTTTTAAAGTTGTAATAAGGCCTATGGGATATTTTTATTTTGTTTTATGTTTAGCCGTACTTATTATTTTTCTTGTATTATTTTAAATGGGGATTTTTCTAAAATCATAAATAACGGTTTTCCAAAATTGATTAATAAACGGTTTTCATAATAAATATGTACAAATAATTTAACTCGGATTCTCTTTCAAATTTTCAACATCATTTTCAAAAGTCATGGTTTTAAAGTTCACCACCTCGATTTTCGACTCATCAATCAACCTCTCAAAAATTAGTTGTATTTTATCAAATATTCACATCCAAACTTGTTTACTTAAACACAACCAAGTAACGCCTATTTTAGTAAGAATCACAAGCTCTTTACACATCTTCTTCACGTGACATGCTAGATCCGGTCATACCGCATGGGCCGGGTTTGGGGTGTTACATTAATTATATATTTAGTTTATTTTAATTACGTCTTAATAATCCCTGGCTAATCCTGCATGAGCTACCCAATTTCTTCATCTAGTGCAGGATCATCACCCAGACCGCCCCTCCAACTTATCTTTCACCTCCAACTCAAGAATTTCATCAATAATTCAGGGAGTTTTACTTATCCCCATATCTTCTGATCTGAACATTACATTTATATTATCTATCTTTGTACATTGAGGGCAATGCACATCTTAAGTGTGGGGGAGTGAACAACTTAAAAAGGTGCCTAACTTTTTTCATTATTCTCAAATTTTTGAAATTAGGTACCAAACTTTTTGCATTGTTCTCAAAATCCTGAATTTAGTCTTGTTTTTAAGTAATTTTCTCATATTACCAATTAGGATGAAATTTCAATGATTTATGATTTTTATTGATATGTTTTAGATTAAGTCATTGATAATTGTGCATTGATAATTAAATTCTAAGATACTAGAGAATCAAGCATGATAGGTCTATTTTTCAGAAATTAAAAATGTTCTAGGTTGTCGAACTGAGTTTAAATTTACTTTGAAGTTTGAAATTTACGAGGTTGATGTCAAAAATACCCATAATTTTTGTGAGATTTTGAGCCTTATAGAGCATATATTCTTTTTCTTGCTCACTTTTTGATTATGAGTGTGTCAACATTGATTTGTTATTCTAGAACTTGCCTCGTTTATGCATATCGAGACCACACCTATGATTTGTTATACAGAGATGATTAAGGCATTTAGGTTTTAACCCACTAACTCCATTAAAAAGCCTACCTTCACAATTAACCCCTAGTGAACCCCTTTTAATCCTAACAACCCTTTTTATTGATATAACCACTAATATTTGTTATCACCATTCCTTTTGACTACCTTTTTGTCGAGACTTGATTTTCAGCAGTTACCTAACTATGTTCTATATTTTAGTTGTAAAAAGTTCTTTGCTATTATTATTTAGTTTGTTCTTAAAAAAAATCAATTAATCAATCAAACAATATTCAATATTAGTACGATGAAAGGTGAGCTTGTATAGTTAAAGTCTATTTATAGAAGAAGAAGCTCGTATTATTAGTTTAAAAGTTTCAATCCATTTTGTAATTATTCAGTTTACTGTTTCTAGTTAGGTAATTTATCAATTCAATCTCGATTCTAACCTTTTAATTCAGCCTTTATCCACACCTTAACCCTAGCCCCGTTACAACCATGTCAAAGACCTTTTTATTTGTGCATCATCTCATATTATAGTGGTGGAGACTTGATTTTCAGGCAAGCCTATGGGATTAACTTTTCATGTTTGACTTTTGAGTGCCTAGATTTTGAACCTTAAACACTTTGAGTGATTTGAGTGGATCTTTTGTGAGGATGTCAATCCTTGTCGATCTCGAATTAAAGGTAATTATTTAGATAAGGGGAGACACCTATATTTTCGAGCTACAAAATCTATGACTTAGATTGTTTAAATTTTTAGAACTCTTTAAGTTGAATTATTCAGGTATAAATTATCTATGAATTATGATAAAACATTGTTGATAGGAATTATGAATTATAGAAAGTTCATTTTAATTGTAAGTTGAGAATTTTGCTTGAGGACAAGCAAAAGCTTAAGTGTGGGGGTATTTGATAAACCGAAATAGTAACATATTTTAATCCCACATTTATTATGCTTTTGGATGATTTATCCCTTGATTTATGTAAAAAGGTGCTCTTAATCCTTTCTTTTCATGTCTTATACCCAGGAGAGCACCCAAGGATAAAAAGAATGAGAAACGGGCTTAAAACGGGACAAATGGGCCAAAGCATGAAATCGACACGGTCTGGACCAAAGACCACACAGTCGTGCCTCATTGATCATCTAGAACACGGTCTTCCCTCGATTCACACGGCCGTGCCTCATTGAAGAAGTCCGAGCACGGCCTGGCCACGATCCACACGGGCGTGTGCCATAGCCGTGTCCCTGTCACTGGAAAGATCAATTTCACTCGGATTTGGATACTTAGGGAGAAAGAAACGTATTCCAAGAGCCTATATAAACCCCCTAAGGGTCAGCTGAAAAGGCGGCGATTAGCTAGGCCAAGGAGCCAAGCTGAAAAGGTCAGAGTTGTGGGAATCACTCGAAGGTAGCCAGTTGATCCATCTTAAGAAGCCGGGATTCTACTCAAGACTGCGAATCCCTCCTTCAATTCCTTCAGGGAGTTTTAGGGATTTCTTATGTTTTGTTTTATCTTTTCTCTTGAGATGTTTTCTTATTTAGTTATGAACTAATTCCTTCAGATACCTGAAGGGGATGAAACCTATGATGAATCTTGTTATTATTTTCTATATTATATGATAAATACTTATTTTGTTCTTAATTATGTGAGCTTTATCCAAATTTAATGTGCTTAGGTGGAGGAGGAATAGACCCTGCCTAAGAGTAGACCTAGCATAATTTAGCGGAGTTGATCGCACGCCTAGAGATAGGGTGACGAGATTTTATCGGATTAGGGTGAAACCTAATATGGGAGTCCATAGATCGATTTACTGCTATTCTAGGGGGTTATTATAAGAGAAGGAGAGTTCCACTAATTAACCTAGGGTTAGACGTTATTCTCCTCGAGAGAGGGTTTAATATACGTTAGGGAGTCTTACGGATCAAACTAAGTAAATAAAATCATATGGTTCAGTGATAGATAACAAGTGAAGTCTAGGTGGATTCTTCCTGAGGGTATCATCTAAATCAATTGAGTTTTTCTAAAAGTTATCTCCCCAATTTTAGTCTTTTTTCGTCTTTGTGTCCTTAGCTTAGTAGTTCATTAATTTTAGATTAAAAGCAACTTCACTTATTGTATGTTAAATAATAAAAAGAAAGTTAGTATTAGTACTTTTAGTTCCTTTGGGTTCGATAATTCGGTCTTGCCTAAGCTATACTACTGTTCAATAGGTACACTTGCCTTTAATCGTTGTCAGAGTTAGTTTCCAGGTTCGATCATTCTTTTTATAAATTTTAAAGCTCTGATTCACAGCGATCACCTACACACTCCAAATTCATTAAACCTATAAAGCCATCATGTCATTTTTCATTTTCTTGCTCACTTAAAAAAATTTTATGAAACCCGAAGCCTAATAGGCCCAATTCTTCTAGGCCCAAATTCGGGGCGTTACAATTTAATCCCTTGAACTGTGGAATTTGATGTTCCCAATCCTTTAATTTCATGTTTTATACTTAGGAGAGCATCGGAGGATAAAAAGAACGAGAAACGGGCCAAAAACGGAGAAAATGGGCCAAAGTAGGAAATCAACACGGCCTGGAGTTCACCACACGGTCGTGCCACTTTAGCAGACTCAAACACGACCTTGGGCTCGATTCACACGGGCGTTTCACATGGGCGTGTCCCTGCCATGGCCAAGATGAGTTTCATTCGAATTAGGATACTTGTGGGCCAAGTAAGGCATCCCGAAAGCCTATATAAACACCCTAAAGGGCATCCTAAAGGAGGGAGTTCGACAGAAGCCTTCTGTCAGGGCTTTTGACGAGAGGCGAAGCCAGAAAGGGCTGAAAATAGGAAATTACTCGAAGACAGCCAGTTGATTCATCCTAGAAGCCGAAATCACACTCAAGACGGAAGATCTTCCCTTCAATTTCCTTCAGGGGGTTTTAGGGTTTTTCTTATGTTTTGTTATTTACTTTCTTCTGAGATGTATTCTTTATTAAACATGAACTAAACCTCTCAAATACCTGAGGGGGATGAAACCTAAGACGGATCTTGTTATTGTTTTCTGAACTGTATGATAAATACTTGATTTGTTCTTAATTATGTGTTCTTAATTCTTGTTTTAATATTTCAGGATATTGATTCAAGTATTGATGTGCTTAAGCAGTGGAACAAAAGTCCCTGTTTAAGAGTAGATATAGCATAGTTAAGCGGAGTTGGTCGCAGCCCTAGAGATAGGATGACGAAAATCTACCGGATTAGGGTCAAACCTAATATGGGAGTCCATAGATCGAGTTAATGCAACACTAGGGGTTTTAATTAGAAAGAGATTTCAATTAATCAACCTAGGGTTAGACATTATTAGTCTCGAAAAGGTTAATAATATAAATTAGGGAATTCTACGGATCAAGTCAAGTGAATAAATCGTCTGGTTCAGAGTTAAGTAATAAGTGAAGTCTAGGTGGATTCTTCCTCGGGTATAGTCTTAATCAACTGGTTTTCCCAAAAGTATTTTCCCAATTCACTCTCTGTGTCTTAGCATCCTTAGTTTAGTAATTAGTTAAACATCTATTCCCTTAATACTTAGGCTAGATAATAAAAAGATAGTAACTACTAGTACTCTTGGTCCTTGAGGATACGATATTTCCGGTCTTGCCATAGCTATACTATTGAACGATAGGTGCGCTTGCCTTATTCGTTGTCATAGTTAGTTTGGACACGATCAGACACCTATGTCATGACATATGTTATCCTATTTATTCCTAGGTTCATACGGGACTTCACAGACTCGATACTTTGTCGATACTATCTCGGATCTCATATATTATCATCTCGAGCATTATTTAAAGCAATCCAAATTTCATAAATGCACAAATAAGTCAATTCAAAGACATTTATTTGTATATGAACTTACCTCGAGTTCAGTTTAACGGAAACGGATACGGCTACTCGATTACTTTCAATTTCCCGTGATCTAAGTCCGTTTTCTTCGGTTCTTGGTCTATACATATTCAAATTTAATCCATTTATTCACTAGATCATTCAATTTAATCCAAAAACACACAATTAGGGCAATTTGCAAATTAGCCCTCACATTTTCACATTTGGACATTTTAGTCCCTATTTCACAAAATCACAAAATATACCAAATTTCATGATACTTATGCTTAGCCGAATTCTCATGTAGTCCATACAAGTCCATACATTTCATTATTTCACAATTTAGTCCCTCAAAATATTATTTTCTCAATTAAGTACAAATTACTCAAATTCATCAAAACTCCAAAGACAAAACATGTTAATATAACACATATATTTCATATTTCATCATCAAACATTTCAAAGCTCGTAGATTCATCAATGGCACATTTCAAAATATTCATCAATTCACAAAATTGAAGCATGGGTTTTGAAGAACATTAAGCAACGATTACAAAAACGTAGAGATTATAAAAAACCGAAGTCAAAACTTACCTTAATCAAGCTTAAAGCTAGCCGAATATCCAAAGCTCAAAACCCTTGCTTGTTTTTCTAATTTTCGGTGACGAACATAAAAGATGATGGAATTTTTGGCTTTTGTTTTTGTTTAATAACCTTTTATTATCACTTTACCATTTTAGCCTTTTTAATCAAATAAGAAAAATACATAAACCATGTCCAAAACCGTCCATTAGCCATCCATTATCATATTTATGGCATAATTGCCTCATAAGGCCTCCACATTTAAAAGCCACAACAAATAGGCACTTAATCAATTAGATGGCCACTTTTACACTTTATGCGATTTAGTCCCTTTTGTCAAATTAAGCACACAAACAGACAAATTTTCATACGAAACTTTCACACATGCTTAATCACATAGAATAGGCACAGAAAATAATATTAAAATATTTTTCAAACTCAGATTTGTGGTCTCCAAACCACTGTTCCAACTAGGGTCTAAATCGGACTGTTACAGTTATTTTAACCTATAGGGGTGTTACGGTCATTTTACCCTACAAGCGCATTACGGTCATTTTACCCTACAGGGGTATTACGGTCATTTTACCTAAAGGGGTCTCGGTACAGTTAATAACCTTTCCAAAGGCCTACAGTCGCCTCGAGCGACACAGATAATCCATATGGTCCAAAACAGTGTAAATGGGCTCAAAGCCCAGTATTCGGCCCAAATGGGCCCACACGCCTGTGTGGCCCATTTGGCCCAAATTCAATCACGGCTATGTGATCTACATAGCCTAATCCAGTTTCTGCCATTTTTCATAAATTTTATTCGTGTGGGACCTACGAGCCCATTGGGCCCACATGGCCCATTTCGGCCCAACGAGGCCCAGAACGGCCCAAGTGGACGAGAACACTCGTAGTTTCCTCTTCAGTCAAAAGCCCATGTTTTGTGGGCTCAGTTCACTACACGAGTGTTCGCACGCCCATGTGGCCTCAATCGTCGTATTTCTGGCTTTTCGGCTTTTGTAGGGCTACAGTCAGATCAGGGTGTGTACACACCCTTTCGGCTTTACATGTAACACCACTTACCCGGGTTCTACATCGGGAACCTGGCCCGAGGCGTTACTAAACTCAACCCACTTAATCGCCACGTAGGCTTAACGTCATTACTCTCTATAACCTCATTCTCGACTTACGAGGCCTCACTCATACACACGAGGGCTCTCGAGACTAATCCGGAACTTTTACGATCCTTAAAAATTTTCTTCTTTTATACAGGGCTCACACTCCCGTGCACTATGTAACACGCTCGTGTATGGACACACACGCCCATGTTCCCTAGCCGTGCTAAAAACTCGAGCATTCTGCCAATCGCCCCACGGCCATGGCACGCCCGTGCTCCCCAACAGTGGTGAACACTGACTTCCCTCGCACGGCCTAGAGTCTAGACACACGCCCATGTGGCTAGCCCGTGGTCTATTCTGTTTTAAAATATTAACATGCAGGGGACGCATGGCCCCAGCACACGCTCGTGGGCTGACCGTGTGTCACACATGGTCTAGACACACGCCCGTGTGTCTAACCACATGGTCAAGGACAAAGCTAAGTGCCAAGTTCTTTTCACCCTTCTAGCATACACAACAAATACTCATCCAACACAATCATAATCAACTCAAATTGAATACAATCTCACATAGAAAACTATATCTTTTCATATAATGTAATAGCCAACAACTATGGCATTATACAAAATACACTTCCCATAAAAAGGCTAACACATCTTATCCATTTACAACAAAATTGACTAACTTGTCTAGCCCCTATACATGCCATATACAAAACATTAAGTTTCATGTACGAAAGTGTCTGGATATGTGGGCTATCTTCCAATGATCCTCGTATCTCGATTCACCACTTTTAATCTATAAGACAAGGGAAAAGAAAGGGAGTAAGCTTTGAGCTTAGTAAGTTTACACATAAACAATTAAGCTTCATAGTATAAGCCCAACCACAATTAGCATTATACCAACATATAATATACAACTATGCTTACTCTTTCTATCCCTTACCATATTACCAACACATCATGAGTCACATGCTCATAACTATTGAAATGCACCCCTACATTCAATATCACATTTACACAAGATACAACACATCATTATTGCTCAATAATACATCCACATAGTTAATCGACATAGCTAATCCACACGACTAATCCACATATCTTATCCACACACGCTATTACACACAAACTAATATACACAATTAATCCACACACCAATATCTCTGGTGGTTTTGCACTTAGCACACGACAATCAATTTATAAGGTGGTATCACACTTAGCCTACCACAAAGGTAATCATCGTGATCTCGCACATAGCCACTAAATGATATACCTAACGATAGCATCGCACATAGCCAGCTCATCGTCAATATGCATTTGGATGGTATCGCACTTAGCCCACCATCTAGCATTATCACAACACATACACAAGTCTATTTACCCAATTATTCATCCTTTCACATCTATATTACATTCATTCTACTTGAACCACATAGGTTCCCAATCATTCTCATTCATTCTCATTCATGCTACACCCTAGCTAGCATTAATAAATTGTAAGTATGAATGCATTGTTTATGCATAGACTTACCTCGATACTCAAAAGTATTGAAATGTGCAATTTAGTCCACCACCTTGCTTTTGCCTCAGTTTCGATCCGGGCTTTGTCTTTCTTGATCTATAATGAATAAATCAGCTTATTCAATACACACATTGACTAAATTGACCCACATCTCATAATTTAGCAAAATTGTTATTTTGCCCCTAAACTTTCTCATATTTACACTTTAGCCCTAAAGGCTCGTAAAGTGATTTTTATTCAACTTTCTAGCCTTTCATGCTTAGTCGAACCACTTACTCAACTAAAGCATTCAACAATTCTCACTAAATCACCCATGTTTGACCAAACTTAAGATTTTCACAACTAAGTCCCTACATGCATTTTCATGGAAAATCACTTAGCAAAAGATGTTTCTACTACATCAACCTTTCATATTCTTCCATAAAACATCAAAATACATGCATGTCATACATATGTACATTTTTGAACATCCATAATAGCTCACCAAATAGCTAAAAATAGCTTACTCATGCTACTAGGACTTCAAAAATACGAAGAATATCAAAAATCGGGCTTAAGAGCACTTACTAGCAAGCTTGAAAAATTGAAAGAGCCCTAACAATGGCTTCTCTAATTTTCGGCAAGACTGGGGGAGAAGATGAGTGAATTTTTATCATCTTTTCACCTATTTAATCACTTATTTGATAAATGACCAAATTGCCCTTTTTGATAAACTTCAAATTTTGACTCATCCATGCCCATTTTTGTCCAAAAAATAGAATTTGGGTAAATTGCTATTTAAGGACCTCTAATTAATAATCTAAAGTTGTTTCACACAAATAGCTTCTATAAACACACATTTTGCAACTTTTGCAATTTAGTCCTTTTTGGACAATTCAACCACAATTTCACAAAATTGTTTCATGAAACTTTCACACTAGCATGCATACATAATATAAACCCCAAAAACTCATTCATGACCTTCAGATTTGTGGTCTTGAACCACTATTCTGACTAGGCCCTAAACCGGGATGTTACAACTCTCCCCCCTTTAGAGATTTTCGCCCTCGAAAATCTTACCAGAAAAGAGGTTTGGATGTTTCTCTCTCATAGCTTCTTCCATTTCCCACGTAGCCTCTTCCACGCCATGTTTCTGCCATAACACTTTCACTAGTGCTATGCTCTTATTTCTTAACTGTTTCACTTCTCGAGCCAAGATCTTAACCGGCTCCTCTTCATAAGACATATCCGGTCTTATCTCAATTTCCCTCGAAGGAATCACATGTGAAGGATCGGAGCGATACTGTCGTAACATCGACACGTGGAACACGTTATGAATCTTTTCCAACTCTACCGCAAAGCCAACCGTAAGCTTCTGTGCCCAATGCATGCAGTAATCTCATACGGCCCTATGAACCTTGGACTCAATTTCCCTTTTCGTCCAAATCTCATAATCTTCTTCCACGGCGATACTTTCAAAAATGCTTTGTTGCCTACTTCAAACTCAATTTCTTTTCTTTTCAAATCCGCATAAGACTTCTGTCGGTCCGAAACAGCTTTCAGATTATTACGGATTACTTTCACTTTCTCTTCGGTCTCTTTTACTAGATCGACCCCATGGATCCACTTCTCGCTAAGCTCGGTCCAATACAAACAAGTCCGACACTTACGGCCATACAAAGCCTCATACAGTGCCATATGTATACTCGACTGATAACTATTGTTATAGACGAATTCGACCAAAGGTAGATATCTCTCCCAACTACCTTCGAATTCTAACACACAGCATCGAAGCATATCTTCAAAAACTTGAATCACTCTTTCAAACTGACCATCGGATTGCGGATGGAACGCAGTACTGAATTCAATCTCGTACCCATGGCCTCTTGCAACTTCTTCCAAAATCTCGAAGTAAACCTCGGATCTCTATCCGATATAATAGACACAGGTACACCATGCAATGTCACTACCTCTGCCACGTACAACTTAGCTAACTTAACCAGTGAATAATCAACACGTACTGGAATAAAATGAGCTGACTTCGTCAATCTATCCACAACAACCCACACATCATCTCTCTTTCTCGGAGTCATCGGCAACCCCGTTACAAAATCCATGGTAACTCGATCCCACTTCCATTCGGGAACCATCACTGGCTGAAGCAATCCCGAAGGCACTTGATGCTCAGCTTTCACTTGTTGGCAAATCAGACACTTAGTCACAAACTCTGAAATATATCTTTTCATACCCGGCCACCAATACAACTTCCTCAAGTCGTTGTACATTTTCGTACTGCCCGGATGTATGGACAAGCACCCACTGTGGGCTTCATGCAAAACCTTTCGAATCAACTCTTCATTTTTAGGAACACAAATTCTGTCGTGATACATCAGACAACCATTCAAATTCACTCGAAAATCAGAATCACATTCCGACCCGCACTTAGCTATCTTAGCTTGCATCTCGCTATCATTTCTCTGAGCTTCACATATTTATTGAACAAATAGTGGCCTAGCTCTCAACTCTGCCAAAATAGCACCATCATTAGACAATGCTAAACTCGCTCTCATAACTCTTAGAGCATACAGGGATTTCCTACTTAAGGCATCCGCAACCACATTCGCTTTTCCCGGGTGGTAATCAATGACTAACTCATAGTCTTTCAACAAAATCAAGCCACCGTCTCTGTCTCAAATTCAGATCCTTCTGATCCATCAAATACTTTAAACTCTTGTGATCCGTAAAGATTCGGCACTTTACGCCATACAAATAATGTCGCCAAATCTTTAACGCAAAAATAATCGCAGCTAACTCCAAATCGTGAGTCGGATAATTCTTCTCGTGTGGTTTTAACTGCCTCGAGGCGTAAGCGATTACCTTACCGTCTTGCATCAAAACGTAACCGAGACCATTAAACTATGCATCACTATAAACCACAAACTCCTTCTCTGATTCTGGTTGAACCAAAACCGGCACCTCAGTCAACATTGTTTTCAGTCTCTCGAAGCTCTGTTGACATGTCTCAGTCCATTTAAACTTGACATCCTTATGCAATAGCTTCGTCATCGGGGTAGCAATCATAGAGAACCCCTTTACGAAACGTCTGTAATATCCCGCTAATCCCAATAAAATTCTGATTTCTGACATGTTCCTCGGCGGTTTCTAATCTATAACAGCCGATATCTTACTCGGGTCAACTCTGACACCATCACCTGACACCATGTGTCCTAGGAATCTGACCTCTCGGAGCCAAAACTCACTCTTGCTAAACTTAGCATACAACTGCTTATCTTTCAAAGTTTGCAAGACAATTCTCAAGTGCTCTTCATGATCGTTCTCATCCCGAGAATAGATCAATATGTCATCAATAAAGACAACCACAAACTTGTCCACATATGGTCTGAAAACACGATTCATCAGATCCATAAAAATCGCAGGTGCATTCGTCAACCAAATGGCATAACCAAAAACTCATAACGGCCATACCTTGTCCGAAATGCGCCAACACATCTTGCTCTTTCACTGAAATGATAATAACTTGCACCTCGAGTCTATCTTGGATAACACTTTGTAGCTCCCTTGGTTGATCGAAAAGATCATCAATCCTTGGTAAAGGATACTTATTCTTAACCGTCACTTTGTTATGTCGTCTATAGTCTATACACGACCTTATAGACCCATCTTTCTTCTTTACAAACAATACCGGAGCTCCCAAGGCGAGTAGCTCGGTCTTTGCAAAACCCTTTATTTGTCAACTCTTGTAACTCGAACCTTGATTCTTTCAACTCTACAAAGCCATTCTGCATGCGGGCAATCGAAATAGGTGTCGTTCCCGGAACCAACTCAATTCCAAACTAGACCTCTCTCACTGGAGGTAATCCGGGTAACTCCTCCAGAATACATCTGGATACTTACGTACCACTGACACTGTTTTAAACTCCACCCCAACCTCTCGAGTGTTAAACACGAACGCAAGATAGGACTCACATCCTTTTCTCAAACATTTCTCAGCCACTAGGGAAGAGATCATCACTGGTAGACTATCCGATCCACCTGATTCAACCCGAACCACATCTCCACTCTCACATTTCAATTCAATGTACTTACTAGAACAGTTCACTAAAACACTATGGGTAGTCAACCAATCCATGCCTAGTATTAAATCGAACTCATCAAACGACAACAACATAAGGTTTGCCGGAAAACAATGATTCTCAATCAACAAAGGACAATTCTTACACACTTTGTCCACTAAAACATGCTTTCCTAACGGGTTTGACACCTTAACTACTATGTCCGTAGACTCAACGGTCATACTCAAACTAGATGCTAATCTCATGCAAATATAAGAGTGAGTAGACCTGGATCTATTAAAGCAATAACAGAGGTGTCAAAGAGAGAAAAAGTACCGTTATCATATCAGGGGAGGATGCCTCGTCGCGAGCGCCGAATGGAAAACGCCCCGCAGTGCACGACCCTCTGGTCTCACAGCAGAGTCCCTGGACGCACCTCTACCACTAGCCCCACCTCTTGGGTTCCTTGGTGGTCTACCCTCGTAGACACATCACTAGGTCTCACTTCTTGCCTCTCTTCCTTATCATCCCTCTCAGACGATTCACGGATAAAGTGGTCAAGGGAACCACATTTGCAACATTTCTGACTGTTTCCCCAACACTCTCCGGTGTGATACCTACCACAACTTGGACACTCCGGTTTACTCTTTGTATTGCCCACACTTCTCATTGAGGGGGCTCAGACTCTCGAACCCTGACGAGTATTGTCCAAGTCTCGATGCGAATATCCCACTGAGGCTGACGTCCGAGGATTCACTTCCTTGGATCTTTTCGACTGGGCTTGATACGACTTGCCCATCGGTCTCTTTCTTACATCTCAGGCTTCACTCACAGCCCTCCTCTTATCTGAACTCAACTCTTCGGTCTTACTTGCCCTTTCAACTAATACCACAAATTCTTTCAACTCCAAAATGCCAACTAGGAGTTTGATATCCTCATTTAGCCCATCTTCGAACCCTTTGCACAAGATGGTCTCTGTCGACACACATTCTTGAGCGTTTTTTGCTAAGCCTAACAAACTCACGCTCATATTTTGCTACTGACATTCTTTCTTGCTTCAACTCAAGGAATTCTTTCCTCTTCCGATCAGTAAATCTTTGGCTTATATACTTCTTCCAGAACTCTTCCAGAAAGAAGTCCCACGTTACTCGCTCTCTCGGGACCACTAATGTCAGCGTCTTCCACCAATGGTATGCCGAGTCTCTCAACAAAGATACGGCACACTTCAAACTCTACTCAGGTGTATATGAGAGCTCATCGAACACCCTCATCGAGTTCTCTAACCAGAACTCTGCCCTCTCAGGGTCGTCATCTACTTTAGCTCTAAACTCCTCAGCCTTGTGTTTCCTAATCTTATCCACCGGGGGTTTTGATATCCTCACTACATCCATACCTTGAGGAGCCACTAGATTTGGCTGAGGTATAGGAGGAGGTGGAGGAGGTTGAGCGTTAGGTTTCGCTCGAACATAGTTCGAGTACCAATCACTCACCATATGGAGAAAGGCTTCTCGTGCCTCTTCCCCTTGACCCCTCGCCTCGGGTCCACTTTGCACCGCAGACAGCTTCTCAGAGCCGACGCATTACTAGTCAAGCTTCATCGCCAGTCAATGGATCGGAATCCATATTCTATATAAAACAAGATTTAAAATCATCAGAAACCACCACACTATCATCGTACACTTATGGCATGTATAGCTAGACTCTTACACCCGCTACGGTAGTCCTAGAACCGACTAAACCATAGCTTTGATACCACTAAATGTAACACCCCTTACATGGGTTCTACGTCGGGAACCGGGCCCGAGGCGTTGCCGAACTCAACCCACTTAATTGCCACGTAGGCTCAACGTCATTACTCTCTATAACCTCATTCTCGACTTACGAGGCCTCACTCATACACACGAGGGCTCTCGAGACTAATCCGGAACTTTTACGATCCTTAAAAATTTTCTTCTTTTATACAGGGCTCACACGCCTGTGCACTATGTAACACGCCCGTGTATGGACACACACGCCCATGTTCCCTAGCGGTGCTAAAAACTCGAGCATTCTTTTAATTTCCCTACGGCCATGGCACGCCTGTGCTCCCCAATCGTGGCGAACACTGACTTCCCTCGCACGGCCTAGAGTCTAGACACACACCCGTGTGGCTAGCCCGTGGCCAACACTGATTAATCCCACACGCCCTAGGCACACGCCGGTGTGACTAGTCTGTGGTCTATTCTATTTTAAAATATTAACATGCAGGGGACGCATGGCCCCAGCACATGCTCGTGGGCTGACCGTGTGTCACACATGGTCTAGACACACGCCCGTGTGTCTAACCACATGGTCAAGGACAAAGCTAAGTGCCAAGTTCTTTTCACCCTTCTAGCATACACAACAAATACTCATCCAACACAATCATAATCAACTCAAATTGAATACAATCTCACATAGAAAACTATATCTTTTTCATATAATATAATAGCCAACAACTATGGCATTATACAAAATACACTTCCCATAAAAAAGGCTAACACATCTTATCCATTTACAACAAAATTGACTAACTTGTCTAACCCCTATACATGCCATATACAAAACATTAAGTTTCATGTACCAAAGTGTGCTGATATGTGGGCTATCTTCCAATGATCCTCGTATCTCGATTCACCACTTTTAATCTATAAGACAAGGGAAAAGAAAGGGAGTAAGCTTTGAGCTTAGTAAGTTTACACATAAACAATTAAGCTTCATAGTATAAGCCCAACCACAATTAGCATTATACCAACATATAATATACAACTATGCTTACTCTTTCTATCCCTTACCATATTACCAACACATCATGAGTCACATGTTCATAACTATTGAAATGCACCCTTGCATTCAATATCACATTTACACAATATACAACACATCATTATTGCTCAATAATACATCCACATAGTTAACTCACATAGCTAATCCACACATGTACTAATCCACATATCTTATCCACACAGCTATTACACACAGCTAATACACACAATTAATCCATACAACCAATATCTCGGTGGTTTCGCACTTAGCACACCACAATCAATTTATAAGGTGGTATCGCACTTAGCCTACCACAAAGGTAATCATCGTGATCTACTTTATAGCCACTAAATGATATACCTAACGATAGCATCGCACATAGCCAGCTCATCGTCAATATGCATTTGGATTGTATCGCACTTAGCCCACCATCTAGCATTATCACAACACATGCACAAGTCTATTTACCCAATTATTCATCCTTTCACATCTATATTACATTCATTCTACTTGAACCACATAGGTTCCCAATCATTCTCATTCATTCTCATTCATGCTACACCATAGCTAGCATTAACAAATTGTAAGTATGAATGCATTGTTTATGCATAGACTTACCTCGATACTCAAAAGTATTGAAATGTGCAATTTAGTCCACCACCTTGGTTTTGCCTCGGTTTCGATCCGGGCTTTGTCTTTCTTGATCTATAATGAATGAATCAGCTTATTCAATACACGCATTAACTAAATTAACCCACATCTCATACTTTAGCAAAATTACTATTTTGCCCCTGAACTTTCTCATATTTACACTTTAGCCCTAAAGGCTCGTAAAGTGATTTTTATTCAACTTTCTAGCCTTTCATGCTTAGCCGAACCACTTACTCAACTAAAGCATTCAACAATTCTCACTAAACCACCATGTATGACCAAACTTAAGATTTTCACAATTAAGTCCCTACATGCATTTTCATGGAAAATCACTTAGCAAAAGATGTTTTTACTACATCAAGCTTTCATATTCTTCCATAAAACATCAAAATACATGCATGTCATACATATGTACATTTTTGAACATCCATAATAGCTCACCAAATAGCTAAAATAGCTTATTTATGCTACTAGGACTTCAAAAATACGAAGAATATCAAAAACCGGGCTTAAGAGCACTTACTAGCAAGCTTGAAAAATTGAAAGAGCCCTAACAATGGCTTCTCTAATTTTCTAGACTTGGGGGAGAAGATGAGTGAATTTTATCATCTTTTCACCTATTTAATCACTTATTTGATAAATGACCAAAATGCCCTTTTTGATAAACTTCAAATTTTTACTCATCCATGCCCATTGTTGTCCAAAAAATAGAATTTGGATAAATTGCTATTTAAGGACTTCTAATTAATAATCTAAAGCTATTTCACACAAATAGCTTCTAGAAACACACATTTTGCAACTTTTACAATTTAGTCCTTTTTGGACAATTCAACCACAATTTCACAAAATTGTTTCATGAAACTTTCACACTAGCATGCATACATAATATAAACCTCAAAAACTCATTCATGACCCTAGGATTTGTGGTCTCGAATCACTATTCTGACTAGGCCCTAAATCGGGATGTTACATTACAACAGTAATGATTTACGGTGTACAGATAGACACCTGATTATGTAGAGTACTAAAAATCCACGAGCGCCAGAACCAGAACCTTGACTAGATTGGTCAACTGTGATTTGCCTACTTGTTCCAGAGCTCGGTGCAACCCCCCTTCCGCATCCTGGTGAAAAATCCCGAATAGTCGACACCTTACGCCGCTTAAACTTGAGAGTAGAGGCTAGGCACTCAAACTCAGCCGGTACCTTTGCCATCGCTTTATTACTAGCACCCTCTTCACCAATCAAAAATTCGATTGTCAAACCCGAGCCTTGCTTGATCGGATGCCCCTAGCCTTCTTAGACTACTAACAGAATCGATCACCCGATTAATCGTGTATCTGCCTACCCACGGATTCTATTACAAGATTGAAAACATCAAAAGATTTAGGAACCCAACACCCGAATAATCGGCTAACATCTTACAATATTAGCCCAAATGATTACCTTAGATTGTGAGATAAGAAAAGGATTGACTACCACTTCGATCCTTGACAAACCCCTTCACCCCTTGTAATGATCTAAAAATCGAAAGTGCCACCACCATTATCGGGGAAAAAAAATGGGTTCGACCACGCGTGAACAACCAAAGGAAACATTTATTGAAGAAAGAGAAAACTCTTAGCATCCAACAACACAAGAAAGAATAAGGGCTTACCAAAAGTCTAGGTGACCTCCAAACCGCGATCGACCACAGCGAAAGAAGAACGAGATTGCTATCTAGATCAAGGCTATGAAGTCAAGGAAAAGCAGAAGAGAAGCAGAGAGATTTGGCTTAGTATCAAAAGAATATGGTAATGCGAGAGAGAAGTTCTGTCATGAAGAAAACCAAAAGAAATAGTAAGAAGAAGAAGAAGAACTATTCGGCCCTAAAGAAACCGAGACGAAAAATAACAACATAAGAGTGGAAAGGGGTTGAATTGGGTCGAGAGAAAATAGAAGCAGAGAGTTGTTAAGTTCGACTAAAGAAGAATGAGAGAAAAAAAAACTTCAAAAAGAAATAATTAAAATTAGGCACTTGATGTCTAATGGTTCCGGCAGAGTGACCAAAAGCCAAACGAGAAGTAATGTTGAAAGAAAAGAGAACCCGAATGGTAAAAAATGTGCCAAGATAAGAAAACAAAACCCGAAAATACCAGAAGAAGTTGGCACCTATTCACTCTCACATTGCCGAAATGCACCAAATGGGTTCCCCTAGCCGAATTTGAACCTAGAAGTTGAACAATTCGGCTACAACACTCCTCTTCTCCACATCCCTTGAAAATCTCCTCAAATCTCTCCCCTTATCCCTCCTTGATATCCTCCATAACAACCTCCAAGACGAATTCAAACTCTCCAACAACAGAGTTCGAAACCACCTCAAACTCCTGTCGCCTCATGCTAGCAAAATAAATATCCTTTTTTGCTTGCAATGGGATTCGAACCCAAGCCCCCCTCAATAGCTCAACACGCCACTTTCCTCCTTGCCACATGCTTTTTTGTGTCACATTTTATCTTCAATTAACTAAAAGGTCTAAAGGCCAAAGTCCATGTTCCTTTAAAAAAATAAAAAAATTACAAGAGCCAAGACTTGAACCCTTGCTCCCTTGCAACCTTATTGACGCTACAACCACTAGACCACATGCTTCCTTGTGTAATCATTTAACACAATAATTTAAAAGGCCTACATCCAAGCATCCAGTGTTTTATCCACTTAAAACCAAAACTTTCGCTAAAGCCCAGGCTTGAACCCAGGACTTTTCCAACTCCTCCTAGGACCCTTAACCACTCGAGCATACATTTAATTGTGTCATTTTCTAGCTCACATAAACTTTTATGCACAATTTCCTAACCATTCCCTTGCTCAAGGCCCAATACTTCTAGGCCCAAATTCTGGGGCATTACATCTAATCCGATAGATTTATGTCGTCCTCTTTCTAGGATTGCATGCAACTCCACTCAATTCTGCTAGATATACTCTTAAACAGGGACTTTTGCTTCACTGAATAAGCACATTTAACATGAATCAATATCCTGATAATATTAAAACACGAAAGAAGCTTACATAATTGAGAACAAGAATTCAAGTATTTATCATGTAAATTAGAAATTAAATAACAAGATCCATCATAGGTTTCATCTTCCCTAGGTATCTATGGAATTTAGTTCATAATTTGGAGTGTAATCATCTCAAAATTAGAATAACAACAAGACTTAAAGAAACCCAATAAAACTTCTAAACAAATTGAATGGAGATCTTCAATCTTGAAGGAGATCCTGCTTCTGAGTTGAATCCCGTGGCGTTTTACGAGTCTTTTCTTCATTCTTCTCTGCGTGGTCCCTTAGGTCCTCTTCAAGTGCGTATTTATAGACTTTAGAATGCTTAGAAAGCCTAAAAGTTGGGTTTTTCCGTGTGTTTGGGAAACAGGGAGCGATATCGATACGGGCTGGCACATGGGCGTGTGGCTAGCCCGTGTGGCTCACACGAGCGTGTGCCCAGGCCGTGTGGTTCTTGAAAATAGCTCTTTTTGTCTGATTTTGGCCTGTTTTTCGCTCCTTTCACTTCCCAATGTTCACCTAAGTATAGAAACATAAATTTAAAGGATTAGGAGCATCAAATTCACTAATTTACATGATAAATCATCCAAAAAAATGTCAAGCATGGGATTAAAACATGTTACTTTTATGGTTTATCAACGATCTTCTCAACTATTCACAAACCTCGGCTAGTTAAAGCGTAGGCTCTAATCCATGAACAGATTAAAGCTATGAAAACTTTCTATTGATGTTGGAGTGGCGAATATCGATGTCTCTTTATGTAACAACCCAAACCCGGCCCAAACACTATGACCAAATCTGAGTTATTACGGGGTAAAACCTTGTGATCGCTTTTGAAAAAACATTTAATTTTCTATTGAAACCTCCTCGTTTGGTTGTCTTGTTAAGCTAACCTTAGATCCAATTTGGGATTTTAATTAAGCCCAATTATTTAATCGATTTCAAGTGTACCCGATGTACGATTAAACTTTTTCGTGTTTACCAAAAGAAAACATGTGATTTAATTTAATTTAATGATATAGTTTAAGTCGACATCCAACATATAAAAAAACCGCAACTATAGGTTATGGAGGCCTTATTACAACCCAAAATAAAAATTAAACAACTTTAAAGTTACGTAAATTAAAATCCTTTGCACGGCGCCTCGAGTCCCACCGTCCTCAACCGCCATCTACGAGTCACCAGAAAAATATTAAAGGAGAAGGTGAGTCACCAAGACTCGATATGTAACCCTTCCCCGGTTAATACAACATTTCATACACCACATATAACGATCAATTAAGCAAAGTATCGAGTACCCAACCTAGCCAACCAAACACCTTTGTCTACCCCACGTGGTACCAAACCACTTGTGACCGCGATCACGATGTGTTACCAAAACACGGTGGTGCCAAACCACCGGTGACATATAGTCACGATGTGCTACCAAAGCAACGGTGTCCGTAGACACAAATCGGGTGATGGGGCCAACCCATCGTGTGATACCAAATCACCGGCGACGATCCCATATCTCAAGTGGGGCCAACCCGCGGTGGTGTTAACTCACGGGGACAAGTCGCTATGAGGTACCAAACCTCTGGAGGTACCAAACCTCACGGTGACGATAGTCACGGTGTGCTACCAAAGCACTGGTGCTCGTCAAACCACGAATACACCGCCCCTCCACTCAATCAACCCACATAGTCATCGGTCACATATAGATTTATCATATGTATTATCACAAAGATGCTTCCCAAAGCATAAAATAGCAATCATATGCACAGTACTTACAGATTACCCCATATACCGTTATGGTATTCAAGCCATTGCTACATACATCAAGCTAGCAATCACATTACTTAGCATAATTAACAAGTTAAATGGTGTGTATGTACACACTGTCACCAACAAGGAGTCTAAATCCGAGAAGAGAAGTCGGCCACACTCAAGTCTTTGCCCTATATTCGCCAACTCTCAAGGTTAGTGATATGGCCCATTCGGCCAAACCAAACAATTTAAAGGGTCATACTTTGTACCCGAATCCTTACCCAATCGCTTCAGTACTAGCCTTAGCGTCCGATTTGCGAATCGGTTTACAACCTTGGTTAATTAATAACACTAATAACCACAGACCTTGCTTTTAAACACCAATATAAGCCTTACCTATACTTACCCAGCAGATCGAATTCTAGAGATCGGCTTTGAGTTGATTGCTGCTACGCTCCACGAGCACCTAGAGGAAATCGGTTACCACTTATTTAAAGGCCTTATAACCATTGCCGAAATCGGCACTTCCCTTTATAGAAATCGACGGATATAGAGAGAAAACCATAAGTATTCGGCCAAACTCACCTTCACAATCGAGAGGAATCCAAAGCCTCAATGCCAAAGAGGAAGTAGGGAAGAGGAGGTAGAGTTTGACTAAAGATCGAAGAATGGGAGAGTGAATGTTAATAGGATTTTCGGCAGAGAGAACTTGAAAGAGAATAGTAAAAGATATGGGATGTAGGCTTGCCAAATTTTATGAAGTAAGTCACCAAGGCATTCGGCTTTGTGTAAGGTTGAGCAAAGCGAAAATAGGGTGCTAGGTATGTGCTTTATATAGGATTATTTTCCCCCCTTTCAAGCTTGCCGTCCAACCTTGGCAACAAGGAGTCCAACCCTAGCCAACTCCTCTTTACCAAGGAGCCCCACTTTCGGCCATCACCTATTTTTGCTCCAAACCACCCATTTAATTTAATTCAAATAATTTTGAATTAGCCACCTAATAATCCCTTTAAAATAAAAATATCCTTGATGCAATTATCATATCTCTTATATTATCAAAAAGGTTTAAGCAAATTAAAACTAATTAAAATGCTTAAATTATCCTTTGATAATTACACCTAAAAAAAGAGTTTGAAGGGAGAAAAACTCTCCTTGTGCCGTCCAAATAAAACAAAAACAAAGGGGATTTCCATGACTCGAACACAAGCTCTCCCTTGCTCCTTGGTGGCGTCACATGTAGCTCTTAAGTGGGCTTCTTTTTGCCACTTATCCAAGGCCTATTTTGTGTTAAAAATACCCACATTTATTCTTATAACACCACTTACCAAGGCTCCCTTCTTTTTAAAAAGTTAAGAACTAAAATTTTCTACCAAAATGAGACAACTCAAGGCCTTAATTTAAACTCTCTTATTCCATAAGTAATATCCCAGTAGTTCATACATAAGAAAATAATGAAATTTCAAATAACCCCGTTTTTGGGATGTTACAGTTCTACCCCCCTTAAAATAAATTTCGTCCTCGAAATTCCTTAACTAGAAAAGGTGGGGTATTCTTTGCTCTCGGGTTCCCACGTAGCTTCCTCTATACCATGGTTCCGCCACAAAGACCTTCACCAAGGGCACTCGACTTCCTACGTAGAACTTTCTCATCTCGGTCTAAGATCTGAACCGCTCCTCTTCAAAAGATAAATCTGGATTCACTTCGATTTTACGCTCGGCACAACGTCTGCGAAGGATCGACCGATACCGTCTCAAAGATTGACACGTGAAAGACGCGTCATGAATCGACTCGATTCACGGCAACTCTAGTGATAAGCCATCGGGTCCTATTCGCTTTTTACAACGATATATGGCCCAATAAACCTTGGGCTTAACTTCCTTCCCGTCCAAATCTCAACACCTTTTTCCAAGGCGACACTTTCGTAAAAGACCTTGTCTCCCACAAACATACTCCATTTCCTTGCGTTTGAGATCGGCATAAGACTTACGCCTATCCGATGCTTCCTTGAGACGAGACCGAATCACCTTGACTTTGTCTTCCGTCTCCTTACCGGTTCTGGACCCATAACTTGTCGTTCTCCCAACTCCGTCCAACATGTAGAGTACGGCACTTTCGTCCATATAGGGCCTCGTATGGAGCCATTTGAATACTCGCTTGATAACTATTGTTATAAGCGAATTCCGCTAATGGTAGGTACTCCTCCCAACTACCACTAAAATCCAAGACACAAAATTTCCTTAACATGTCTTCTAAAATCAGTATCACCCTTTCCGATCGTCCGTCGATCGTGGATGGAAAGCCGTCTTGAAATCTAACCGTGTACCCAAAGCTTGATGCAACGCTTTCCAAAACCTTGACGTGAATCGGGATCCCTATCCGAGATAATCGACAACGCACGCCATGCAACCTTACTATTTCACCCACATACGACTTTGCTAGCTTCGGAGAGAGTAATCCATTCTCACCGGCATGAAGTGAGTGACTTAGTTAGGCGATCCACAATTACCCAAATCGCATCCTTCTTGAGTGGGCGTAAGGGTAGCCCACTAACAAAATCCATGGTGATCCTCTCCCATTTCCATTGAGGATCTTTATCGGTTGAAGTAGTCCCGATGGTGACCGATGTTCACCTTAACTCAACCGACACGTCGGACACTTTCCTACCAACTCAGTTATCTCACGCTTCAACCACAGCCACCAAAATCTGCTTTCGCAAATCTCCATACATTTGCTTCCTCCGGGTGCATAGCGTATGGGCCGCTATGTGCATCTTGGAGAATTTTTCGCCTTAAATCTGGATCCTTTGGCATACTGACTGTCCTTGAAAACAAAGCGCTCCTTCACTAGTCGGTGTACCCTTCCAAACCACCGTCTTGAACTTGTACCCTCTTGAACTCAAGCCTTCATCCACTAACTGCTTTCCCTTAATCTCCTCAATCCATGTCGAAACCTTGAAGTTACGCCAAAAGACTCCCATCGTCATATAGACTTAACCGAGCGAACATCGCTCTTAAGTCCGTCACCACCTTCCGGCTCAATCGCGGCTACTACATTAGCCTTACCGGATGGTATTCAATTGAACGATCGTAGTCCTTTAGTAGTTCAATCCATCGACGCTGCCTCGCGATTCGGATCCTTCGAGTCGGAAGATACCTCAAGCTTTTGTGATCCGTGTAGACCATCGACTTCTCTCCATACGGTAATGTCTCCATATCTTCGAGCGAAGACGACCAGCTGCTAACTCTAAGTCGTGAGTTGGGTAGTTAACCTCATGCGATCTTAATTGACTGGGATGCATAGGCTACTACCTTCCCATCCTGCATCAACACACATCCCAAGCGGTGTGAGATGCATCACAATAAATGTGAATAACTTTCCGCTTGTCACTCACCAAAACCGAGCTTAGTCAAAATCTTCCTTAACTTATCAAAGCTTTCTTGCTTTGCTTTTCCGTCCATACAAATGGGACACCCTTCCTTAGCAACTTAGTCAACTGGCACTGCTATTAGAGAGAATCCTTCCACGAATCTCGATAGTATCTGCTAAACCAGAAAAAACTTAGTATTTGACCACCGTCCCTGGTGGTTTCCACTCCAATCTTTGCCTCAATCTTGCGGGGTCTACTCTAATTCCTTCACCGACACTACATGACCTAAGAAAGCCACCTCCTTCACCAAAATTCACACTTACTGAATTTGGCATACAAGCGCTTCTCCTCAATACTTGCGTAACTATCTCGTAGATGCTTGTCATGCTCCTCTTACGTCCTGAATAAACCAATATGTCGTCTATGAATACCACGACGAATCGGTCCAAGTCATCTTTGCTGGAATACTCTGTTCATCAAGTCCATGAATGCCGCCGCGCATTAGTCAACCCAAATGGCATTACCAAGAACTCAAAATGCCCATACCGAGTTCGAAATGCCGTTTTGTGAACATCGACCTCCTTTACCTTAAGTTGATGATAACGACCTAAGGTCTATCTTCGAGAACACCGAGGCACCCTTCAGTTGATCGAACAAGTCGTCAATCCGAGGCAACGGATACTTGTTCTTGATCGTTAACTTATTTAATCGGCGGTGAGTCGATGCACATCCGCGATAGAACCGTCCTTCTTCTTGACAAACAACACAGCGCCTCCCCGGGAGATATACTTGGTCGTATAAACCCCTATCCAAGAGCTCCCGAATTTGAGCCTTCACTCCACCAATTCCTTTGGTGCCATTCGGTATGGTGCTATGGACACGGTGCTGCCGGTAGCAAGTCTATACCGAATTCGACTTCCGATCCGGAGGCAAACCCTAAGTTCTTCTCGGGAACACATCGCCAAATTCCCCAACCGTTCGGACCTTTTCAACTTCCAACTCCTTAGCTTTCAAAGCATAGATTTGAACCAAATCGCCTCACAACCCTTCTTGACCATCTTTTCAGCCTTTAAGGCGGTCACTACGTTGGATAGATAATTCCTCCTATCTCCTATCATAACCACTTCATCACCTTCCGCCGTCTTAAGAACCATGCGCTTGGCCGCGCAGTCCAACCTTGCTTGGTACTTAACCAACCAATCCATGCCAAGGATCAAATCGAACTCTCCAAATGGTAGTTCCATTAGATCGGCTACAAACACTACCCCCTGGAGTTCTAGAGTACGCCTCTATAGAGTTTATCTACGACTACGGAGTGACCTAAGGGGCTAACTACAGGTCATCTCCTAGAAGCGCTTTGAGTCTAGGTCCATAGTTCCTACCACATTACTAGCAATGTAATGCAGTGTGTCGAGCCCACATCAATCAATGCAACATAAGGAAAACCAAAAATTAAAAACGCACTTGGTTATGACATCCGGTGCGTCACCTTCTTCGCGACACCTTGCTGCATAGACTAAGCCAGCCGCCTAGCCTCTGTGTTGCCCTGAACCTCCGCCTTGAGTTCCACGACCTCGGTTGGGGCCGTTGTTTCCTCTACCATTACCACGACCCCTCCGTGGTCCTACATTTCTATCTTGTGCACGGCTCGCCTTTCGGGCGCTTCTTAGCTAGCTTTTGGGGACAATCTCGACGCGATGCTCCAAAGACCCACACTCAAAGCATCCTTTATCACCGGCCCAACAACCTCCCCAATGGGTCTTCCCACGGCGATTACACCGAGTCGGCCTCGATTAGCGCTTGTGGGCCTTGTCGCTGATTGGGCCCACTTGGCCTAGCCTTTTCTCGAGTACTACCGCTTGATCCAAATGACCCAAAACTTCTCTTACGATTGTTCTTACTATAATTACGCCTCACGGCCTCCTTGATTCCCTCGGCTACCTTAGCCTTCTCCACTAGGGATGAGAACTCACGAACTCTTTGTGGGCAATCGAAGAACCTTAAATCATCTCGAGTCCATCCTCAAAGCGGACACAAATGGCGCTCATGTTCGTAGAGCCACTATGCCTCTCGCATGATACCTACTTAGCCTTAAAAATTCCGCCTCATATTCCGACACGGACTTAGTTCCTTGAACTAATCCCGAAAAAGCCTTTCTCTGCTAGGCGTCGGTGTAGCTAGTGCCCACATACTTTTTCGATGGCGGTTCGAAATACTCCCAAGTCAAATCATCTACTGTAGCCCCATCTCGAACCGTAAGCCACCATCGATACGCTTCATCCTTTAGAAGCGACACTTTGCCTTTCGGCCTTCTCTTCTTGATCGAGTCAAGGTCATCCATGATCCTCTCGATTGACTCTAGCCAAGATTCCACAGCACTGGGTGCCACTCCCACACACTCGGAATACCTCCGCTCAGAGGATCGGAGTCGCTCGGGGACGATTTCCGAGCTCCAACATTTCCACCAGCCCCAGCCACCATCTCCAAGACTCGCAACACAGCTTGCGATACCGATTCGCCACCGGTCTGCTCCGGCTCCTCAGCTCTAAAAGTAGGAGGTGGTGGTGGCGGTGGTACCTCATTTTCTGAGCCTTGTCCTGACCTGACGGGTTCAGACACCGTCATCCTACCCCTACCACGTCCACGGCGTCCACGTCCTCTAGAACTCATTCTATCTACCGCGCTTTTAATCTGATTAAGAAAAATTTTATGCGTTTAGCATTTGTTTCACTTTATTACTCGCGAAGAAGTTTTATGGATGAGGTTTAATCGTAGATTCTTCGAGCAACCAATGTTTGATTTCCTATCCTAGTTCACACAAAGAAGTCCATGCATCCATTCCTTAATACTTTCCATACCTATTCACTCATCGGACATTTACGCCATTTCTAACCTGAGGGTATTTTCGTCTTTTTCCTCTGTGGGTATTTTCGTACTTTTCGGGGCCAAGATATTTCTTGACGATTCCCAAAGCTAATTATTGAATGTTTTATAAAATAGTTGAAATTTTTAGGCAAAATCATTGAATCAATATTTTAGAGTGGGTCGTGGCATTTTGGTAATTTTACTCCTAGGGGTATTTCTGGTAATTTTCACAAGTCAAGTTTTCTCGAGAAAACATGGTATACCTAGTGTTCTAGGGTTTAAGAGGGTTATTGATACGTTTTTAAAACATTAGGGCTTATTATTCCCTTCTTTTTTGAAAATATGGTCGATTCCCTTTTTTCGGGTTTTAATCATTGTGTTTAGCCTATGACCGAGCCCTCCCGGTCGTGGTGAACCAAAGCTACGCTTGCCAGCGGAATTCAAGTGAAGAGGAGGTGGGTCACGCGGACCGCTTAAATACCAAGCTCTCACCGAACCTTTCTAGACATGCGCACAGAGGTTACCACACCACCGAGCCTTACGAGTTAGGGTGAACCAGAAGCTACGCACTGGGTAGGATACCGCGAGAGGAGGTGAGTCACGAGGACCGCTTAAATACCAAGCTCTTCCGGATCCAATCCTGAACATGCGTACAAGGGGTTACCACACCCTACCTCATTGACTAAGTCATAGGTTGGTTTAGTTCTTTAAGTCTTATGCTTCGTTGTGTTTGAGTAATCTAACCCTAGGGTCCAAGTCCTATAAGTCTATCTACGTTCCATGCTTCCTACCCTTCTACAGAATATATATCACACAAAGGTTTAGATGTACTTACAGGCGGATCGGTGCAGGAGACTCGGGCCATCTTTGCTTAAAAACCAGAAATCATACCATAAGGCCTACCAAAAACATTTTTGGGCCTTGGGCTACACCGAGAGCTTTGAACTGGGCTCGATACCAGTCTGTAACAACCCAAACCCGGCCCAAACACTATGACCAAATCTGAGTTATTACGGGGTAAAACCTTGTGATCGCTTTTTCAAAAACATTTAATTTTCTATTGAAACCTCCTCGTTTGATTTGTCTTGTTAAGCTAACCTTAGATCCAATTTGGGATTTTAATTAAGCCCAATTATTTAATCGATTTCAAGTGTACCCGATGGCACGATTAAACTTTTTCGTGTTTACCAAAAGAAACATGTGATTTAATTTAATTTAATGATATAGTTTAAGTCGACATCCAACATATAAAAAAACTGCAACTATAGGTTATGGAGGCCTTATTACAACCCAAAATAAAAATTAAACAACTTTAAAGTTACGTAAATTAAAATCCTTTGCTGGCCGCTCGAGTCCCACCGCTCTCAACCGCCATCTACGAGTCACACTGAAAAATATTAAAGGAGAAGGTGAGTCACCAAGACTCGATATGTAACCCTTCCCCCAGGTTAATACAACATTTCATACACCACATATAACGATCAATTAAGCAAAGTATCGAGTACCCAACCTAGCCAACCAAACACCTTTGTCTACCCCACGTGGTACCAAACCACTGGTGACCGCGATCACGATGTGTTACCAAAACACTGTGGTGCCAAACCACTTTGGTGACATATAGTCACGATGTGCTACCAAAGCACCGGTGTCCGTAGACACAAATCGGGTGATGGGGCCAACCCATCGTGTGATACCAAATCAGCGCGACGATCCCATATCTCAAGTGGGGCCAACCCACGGTGGTGTTAACCACGAGGACAAGTCGCTATGAGGTACCAAACCTCTGAGGTACCAAACCTCACGGTGACGTATAGTCACGATTATGCTACCAAAGCACCGGTGCTCGCCGAAGACGAATACACCGCCTCCCACTCAATCAACCCACATAGTCATCGGTCACATATAGATTTATCATATGTATTATCACGAAGATGCTTCCCAAAAGCATAAAATAGCAATCATATGCACAGTACTTGCAGTTACCCCATATACCGTTATGGTATTCAAGCCATTGCTACATACATCAAGCTAGCAATCACATTACTTAGCATAATTAACAAGTTAAATGGTGTGTATGTACACACTGTCACCAACAAGGAGTCTAAATCCGAGAAGAGAAGTCGGCCACACTCAAGTCTTTGCCCTATATTCGGCCAACTCTCAAGGTTAGTGATATGGCCCATTCGGCCAAACCAAACAATTTAAAGGGGTCATACTTTGTACCCGAATCCTTACCCAATCGCTTTCGAGTACTAGCCTTAGCGTCCGATTTGCGAATCTGGTTTACAACCTTGGTTAATTAATAACACTAATAACCACGACCTTGACTTTTAAACACCAATATAAGCCTTACCTATACTTACCCGCAGATCGAATTCTAGAGATCGGCTTTGAGTTGACCTTTTCGCTCCCCGAGCACCTAGAGGAAATCGGTTACCACTTATTTAAAGGCCTTATAACCATTGCCGAAATCGGCACTTCCCTTTATAGAAATCGACGGGATATAGAGAAGAGAAACCATAAGTATTCGGCCAAACTCACCTTCACAATCGAGAGGAATCCAAAGCCTCAATGCCAAAGAGGAAGTAGGAAGAGGAGGTAGAGTTTCACTAAAGATCAAGAATGGGAGAGTGAATGTTAATAGGATTTTTAGATTGAGAGAACTTGAAGAGAGAATAGTAAAAGATGGGATGTAGGCTTGCCAGAAATTTTATGAAGTAAGTCACCAAGGCATTGGCTTTGTGTAAGGTTGAGCAAAGCGAAAATAGGGTGCTAGGTATGTGCTTTATATAGGATTCATTTCCCCTTTCAAGCTTGCCGTCCAACCTTGGCAACAAGGAGTCCAACCCCTAGCCAACTCCTCTTTACCAAGGAGCCCCACTTTCGGCCATCACCTATTTTTGCTCCAAACCACCCATTTAATTTAATTCAAATAATTTTGAATTAGCCACCTAATAATCCTTTAAAATAAAAATATCCTTGATGCAATTATCATATCTCTTATATTATCAAAAGGTTTAAGCAAATTAAAACTAATTAAAATGCTTAAATTATCCTTTGATAATTACACCTAAAAAAGAGTTTGAAGGAGAAAACTCTCCTTGTGCCGTCCAAATAAAACAAAAACAAAGGGGATTTCCGTGACTCGAACACAAGCTCTCCCTTGCTCCTTGGTGGCGTCACACATGTAGCTCTTAAGTGGGCTTCTTTTGCCACTTATCCAAGGCCTATTTTGTGTTAAAAATACCCACATTTATTCTTATAACACCACTTACCAAGGCTCCTTCTTTTTAAAAGTTAAGAACTAAAATTTTCTACCAAAATGAGACAACTCAAGGCCTTAATTTAAACTCTCTTATTCCATAAGTAATATCCCAGTAGTTCATACATAAGAAAATAATGAAATTTCAAATAACCCCGTTTTTGGGATGTTACACTTTATGGGCCAAAAACTAAAAAAGTAAACATTCAAATTTAGATTTTTTTTAGAAATTAAATCTCAATAAAGTTTTAAGATGTCGATGCTTCACATCGTGTGTGGTTGACCTAGCCTATGGTTTCTATTTATAGAAAAATCGCTAGAGTCTTGGTCAAAAAAGAAGAAGAAAAAAAGATATAATAACATTTTAAGAGAGACTACACATAATTCTCTAGTAGGAATATGTATGGGCTTCAACACCCTCTCTTTAGAGATAGGGTTGTCGCCCATCTTACGTGAGATGGGTCATTGGGTCTATATCATGTATTGGGTATAATTACATGTGTTACTTAGAAATTTATTCAACTCATATAATTCAACCAACCAAATAAAAAATTTTCTATTTCCCAAAATATTAATAATTTAATTAATTAATTGAAATAAATTTTACTAAATCACACAATTAAATTATTTTCCAAACCTAGTTCTAATTCCGTTAAATTCAAGACATGTTTACCACACTAGAATCTATGAGTAAATGAATTTAATTATCTTGTTCAGTAAGATTGCGATAATTAATTTATTTAATTTTTACTTCAAACATCAGTTAAGTGATTACTATTAATTAAATAACAATTAGAATAAATTAATTTAGTCTTTAAGTCATCTTTCTTTTATAACGAGAAATTCCATTCACTACGGATATTGATACATTCAATCTTTTTCTGTAATTCATCAATTTTATTTATTCATCTCATCAATTCAAATGCAAACCATCAAGGTTGTATAGAGCTAGTAGAAGGGCCAACTGGATATATAATTAGAGCTCAAATAGTTTGTAATTAACTGTCATGACCGACCTCTCCTTATTATATATCATTATGAAAACAACTCACCAAGTGCTCGTCCAATGAATTTTTCGTATGTGCTTTAGCCTCACAGGATATCCTCAATCCCTTTAATTTATATCCGTTCACCCAAAATGATCTTATCATATCTCATGGTAACCAACACATCTTCTTGCATGAAAAATATAAAGTCAACAGAAAAAGAAACAAACCAATGCACAAATATAATCATATGTTTAAGCACACAAATAATACAGGAATATGTTGTTCAAAAAATTTGGACGACGAACTTTTATTTTAATTAGAATCTCGAATTTAATATTTTATTTTGCCTTAAAAGTACTATGTTGGAAGATGGTTTTTATAAAAAATTATACTTAGATAAAGAAAACTTCAGCAATTAATTCTAATTCAATATAGAAACTCAGTAATGGTTTTGTTATTGGTTTAAATGAACTAAATTTTATCACATTTCGGCTCTTTGTATTGATGTGTATACTAAAAGCATTGAATTCATAGCAAAAGTTTATTAATAGCAAAGAATTAAAATGAAAAATAATTGTTTTTATGTAATATGAATAAATATATTAATTACAATTGCATTGAATTTGTTGGTATGCTTTAAGTGGTGGCGCTAGGGGTTTTTGGGACAGGGCTGGAACATGGAATCGGGTTTAATTTGCCACTAGTTATAGGCTTGACATTCAAACATTGGGATGTTGCGGGTTCAGGTCCGATGTGCTTAATATCAATGTCTGCAAGTTCCACATTTTGACATGGCGAAGAACCGCTGCAAATAAACTTGACGAATTTTCCGAAGCGCAGATGTGCCACGGATGTTCTTGAAGCTAATGTTGCTTAGTTTAACTTTCGATTCTTCCCGCATCAACACAACAATGATTCAATGATCGATTAAATATTGTCACTCTGTTAGGATTTTGATAAGAATGTACATACATTTTTCTTGCATTTATTCCATGGGCAATATTGTTGATCAATTAGGATAGGGAAGAGACATTATTCACTGTAATATCCTCAAAATGTATTTCGATACTATCCCGGGATATTCACCGCCAAGTTTTGATTCGAGCTCCATTCAAGTATTAGTGATGGTGCGATTTGAGACTTTAATTCCTCAACTAGCTCCTCATTTTGGAACTTTCCAAGACTACCGATACTTATACCATGTCCTCGGTCCACAAGTTACTTCTTTTATGTCCACATTTTTAGTTCCATCTCCGATAGAAATACAATCATCACCGGTTTTAATGTCACAAATTAATAATATTGACCCCGTCCTGATTTGCCCATGTGAATCCCATCCGTGTTTGGGCTCTTCTGCCGGTGCCTCTACCTTGAAACGTTCGAGGGTAATGTTTTTTGCATGCAAAACATTAACGTGGAATAGTTTATCTGTCTTTACTAGTTATATCTTGTATCAATGCGTTGGTCGTAAAGTCAAACCTTATATTCTGCTTAATTTTGGAGTTAACAAAGTAACACGCTTGAAACAAAGATGTTAGTTATAATTATATTTTGATAATAATAATAAGAGGAAAAGAATAAATAAATTTCGCAAGAGGGAAGAAAGCTCGACAACGGGAAGTTTGGAACGAAATTCACGATTGTCGCAAGTATTCTTCTCATAAGCAATGCTTCCTCGACCATCGAAAATTCCTCCGCTGGACATTTTGAAATTTTCAATACTATAGAATCTAACCCAATTAGGGTCCTTGAAAGCACTAGGATCAGCCTGAGCCTGTGATAGTGCCCCCTAACATTAATCTCAATAGGAGCCTTGCATGGACCCTCTAAGTTTACTTTTGTTAATAAATATGTCCCTTTAGGAATCACAACTGTTGATGGGGTTACAGAGGCACATGCTTCTTTCCAAGCATCCAAAAATGGCTAAAATGAAATGAATAAAGACATCAGTTTGAAATATATTTTTTTTTCATATTTTCACCTTTGGGGTACAAAGTTAAGAGCAACTGAACTTGCCTTACTCAAATCCGTTTTTCCGTCAGCTTTTGCGCCAAACTTGGCAACAACATCAAAAGCATCTGATTGAACTTTAGAGGCTGAAATGAATAATAATATAAGTACAAACATGGAAGGAACAATATTAAGGTGTGGTGCCATGTTTGTATTTTGTTCGGAAATTAAAGGAAGAATGGCTTTTCCTTTTGTTTTTGTTCCAAATATATAGAAAGTTTGAGAAAATTACAACCAATCAAATATATTAATATTTAATCAATGTGGAAAAGTCATATGGCCAAGCTTCAATTTCTATGATTAGCTTGTTTCTTTAATATCAACTTCGCACGGTTAGATAGTTTTGTGGTTAATTTTTTCACAACTTGAATAATTTAAACTATGTGAAAGGATTTTATTGTGGAAAGATTGAAAAGCATTATTTTACATTTTATCTTCAAAATAATATCTTTACTAGATGGTGGGGAATATAATTATGTTCCGTTAAATTTATAAATGTTATTCCGAAAAGTATAATCCTAATTATTCAATAAAAAATGTTGATACGAGAATGTGGTTTTGTGGTTGACGAAGGTTCACACCATATTGCCGAAAGCAATTATGGTGGTTTTTGGCACTCTTCTCAATCACTGTTTTCCTGGCCCTATAATACCTAGTGGAGCTAACATTCACCCTAGACTTCAGCCTAAACTTCGCCCAGTTAACAATTATTAATGGAAACCTGATGGGCATTTGACTTCTCTTTCCAAATAGATTTACTTTTATCGTTTAGTATCCTCAACTTCTCTCAAGCATCTTGTAATTAAATTAATTTGCATGTAAGTTCTAGTGTGGAAAAGTTTTCATGATTCTAACAAAAATTGAATTGGGTTTTGTAAATTAAGTAGTGGAAATAATTTAATTTAATTAAATAATTAATTTCAAAAAACTTAATTCATGGAAGAATATATGCTATTGGGTTAGATAATCATATGGTCTTGATTTCTTATTTAAGTCAAGAGAGGTAAGCTCGTATAATTAAACTGGAAAATAGACCACTAAGGTAAGTGCGCCTCCACACACAAAGAGAATTATCCCTTGGAGTCGCTGGCCATGGGGTTAAAAATGTACTAGTTATACTTTAGTTCTTCTATATTAATTATTTTATGTACATCGGATACAAATATAACTCTTGCATATGTTTCTCTGTCAATACCCAATTGATGTAAAAAAAACCAAGGACAATATATACCAAGAGACTTTGTTGAAATTTATTGAAATATTAGTTAAATTCTATTTTCTTTCCACTCAAATCAATTGTATATTTTTAGACTTTGTAATTTAGATTTTTGAGATTATAATGACATTCTTCTAAAGATAATAATTGAATTATAGGAGTTGTTTTCGATTGGGTAGAACACAAAGAGGTAGTTGACATACCTCATTGATTAGTCTCGGTTTACGTCTTGTTTTCAGTTTTGGGTAGGACGCAAAGAGCTAGACGCATAGCTCCTTGAGAATTCTCGATTCATGTCTTGTGTTTTACTTTTTCAGTTACATCCCACTTTCCAAGCATCTGAGAGTTCAAGAATAGGGAAGAAAATTGTTCAGTAGAAAGGTTGAAGACATTGGACTACTATTCGGATTGATCAAGAAAATGCAGGCATCTCCCAAACTTTCCTTGCGACTTGGACATCTCTTAAGACTTGGAACATATCTATTTAATTTGATCAAATTTATTACTATAGATATCACTGTAAATGCCCGTTTTACAAAAGAAATTAAAACTCTGATGTTCCTACCCTGGCTACTTTTCTAAATGCATTTCCAACATGAACCCCAAATCAGAAAAGAAACCATGAAAAAAAAAATTTCAAGCCAAACACACAAAAATCAGAAAAAGAGACTAACCTTTGAGAATCTAAAAGCAAAAACTCCAAATCGCATCAACAAATTACGGGATCTTTAAGTGATAACCGCAAAATACCCAAACATTACACTTAATCTCGATGTAAATATCGTTCCTTTTGTAACACCCCAAACCCGGCCTAGACGTTACGACCGGATCTGGCATGTCACATGGAAAGGTTGTTAAAGAAACTTGTGTTCGTTTAAAAATTCCAAAGATTTGGTTCCATTTAAAAATAGAATTTACTTAATGGTTTTCTTGCAAAATGTAGTTAATAACACTAACTATCGAAAACTTGTTTTGTGATACGAACAACCGAAACTAGTGGACTTCAGAATCGTGACCTTTTGAAAATAATGTTTGTAGTTCTAAAAAAATCTCGAGTTTAATTATTTATTACTTGTGATCCATTTGTTAATATTTTGGAAAAAAAAGATTGTTTATATTTTTAGAAAAACTCCACATTTAACATTTCATAATATATAGAATAACCACATTAAAATCCAAAAACCCAAATTAAAATCCCGGAGGCCTTATTACATAACAAATTCCCAAAATAAAAATAAGTTTAGATAAAGAAAACGGAGTTTACGAAAGAAGTAATGCATGGCCACCACAGAGTCCACCTCGGCTCCAAATCCTCAAACTAGGGGTTACCTGCAAAATTAAGCAGAGGGGTGAGTTACGAGAACTCAGTGTGTAATTCCCCTTACAACAATAACTGGGCCTAAGCCCGTAGAAGCAAATTGGGCCTTAGCCCTCCCAGTAACATATTTGGCCGAAGCCCATACGAATCAAATTGGGCCGTAGCCCTAACAACATGGCATATCAACTAGTGAATGTAATGCAACCCAACCCAACCTAGTATTCCATCCTCTACACTCCCCTCCATATGTCCAACCTCAACACACCTGTGGGGATTTCTACAATCAACCCTCCATCCGCTACACTCCTCATTGGCGTCATGTCGATACCATGCCGCTCAAAGTCGATATAATGTGACAGAGTCACTGATATGTGGCTTAGCCATCAAAACAATGTGACAGAGTCACCGATACATGTGGCAGCCGAGCCATCGAAATAATGTGACAGAGCCACCGATATACACCGCCTTTTTAATCAATATCATATCCCAATCCCATGCAACATATAATCATAATGCAATGAATGCAACGTATGTCAATGTAAATCGAACAGTCAGAGTATACATATATCCATGATCAAGTATTTACATGACACAATCAGATGGTAACTAACCTGGCATCTCCATTTATACCCCCCAAGGGTAACTCAACAATAAGGTCGATGTTTCAAATTTTTCAAACAATTCACATACTTATTGTTAATCAAACAAATGATGGTGTGAGAATTACACACCTGATTACGCGAAGGACTAAACTCTCCTAGTCGTTGCTACTCTCACTAGCGGGAATAACCACTATCTGCCTACCCCAAACGGATGTCGGCTCTCTACCACAACCCAGCAAAAAGTCTCGAACCACCGACACAGCACGCCATTTGAACTTAGAAGCAGAGACTACGAGTCCACTCCCCTCAGACTCCTTTAACGCACCCTCCTTGGTTCGGCTAGCACTCGCATCCATGAAAAGAGTCTTGATCAGTACAGTACTTTCAGAGAGAAACGATGGTTGTCAAACAGGGAGATTTGATTATGTCAGAATAAAATGGATAGAGTCTAATTGCAAAGAACTAGAGAGGAACTCCTTACCTTGGTTAACAAGAAGTCGTACCACACCAAGTTTGGCTATGGACTAAACCAAAAGGAACCCTCACGTCGACTGAAGGGATTCAGCTATAGATTTAACCCGAAGCAACCACGCCATGTCAAGAGAAAGACAGAAGAGATTAGCCGTGAACTAACATTAAGAAACAAACATAGCCACTTCTGCTATGACCACATAAGACCGAACGATAAAGAAAGAAACAAAAGAATTTCCATTACCTTACACAAACAAAAATTCGATTGAAGAGAAACCTTCGGCAGATAACTAGCACTTTGCTTCTTAAGGTTCGGCTAAATGGCACAGGATGAAAGAAACGAATTTAGTTGTCACAGGGAGAGATTTGGCTTGAAAAAGAAATGAATAGAGAAGAATGAAAAAGTAAGGAAGAGGAGTTATTGGGCCAAATTCGGCACTTAAAGAGGAGTTAGGGGGGACGGCACAAGCCTATTAAATAGCGATTTTTAATGTTTTTAATTTGTGGATAATAAGCTAATAAAAGGAGGGAGGAAGTGGTGTGATGTAGGACACTTTTGGGTAGGTGTTTTGATAAAGATAAGGAAAAGATGGGAGCTATCTTTAGAAGATTAGTGTTAGTCAAAATTTTGAAGAGTTGGAAAGGAAAGGGGCATTCGGTTTTGGCTTTAGGTGGGTGTGCCGAAATTTGAAGGCATCGTACCCATTTGTTTTTCTTTCATCTCCTATCTTCTCTCCCTCAAAAGAAATCGCCCTTTCCTCTTCACTTTCTTTTCTTTTCTTTCTTCTTCTAGCCGAATCTCTCTGTCTATTCCTTGCCCATCTTTTTAATCCTTTATTCTTTTAAGAGCCGAAAACGCATCAGTATTTCTCTTGTTCATCTTTCCGAGATTTTCTTAAAAGCCGAAATCCCTAGATCTCATCTCCTATGATTACCGAATTCCCTCTGTGGTGTCTATTTGTGTCGAATCTTGAGGAAAACTGAAGGTAAGTGTCGATTCGCGTAATTCAACCTTTTCTGATTTTAGAGACCCTAGCCGAATGGCTATGTGGAAACCGATCTTATGTTTTCTCTCATTTGTCTTTGCATTCCGGATTTGAAGGGGGATTCAATCGCTTAGATTTCTAAGCCGTAGTTCGTGGAGCACTCAATCAGACATTTCCGGATTTCAAGGTAAGGAGATCTGTTAATTTAAAAGTATGAATGTGGGAAAACAGTAACCCTTGGCCGAATATAGGAGAGGCCTTATCTTCGCGTTCTTCCAGCTTTTAAGCAAAGTTGTAGACAGAGGGCAGTAGATTCGATTAGCGAGGGTATCGACATAGAGGGTAGTCTTACACATCAATCGTGTGTAACACTCTCACACCATTTAGATTGCTTGATTAGTATGCATACAAACTCGTTATATTCTCAGATATTACTTAAATGCCGAAATACCTAAGCATGGCTATTGAAAACCCAATAAGGGTAAAGGTGAATCACCAAAGTTAGTGATCTCTCATGCCATTCTAAAGTGAATGTTTCACTAACGAGAAGATATGCTTTATGTATATGCCAACTTCTATGTATGCATGGGGTTGGGTGATTGATGAAAGGGGAAGTGTTCTGTTGTAGTGGCTTCTGCCATGATCTGTTGTAGTGGCTTTTGCCATGATCTGTTGTAGTGGCTTTTGCCATGATCTGTTGTAGTGGCTATTGCCATGATCTGACGATGAGCAGCTATCTATAGCATGACTGCCATCGATGGTGTGTAGCGGTGTGGGTTGATTGTAGAAATCCCCAATGGTGTGATTTGCAGGTAAGGGTTGTGTATAGCGGATGGAAACCTAGAATTGGGTTGGGCTTTGCATATTTTCTGATATATTATACCCCTGTTATCCTGCTCAGGGGCTAAGGCCCAACTGATGGTGCACGAGGGTTGCACATCGAGTCTCGCGACTCAACCTATTATTTAACATCTCTCGTAGCACCTAGTGCATCTGGACCTGTTGGAGAGGAGCGCAAGGTGGCCATGCTAGGGATTATTTTGATTCAGCAAAAGACTTTACTAGTTTAGTTAATTTTAATATTTTTAATTAGTTGGTTTATATTTTATTGTAATAAGGCCACCGATTATTATAATTCTTTTATGTTTTCTTTTGGGTTTTCGGGTTTTTGGACATCTAAAATCCTACGTAAAAGGTTAAACTATGGCATGTACTGAAATGATAAAAATGAAAGGAAAATTCCAGTTTTATAATCATTAAGGCATTAAATAAAATTTATTTCTTTTACAATTTATCAACCTATTAAGTTTTTCCCGTATAAACGCCAAAACTATGTTTTTAAAACAAAACAAAACGCGACCTGTTTTATAAAGTCTTCTTAGTGACATGCCAGATTCGGTCGTGGTGTTTAGGCCGTGTTTGGGGTGTTACAAATTTGTATCAGAGCCAGGTTCAAAACTCAATTTTGGGTTTTTGGGCTCAAAACGTTTTCTAAAGATGTGTTTTGGAAACATGCATGTTTATAAATAGCACATGAGGGTTTTCCTGGAATGGCACCTGCGTCTCCGGCCCAAGTCCACCAGGTAAGTATTCTGCGTCTCTGGCATGGCTTGATGGGCTTTAAGGGACGTAGATTATTTTAGTTAGAGCTTGATGGACCTTAGGCCTAGTTAAACAACTCTCAATTGCATAAGACTTAATCCAACCGAACAAACTCAGAGACAAGTCGCAAGACTAGGGTGTGGCAACAGCATGCGCATGTCTAGGATTGGATCCTAAGAGCACGTACTTAAGTAGTCCTAGTGACTCACCTCCTCTTCGCTGGAATCCTACCTGCAGTGCGAGGACCGCCCACACCCCTAGGCACGAGGATTTGTTGTCGTGCCAAAATCTATAACTAAAACCCGAAAGGGACCAGCCACTCAATTTTGTAAAATCACTAAATTACCCCTGATTTATAAGTGACCAAAACATCCCTGATTTGTAAAATTATCGAAATACCCCAGATTTTAAAATTACCAAAATACCCCCGATTACAAAATTACCAAAATACCCTTCTCTCACGAAGTCACCAAGGAACCCTATTTCAAAAAATTAAGAAAATACCCCTGTAGGATAAATTACGAAAATACCCCTGGGTAGTGGAATAACGAAAATACCCTTAGGTGATGAAGGTAAGTTCGTGGATGCTATTTGTATGTTGATGTGAAATGGTGGAATGTATGTGTATGTAGAACTAGGAGACAAACTTGAGACTGAAACTTGTGGATGTAATTTGAAATTCGAAAGAACTACTCTTAAACTACTATTCATAAGACTGTTCGTGGTTAATCAGTGGAAGAAACCTATTAATTCATAAAATTTCTAATCGATAAACGCCAATCTAAGAATGAGTACAAGGGGTCGAGGACGCCCGCCGCGTGGTCGTGGTAGGGTAGGATGACGGTGTCGTAACCGTGAGGGTCCGCCATGGATCTGAAACGAGATGCCTGCACTACCACCGTGGGAGGAGGAATTTCAGACCGATGGCCGAGATGATGCGGTATCTCGTGCAATGTTGCGGGTCCTCAAAAGAGTTGCTGGGGTAGGCACGGGTGTAGGAGCTCGAAAATCTATGTCAAAACGACTCTGAGCCAACGTAGCGGAGATGTTTAGGGGTGTTTCTGGCGTAGCCCCTAATACAAATGAGTATTGGTTGTGAGGGCAAGTGAGCGTATAATGGATGACCTCGACTTCACCAGAGAGGAGAAGTTGAAGGGGTCGTGTCTCTTCTTCGAGACGAGGCTTATCAGTGGTGGCTCACGGTAAAGGAGGGTACTACCGCAGAAAGGATTGACTGGGATTTCTTTAAGGAATCATTTCAGGGAAAGTACGTTGGGGCCAGCTATGTGGATACATAGAGGAAGGAATTCCTGAATTTGGTGCAAGGACATAAGTCTGTATCTGAATACGAGGCGAAGTTTCTGCGGTTGAGCCGTTACGCTCGAGGGATTGTAGCGACTGACTATGAGCATTGTGTACGGTTCGAGGATGGACTAAGGGATGAGCTAAGGGTATTAGTAGCACCGCAGCGGGAGAGGGACTTTGCAGTTTTGGTTGAGAAAGCTAAGATATCTGAGGAGGTTAAGTGGACCGAGAAACAGAATAAGGATAAGGATAGGAATAGGAATAAGAGGAATTTTGGGCCGTCGGGATCATCTAGAAATTTTCGTAAAAGGCCTAGACTGATGGGCTACTCGTGTTCGACGGGTCGGGACCGGCCATGTCCTTCGTGTGGGAAGGTACATTATGGGGAGTGCAGGAGGAGAACTGGTGGATGTTTCAAGTGTGGATCCATGGATCATATGATAAAGGACTATCCACGTATGATCAAAACCAACTAGACGAGGTTCGATCAGCCGGGAGAGGTGGTCACCAAGATCAAGGGGCCGTGGTCAAGCCAATGGTGGCAATGGCACGAGACACGGCCGTAGAGCACCAGTGGAGGTCCAGTTATGGCCGAGGCGAGGCAACTAGCTTTGGTCTATGCAAAGACTCGCCAAGGGGACGAGGACGCCCAGATGCGAATACCGGCAGTGCACTCTATCATATTATCCTAAGTGTTTCTTTTGGCTTTAGAATTAGAGTTCGTAGAGGAAGCATAGCGGTGAGACTTGGGTAGTATGATTAATAGTTAGTTGGAAATTTCGAGGACGAAATTTCTTTTAAGGGGGTAGAACTGTAACATCCTGAATTAGTGGGCCTGTGCATTTTGGTGTGTGTAGGTTTAATGTGTTAATTTGAGAATTTGAGGTGAAAATTGGGTTGTGTTTAATGAGGCCTTGATTAAATATTCTGCTTAGATACTCTAGGCTTAAAATAAGGTTTTGGTTGTTTAAAATGTCAAATTGGGCTTGTGGTCCCAAAGTAGGGTGGCGCCATAGAGGAGAAAAGGGGGGCGTCAATAGTGGATGGAGAAGGCCCAAGTTTTGGTTGCTTAGAGCCCAAGTTATTGGGCCAAATTCAGCACTTAAAGAGGAGTTAGGGGGGAAGGCACAAGCCTATTAAATAGCGATTTTTAATGTTTTTAATTTGTGGATAATAAGCTGATAAAAGGAGGGAGGAAGTGGTGTAATGTAGGACACTTTTGGGTAGGTGTTTTGATAAAGATAAGAAAAAGATGGGAGCTATCTTTAGAAGATTAGTGTTAGTCGAAATTTTGAAGAGTTGGAAAGGAAAGGGGCATTCAGTTTTGGCTTTAGGTGGGTGTGCCGAAATTTGAAGGCATCATACCCATTTGTTTTTCTTTCTTCTCCTATCTTCTCTCCCTCAAAAGAAATCGCCCTTTCCTCTTCACTTTCTTTTCTTTTCTCTCTTCTTCTAGCCGAATCTCTCTGTCTATTCCTTGCCCATCTTTTTAATCCGTTGTTCTTTTAAGAGCCAAAAATGCATCAGTATTTCTCTTGTTCATCTTTCCGGGATTTTCTTAAAAGCTGAAATCCCTAGATCTCATCTCCTGTGATTGCCGAATTTCCTCTGTGGTGTCTACTTGTGTCGAATCTTGAGGAAAAATGAAGGTAAGTGTCGATTCGCGTAATTCAATCTTTTCCGGTTTTAGAGACCCTAGCCGAATGGCTATGTGGAAACTGATCTTATGTTTTTCTCTCATTTGCTGCATTCTGGGATTTGAAAGGGATTCAATCACTTAGATTTCTAAGCTAGAGTTTAGTAGCACTCGAATCGTATTACTTCCAGGATTTCAAGGTAAGGAGATCTGTTAATTTAAAAGTATAAATACGGGAAAACACTAACCCTTGGCCGAATAAAGGAGAGGCCTTATCTTCGCATTCTTCCGGCTTTTGAGCAAAGTTGTAGACAAAGGGCAGTAGGTTCAATTAGCGAGGGTATCGACATAGAGGGTAGTCTTACACATCAATCAGGTGTGTAACACTCTCACACCATTTAGATTGCTTGATTAGTATGCATACAAACCGTTATATTCAGATATTCTCGTTAAATGCCAAATACCTGCATGGTCATTGAAAACCAAGAAGGGTAAAGGTGAATCACCAGGTTAGTGATCTCTCGTCATTCTAAAGTGAATGTTTCTGCTGAGAAGATATGCTTTATGTGTATGCCAACTTCTATGTATGCATGGGGTTGGGTGCTTGATGAAAGGGGAAGTGTTCTGTTGTAGTGGCTTCTGCCATGATCTGTTGTAATGGCTTTTCCCATGATCTGTTGTAGTGGCTATTGCCATGATCTGACGATGAGCAGCTATCTGCAGCATGACTACCATCGATGGTGTGTAGCGGTGTGGGTTGATTGTAGAAATCCCCAATGGTGTGATTGGCGTGTAAGGGTGGTGTGTAGCGGATGGAAACCTAGGATTGGGTTGGGCTTTGCATATTTTCTGATATATTATACTGCTATCCTGCTCTGTGGGGCTAAGGTCCAATCTGATGGTGCACGAGGGTTGCACACTGAGTCTCGCGACTCACCCTATTATTTAACATCATTCAGGTAGCACCTAGTGTATCGGACCGGGTTGGAGAGGAGCGCAAGGTGGCCATGCGAGGGATTATTTTGATTCAGCAAAAGACTTTACTAGTTTAATTATTTTTAATATTTTTAATTAGTTGGTTTATATTTTATTGTAATATGGCCACCGGTTATTATAATTCTTTTATGTTTTCTTTTGGGTTTTCGGATTTTTGGACATCTAAAATCCTACGTAAAAGGTTAAACTGTGGCATGTACTGAAATGATAAAAATCAAAGGAAAATTCTAGTTTTATATTCATTAAGGCATTAAATAAAATTTATTTCTTTTACAATTTATCAACCTATTAAATTTTTCCCGTATAAACGCCAAAACTATGTTTTTAAAACAAAACAAAACGCGACCTATTTTATAAAGTCTTCTTAGTTACATGCCAGATCCGGTCGTGGTGTTTGGGCCGGGTTTGGGGTGTTACATACCAGTTCCTTCAGCGCCATCCCATATGGGGCGATGGACATCGAAGCTGTTCCTGGCAACATTTCAATGCCAAAATCCACCTCACGATCCGGAGGTAACCCTGGAAGCTCTTTCAGAAAGACGTCCGAGAACTCCTCCACAGTTCTAACATCCCCTACAGACAGTTCTCTGGCCTCCAAAGCACTAATGAAAGCTAAAAATGGCTCACACCCTTTTCGCACCATCCTTTCAGCCTTTAGTGCAGACACCACATTAGACAGGTAATTCCTTCTCTCACCTATCACCAGCACCTCCTCATCCTCGAAAGTCTGCAATATCATGCGTTTAGCAGCACAATCCAAGTTTGCTCGATGCTTAACTAACCAGTCCATACCTAAGATCAGATTAAACTCGCCAAACGGCAACTCCATCAAGTCTGCCGGGAAAACAATCCCTTGCACTTCTAAAGGCATATTACTAAATAGTTTGTTCACTACTACAGATTGTCCTAAAGGGCTAATCACAGTCATTTCCTTAGAAACAATTCCAGATTCTATACCCAAAGTCCCAGACACAGTACTAGCAACATATGAATGTGTAGACCAAATATCTATCAAAGCTATAAAGGGTACACCAAATATAAGGAACGTACCGGTTATGACATCCAGTGCGTCGCCATCCTCTCGCCGCCTAGCCGCATAGACCAATCCAGCCGCCTTTGCATCCAGATTACAAGACCTCTCGCCCGATGCTCCACGCCCCGACCAAATCCATTTCCTCCTCTCGACCGGACCACGACCTCTGGTGGTCACCGACCACCTCTTCCGACTATGCATACCACGACCTACCGATCGCGCCCTAGCTAACTCTTGTGGGATGTTCTCATCGATGATCCATAGATCCACACTTGAAACATCCTCTAGTTCTTCCCTAACACTCCCCCGAATGTAATTTCCCACATCAACCACACAGTTAAGACAAACCAACAGAAACAGGCATCACAACTCGACCCGGCCCGTCAAACTTAGGCCTCTTTTGGACGCCCCCAGCAGATCTTGACGACCCAAAACTCCTCTTATTCCTACCCCTATCCTTATCCCGATTCTGTCTCTCAGACCGCTTCACCTCCTCGGCTATTTTTGCCTTCTCAATCGGAATGGAAAAATCTCTTTTCCGCTGCGGAGCTATCAGTACCCGCAGCTCGTCCCACAGACCATCCTCAAACCGAACACAACGCTCATAATCAGTCGCAACTATTCCTCAAGCGTAACGACTTAAACGCAAAAACTCTGCCTCATATTCGGCCACGGACTTATTTCCCTGGACCAAATTCAGAAATACTTTCCTCTGGGCGTCCACATAACTAGCCCCAACATATTTTCCCTGGAACGTTGTCTTAAAGAAATCCCAGGTAATACGATCCGCTGGAGTACCTTCGCTACCGTGAGCCACCACCGGTATGCCTCATCTCGTAGGGGAGGGACATCGCTCCTTTCAACTTCTTCTCTGCCGCCGCATACCCGTGATCATCCATAATCCACTAAACCGCTCCACCAATATTCCGCTACGCTTTGGGGCCACACCAGATATACCTCTAAATATTTTAGCCCCGCTTGCTCGAAGTCGCCAGAATAGATTTCTCGAGTAATAAGCCGATCCTGTGCTTGCTCCAAAGAACCCGCCTCCGTAACACGCAAAGATAGGTTGAGACAAAGCATCGTCCCCACCAGTTCAGTCTGGAGATCCTTCTCATACTCTTGGTGATGTTGGCACTTCGCCCTCCGGCCCATGTCCTGATTCCAAGGATCCAGCTTCAACACCCCGGCCTTTACCACGGCCGCGTATACCATGTCCACATCCTCTAGCGCTCATGTCTACTGAATCGACTTAATGTGATTAAAAACTTTATGAATTAGTACATCGTTCCACTGTTTATTAATAGATAGCTTATGGAAACAGATTTAAAAGTAGTTTCCGCAAATCGTATTTCTAAAGGTCTCAATCTCTAAAATTGTATCTCTTATAACTAGCAATCACAACACAATAATAATCTTTTCATACAAAGCAACCAATAGTTAGAAGACTTACAGTACGGATTTGGTGCCGGAGACTCGGGTGCCATACTTTCCAAAAAGACCTATATTTTCCTTCAATAATATTTCAAACCAATTTTGGAAAATGTTATCGAACCTATTCCACAGTCGAGTTTTGCAATCGGGCTCTGATACCATTAAATGTAACACCCAAACCCGGCCTAAACGTTATGACTGGATCTGGCATGTCACATGGAAAGGTTGTTAAAGAAACTTGTGTTTGTTTAAAAATTCTGAAGATTTGGTTCCATTTAAAAATAGAATTTACTTAATGGTTTTCTTGCAAAATGTAGTTAATAACACTAACTATCGAAAACTTATTTTGTGATACGAACAACTGAAACTAGTGGACTTCAGAATCGTGACCTTTTGAAAATAATGTTTGTAGTTCTAAGAAAATCCCGAGTTTAATTATTTATTGCTTGTGATCCGTTTGTTAATATTTTGGAAAAAAAGATTGTTTATATTTTTAGAAAAACTCCACATTTAACATTTCATAATATATAGAATAACTGCATTAAAATCCAAAAACCCAAATCAAAATCCCGGAGGCCTTATTACATAAAAAATTCCCAAAATAAAAATAAGTTTAGATAAAGAAAATAGTGTTTACGAAAGAAGTAATGCATGGCCACCACATAGTCCACCTCGGCTCCAAATCCTCAAATTAGGGGTTACCTACAAAATTAAGCAGAGGGGTGAGTTACGAGAACTCAGTGTGTAATTCCCTTTACAACAATAACTGGGCCTAAGCCCACAGAAGCAAATTGGGCCTTAGCCCTCCCAGTAACATATTTGGCCGAAGCCCATACGAATCAAATTGGGCCGTAGCCCTAACAACATGGCATATCAACTAGTGAATGCAATGCAACCCAGCCCAACCTAGTATTCCATCCTCTACACTCCACTCCATATGTCCAACCTCAACACACCTGTGGGGATTTCTACAATCAACCCTCCATCCGCTACACTCCTCATTGGCAGTCATGCTGACAGTCATGCTGCTCAAAGCCGATATAATGTGACAAATTCACCGATATATGTGGCCTAGCCACCGAAACAATGTGACTGAGTCACCGATACATGTGGCACCGAGCCATCGAAATAATGTGACAGAGTCACCGATATACACTACCCCTTTTAATCAATATCATATCCCAATCCCATGCAACATATAATCATAATGCAATGAATGCAACGTATGTCAATGTAAATCGAACACTCAGAGTATACATATATCCATGATCAAGTATTTACATGACACAATCAGATGGTAACTAACCTGGCATCTCCGTTTATACCCCCCCAAGGGTAACTCAACAGCCGTTGCCGATGTTTCAGCTTTCAAACAATTCACATACTTATTGTTAATCAAACAAACGATGGTGTGAGAATTACACACCTGATTACGCGAAGGATTAAACTCTTCTTATCGTTGCTACTCTCACTAGCAGGAATAACCACTATCTGCCTATCCCAAATGAATGTCGACTCTCTACCACAACCCAGCGGAAAGTCTTAAACCGCCGACACAGCACGCCGTTTGAACTTGGGAGTAGAGAGTACGAGTCCACTCCCCTTAGACTCCTTTAACGCACCCTCCTTGGTTCGGCTAGCACTCGCATCCATGAAGAGAGTCTTGATCAGTACAATACTTTCAAAGAGTAACGATGGTTGTCAAACAGGGAGATTTTATTATGGCAGAATAAAACGGATAGAGCCTAATCGCAAAGAACTAGAGAGGAACTCCTTACCTTGGTTAACAAGAAGTCGTACCACACCAAGTTTGGCTATGGACTAAACCAAAAGGAACCCTCACGTCGACTGAAGGGATTCGGCTATAGATTTAACTCGAAGTAACCACGCCATGTCAAGAGAAAGACAGAAGAGATTAGCCGTGAACAAACATTAAGAAACGAACATAGCCACTTCGGCTATGACCATATAAGACCGAAAGATAAAGAAAGAAATGAAAGAATTTCAATTACCTTACACAAACAAAAATCTGATTGAAGAGAAACCTTCGGCAGATAACTAGCACTTTGCTTCTTAAGGTTTGGCTAAATGGCACAGGATGAAGGAAACGAATTTAGTTGTCACAAGGAGAGATTCGACTTGAAAAGAAATGAATAGAGAAGAATGAAAAAGTAAGGAAGAAGAACAAAATTCGGCTATGGTGCACACTCAAGAGAAAATCGATTCAAAAAGACTACAAGGGAGATGTGAAGGAGGAGAGTTGAGGTTCTGTTATGGAGGAGAAAACAAATAATAGGAGATGGAAGAGAGGTTCGACTAAAGGTGCAAAAAAGAAAATGAGGAGGATTCGGCTCTTATCAAGAAATAGAAAAAATCTTCAAACCTTGGAGAGGAGAAGGAGAGGATGGTTTCGGCTAGAAAACAAAATAAAGAGAAGAAAAAGACCGAAAGAAGAACCCCAAAGCACAGATGCCACAAATGCAAAGGAACTAGAAAAGAAACTAAAATGCACAAGTGAATTTTCGGTACCAACCAAAAGAAGAAATTGCACAACACTAAAGTGGTTCGGTTTTGCTATCTCACATCCCCCAAATGTCGACATTCCCTTGCTAAACCCCCTTATAGCCGAAATTCACCTCCCACCTCTCCAACATTCGGCCAACTCTCAACTCACCTCCCCATTTCCTTGATTTTCTCCTAGATTTGCTCCACCAAGTCCTCTTCATCCACCATTTGAATTCATTTGACCAATTCAAACTCTTCCTAGAAGAGTCCAACGCCAACTCCACCACCTTCCCTTCTTGGCACAAAAAGAACTCCCCAAAAAGCCATATGTGGGATTCGAACCCACTCCCCCTTCCATGCTCCCTTGTGATGCCAACAACTAAGCCACACACTCCATTTGTGACATCAAATTACAACAAAACATGCTTAAGGCCTGCATCCACTAGCTCTCCCCCTAACGTGCCCTTAAAACAAAAATTTTACCAAAGCTCTGACTCGAACCTGAGCCTCCCCAAAACCCCCAAACACACCAAAACAACAAGTATAGCTAGCCAAATGCATGAAATAGTGCAAAATGCAGAACCCCAAATTCTAGGATGTTACACCTTTCTAAAAATCTATTTACAGTTCCAAAATTTTTTCTCTCATTCTCTATTTTGGGGTTCAATTTTTTTATATGTAATAAGTAAACATAAAATGATGTCACGTCATTATCAAATAATGTGGTTAAGGAGTCCTCAATAGATTCGGACGTTCGAGAAGAAAGACATTGTGCAAGTTTGTCGAAGAAGCTTGGGAGATTAGAAAAGCACTAGATTTGGCTGAGGACTATAAAGACCAAGTAATTATTAGTGACCTATTCAATTTAGAAATTAGAGATCATTCTTGATTGTGTTGGAAACATTCATTTAGAAAATGATTTTTTTTGAAAAACAAAAAAATTAAAATTTCTAAAACCAATCAGTTGTCATATTTATAGGGACAAAGCCTTTTTACCAAAATCATACTTGTGTTATGGATTAAGCAGTCTAAGTTGTTTCTGAACATTCTACCAAAACGATTGATGAGTCACTAAACTAACTAAAATTACGACAAAGGAAAGCGCACCTATCGAATAATAGTATAGCTATGGTGAGTCGGGAACATCGTATGCACGAGGACTAAAAGTACTAGTAATGACTGTTTTTCTATTATTTAGCCTACAAATTAATGGGATTGATTTGAATCTAAAATTAACTAACTAATTACTAAGAATTCAATAGAGAATGAATTAGGAAAATATTTGAAGAAAACCAGTCAGATAGACAATACCCAGGGAAGAATCCACCTAGACTTCACTTATTATTCTGAATCTGAATTAAATGATTTGTTCACTTGTGCCTTGATCCGTAGAAATCCCTAAATTGTATTAATATCTCTTTCGAGAGTAAGAATAACTGACTCTAGTTTGATTAATCAAAATCTCTTTCTAATTAAAACCCCTATTGTCGCATTAACTCGATCTATGGATTCCCCTATTAGATTTTACTCTAATCCGGTAGATTTATGTCGTGCTCTTTCTAGGATTGCATGCAACTCCACTCAATTATGCTAGATCTACTCTTAAACAGGGACTTTTGCTCCACTGAATAAGCACATTTAACATGAATCAATATCCTGAAAATATCAAAACACAAAAGAAGCTTACATATCAAGTATTTATCATGTAAATTAGAAATTAAATAACAAGATCCATCATAGGTTTCATCTTCCCTAGGTATCTAGGGAATTTAGTTCATAATTTGGAGTGTAATCATATCAAAATTAGAATAACAACAAGACTTAATGAAACCCAATAAAACTTCTAAAGAAGTTGAATGGAGATCTTCAATCTTGAAAGAGATTGATAAACCGTAATATATACATATTTTAATCCCACATTTAGCGTACTTTTGGATGATTTATCCCTTGAATTGTGGAATTTGATGCTCCTAATCCTTTAATTTCATGTTTTATACTTAGGGAAGCATCGGAGGATGAAAATAAAGAGAAACGGGCTAAAAACAGAGCAAATGGCCCAAAGTAGGAAATCAACACGGCCTGGGCCCAAGCCACACAGCCGTGCCCCTTTAGCAGGCTCGACCACGGCCTGGATTCGATTCACACGAGCGTGTTGCATCGGCGTGTCCCTGCCGTGATAAAGAGGAATTTCACTCGGAATAGGGTACTTAGAGGCAAAGAAAGACATTCCAAAAGCCTATATAAACATCCTAAAGGCCAACCTTGAGGGGGGCGTCCAGCTAGGCCAAGGAGCCAAGCCAGAGAGGCAAGAATTGTGGGATTTACTCGAAGAAAGCCAGTTGATTCATCTCAAGAAGCCGAAATCATACTAAAGACGGAGGATCTCTCCTTCAATTCCTTCAGTTTTAGGGTTTTCTTATGTTTTTTTTTATATTTTCTTCTGAGATGTATTCTTTTATGATTATGAACTAAACCCCTCAGATACCTGAGGGGGATGAAACCTAAGACAGATCTTGTTATTGTTTACTGAACTATATGATAAATACTTGATTTGTTCTTAACTATGTGTTCTTAATTCTTGTTTTGATATTTCAGGATATTGATTCAAGTATTGATGTGCTTAGGCAGTGGAGGAATATTCCCTGTTTAAGAGTAGATCTAGCATAGTTAAGCAGAGTTGATCGCAACCCTAGAGATATGATGAGGAAAATTTGTTGGATTAGGATCAAACCTAATATGGGAGTCCATAGATTGAGTTAATGCAATCCTAGGGTTTTTAATTAGAAAGAGGTTTCAATTAATCAACCTAGGGTCAGACGTTAGTAGCCTCGAGAGAGGTATGAATATAAATTAGGGAATCCTACGGATCAAGTCAAGTGAATAAATCGTTTTGTTCAGAGTTAAATAACAAGTGAAGTCTAGGTGGATTCTTCCTCGGGTATTGTCTTAATCAATTGGTTTTTCCCACAAGTATTTTCCCAATTCATTCTCTGTGTCTTATCATCTTTTGTAACACCCCTTACCCGAAACCCTTTGCCGGAATCGAGTACGTGGCATTACTAGACTTGACTATTAACTCGGGGTGTAAAATTTTAAAGCTGTCTAACTACGTCACGCTGACAAAATCGATCATAAATCGAGTTACAAAACTCGAAATTTAGATCTGTAAATTTTTCTTGAAACTAGACTCATATAAATTTTTACCATAATTTTTCCAGAATTTTTCTTGTGGCAAATTAGTACAGTTTATTCATTAAAGTTAGCCTTATTACACTGCTTGACAATTCTGACCTATCTCTACAAAAATACAATTATATCGTAGCACAAATTTTCTATAATGTTTTTGTTTATACCAATGAAAAATAGACTCATTAATGGTTCTAGAAATATAAACCATGCTTCTTAATTATTTTTTTACAATTTTTGAAAATTTTTCCAAAACAGAACAGTGACTCACGAATTCATTCAGAGGAGGTCTCACTAAAACTTAATTCTCTCATAATATATAAATCTTTTGCCTACTCTGTTTCTTTCATGTAAAACTAGACACAATAAGGTTTAATTTCATATTTCATTCACCTTCTAATTCAAGGTATCCTATTTTTGGTGATTTTTCAAAGTCACACCATTTCTGTTACTACAAGCTGTTTCGTTACAATTCATGAAAAACTAACTTCTAACCGAACATGTCCATATACCTAATTCAAGGATACATTTCGTATACATACAATTTCTTATCAAAAACGATTAAACTTCAACTAAGAATGCATAAACATTGCCAATATAAACCAACGTTCATATCAAAAACACAACAAAGATATTTAACCAAAAAAATTTAGCCATATTCGCATGGCTATTATATACAAGAACCTTAAAATTTCATCAAGACAAAGACCAAGTCCTTCCTATACATGCCTTCATTTAAAACCAAAATAAAAAAGTACCCAAAATGTAGATTGATAGTGTGAGCGACTTTCCAAACGATCCCGACGAGCTTGTAGCTTGCACCTAATCTAAAAAAAAAACAGAGAAACACTTCACACGATAAGCTTACTAGCTTAGTAAGTTCTAATTTCATAAAAAAAATATAACGTTTAAAAATCAACGATTTAATTACTACAATTCAACTTGTAGGCTTATACTCGTATTTATTTTCAAACTTTAATTTCATACCCATATAAGCAAGTATGAATTCGTAAGAAAAATATCTCTTTACCCACATGTTCATAATCGAATTACTTATTTATATTCAAATCTTTCGAAACCCAAAATATCATCATGTAATCATAGGTACAACATTTATACACTTAAATGTCAATTACTATACCATGGCATCAATTACACTACCACTCATGTGGCCGAATACCCAGTCATGTATCCACATACTAAAAGACCAAGATACAACATCATGTAATTCATTAGTAAAGCCGAGAACACATATATTAGAACCATATATATATATATATATATATTCCACACTCGTAACGCATGCCAGTTGTAATAAATCACTGATTTACCTTGTCTTATATAAGTAAGAAGTTCATTCCTACTTTACATACTCACCTGAGCAGTTAACTTGATAAGTTTGCTTTAATTCGCCTTGAACACAAATTTCTATTTCTATTTCATAAAATACATCACCGGCATTAAGCCTGCTAGGCATAAAAGCCCGATAAGAATCACCGGCACAAGGCATTGAACCATCAAAACCATTTTATCACTATACGATCTAACAATTCCCCATCACATACTCAACAAAATCACCAACCTAACATACCAATATACATTCGGCCATGGTGAAAAAGAATACTAAAATTCCTCAATTTTTAATATTCAAGATAACCATAATTAATTCTTTGACATGATTTAACTAAAGGACTTACCTCGGTTGTCGATAGTCCGTGCGAATCGGCTATTCGAGAACCTTCGTCTTTCCCCGGTCTAATTCCGTTTTTCTTTGCTCTTGATCTAAAACACATTAAAATTTAGCTCATTTAATTGCATTTCATCTCAATTTAGTCCCAAAACACACAATTGGGCAATTTACCATTTTGCCCCTAATGTTTTCCATTTTTACAATTTGGTCCAATTTACACAAAACACAAAATATGCCAAATTTTCCAACACTATAGCTTGGCCGAATATCCCCCATAGCCATATGTGTCCATGCATGCCATTTATTTTATGTTTTAGTCCTTCAAACTTTTTATTTTTTTCAAATAAATCCCTAGCATCCAATTTCATCACAATTTCAAATTCAAAAGGATGATTTAACATATACTAATTGAAATCTACTATCAAACATTTCAAGTCATGCATATACAACCATAGCCGAATTTAATGTGCCAAAATCTCAAAAATTTCTACATGGGTTGTATAGGATTCAAAGCAACCATTCCAAAAATGCAAAAATTATCAAGAACTAAGCAAAATACATACCCCTAATTAAGCCCCAAAGTGCCGAAATTTCAAGCTCCAACAATGGAGTTTCTTCTTCAAACTTTCGGCCAAGAAGATGAGCAAGATAAGCTTCTCTTTCTTCCCACTTGTTTTTATTATTTTATGCTAAAACAAGCATATATTTTAACATTTTATTAACACACTAATATAACATATAATCATACTAAAATAACATCAAATTTTGTGATTAAAAAGGCCCATTGCCGTCCCTCTTTATAGCACATGGGCTAATTGCCCTTTTAGTACACCCACTTAAAAAGCCACAATCAAATTAGTACCTTTCACTTTAGTACGCAACTTTTACACTTTTCTCGATTAAATCCTTTTTATCAAATTAAGTACTTAAACGATAAAATTTTTCTACGAAACTTTCACACATTTTCATTCACATATAATAGACATGAAATAAATTATTAGAACATTTCTCGGGCTCGGATACGTGGTCCCGAAACCACCGTTCCGATTTGGGTCAAATTTGGTCTGTTACATCTTTAGCTTAGCAGTTAGTTAATTTTAGATTAAACAACAAATCTCTTAATTCTTAGGCTAAATAATAAAAAGAAAGTCAGTATTAGTACTTTTGGTTCCTTTGGGTTCGACATTTCAGTCTTGCCACTAAGCTATACTACTGTCCGATAGGTGCGCTTGCCTCAATCATGGTGATAGTTAGTTTCTAGGCTAGACCACTCATTATATAAATATTAAGACTCTCGACACATGATCAAGCTTTTGGCGCCGTTGTCGGGGAACTAAAATATTAAGAACGCTCAATTTGTATTACTTTAGCCATTTTTATTTTTTGCAATTTACTTTTATTCTGTTTTTAACTTTGCTAATAGTCTTTCTTTTATTTGTTCCTAGCAGGTACCTTTAGTTTATGACTAGAAGAAACCCGTCAGGACCATTGATTTTTGACAGTGAAATAAAACATACCACTCGAAGAAACCGATGAGATGTCACTAAATAATTATCAGTGGTAAGACATGAGGACAATACCTAATAAAGCCGCCAGTGTTTTCAACCTCGACGTAGTAACCATGCTCTCAAATCAGGTAGAACTTTAAAATAAAATAAAATTGATTTTCTGTATGGTTCTACGCAGGTACATCCGGTAATACAGTACGACACAAATGGAGGAAGGGTGAACAACACAGAATATCTATCTTACAACCCTAGCACAGAGAACGAACAAGTCAACTATATGGGTAACTATTCTAGACCTCAAAATAATCTTTACAGTAACACATATAATGCAGGTTGGAGGTACCATCCCAATTTCTCGTGGGGTGGTCAAGGTAATCAAAGACCGCAATTTCCTCAAGGTTTTCAACAACCACCTTACCAACAGGAAAAGAAGCCGAACCTTGAGGAGATGCTAACGAAAATTATCTCGGTGTCAGAAACACGCTTCTAAAACACTGAAACAGTGCTTAAAAATCAGCAAGCATCGATTCAAGGGCTCGAGAATCAAATAGGTCAGCTTGCTAAGCTGATCTCAGAAAGACCACAAGGTATCTTGCCTAGCAACACCGAAATTAACCCAAAAGAGCAACCTCAAGCAATAACTGCTCATGATAGTGAAGGGTTAGATGAACCAAAATTGAAGTAAGAGAATGTGGTAGAGGAAGGTAAGGTTGAGGTAAGCCATGATAAACCAAACCCGGTAATTATAGAGTACCAACCTCGTGTGCCATACCCCAATGCGATAAAGAAAGACCACACAGAGAAACAATTCGGTAAATTTCTTAAACTTCCAAAGAAATTACATATTAATTTGCAATTTCTTGAAGCTCTTTCACAGATGCCAGATGCAAGGAAATTTTCAAAAGAGTTTTTGACAAACAAACGGAAGTTAGATGATACATCGCATGTGGAGCTAAACGTAGTGTGCCCATCAATTTTACGAAATAAACTACCACGTGAGCTCACATTTTGTGTAAGTGACGAAATGATCACTCTTCAGGTTCTTGACACGGCTAGGACATCGGGTATTAAAGGTGGAACCAATCACTTCAAAGTTGGGGACCAGGTACTGGCAGATACAAACGACCCTCGAATAGTCGCTTCAGAGCTTAATACAAACGGTGCACCTCCTTTTACGGTACTTAAGGTCTTTCCATATGGAACGGTCGAGGTAACTCATTCTAATTTCGGCACTTTTAAGGTAAATATTAATCGACTCAAACCATATGTTGATAGAATTGATAGTAAGAAAAAGGAGTTTCGACTCCGTGAACCACCATGGCCATACGAATAACAGGTAGTCTAGCTCAAGACTTTAAACGAGCACTTCTCGGGAGGCAACCCGAGCACTAACCCCGTTAATTTTCATATTTTCGAATTTTAGCATCTAACAAAAAAACTAACCAAATTTTTAGGCGCAGGTTTCCCTACCCACATGGCCTTGCACTTGGGCGTGGCCGTGTGGAAACAGGGCAAAACTTTTCCCCAAAACACGGGCTGCGATAAAACACCACGGCCATACGATTCGGCTGTGGTCGAAACTGAGAAATCTACACGGGCATGCGACACGCCCGTGGGACCTTTGAGTTTATTTATTCTTTTTCCTTTTTCTCTTATTTTCATTTTTTTTAAATTTATTTTCTTTTATCTTTCTCGTCTTTGATTTATATTATTATATTTTGATTACTTTAATTTAGGTTCAAGGGGCTGTTAGCGGACGACCACGCCACCACCGGAGTATCCTCCCCACCTTCACCTCTCTCTAACTTTACCGTTTCTTTTCATTGACTCCATCCAAAATTCAAGAAGTTTTACTTCTCTCCCTATCTTATCATTTTATTACTATATTGCTATTATCTTTCTTTGTACATTGAGGACAATGTACATCTTAAGTGTGGGGGGGTAAAAATTATCGTGAAAAGTGCTTAAATTTTTGCATTATTCTCAAATCCTGAATTATTTCTTATTCTTAAGTAAATTTTCTCATATTACTATTAGAATGAAATTTCTTTTGATTTATGATTCTCATTGATATGTTTTGGATTAAGTCATAGTTAATTGTGCAGTGATGATTTAAACTTTAGGAGAGTAGAGAATCAAGCATGATGAGTTTATTTTCAGAATTAAAAATTTGTTAGGTTGTCTACTGATAAACCGTAAAAGTAACAAATTTTAAATCCTACATTTAGCATACTTTTGGATGATTTATCCCCTGATTTACGTAAAAAAGGTGCTCTTAATCCTTTCTTTTCATGTTTTATACTCAGGAAAGCACCGGAGGATGGAAAGAACGAGAAACGGGCTCAAAACAGACCAAATTGGGCCAAAGTGAAAATCGACTCGGCCTGGACTTGTGTCAACACGGCCGTGTCTCCTTGATAGACTAGAACACGGCCTGATCACAATTTCCACGGGCGCGTCACCTCATTAAAATTCTGAACACGACCTAAAGACGATTCACACGGGCGTGTGCCATGGCCGTGTCCCTGTCGTGGAGAAGAGCAATTTCACTCAGAAAAGGATACTTAGGGGAAAAGAAACACATTCCAAAAGCCTATATAAACACCCTAAGTATAACCTAGAAGGGGGCGGTGAGCTAGGCCAAAGAGTCGAGCCGAAAAGGTCAGATTTGTGGGAAACACTCGAAGATAGCCAGTGGATCAATCTCAAGAAGCCGGAATTCTACTCAAGACGGCGGATCTCTCCTTCAATTCCTTCAAGGGGTTTTAGGGATTTCTTATGTTTTGTTTTATTTTTTCCTCTGAGATGTTTTCTTTTACTATTATGAACTAAACCCTTCAGATACCTGAAGGGGATCAAACTTAGATGAATCTTGTTATCGTTTGCTGAACTATATGATAAATACTTGATTTGTTCTTAATTATGTGTTCTTAATTCTTGTGTTTATATTTTTGGGATATTGATTCAAGTTTGATGTGCTTAGGTGGAGGAGCAAAAGTTCCTGCTTAAGAGTAGATCTAGCATAATTAAGCGGAGTTGATCGCGCGCCTAGAGATAGGGTGACGAGATTTTGCCGGGTTAGGGTGAAACCTAATATAGGAGTCCATAGATCGAGTTAATGCAATTCTAGGGGTTTTAATTAGAAAGAGATTTCAATTAATCAACCTAGGGTTAGACATTATTCGCTTTGAGAGAGGGTTCAATACACATTAGGGAGTCTTACGGATCAAGTCAAGTGAATAAATCGTCTGGTTCAGAGTTAGATAACAAGTGAAGTCTCGGTGGATTCTTCCTAAGGGTATCGTCTTAATCAACTGAGTTTTTTCAACAGTATTTCCCCAATTCATTCTTTTTTTCTTTGTGTCTTTAGCTTAGTAGTTAGTTAAATTTAGATTAAATAACAACTTCACTTATTTTAGGCTAGATAATAAAAAGAAAGTTAGGATTAGTACTTTTGGTTCCTTTGGGTTCGACAATTCGGTCTTGCCTAAGCTATACTGCTGTTCGATAGGTGCACTTGCTTCAATCGTTGATATAGTTAGTTCCAGGTTTGATCATTATAAATTTAAAACTCTGAAATCAACGATCAAGTTTTTAGCACCGTTGCTAGGGAACTAAAATATTAAGAAAGCTCTATTTTTTTTACTTTAGCCATTATTTTCCGCAATTTACTTTTATTTTTATTTTTTTTATTTTGTTTTTAACTTTGCTAAATTTTCTTTCTTTCTTTTCCTAGCTAGTACCTCTAGTTTATGACTAGAAGGAACCCGAGAGGACCACTAGTATACGACAGTGATATTGAAGCTACCGCTCGCAGAATCGCAGAGAAATTAGGCGAGCCCTAAATTACACGTAAAAAGAGCGAGAAGGCGGATCCAATCCTTCAAAGGGATGGACGAGAATAATCCACCACCACAAGATGTGGCGTAAAATAATGCTCGCGTACTATGTATGATTATGCTAAACCTCTTTTAACAGTAGCAGAATCAAGTATTGTTAGGCCTGCTATAGCTGCTAATAATTTTGAATTAAAGCCTAACACTATACAAATGATTCAATAATTTGTTTAATTTGATGGTTTACAGGACGAAGACCCAAATACTCATATAGCTAATTTTTTAGAGTTCTGTGATACCTTCAAAATAAATGGTGTTTCTGATGATGCCATCCGTCTTCGGTTATTTCCCTTTTCATTAAGGAATAAAGCCAAACAGTGGTTAAACTCGTTACCACGAGGGTCAATCACTACATGGGATCAAATGACCGAAAATTTTTTATTAAAATATTTCCCATCGGCCAAAATGACCAAATTACGGAATGATATCTCTTGTTTTGTGAAGATGGATTTAGAGACATTATACGATGCATGGGAGAGATACAAGGATCTCTTGAGAAAGTGTCCGCACCATGGTTTACCTTTGTGGCTCCAAGTCTAAACTTTCTATAATGGTGTAAACCCCTCAACGAGGCAACTAATTGATTCAGCCACCGGTGGAACCCTGAAAACAGAACTCCTGAAGTAGCCTATAAGTTTATTGAAGAGATGTCACCGAATAACTATCGGTGGCGATTACGAGACAAAACCAACAAAATCGGTTGGAGTTTTCACCTGACGCAAAGAACCATGCTATCAACAAAGGTAGAGATGATGAATAAAAAGCTTGATAGTTTGTGTTCTTCGCAGTACATCCAATGAATGCAAATCAGACGCAAGTGGAACTCGTGGCGAATCTTGAGTACCCACCCTACCAACCTAGACAGCAAAGCGAGCAGGATGAACTATATAGGTAATAATTTCAGATCTAATAATAACTCTTATAGTAACACTTATAATCCGTGTTGGAGGAACCACCCAAATTTTTCATGGGAGGTCAAGGAAATCAAGGAAGTCAAAGACAACAACCTCCACAAAATTTCCAAAATCAGCCCTATCCACAGGAAAAGAGGCCGAACCTTGAAGAGATGTCGACAAAATTCATGGCATCCACGGATAACCGTCTCCAAGACACTCAAACCACCCTTAAGAATCAACGAGCATCAATTAACGGGATCGAAAGTCAAGTTGGGGAACTTACTAAGACAGTTGGATAACTTGCAAAGATAATTTCTCGAACGATCCATAAGGGCGCGTCTACCAAGCAACACTTGAGATTAACCCAATGGAGCAAATCCAAGCTATCACGACTCATGATAGTATAGGATAGATGAACCCAATCCAATACAAGAAAATGAGGTAGAAAAGGTAAAGTTAAGGTAACACAAGAAAAGCCAAAATCGGTAATCAAAAAGTACCAACCTCGCATTCCTTATCCTGAAGCGATGAAGAGAGACGATATAGAGGAACAGTTCGGTAAGTTTCTTAAACTTTTAAAGAAATTACATATTAACTTACCGCTACTTGAAGCCCTTTCACAGATGCCAGATACTAGAAAATTTTTAAAAGAGCTTTTGACGAACAAGCGAAGGATAGACGAGGCATCACACGTGGAACTAAACACAATGTGCTCCATAATCTTGCAAAATAAACTACCACAGAAATTAAAAGATCCAGGGACTTTTATGATTCCATGTTTAATTGGTAGTTTACCTATTGATAATGCGTTAGCTAATTTAGGGGCAAGCATAAATGTAATGCTTTATAAATTGTTTAAACAACTAGGTCTAGGGAAACCCAAACAAACTAGGACGAGCATCCAACTAGCTGATAAAACTGTTAGAATTCCTAGGGGTATTATCAAAGATGTTCTTGTAAAAATTGATAAATTCATTTTCCCACTAGATTTTGTTGTCTTAGACATAGATGAGGATAATTCGATTCCCTTAATTTTAGGAAGACCCTTTTTAGCAACTGCTAGAACAAAAATTGATGTTGGCACAGGGAGAACTCATACTTCGTGTAGGTGACGAATCGATCGGGTTTACAAGCTCTTGACTCGGCCAGACAACAATTGATGAAGGTGAGAAAGTAAATTCGGTTGATAACCAAGTTGTTCAACTTTCACCACAGGAAACACCACAAGGTTATAAACCTGAGCCGAATCATGGACCCCATGACAACAAAGAAGAATTACATAAGGAACGAAGCATTAGGGTCGACAAATTAGAAGAGTGGAAAACACAATTCAAAGAAAAACCGGAACCACACGAAATAAAACCGAAGGAGCCCCCAGAAGAGCTCATAGGAACGACAAACCACTTCAAAATAGAAGACCAGGTACTGTTAGATAAAGCAGATCCTCGCCTTATCACATCAGACCTGAACACAAACGAAGAAATTCCTCTTGAGGTACACAATATTTTCCCATATGGAACAGTCGAGGTAAGTAATCCTATTTTTTGTACTTTCAATATAAACACTTTTCGACTTAAACTTTATGAAGGAAATAGAACTGATAGCATGAGGGAAGATTGTAATATCCAGAAATTGGGCGTGTGCATTTTGGTTAATTACATGAAATAGCATGCCTTTGTGTGTTATAATGTGTTTTATGAATTTTGAGAACTTTAGAGGGTAGATAAATGCCTTAGAAAATATTAAGTTTTAAGTTTAAAAGAGGGAACTGAAGCAAAGTGGCCTTATGAGAAATTGTAGGGAAAAGTAGACACTAAAGAGGGCTTGGTAAAGTGGCTTGAAGGTGCCACTTAGGGCCTCGGTGGTGACGCTATATGGAAGGTGTAAGGGCTGGGGTTCGAGCCACGGGAAGCAAAATAAAAGAGTTTTATTTTGGCTGCAAGAGGGAGCAGTAGTGGACGGCATTAAGGCACTAAAGGGATGAGTTTAATACTTTTTGAAATTCGGCTAGATAAGGGGAAATGATGGATTAATTTTATTATTTTAAATGGGGTGATAAGAGAAAAATAAGGGATTAGATGAGGGGAAGGAGTTGGCATATGGGACTTTAGGGGAAAAATTCGGCCATTCAAGGGAAGCAAGGTGCCGAATTTATTTAGTGTAGCTATAGGCATCTTTTGTGATTTTTCTCCTCCAAAGCTCCATTCCCTTTCTCTCTTCTTTTGTGAAATAGAAAAGCGAAAACCTCTCAAAACTTAGTTTCCTTCTTCTCCATCTTATCACGATTCAATCATCTTCAAAAGCCGAATCTCCTGTTTGGTGCCCATAACCGATTGCATCTTTTAGAGAAGGGAGCCGATTCTTTCTTTTTCAAAAGTTGGAATTTGGGTGATCAACAAGTACTCCTAGCCGAATATTTCTATGGGTTTTGGTAAAGGTACCGTCGACTACAACATTAAGGGTAACGATTCGATTGTTGTCATATTATTTCCTTTCCTTAAAGCCGAAATCAAAACTCATACACCATTAATAATCTTTGGCCGAATCATTGAAGGAGAATCTCGGGATTTCTGTTAAGTCGACTACAATAGAAGATCATTCGGGATTTCAGATCTAAGGTAAGTCATGTATTCGGCCAAGGGCCCTTTATTAAGATTAAATGCTAGAGTTAGATCTAACACATGCCATAGTGACTTCGACAGATACCCAACCAAATAGCACTTTTCGGGATTTGAGATCGCAAAGGTAAGTACATATGTGCATTCAGCCAAAGCCATACTTAGAGATTTCGATTTGTTTCTTAAATGTATAAAAGTCGAAACTAAATTATGTAGTGATTGAGTGTTAGCCGATTGCAAGGGAGAAAACACTACAAAATTTCGGGATTTTGTTAGTAATCAATCGGCTGCAAGGTAAGAAGTTGGTTACGCTAATCCTTCGGGATTTTGTCATATAGCCGAATAGGCTTTTGCTAAACATTAAGCGATTGACTAAATGTAGGAACTTGAGATCTAAATCAGTAGATCGGGTTTTCGGGATTTCGGTAAAGCGATAATACCAGGTGTGTAGCCCTACCCTAAGTTTTAATAGATTTATGGTGCTGTTTTAATGCATGTGTTATTAAGAATGTGAAATTATGGCTAAGGTACCATGCAATGGTACTAAGTACTCAGGTACGTAAAACTGCTCCTTCTATGAGTACGATATGATAAATATCTGTATGGCACATATGTGAAACTATAAGAATGTGAATAAAGAATATGGCATGATATTGCATGTTTTGTATGACATGGGCTTATGGGTTATATGGAAAGGGGAAGTGATTGGTGGTTTTATACCCCAATATATGAATGTGGTGACTTCGGTCACATAATTTGAATGTGGTGACTTATGTCACAAAGTATATTATCCGGTGGCTATGCCACAATATATAAGGGCGATGAGCACGTCGTCTGCAGCGACTGCCTTCGATGATGTGTAGCGGATGGAGTGTTAACTTAGTAGTCCCCACGGTGTGATGGTTGGTACGGGTGATGTGTAGCGGATGACATCTAGGTTTGGGTTCGGGAATGCATCATTATTTGTAAATTGTGATATGTATATGTATGATCTGATATGCCTGAATCATTAGGGCTTAGTGTGGTTGCTATACACTGAGTCTGTTTGACTCACCCCGTTGTGGGATATTTTTTCAGGTGACGCTCAGTGATGGACCGGGTCGGCAGGAGCTTAGTGGTGGCCATGCTCAGGACAAAGATTATTTTCAATTTGGACTCTCCATTTTCTTATAAGTATTTTGAATTTATTCGGTTTTTATTTTAATGTAATAAGGCTATAGTATGAACTGTTTACGCAAGCATTTTAATTATTTTGGTACGATACATATTTTATTAAATTAACGCTTAAGTAATTTTTTTTTAAAACAAACGCTAAATATTTTGACACCTAAACGGAAATGATTTTCAACTGAACCCAACACAAATTAAGTTTTCACCAAAATCACCCAAAGTTTTCCAAAGAAGCAAACAAATTTTTAACTGCTTTACTCGAGAAACATACCGGATCCGGTCAAGGCTCGTGGGCCGGGTTTGGGGTGTTTCAAAGATATTCAAATTTTCAAACCACCCTGATGATGCGAGTGAGAGGTAAGTCTAGCTTAAGACTATAAATGAGCGCTTCTCGGGAGGCAACCCGAGCACTAACCCTAATTACCTTCGTATTTGTTTTCATTTTATTTTCTTCTCTTCTCTTAGTTTTAAACACCTAGTTTCAAACTAACCAAAAGTGTAGATTTCCAGCCCACACGGCCTTGCACACGACCTTGGCCGTGGCCGTGTGGAGGTACAGAATCTCCATACTGACAATGGCAGAAGAGGTACAAGTCAGAAAGAATCAAATCTTCAAGTCACGGACTCCAGCCACCACCCCACGGGCACTGAAAAAATGCCACGGCCGTGCGATGCGACCGTGGACGACACTGACTTATCACCAACGGGCGTGGCAATCTGTAAAATGGGCGTGGGAGACATGAACGACGCCCATCACGACTGTGCTATGCGGCCGTGGTCGACACTGGTAGTTTACACACGAACGTGGCAACCAGAACATGGGCGTGGGAGAAACGATACGATGCATAACACGGCCGTGCGAGGCGGCCGTGTAAATCAACACGCCCATGGTACACGGGCTTGGGATTGCCCCAGGCCTGAAAATCTATTTAAACCCCCTCCCATCTCTTCCCTTACTCACTTTCCTACTCCCCATCCCCTTTATTCTATCCCATTATTCAGACCTCCCCCTACTTTTCTTCCCCAATACATTCCCAAAACCCTTGAGCTACACCAAATGCCAAGAAGCGGAAGGAATCAAGCATAGTCTCCTGAGAGACCGATCTATATAAGTTCATGCTTGGTCGCTTCAATCATTCGGATTTGAGCCAAGGATATTTGAGGCCATTTAGTTTTTATTTTGTTTTTCTCTTTTGCTTCAATTTCCTTATCTTTACATCTCTTCTGCTTAATTTAACTTATTTTATTTTAGTTTCTTGGTTTTAGGTTCTTCAGGCTGCTTGGGAATCACACCACGACCACCACCATATCCACAGCCTTAGAAATCACACCCACCTCGCGAACCATCCAACAATAAGGACCCCTCAGTCCATCCATCTTTTCTTTTAATTTTATTTTACTTTCTGTTTTCTTTCTCTTTCTCTTTCTTGTCTTTAATTATATATTTAGTTTATTTTAAATGTGTCTTAATAATTCCTGGCTAATCCTCCATGAGCTACCCAATTTCTTCATCTAGCACAGAGCTCGTTAGTAACTGCCACAACAAAAGACGACACCTCCAACGTATCTTTCACCTCCAATCCAAGGATGTCATCCATAATTCAGGAAGTTTCACTTTTCCCCATATCTTATGATTTTATTATTATCATGCTATTATCTATCTTTGTACATTGAGGGCAAAGTACATCTTAAGTGTGGGGGGTGAATCTTAAGGATTCCAAACTTCTTGCATTATTCTCAAATCCTTGAATTATGCCTTGTCTTAAAGTAAATTTCTCATATTATCATTAGAATGAAATTTCCATGATTTATGATTTTTATTGATATGTCTTAGATTAAGTCATTGATAATTGTGCATTGATAATTAAATTCTAAGATACTAGAGAATCAAGCATGATAAGTCTAGTTTTTTTTTAGAAATGAAAAATTTTTCTAGGTTGTCTACCTGAATTTGAATATTGCTTTGAAGTTTGAAATTTACGAGGTTGATATCAAAATACCCATAATTTTTGTGAGATTTTGAGCCTTATAAGAGCATATATCCTTTTTCATGCTCACTTTTTGATTATGAGTGTTTCAACATTGAACTGTTATTCTAGAACTTGCCTCGATTATACATGTTGAGACCACATCTTTGATTTGATATACAGAAATGATAAAGGCACCTAGGATTTAACCCACTTACTCCATAAAAAGCCTACCTTCATAATTAACCCCTAGTGAACCCCTTTAATCCTAAAAACCCTTTTTATTGACTCACCCACTAATATTAACCCAAAACTGAAACACCCCAAACCCGGCCCACGAGCCCAGACCGGATCTGGTATGTTCCTAGAGTAGAACGTTTTAATTTCATGTTTATTACTTGGAAAATTTGGGGTGGTTTTATAAAAATACCGAGTTGTTTTAGGGTTAATCTTTAATTCGAAAATCGTTTGTGTAGGTGTCTAAACATTTAAAATTTATTTTTTTAGTAAACCATTTAACCTTGATTTAACCTTAATCGAATTGTAATAAAATCAAATAAAAATGCATGCATAAACAGTTTCATACTAGTGGCCTTATTACATCAAAGCAAACCCAAAATAAATTCAAATACTAGAAACAATAAACAGTCCAACATAAAATAAATTGCAATGTTTGAGCATGGCCACCATCGTGCTCTTGCCAACCCGGTCCATCATTTGGCGTCACTGAAAAATATTCCCAAGCGGAGTGAGTCAAACAGACTCAATGTGTAGCCAACACTAAATCCCAATAGTTTTAGGCAAAACAAATTCATACATGTACATATAGTTAAATAAATATAATGATGCAAACCCAACCCAAACCTAGTTACCATCTGCTACACATCACGTATCAACCAACTTTGCAGTAGGGACTACTAAGTCAACCCTCCATCCGCTACACATCATCGAAAGCGTTCAGCTGCGATCGACGTGCTCATCGCCCTTATAAATTTGTGGCATAGCCATAGATAATATATTTTTGTGTCATGAGACACCACATTCGAATAACGTGGACCAAGTCACCACATTCGAATATTGTGACCGAAGCCACCACATTCATATATTGGGGTATATAACCACCAATCACTTCCCCTTTCCATATAACCCATATGCCCATGCCATACAAAACATGCAATACCATGCCATATTCTTTATTCACATTCTTATAGTTTCCCATGTGTGCCATAACAGATCATATTATACTCATAGTAGGAGTAGGAAAACGTACCTGAGTACTTTGTACCATTGCATGGTACCTTAGCCACATTTTACATATTCTTATTACGCATTTATTAACACATAGCCATAAATCTATTAAGGCTTGGAGTGGGGTACACACCTGTTATACTTAGCGAGTTTATAGAAATCCCGGACAACCAGATCTAGCGCTTTAGATCTTTAATTCCTATATTCGGCCAACCCTAAATGTGTTAGTAAAAGCCATTCGGCTAACACTCAATCACTTCATAAGTTAGTTTCGGCTTTTAAACATTTAAGAAACAGATCGAAATCCCTAACTATGGCCTTGGCCGAATGTACATATGTACTTACCTTGCGAATCTTAAATCCCGAAAAGTGCTACTTGGTTATGAAGGTGTCGAAATCCTACAGAGCACATGTTAGATCCAGTTCTAACATTAAATCACAATAAGTGGCCCTTTGCTGAATATCACATAACTCACCTTGGATATTGAAATCTCGAAACCTCCTTATAGTCGACTAGAGACGAATCCCAAAATCTCCTTCAGTGTTTCGGCCACAAGGTAATAATGGAATCAGTCCTTAACTTTCGGCTAAATAAAAAGAAATAGAAAATTGAATGGCACTTGGTATTACCCTTAATGTTGAAGTCGATAGTATTCCTTCCTGACACCACTTGAGAGATTCGGCTATAGGCTATGTAATGCTCAACAAGTTTCGGCTTTTGAAAATTATGAAAAGGAAAAGAGGAGGATTGATAATGGGGATTCAGCTTCAATGGAAGAGTATGGGACTTGGGGAGGAATCGGCAATGGTGATCTCTAAGGAGAAGAAGATTTCAGCTAGCAAAGAGAACTTTGGGAGAAGAAGAGAAGTAAAATTCGGCCAAGAAAGGGATGAGAGAATAAAAAGAAAACAAAAGAAAAAGTTGAATATCTGTGATAATTTATTGCTACACTAGCTTATCCTTGTTATTCTCCTATTTTCCTCTTCTCTTACTTATTCAAAATAGTTCAAAAATAAATCAGCATTTATCCAACGCTTTAGCCAAATTTTAAAAAGAATTCAACCTCCCCTTAAACTCCTCCCACAGTCCCCTTGCCATCCATCACCTCTTCCCTTTGGCGCAAAAATAAAAAAGCTTTATTTAGCTTCCCATGCGACTCGATCCTAGGCCCTTCCTCATAGCCCATGGCGTCATTTCCAGAGGCCCTAAGTGGCACCTCCAAGCCACTTTTCCAAGCCCAATTTCATGTCACATTTCCTCTATAGATTTTCTTAAGACCACCTTGCCTTAGTTCCCCTTTTTAAACTTTAAAACTTAATATTTCTAAGGCATTTCTTTACACACTAAGGTTCACAAAATTCACAAAATTCATAGAACACATTCACTGTTCACATAGACATGCTATTCCATATAATTAAACAAAATGCATAGGCCACAATTCCCGGGATATTACAGTTCTAGCCCCTTAAAATAATTTCGACCTCGAAATTACCTGGGTAAAACAAGTGAGGGTATTGCTGTCGCATTGCCTCTTCTGGCTCCCACGAAGCTTCCTCCGATCCATGATTGCGCCATAACACTTTGACTAAAGTAACTGACTTTCTCCGTAACACTTTCACATCGCGTTCTAGAATCTGAATTGGCTCTTCCTCATAAGACAAATCCGGCCTTAGCTCCACCTCTTCAACCGGAACTACATGAGATGGATCCGAACGATAACGACGTAGCATGGACACATGGAATATGTCGTGTATCTGCTTCAATTCCGAAGGCAACTCTAACTGGTATGCCACCGGTCCAACTCGCCTAAATACCTGATATGGTCCTATAAACCTCGGACTTAACTTCCCTTTGCGACCAAATCTCATCACCTTCTTCCAAGGCGCATGCCTAAGAAACACTTGATCTCCTACATCAAATTCTATTTCCTTCCTCTTAAGATCTGCGTCACTTACGCACGCTTCGCCGATGCTTCCTCCAATCGTGCCCGAATTACCTCAACTTTCTCTTGATTACGCCACAATCTGGACCCAAAACTCGTCGTTCCCCTAATTACTCCCAACACGTCGATTGTGCGACACTTTCCGTCCATCTGACACTTTATACGGTGCCATTCGAATACTAGCTTGATAGCCGTTGTTGTATGCAAATTCCGCTAACGGCAAATATTCTTCCCAACTTCCTCTCTCAAGTCTATCACACAGCCTCTCAAGATATCTTCCAACACTTGGATTACTCGCTCGCATCGCCTACCCGATTGTGGATGAAAAGTCGTAGTGAAATCCAATTTAGTGCCTAAAGCTTGATGTAGAGCCTTCCAAAACCGAGACGTAAACCTTGGATCCCTATCTGAGATAATTGACACTGGCACTCCATACAACCTCACAATTTCCGCCACATATAACTTTGCTAACTTCTGCAAAGAATAATCCACCTACCGGAATGAAGTGCGCGGACTTGGTCAACCGGTCCACTATCACCCATACCGAGTCCTTCTTAGTAGGCGTAAGGGGAAACCCACTAACGAAGTCCATGGTAATTCTCTCCCACTTCCACTGTGGAATCATTATCGGTTGAAGCAATCCTGACGGAACTTGGTGTTCAAATTTAACTTGCTAACACGTTAAGCACTTGCCACAAATTCTCAGAACTTCCTTCTTGCACTGTGCCACCAAAACTGCTCCCTTAGATCCTCTGCACAATTTAGTACCTCCGGGATGCATAGCATATGGGCTACCATGCGATTCCTAAAGAATCCTCCGCCTTAACTCCTTGTTCCTCGGCATACGCACCTTACCCTTAAAACACAACACTCCTTCTTCGTTATTAATACCATAATCTTCCAACTCTCCACTCTTGCACTTGCCGCAACTTAGCATAAGTCCTCATCCACTAACCGACTTTCCTTTACCTTATTCACCATGACGGCTTCACTTGCAACTCGCCACAGAGACTTCCATCGCCATACAAGCTCGGATGTGCAAACATTGCCCTCGATCCGACACCTCTTTCCGACTTAAGGCATCCGCCACTACATTTGCCTTGCCCGGATGATACTCTATGGAACAATCATAATCCTTCAGTAATTCCACCCACCTTCGCTGTCTCAAGTTCAACTCCTTCTGAGTCAACAGATACTTAAGACTCTTGTGGTCCGTGTAGATAACTAACTTTTCTCCATAAAGGTAGTGCCTCCACACCTTAAGAGCAAAGACCACTGCCGCCAGTTCCAAGTCATGCGTCGGGTAGTTAACCTCGTGAAGCCTTAGTTGTCGAGACGCATAAGCTACCACCTTCCCGTCTTGTATCAGTATGCAACCCAAGCCTGTATGGGAAGCGTCACAATACACCTCAAAATCCTTTCCTGCCTCAGGTTGAATCAAAATCGGAGCTTCAGTCAAAACCCTTTTAAGCTTCTCAAAGCTCTCCTGTTGCTTATCTGTCCAAACGAAAGGTACCTCCTTTCTCAACAGCTTTGTAAAGGTGCGGCTATTGAAGAAAATCCTTCCACAAACCTTCTGTAGTAGCCTGCCAATCCCAAGAAACTACGAACCTCAGCTATAGACTTAGGTGGTTTCCAATCTAGTACTGCCTCAATCTTCTTAGGATCAACCCTTATCCCTTCTGCAGACACCACATGCCCTAAGAATGCAACCTCCTTAAGCCAAAACTCACACTTACTGAATTTGGCATAGAGCTTTTTCTCCCTTAATACTTGCAACACTTTCCGGAGATGCTCGTCATGTTCTTCCTCAGACTTGGAGTATACTAGGATATCGTCGATGAATACAACGACGAACCGATCCAAGTAGGGTTGAAAAACCCGGTTCATCATATCCATAAAAGCGGCTGGGGCGTTCGTCAACCCAAACGGCATTACTACGAACTCATAGTGTCCGTATCTTGTTCGAAAGGCTATCTTATGGATATCTGCTTCCTTCACCTTAAGCTGATGATATCCAGACCTTAAATCTATCTTCGAGAATAAAGCTGCCCTCTTAAGCTGATCGAACAAGTCGTCTATCCTAGGCAAAGGGTACTTGTTCTTGATGGTCAGCTTATTCAGCTGACGATAATCTATGCACATACGCATAGTCCCATCTTTCTTCTTCACAAACAAGACCGGTGCTCCCCATGGAGACACACTGGGTCGAATGAACCCACGATCAAGCAAATCTTGGATTTGAGCCTTGAGCTCAACCAACTCCTTCTGCGTGCCATTCTATACGGAGCGATAGATACTAGAGCCGCCCGAGCAACAAATCAATTCCAAACTCCACCTCCCTGTCCGGGGGTATTCCAGGTAACTCCTCCGGAAAGACATCCACAAACTCCTTTACTATTCTAACTCCACTAACACCCTCTTCATTTGCATCCAACGCACTGACGAAAGTCAAAAATGCCTTGCACCCTTTTCGAACCATCTTATCGACTTCCGGTCTTTGAAACTACGTTAGACAAGTAGTTTCTTCTTTCTCCTATCATAATTATCGCCTCATCCTCCCATTGCTTTTAACTCCATTCGTTTAGCTACACAATCCAATATAGCTCAGTGTTCTACAAGCCGACCCATGCCAAGTATGAGGTCAAATTCTCCAAGGGTAGTTCCATTAAGTCGGTAGGGAAAATCACTCCTTGAATCTCTAGAGGTACACTCGAAAGATCTTATTCACCACTACGCTTTGACCTAGTGGGCTCACTCTGATCATCTCCTTACTAGAAAGTTCAGAGTCTATGCCTAGTGTTTCAACTACACTACTAGCAACATAAGAATGGGTCGAGCCCACATCAATCAAAGCAAAATAAGGCTTGCCGAGATATAAGGAACGCATGGATTATGACGTCCGGTGCGTCTCCGTCCTCCCTTCGACGAGAGCCGCGCCACACTAGACCCTACTGTCTTGCCTCTCGCATTACCAACACCTCTCGCTAGGTGTTCCACGTCCTCTTCCAAAACCATTACCTCGCCATTCGGACCACGACCTCGCCGAGGTCAGTCCCACCTCTACCCGGCTGATTACCATTACGCCTGTTGGTCTACCGTCTATTTTTATCTGACAAGCCCTTAATCATGTGGTCCTTAGACCCACACTTAAAACAACCTCCGTTTTCTTCCAACACTCTCCTAAGTGCTTTTTCCCACACTCATCACAAGTACGACATCGCCTCCAAAGAGCAACTTGCGACCTCGCACCCCATCAACTCTAGGCCTCTTCTCACGCATTTCTAGATGACCCAGCTGGTCCAACTCATCTTTTCTGCCTATTCTGATCAGAGTTCTATCTTACAGAGTCCTTAACTCCTTCGGCTACCTTAGCCTTCTCTACTAGCACAGCAAATTCTCGCTCCTGCTGTGGAGCTATCAACAACCTTAGGTCATCCCTCAGCCCGTCCTCAAACCGGACACACCGTTCATGCTCCGTAGCCACTATCCCTCGAGCATACCGACTCAGCCTTAAGAATTCATCCTCGTACTCCGCTACGGACTTATTCCCTTGAACCAGCCCCAAAAATGCTTTCCTCTGCGCATCAACATAATATGTACCAACATACTTCTTCTGATACGCCGTCTTGACATACTCCCAAGTAAGATCCTCCGCTATGGCACCATCCCGAACTTTGAGCCACCATTGATAATAGGCTTCGTCGCGGAGTAATGCCACCATCCTTTTAGTTTCTCCTCGGGGTCGATCCAACTCATCCATAATTCGTTCGGTTGCCTCCAACCAATACTCACCAGATCTTGGTGCCACACGGTCGACCAAAGACGAACACCTCACCCCATTGGTTCGGAGTTGCTCGCATGATTTCCGAGCTCCCATATTTCCTCCCGCTCCAAACCCACCATTTCAAGAACTCGCAAAGATTGCTGCGATCATCGCATCATCCCCGTCGATCTTACCGCTCAACGCCAAAGAACCGGGTGGTGGTGGTGCTTTGGTACCTCATTTTCGGACCCTTGTCCGGACCTAACGGGTCGACGTCATCCTATTCTGCCTCTACCACGCCCCCGCACATTACGACCACGTCCCCTAGAACTCATGTCTACGATCGCGCTTTAGTCTGGTTAAGAAATTTTTATGCATTAGTATTTTGTTCCACTGATTATCCGCGAAGAAATTCTATGAAAGAAGTTTAGAAGTAGTTCTTTCGATCGATCAAAGTTTCAAGTCTTCTATCCTAATTTAAATGAGCACATTCATTCAACACACATTCACCATTCAAACATTTTCGTCCTATTCCTATCCCAGGGGTATTTTTGTCATTTCACCTACAGGGGTATTTTGGTAATAAATCAGGGTCAATTTAAAAATTTGTAAATCAGGGGTAATTTCGTAAATTTTCCAATTTAGGGTTCCTTGGGGATTTTAAGAAATAAGGGTATTTCGGTAATTTTTTTTCCAAACTAGGGTGGTTGGTCCCTTTCGGGTTTTAATTATAGGGTTTAGCCCATCAACGAGTCCTCATAACTAGGGTGAATAGTCACCACGCACTGGGTAGGATTCCAAATGAGAGGAGGTGAGTCGCTAGGACCGCTTAAATACCAAGCTCTCCTTGAATCCACTCCTAGGCATGCGTCGCCTATTGCCACACCCTAACTCGACTAAGGTGAATAAATCACTACGCACCAAGTAGGATTCCAAATAAGAGGAGGTGAGTCACTAGGACTCGCTAAGTACCAAGCTCTTCCGGATCCAATCCTAGACATGCGCATTTACTGCGGTTACCACACCCTAGTCTTGTGGCTCGTTAACGGGTTTGTTTAGTGAAATTAAGTCTTATAAAAGTTTAAGAAGTGGTTTAAACTAAGCCTATAGTCCATCGAGTCTATTTAAACTAGTCTACGTCCGTAAAGCCCATAAAGCCCACATGTATATCACACAATGGTTTAGGTACTTACCCGGAGGACTTGGTGCCTGAGACTTAGGTGCCATCTTAGAGCTAATGAGACTGTTATCCTTTAAAAGCCCATTTTTAGAAAATGTTTTAGAGCCCAAAAACCCCAGAGCCGAGTTTTGAACCGGGCTCTGATACCAAACTGAAACACCCCAAACTCGGCCCACGAGCCCAGACCGGATCTGGTATGTTCCTCGAGTAGAACGTTTTAATTTCATGTTTATTACTTGGAAAATTTGGGGTGGTTTTATAAAAAATACCGAGCTGTTTTGGGGTTAATCTTTAATTCAAAAATCGTTTGTGTAGGTGTCTAAACATTTAAAATTTATTTTTTAGTAAACCATTTAACCTTGATTTAACCTTAATCGAATTGTAATAAAATCAAATAAAAATGCATGCATAAACAGTTTCATACTAGTGGCCTTATTACATCAAAGCAAACCCAAAATAAATTCGAAATACTAGAAACAATAAACAGTCCAAAATAAAATAAATTTTGTGCTGAGCATGGCCACCATCAGGCTCCTCACGACCCGGTCCATCACCGAAAGTCCACTGAAAAATATTCCCCAATGGGGTGAGTCAAACAGACTCAATGTGTAACCAACACTAAATCCCAATAGTTTTAGGCAAAACAAATTCATACATGTACATATAGTTAAATAAATATAATGATGCAAACCCGAACCCAAACCTAGTTACCATCCGCTACACATCACCCGTACTAACTCGCACACCGTGGGGACTACTAAGTCAACCCTCCATCTCGCTACACATCATCGGCTGCGCCATCGCAAATGACGTGTGCTCATCGCCCTTATAAATTTGTGGCATAGCCACCAGATAATATATGTTTGTGTCATGAGACACCACATTCAGATAACGTGACCAAAGTCACCACATTTAGATATTGTGACCGAAGCCACCACATTCATATATTGGGGTATATAACCACCAATCACTTCCCCTTTCCATATAACCCATATGCCCATGCCATACAAAACATGCAATACAATGCCATATTCTTTATTCACATTCTTATAGTTTCCCATGTGTGCCATAACAGATCATATTATACTCATAGTAGGAGTAGGAAAACGTACCTGAGTACTTTGTACCATTGCATGGTACCTTAGCCACATTTTACGTATTCTTATTACACATTTATTAACACATAGCCATAAATCTATTAAGGCTTAGAGTGGGGTACACACCTGTTATACTTAGCGAGTTTATAGAAATCCCGGACAACCCGATCTAGCGCTTTAGATCTTTAATTCCTATATTCGTCTAACCCTAAATGTGTTAGTAAAAGCCATTCAGCTAACACTCAATCACTTCATAAGTTAGTTTCGGCTTTTAAACATTTAAGAAACAGATCGAAATCCCTAACTATGGCCTTGGCCGAATGTACATATGTACTTACCTTGCGAATCTTAAATCCCGAAAAGTGTTACTTGGTTATGAAGGTGTCGAAATCCTACAGAGCACATGTTAGATCCAGTTCTAACATTAAATCACAATAAGTGGCCCTTTGCCTTAGAATATCACATAACTCACCTTGGATAATGAAATCCTGAAACCTCTTTATAGTCGACTAGAGATTTAATCCCAAATCTCCTTCAGAGTTTCTACCACAAGGTAATAATGGAATCACCCTTAACTTTCTGGCTAAATAAAAAGAAATAGAAAATCGAATGGCACTTGGTCTTACCCTTAATGTTGAAGTCGACAAAGATTCCTTCCCGACACCACTTGAGAGATTCGGCTATAGGCTATGTAATGCTCAACAAGTTTCGGCTTTTGAAAATTATGAAAAGGAAAAGAGGAGGATTGATAATGGGGATTCGGCTTCAATGGAAGAGTGTGGGACTTGGGGAGGAATCGGCAATGGTGATCGTTAAGGAGAAGAAGATTTCGGCTAGCAAAGAGAACTTTGGGAAAAGAAGAGAAGTAAAATTCGGCCAAGAAAGGGATGAGAGAATAAAAAGAAAACAAAAGAAAAAGTTGAATATCTGCTGATAATTTCGGCTACACTAGCTTATCCTTGTTATTCTCCTAGTTTTCCTCTTCTCTTACTTATTCAAAATAGTTCAAAAATAAATCAGCATTTATCCACTGCTTTAGACAAAATTTTAAAAAGAATTCAACCTCCCCTTAAACTCCTCCCACAGTCTCCCCTTGCCGTCCATCACCTCTTTCCTTTGGCGCAAAAATAAAAGCTTTATTTAGCTTCCCATGCGACTCGATCCTAGGCCCTTCCTCATAGCCCATGGCGTCATTTCCAGAGGCCCTAAGTGGCACCTCCAAGCCACTTTTCCAAGCCCAATTTCATGTCACATTTCCTCTATAAATTTTCTTAAGACCACCTTGCCTTAGTTCCCATTTTTAAACTTTAAAACTTAATATTTCTAAGGCATTTCTTTACACACTAAGGTTCACAAAATTCACAAAATTCATAGAACACATTCACCGTTCACATAGACATGCTATTCCATATGATTAAACAAAATGCATAGGCCACAATTCCCGGGATATTACAAAAACCCTTTGTATTTGTTATCACCATTCTTCTTTACTACCCTTTTTGTCGAGATTTAATTTGATCAGTTGCCTAACTATGTTCTTTATTTCAGTTGTTAAAGTTCTTTATTATTACTTGATTTGTTCTTAAAAAAAAACATCGAAGTATATTCAGTATTAGTATGATGAAAAGCGAGCTTGTACAGTTAAAATCTATTTATTGAAGAAGAAGCTCGTATTATTAGTTTCAAAGTTTCAATTCATGTAATTATTTATTTTTCTGTTCGTTGTTTCTAGTTAGGTAATTTTTTAGGTCGATCTCAATTCTAACCCTATAATTCAGCCTTTATCCACACCTTAACCCGAGCCCCGTTACAACCCTTTCAAAGACCTTTTAATTTATGCATCATCTCATATTACAGTGGTGGAGATTTGATTTTCATGCAAGCCTATGGGATTAACTTTTCAGTTTGACATTTGAGTGCTTAATTCAGACCTTAAACACTTCGAGTGATTTGAGTGAATCTTTTGTGAGGATGTCAATCCTTGTAGGTTTTGGATCGAGGTAATTATTTAGATGAGGGGAAACACCTATGTTTTGTGCTACAAATGTATGACTTATATTGTTTGAATCTTTAGGAATCTTTGAGTTAAATTATCCATGTATAAATTATCTATGAATTATGACGAGACATTGTTGATAGGAATATTGAATAATAGAAAGTTTATTTTAATTGAAAGTTGAGAATTTTTCTTGGGGACAAGCAAAAGCTTAAATGTGGGGGTATGTGATAAACCGTAAAAGTAACATATTTTAAATCCCACATTTAGCATACTTTTGGATGATTTATCCCCTGATTTATGTAAAAAGGTGCTCTTAATCCTTTCTTTTCATGTTTTATACTCAAAAAAGCATCGGAGGATGGAAAGAATGAGAAACGGACTCAAAACGGACCAAATTAGGCCAAAGTGAAAATTGGCACGGCCTGGACTTGAGCCAACACGGCCGTGTCTCCTTGATAGACTAGAACACCACCTGATCACGATTTACACGGGCGTGTCACCTCATTAAAAGTCTGAACTTGGCCTAAAGACGATTCACACGGGCGTGTACCATGGCCGTGTCCCTGTCGTGGAGAAGAGCAATTTCACTCAGAAAAGGATACTTAGGGTCAAAGAAACACATTCCAAAAGCCTATATAAACACCCTAAGTATAACCTAGAATGGGGCGGTGAGCTAGGCCAAGGAGCCGAGCCAAAAAGGTCAGATTTGTGGGAAACACTCGAAGATAGCCAGTGGATCCATCTCAAGAAGCCGGAATTCTACTCAAGACGACGGATCTCTTTCAATTCCTTCACGGGGTTTTAGGGATTTCTTATGTTTTGTTTTATCTTTTCTTCTGAGATGTTTTCTTTTACTATTATGAACTAAACCCTTCAAATACCTGAAGGGGATGAAACTTAGATAAATCTTGTTATCGTTTGTTGAACTATATGATAAATACTTGATTTGTTCTTAATTATGTGTTCTTAATTCTTGTGTTAATATTTCCGGGATATTGATTCAAGTTTGATGTGGTTAGGTGGAGGAGCAAAAGTCCCTGCTTAAGAGTAGATCTAGCATAATTAAGTGGAGTTGATCGCGCGCCTAAAGATAGGGTGACGAGATTTTGCCGGATTAGGGTGAAACCTAATATGGGAGTCAATAGATCGAGTTAATGCAATTCTAGGGGTTTTAATTAGAAAGAGATCTCAATTAATCAACCTAGGGTTAGACGTTATTCACTTCGAGAGAGGGTTTAATATACATAAGGGAGTCTTACGGATCAAGTCAAGTGAATAAATCGTCTGGTTCAGAGTTAGATAACAAGTGAAGTCTAGGTGGATTCTTCCTAAGGGTATCGTCTTAATCAACTGAGTTTTTTCAACAGTATTATCCCAATTCATTTTTTTTGTCTTTGCGTCATTAGCTTTGTAGTTAGTTAAATTTAGATTAAATAACAACTTCACTTATTTTAGGCTAGATAATAAAAAGAAAGTTAGTATTAGTACTTTTGGTTCCTTTGGGTTCGACAATCCGGTCTTGACTAAGCTATACTACTGTTCGATAGGTGCACTTGCCTCAATCGTTGATATAGTTAGTTCCAGGTTCGATCATTATAAATTTAAAACTCTGAAATCAACGATCATCTACCTGAATCTAATTATTACCTTGAAGTTTGAAATTTACAATGTTGACATCAAAAGTCCATAATTTTTGTGAGATCTTGAGCCTTTTAGAGCATACATTTTTCGTGCTCATTTATTGATTATGAGTGTGGTAAAATTGATTTGTTATTCTAGAACTTGCTTCAATTATACATGTCGAGACCACACTTTTGATTTGATATACAGAGATGATAAAGGCACCTAGGTTTTAACCCACTTATTCCACTAAAAAGCCTACCCATTTAATTAACCCTTAGTGAACCCTTTTGATCCTAACAACCCTTTTATTGACTCACCCATTAATATTAACCCAAAACCCACTTTGTATTTGTTATCACCATTTCTCTTGACTACCCCTATATCGAGATTTGATTTGATCGGTTACTTAACTATTTTCTTTATTTCAATTGTTAAATTCTATCCTATTATTATTGTATGTGATTTGTTCTAAAAAAACGCTAGAAAATCTATTCATCATTAGTTCTATGTTCTATGAGCTTAAAACAGTTAAATTCACATCTTTAGAAGAAGCTCGTGTTATTAGTATTACAAGTTTTCAATGGATGTAATTATTCATTATCAGTTCATTGTTCTAGTTGGGTAATTTGTCAGGTCAATCTCGATTCTAACCCTCTAATTCAGCCTTTATCCATACCTTGAACCCAAGCCCTGTTACAACCCTTTTAAAGACCTTTTGATTTGTGTATCATCTCATATTATAGTGGTGGAGATTTGATTTTCATGCAAGCCTATGGGATTAACTTTTCATGTTTGACTTACGAGTGCTTTTACCTGAACCTTAAACACTTCGAGTGATTTGAGTGAATCTTTAGTGAGGATGTCAACCCTTGTCGATATTGAATTAGAGGTAATTATTTAGATGAGGGGAAAAACCTATGTTTTCATGCTACAAAAATATATGACTTAGATTGTTTGAATCCTTAGGACTCTTTGAGTTGAATTATCCATGTATAAATTATCTATAAATTATGATGAGACATTGTTAATGAGAATCATGAAATGAGGAACGTTAGTTCTTAATTGTAAGTTGAGGATTTTGCTTGAGGACAAGCAAAAGCTTAAGTGTGGGGGTATTTGATAAACCGTAATATATACACATTTTAATCCCACATTTAGCATACTTTTGGATGATTTATCCCTTAACTTGTGAAATTTGATGCTCCTAATCCTTTAATTTCATGTTTTATACTTAGGGAAGCATAGGTGGATGAAAAGAACGAGAAACGGGCTAAAAACGGACCAAATGGGCCAAAGTAGGAAATCAACACGGCCTGGGCCCAAGCCACACGGCCGTGCCCCTTTAGCAGGCTCGACCACGGCCTGAAATCGTGTAACACCCTTAACCCGTATCCGTCGTCGGATTGGGGTTACAAGGCATTACCAGACTTAACACAAGTCACCACAAACATTTACTGTTCATATAGTCAAGAACCGAATGTATCTTAAGAATGCATTATCAAAGCATACTTAAACCATTTCAAGCCTATTTTAAAACCATTCAACCAATATCATTTCTAAGCATTTTCCATCAAATAAAAAAGGTTACTAAACTTTTGGTCATCTAATTTATTTACTGACCTAATATGCACATATCCATAATCATTACACTAAAATAAGTTATCAATTATCCAAAACTAAATAATCATATACACACATAAGCATAGACTTTATTCAATTGAATCTAAACCCTTTTATTCGCATATACAGATGTATGTCATTTTCGAATATAACTATCTAATTACATAACCATTACTAACCACATCCTGCCGAATTTCAAAGATTATAGTAAAAATGATTTTATAAAGTAGATTCTTGTTTCTATATTACCTATTAAAAATAATGTTTAACAATATATAAACCAAACTTACTAATCAACCATATATGTTAACTTTCCAAATGAGTTAGCAAGAATTCATATATGGTTATTTCCTATCAAAACATACATACATACATATATATATTTATACTTAACATGAATTAAAAACACATCCATATTCACAATCCAAGCAAAACATTCACGCATACTATAATCAAAATTACATAAACCTTATCTCATTAACTTTTAAAACAAGCCATTTTCGCATGGCTTATATACATCAACAAAAATATCATCTAAGTATTAGGCTAGCCTATACATGCCTTAAGTTAAAAAATCCAAACTTTAAAGGTACCAAAGTAAGTCGATAGTGTGGATGACTTCGGTGTTGATCCCCTGAGCTCGTAGCTTAACCAAAATCTATAAACAGAATAACGAACGCACAGAGTAAGCTAACTTAGCTTAGTAAGTCTTAAGCAAACTTAACAATCAATTGGATATTCAATCATAATAAACCGAACATTATATAACATTAATATAATAGCATAACGCTTATAAACTGTCATAGCCGAATGCCAAGATTCTTACATAGCAAAAAATTTATCATTATCTACTTTAAAAGTAGAACTTATCAAATTCACATTGATTAATAAATATAAATATACACCTCCTTATACAACCAAATAAAAATTTCCCTATATATATGCATGGTAATCCCACATAACCGAATGTATGTATTAATATAATCTCACATATCCGAAATGTAACATCCCAAAATTGGGCCTAGTAGAATTGGACCTATTGGGCCCATTGGACCTTGAGCGTAGAAGCGTTTTAAAATTTATGGGAATTTGAGAACGACATTATTTCAAGTTGGACTTATTAGGAAGGTGATTTTGGAAAGTTACGGGGTTCAATGAAGGCTCGGGGTTGAATTGGGCCCTAGTAAAAATTTGGTGTTTAACCCTATTTAGGAGAAATAGTAAGTGGCATCAATACTTATGAAAATAAGTATTCAATTTGCTAGCATAATTGAGCATATGGCAAAAAGGTTATGGCATTAAGTGAAGAGTATGGATGGAAGAGGTTCGAATCCCATTGATGCAAAATTTTGACTATTATTTTTGTATTCTTTCCCTAAGTGTCGGCCAAGCATGTAAATAAGGCAAGGTGGACTTTTTATTTTTGGCAAGATGGCTAAGGAAAATAGGAAAGAATGAAGGTGAGGAAAGAAATCAAGAGAAATGGGAAAGTAAGGGGAACATATGGTTTTTTTCAAGGGAAGTGTTATGGAAAGTGTGGTTGGCCAATTTTTGACCATTATGGTCATGAATGTGGACGATTTTGTGGTAAAAGGGAGGTAGCCAAATTTTATTTGGTGTTTTGGTAAAACTATAGTGTTTGTTTTGGTCAAAAACACCTTTGGCTTCAATAGTGTCATTTTCTCCAAATTGCTACTCTTTGTGAGTTTTAGTTTTTCTTCTTTCTTTCTTCTTTGCTGAAACCTCCTAGCACATTTGTGCAACATGTTCATCTCCCTTTGATAGCCGAATCACCTAGCATCCATCCAACCTTCCATCCTTTTCTTTTAACCATTCCTCTAATCTTTTCTCTTCTCTAAATCGACACCACCATAAAATCACATTTTCTTGTTTGATTATCCTCCATAGCCGAATATCAATATTCATTTTCTTCTATAACTGAACCTTCATCTCTTTTCTATCTTTTCTTCTCATCCTTATTTACACTCAATCCTTGATTAATCGGTAAGTGTTCATCTTAACATTTCTTATTTTTTTCTCTTAATACCGAATCTATGTTTTGGTTTGGGATGGTCATTTTGACCGAGACCATCACCTTTTTCTCTCTCAAACGAGATTATTTTCCTTCTTCGTAGTGATATAGTGGAAGGTCGAAACTTTAAATCTTCCGAAGTTATCGTACAATCGTTGGGAGTCGGTCCTAAAAATCTTCAAGGTAAAGGAGCACAAGTGATTTGTATTAACCAAATCATTATCATCGACTCGTCAAGCAAGTGGGGTAAGAACGTTGTTATGAGATTTGTTTTGGCCAAAGGTGGGATAATTGCTAACAACTCTTTCGCTCACCAAATATTATTAGGACGGGATTTTAGTAACCAAAGGGTAGTATCGATTTTTGGTGCACTAAGGGAGATCACATTCGTGGTAAGTGGAGTTAGCCTAGTAAAGTTTTTATGGTTACGATTATCAAAGTTGAGACTAATCTTCTATCAACTATCATTATAGGTGTTGAAATCGGTAGAAAGCACAACTTGTAATCAAGGTGTGTAATCCCGTACCCCTTCCGAATACATGTTTGAAATGGTGTGTAATCTCATACCTCTCTGAATGTTTGTATGATATGTTCTGTGATTCAGTCGAAATACCGAAGGAAAACCAGAAACCGACATCCATGACCACTCGGGCGTGCGTATATTCGTAGTGGTAACCATATTATTGCAATGAAACAGTTTGGTCAGCAGTAGTGACGTGATTTTGAAAAATCACGAAAAATAGGATAAAGGGAGTTAGAAATTGAAAAAGATATCAAAATAAATCTTACTGTGTTTATTTTTATATGGAAGAAGCGGAGAAGGAAAAGGAATTTTAAAGTCTGATATTTTAATTTTAGTGAGACTGGTTCTGAATGACTTCGTGGTTCCCTAATCTGTCTTGGAAAAATCGTATAAAATTGTAAAAAGTGAATTATGAGTTATACTTTATATGTATATATTCCTTAGTGAGCCTATTTTCAATAGAAACAAGTGGGAGCAGTATATGAAAACCGTACAGTGAGATATTTGAAATTAAGGTAAGAGAGGGCAGAATCGTTGGACAGTGAAACAAGGGAAATTTAAGGAATAAACTGTACTAAACGGATAATCCAAAAATTCTGGAAAAATTGTAGTAAGGATATATATGAGTCTAGTTTCAAGGAAAATTTAGGGATTTAGATTTCAAGATTCCTAACTCGAGTTACAGTCAATTTAGTTAGTACAACGCAGATGGACAGTTTCGATTTTTATGCCCCACATTAGTAGTTAAGTCTAGGTTGCGGAATTACCAAAATACCCTTGGAGGGTAAATTACCGAAATATCCCTGGATTACGAGATTACCAAATTACCCTTAGTGGGTAAAATTACCGAATTACGAAGATGCCCCTATGGGCCGAATTACGGAAATGCCCCTAATGGGCCAATTTGTTATATTGCCTTAATGGGCCGATTTGTTATACTGCCTTAACGGGCCGATTAGTTATACTGCCTTAATGGGCTGATTTGTTATATTGCTTTAACGGGCCGATTTGATATATTGCCTTAATGGGCCAAATTGTTATATTGCCTTAACGGGCTGATTTGATATATTGCCTTAACGGGCCGATTTGATATATAGCCATAATGGGCCGATTTGATATAATGCCCTAATGGGCCGATTTTGTAAAGTGTTAATGGGCCAAATTATTTGTAATAAATCTCTGAGTTATTAATTATCGTGGTTATAATGTAAATATTATGATTTACGATTTATGTTGCATTTACATAAGTTGCATGGGATTGGGATATTGATGATCGGGGAAGTGAAATTTGGTGGCTCAGCCACAAATATTATGAAATGGCATCTTGCCTGCGAATTAAATGGCATCTTGCCTGCGAATTATTATAAATGGCTTAATGCCTGCGATTTGTGTGTTGGCGGGGTGGGTTGATGTAACATCCTTAAATCGGGGGTTCTGCATTTTGCTCATGTTGCGTGTGATGAATTGTCTATAATGTTCATTTAACATGTTTTGGGGTCTAGTTATAACCCTAGGTTAGGCCTGAGTTAGGGCTAAGAATTTTGTTTTAGCACTTAAGGAAATGGAGCTAAGGGAAATAGGGGTTAAAAGAATTTATTAGTGGTCTAAGACACAAGAATTTCATTTGGTAAAGTGGCAGGCAGGTGCCACTTAGAGCTTGGAGGAAGGTAACGCCACAGGGAGCTGGGAGGGCCTTGGTTCGAGCTGCAGGAATCCCCTTTGTGCCTTTATTTTTGACGCTATAAGCAAGGAGAGGTGTGCTCAGGTGGGACTCTCATGGATAGATGAGGATTGAGTCAACAGATTTGAATGGATGGAAGGGAGAAAAATGTGGAATTTGACTCTTTCAAACCAATTTGAATGAGTGGATGGGAGAGCTTTTAGGTGTTGGCCGAATCATGGACTCTAGGGGGAGGAAGTGTAGTCGGTTAGGGGAGCCTTTAGGTGGTGGCCGAATGTCTATGGTGGTTTAAAGGAGTGTTTCGGCTAGCTTGGAGGGTCTTTCTTCTTTTTGCGTTTTGTACTTAAAACCGAACCTCAGGTGTTCTTTCTCTCTTTTGCCTTTCGACAAATTGGGCATTTGGCCGAACCAAATATTGCTATTCTGTTGTAAAAGCCGAAACTCACATAGCAATTTTTTCTTCTTCTCTTTTCGGTTCACTCTTTGTTAGTCTCTTCTTTGCCGAAATCACCTTGTTCTCTTCTTCTTCTTCTTTTTGCTCAAAGCCGAAACCAACAACCTCACCCCCCATTCGGCATCTTTTCTTTTCTCTCTCAAAACCCTTTGTGCCGAAAGTTCTTTCATTCACCCTTGCTGAATCCCTTCTTCCCCATTGCATTATTCTTCTTCATCTTTCCATTGTTCAGAAAGAAGAAACCTTGTTGTTCTTCTCTTGGCCGAATACTCCTAGTGATTTTCCTTTCTCTTCTCACGTGATCTAGCCTTCATTCAAGTGTCGAAACCTATCTCTTCGATTTGGGTTAGTCGGATCTTTTGGTAAGTAGACTTTCTATTTTCCTTTTCCTCTTCGACACTGATTTGGTGAAGGTTGAATCTCTTTTGCCTTTCTCTTTTTATACTTTTCCAATCGTTAGTAGTCGGGATTTTGAAACTTCATTCTTATTTCATGTTGATAGCCGAAACCCCTAACATTAATAGGGGGTGCCGATCTTTGGTGTTTAGAAGCCGAATCAATCATTAAGGTAAGGTGGCGACAATCCCTTTTGGTTTTGGGATTCTTGATTAAGCCGATTGGTGCTTGGATAGCTAATGATGCGTTTAAGTTGATTGTAGGGAGGAGTGCAACCTGAATCAGTGGATCTTCGGTGTTTGATTGCCGATCTAGGTAAGGGTTCTAGTGGTTCAGATGTTGGGCCGATTTCAGGGGGGTTTCATTTCGTAGTTTTGAGATTTGGTTGGAAACCAAATCGGCTTTAAGGTGAGTGCTACATTTGGGCGGCATATCCTTCGGGATTTACATTTGAGCCGAATGGGCTTTTTAGCTACTAACTAGGTATTGGCCGATTGTAGGAAAGGGAAAGCAACGCTTCGGGATTTCGCTAGTTTCGAGTAGTTTTGGGATTTTTCTTAGATCTACGGTTAGTCAGGTGTGTAAACGCTTACACACTTTATTAGTATTATGATGCTTATTATGTTATTGTGTAACCATTGATATTAGTGACTTTGCCCTGTGGGCATGAGCTTGGATTCCAGGTAAGTCCCCTGCTATGTGATTTTTGATATACATTATCATGGCTTGTTAAATGCTATGCTATGCCTTAATTGCATGATACATGATATTATGACACATATGATATGAGCATGATGATGATGGGATTGATGAGAGGAGGGGGATGATGTATCTGGACTGTCACCAGTGGTTTTGACCACAAGATGGGTTGGCCCCATTAGTTGATTTGTGACTACGGTCACCAGTGGTTTTGACCACACTATTGATATGATTTGTGACTAAGTCCCAATGGTTTTGACCACCAGTGGTTTTGACCACACGATTGATATTTGTGACTACGGTCACTAGTGGTTTTGACCACACATGGATTATTGTGACTCGTCCCAGTGGTTTGGTACCACAGTGGGTTGGCCCCACATGATATTACGGGATTGTCATCAGTGGTTTTGACCACACGATGGGTTGGCCCCATCATTGATATATATGTATTTGTGACTTCGGTCACGATGGTTTTGACCACGGTGGTTTTGACCACACGGGGTAGTTAAAGGAGATTGGATGGTTAGGTTATGGGTTGCATGATTTGCATGTTTTGCTAATGATCTGTGTAAGTGGTTGAATTATCGGGTTCGGGATTTATACACTGAGTCTTGGTGACTCACCCCTTCCCTTACATTTTGCAGATGAGGCATAGATCGCGGATATGGAGCCGGGGAGGACTCGAGGTGGCCATGCATCTTAGTTTCGTTTTGACTTTAACTGCTATTTCGTTTAATTAAATTTCTTTAAATTTGGTTTTGGGTTTTTTAATAAGGACGCTAAGTATTATTTTGGGTTTTTATTATTTGCTTTTATTTTGGTTACATCATACATATCTTTGGGTTTATGGACTTGTTAAATTAACCTAAAAAAGCAATGTCTTCAAAACTATAACTCTTCTGGTTTTCAAATGTTACCATCGGGTAACAAAGTTCACACAATAATAAGGTAACTTGGATGTTTTTATAACTCAAATTTTCAAATCCCTTAAAAGGCAAATGGTTTTAAACTTGATTGTACTCATCGCATTCGGTTTTAATAAGTAACCAATGTTTCCTAAAATCTAGCGATAACAAATGGGTTTTCACTCATGAGTTTTCCAAATATTTCAACATCTACTAAAACAACCACAACCTCATTACTGAGTTCTCTAAACCCTAAAGCAATAAAAGAGTCTTCTTTAAAATTTTTCGACAAACTTATGATTTCAAAAATGTTTTCATTCAGTAACATACAGTTTCTCGGTCGTGGTGTGTTGACCAGTGTTTGGGGTGTTACAATTTTGGTATCGAGCTGTGTTTCAATGACTGGCTGTGGGTCCGAGGCCCAAAAATGTTTAAAAAAAATTTGTGAAAAGCTTTTATGGGAAAAGTATAGTGGTGGAAAGCATGGCACCAAGTCTCCTAGCACCAATCGCTTGAGTAAGTACCCCAAATGTTGCTTGTGATGATATGATCATATGATTCGATGATGATTGTATGACTGATTAGTAGTAGGAACTACTATAGAAACTGGAACAATAGGATGATGTGTACTCATGAAACCTACTCTTATTAAACCCCTCATAAGACTGTGCTTTAATAGACAGTGGAATAAAAGTCTAACGCGTAAAACTTTTAATCAGCTTGAATATACCGGTAGATATGAGTGCACGTGGACGTGGGCGTAACACTCGTGGATGAGGTAGGGGTAGGATGACAGTCTCGGAACCGTAGGGTCCGGACATGGAGTCAAAAACGAGGTACCACCGCCGCCAGTACCGGGCGCAGAATATCGAGATCGAGACGGTGGTAATGACGCAGCAGATGTCGCAGGTTTTTGTCTTTGCAGTCTTTGGAGAGGGTTGCGAGTGCAGGAGTAGGGAATGGAGCTCGGAAATCTGTGACCGAGTGACTCAAGGCTAATGGTGCAGAGGTATTTAGAGGTGTATCTGGTGTGGCACCTAGTAAAGCAGAATATTGGTTGGAGGCGACGGAACACATCATGGATGATCTGGATTTTTCTGCTGAGGAAAAGCTGAAGGGCATAGTATCTCTGCTGCGAGATGAGTCGTATCAGTGGTGGCTCACAGTTAGGGATGGAGCAATAGCAGATGACCTCACTTGGGAGTTCTTTAGGGCAGCCTATCAGAGGAAGTACATAGGGGCTAGCTATGTTGATGCGCAGCGTAGAGCTTTCTTGAACTTGGTCCAGGGTAATAAAATTGTAGCAGAATATGAGGCAGGATTTCTTCGGTTGAGTCGGTATGCACAGGGTATTGTGGGCACAGAGTGTAACACCCCCAAACCCGGCCTATTCACTACGACCGAATCTGGTTATGTTAGTGAAAATATGTTTCTTTACTTAGAATTTAAAACATGAAAGTTTATTATCTTCGGTAAAGTCATGTCCATTTAAAATTGTTAAATAATACAAGCTTGGGATGAATTAAAACTTTATTATAATTTACTATAATATAACTCTTTTGTAAAAATATTACTAAATACGTTATAACCTTTAACAACTATAAATAGCGTACTTTAATCAAAAGTGACCCTTATTACATCAAATAAATAAACCAAGTACTTTGAATTAAAAAGCTTCAAATAAAAAAAATATTCAAAACGTCTACTTCTGCATGAAAATCTGTTTCTGCATGGGCCACCTTGTATCCACTCCAACCCGTCCACTAGTCACGACTCACCTGCGATGATTAAAAAGTTGGGTGAGTCATACAGACTCAGTGTGTAATTAAACCACTGATATCCACCCACATGCTAGCCACAAATCAACCCAAATATCAAATGCAACATATAAATATAATCATTTAAACATTACCACAATCTGGGCTTGGCCCACAATCAAATCATATCAAATACTGGGCTAGGCCCTTTTCTCATCAATCCATCGATTCGGGCTTGCCCATTTCCACGTATGTTTCCAAAACATACCTATCCACATGTCATATTGGGCTTGGCCCATTTCCATATTATCACAAAAATAATGCAACATGATTCCCAACCCAACCTAGGGTCCATCCGCTACACACCCCCTTATCCATATCCTACCACACACACTGAGGGGACTATCGAGTCACCCTCTCCTTTTCCCTCCAAAAAGGCAACCAATGCCATCCACGATGTAGCGTATAGCCAACATCAAACCACGATGGAGCACACAGCAATCCATCAAGCCACGATATGGCATAAAGCCGATATCAATCAAGGTAACCACGCGAACTAAATCGCAAAGATCCACAACGCGACCTCAGTCAGCGCCAATCCACGATGTAGCACAAAGCTGACATCAACCACGTACTCGAAGTACACCCGTACCTTCTTTCAAAACCCACCCATGCACATGTAACATAAAATGATGATAAGGTGATGCATGAGCATGTCTTTCACACAAATATAGGCATACAATCATATTTAAATCAGTGATCACATAGTAACAAGTTTGCCACTAACCTGGTCATCGTCATACCCCTTAAGGGTACCATTTTCACATTTAACTGCACTTGTTAGCAACATATAAAACAGGCAAATATCACGCAAATCCGGAAACAATGATTAACTACACACCTTATCACTAGGAGTTCTAGACTCTCGATCCTCGATGCTATCGTCTAAGCGAAACTACGACTTTACGCCTAACGTTTCTTCTTTGTTGGCCCCACACTCGTGGCCAATCCCAACAGCGGAAACGGATCTCTTCTTGAACTTTGGGATGGGAGCTTTCCCTTGCCCACTTTGACCGGTATTCGCCTCCATCGAAAGTCACTTAATCGGATAAACGGGTTAAACCTCCGGGTTATAAACTAAATGTTAAACCTTTACCAAATATTGCTTACCAAACTATTACGAATCCGGAGAATTGATCTATGTTCCTAACTATCCTTGCTCATGAAGGCTGATTTGATTTCCAATCAAATCTCGGGACTACTGAATGGTCCTTTTTGCAACCGACCACACCCTAAAACGCATAAATGATTAGCCTTAATAGCCTTGGCTTTCGAATACTAAAGAATAATTACAACATGGATCTTTACCACCACTTACCGAATCGACTACCCACGATTGAGGAGAAGAATCAAGAGATCCACACCACACCTAGAATTCGGCCAAGGTGCAAACTAATAAAAGAGGAGAAATTTCGGCTACCAAGGGATTAAAACAAAAGAATTATTTGGCTACAAAGGCCAAAGGAGAAATCGGCACACCAAGAGGGAGAGGCAAAAGACTTGATGAACAACTAGCACTCCCCTCCCTATTTATAGTATTCGGCCAACCCCCCTTGAAGTCTCCAAAATTTGGCCAACACCTCACTAATTTAATCCCACTTGAACACTTCCCTAATAATCCAATAATAATTCTTTTAATCTTCATAATATCCTTGATTATCTCCTATAATAATCCTAAAAAAACTCTTAATATTAACCAAATAAAAATCCAATAATAATGCTCATATTATCCCATTATTATTTAAAAAAAATAATAATAATAGGTCCACTTAATCTAATTAATAAATAATAATAAATAATCCATCAGCCACCATTATCTCTATTTACTAATCTTAACTAATTAAAAATACTCTTACAATTATCAAAACCAAAACCCACCCTTATCACTCCAGTAGAATTCCAACACCACCAAAACCTCTTTTATTCTAATTCAAATTCCCTTCTTATTCTATACCTTTATCAACTAAAAAAATAAAAGAATAATCTAATAATTCTCCTTCACCCGAATTAAAACCAAAATTAATCTTAATCTTTATCCATTTGAAGCCCCTCCCCATGTGTTTGTCCAATACCCCAATCGGCGACAACAAAAATAAAACCAATCCACCTCGGCCCCGAGTTCGAACACGGGACTGGGGAACCTGTTGCTAAGTAGCGCCCAGAGCCACTTGGGCCACCTTGATTTTATGCTAAAAGCCCCAATAATTATTCTTAACACCTACCTTCTTCACCCATCACCAAAAGCAAAACAAAAAGCGCCCAAATGCGGCTCGGCCCCTCGAACCCGTGCTCTCTTCTCCTCCAGCGCCTAAGTAGCGCCTAAGAGCCACTCTGCCACTGGACTTCCATGTCCATCAAACCTACCCATTTAATTTTTAAACCCTTCCTACGCCAGCCCATAACCGCATATAAAATAAAACACCAAAATGCCGCTTCTACCACTCGAACCAGCGCCCTCACCATCCTCTAGCGCCTAAGTGGCGCACGGGCACCACTTTGCCAATGCCTTTCTTGTGCCTTAAACTCCACAAAATTATTTTAAGGCCTTTCTACCCTATTTCCCTCTTATTACCCTAAAATTTAAAAATTTTCTAAGGCATCCCTTGCCTTCTAAGGTTCTCCAAAACCCCTAAAAATTCTCCCAACATGACCATAGCCTACTAAATACTCGAGTTATGCTCCAAACGCATAACCCCTAAATCAGGGTGTTACACAGAGCATGAGCGTTGTGTCAGATTTGAGGATGGGCTGAGGGACGAGCTGCGGATGATAATTACCCCACAGCAGGAACGAGAATTTACCATTCTAGTGGAGAAAGCTAAGGTTGCTGAAGGGGTAAAACAGTCTGTAAGGCGGAATCAGGATAGGGGTTGGAATAAGAGGACTTCTGGATCATCTGGGTTTTCGGGGAACCAGCAGAAAAGGGTTAGATATAGTGGGCTGAATCAAGTCGCTAGGCTCACTTCTTTGCTAATACTCGATGGCCGCCGCGGTGTGCTCGATGCGGGGAAGTCTCACACGGAGAATGTTGGACTGTGTAACAGGGGATGCTTTGAGTGTGGATCGATGGGGCATCGAGTTAGGGATTGTCCACGAGAGATCGGCTAGGCTGCGATCGAGAGATCGAACGTGCCTGCAGTTAGGAGGGATAATCAGCACTCCCAGAGGTCGTGGTTCGATCGTGGAGGTAATGGCTCTGGTAGGGTCGTGGAGCATCGGCAGAGGTACAGTGGTGCAGTGAGAGGCGAGGACGACTGGGTTGGTCTACGCAGAATGAGTCGCGTCGAGGAGGGCGACGCCCGGACGTCATAACCAGATGCGTTCTTAATTTTTGGAGTACCTTATAATGCTTTAATTGATGTTGGTTCGACGACAGAAATGACGTTGCTAGTAGCATAGTAGAAACCATGAACTTAGACTCGAGATTACTTCTAGGAAGATGACGGTGATAAGCCTTCTAGGTCACTCAGTAGAAGTAAGTAAACTATATAGGGATGTACCCCTAGAACTTCAAGGGGCCGTGCTTCGGTCGACTTGATGGAACTGGCCGCTTGGGGAGTTTGATCGATTCTTGGGATGGATTGGCTAGTTAAGTATCGAAGCTAGTTTGGATTGCGCATTGACTAAGCGCATGGTGTTGAAGACCATGGAAGGTGTTGAGGTGGTGATGATAGGTAATAGGAGAGATTACTTATCTAATGTTATCTCTCGCATGAAGGTGAGAAAATAGTTAGAAAGGGTTGTGAATCATTTTTGGTGCATGTTTGTGCTTTGGAAGTTAAAGATGCAAACAGGAAGACCGGTCTCTAATCAGAGGGGAATTTGTCGATGTTTTTCCGGAGGAACTTCCGGGTATACCTCCCCGACCAGCGAGGTTGAGTTCGGTATAGACTTGTTACCCTGAATCGCGCCGTGATATCTATTGCTCTATATAGGATGGCGCCAAAGAATTAGTGGAGTTAAAGGCTCGTGATTCAGGAGTTGTTGGACAGAGGTTTCATCCGACCGAGTGTATCACCTTGGGGAGCTCCAGTGCTTTTTGTTAAGAAGAAGGACGGTACGATGCGGATGTGTATAGACTACCGCCAGCTGAACAAGTTGACGATCAAAAACAAGTATCCATTGCCTAGGATAGACGACTTGTTTGATCAACTCAAAGGGTGCATCAGTTTTCTCTAAGATCGACCTTAGGTCTGGGTATCATCAGCTCAAAGTGAAGGAGGCGGATATTCATAAGACGGCATTTCGTACTCGGTATGGGCACTACGAGTTCCTGGTAATGCCTTTTGGTTTGACCAACGCACCGGCAACATTCATGGACATGATGAATCGGGTGTTTCAGCCGTATCTGGACCAATTTGTCGTAGTGTTTATAGACGACATTTTGGTGTACTCGAAATCGAAGGAAGAACATGACGCGCATCTTCGAGTGGTTCTGCAGGTGCTAAGGGAAAAGCAGTTATACGCCAAGTTTAGTAAATGTGAGTTCTGGCTTAAGGAGGTAACATTCTTGGGTCATGTTGTATCAGCTGAGGGAATTAGGGTGGATCCTCGTAAGATTGAGGCGGTATTGGATTGGAAACCACCCAAGTCGGTTGCAGAGATTCGGAGTTTTCTGGGTTTGGCAAGATACTATAGAAGGTTCGTGGAGGGTTTCTCTTAAATCGCAGTACCGTTGACTAAGTTGTTGAGGAAGGGGGTTCCGTTTGCGTGGACTGAGAAACAACAAGAAAGTTTCGACAAGTTAAAGAAGATCCTGACTGAAGCTCCAGTTTTGATTCAGCCTGAGGCAGGAAAGGAGTTCACGGTCTACTGTGATGCGTCACATACGGGTTTAGGGTGTGTGCTGATGCAAGACGGTAAAGTGGTAGCGTATGCATCTAGGCAGTTGAGGCCTCATGAAGGTAACTATCCGACGCATGACTTAGAATTAGCTGCAGTGGTTTTCACCTTGAAGATTTGGAGGCATTACTTGTATGGGGAGAAGTCGATAGTGTATACGGATCATAAGAGTTTGAAGTACCTCTTGACTCAGAAGGATTTAAACTTGAGGCAGCGAAGGTGGATAGAGTTGTTGAAGGACTACGATTGCTCGATTGAGTACCATCCGGGTAAGGCTAACGTAGTAGCGGATGCGCTTGAGCCGTAAGGTGGTAGCCGACTTGCGGCGATGTTTGCTCACCTCGGTATTTATGATGATGGAAGTCTTTTGCGCACTGCAAGTAAAGCCGTCTTAGATTGATCGAGTTAAGGAGAAACAAATTGACGGATGGGGTTTTGAGTGCTCGGAGGTTACAAGTGCGAGATGGTGAATCTGAGGGGTACAACATGGATAGTGATGGAGTAATGCAATTTCGGGGAAGGTATGTATGCCTAAGGATATTGAATTGAGACAAAGGGATTCTTCGAGAAGCTCATAGCAGCCCATACGCTATGCATCCCGGAGGCGATAAGATGTATCGTGATTTGAGGAACAATTAGTGGCCAGTCTTAAGCGGGGAAGTAACCGAGTTTGTAAGCAAGTGTTTGACATGCCAAGCGAGTTAAGGTGAGCATCGGTTGCCATCGTGGTTTGTTAAGCCGTAAAGATTCCACAAAGGAAGTGGGAAAGGATTACGATGGATTTTGTCGCTGGGCTTCCCGCCCTAGCAAGAAGGACTCGATGCAGGTTATAGTGGATCGTTTGACTAAGTCGGCTCATTTCATACCTGAGGGTGGATTATTCGCTTCAAAAATTAGCCAAGTTGTATGTGGCGAGAGATAGTGCGGTTACATGGGGTGCCGGTGTCCATTATCTCGGACGAGGATCCCGTGTTCATGTCGAGGTTTTGGAAAGCTTTGCATCGGGCTTTGGGTACAGATTAGATTTCAAGACGACTTTTCATCTGCGATCGATGGATATCGAAGGGTAATTCAGATTTTGGAAGATATGTTAAGGGGTCGTTCGGATTTCACGCGTAGTTGGGAGGAGTATCTACCATTGGCGAGTTCGCTTATAACAATAGTTATCAAGCGAGTATTCGATGGCACCGTATGAGGCACTATATGGACGGAAATGTCGTACTCCTACGTGTTGGACGGAATTGGGTGAACGGCGCATGTTGGGTCCGGAGTTGGTAATGTAAACAGAGGATAAGGTTAAAGGCGATTCGGGCTCGTTTTAAGGAAGCGTCGATAGGCGTAAGTCTTACGCCGATCTTAAGCGCAAAGATATTGAGTATGCGATGGGTGATAAGGCCTTTACGGGTATCACCTTGGAAGAAAGTATTGAGATTTGGTCGAATGGCAAGCTAAGCCCTAGGTTCATCGGGCCATATACTGATGTTGAAGCGAGTGGGATCGGTAGCTTATCGACTTGAGTTGCCGGCAGACTGAGTCGATTCATGACGTCTTTCACGCTTCAATGCTTAGGCACTATCGATCGAGATCTGTCACATGTTGTACCATGGGAGGAGATAGAGGTGAGTCTGATTTGTGTTTTGAGGAAGAACCCGCATGCATCTTGGATCGAGATGTCAAGGTTCTGCGTAGGAAGTCAGACTCTCGGTGAAAGTATTATGGCGAAAAAAATGGTACGGAGGAGGCTACGTAGGAGCGGAGGATGTGATGCGGCGAGAATACCCTCAACTCTTACGACCCGGGTAATTTAAGGTCGAAATTATTTTTAAGGGGGGTAGAACTGTAACATCCTTAAATCGGGGGTTCTGCATTTTGCTTATGTTGCGTGTGATGAATTGTCTATAACGTTCATTTAACATGTTTTGGGGTCTAGTTATAACCCTAGGTTAGGCCTGAGTTAGGGCTAAGAATTTTGTTTTAGCACTTAAGGAAATAGAGCTAAGGGAAATAGGGGTTAAAAGAATTTATTGGAGGTCTAAGACACAAGAATTTCATTTGGTAAAGTGGCAGGCAGGCACCACATAGAGCTTGGAGGAAGGTGACGCCACAGGGAGCTAGGAGGGCCTTGGTTCGAGCTGCAGGAATCCCCTTTGTGCCTTTATTTTTGACGCTACAAGCAAGGAGAGGTGTGCTCAGGTGGGACTCTCATGGATAGATGAGGATTGAGTCAACAGATTTGAATGGATGGAAGGGAGAAAAATATGGAATTTGACTCTTTCAAACCAATTTGAATGAGTGGATGGGAGAGCTTTTAGGTGTTGGCCGAATCATGGACTCTAGGGGGGAGGAAGTGTAGTCGGTTAGGGGAGCCTTTAGGTGGTGGCCGAATGTCTATGGTGGTTTAAAGGAGTGTTTCGGCTAGCTTGGAGGGTCTTTCTTCTTTTTGCGTTTTGTGCTAAAAATCGAACCTCAGGTGTTCTTTCTCTTCTTTCCCTTTCGGCAAATAGGGCATTTGGCCGAACCAAATATTGCTATTCTGTTGTAAAAGCCGAAACTCACATAGCTATTTTTTCTTCTTCTCTTTTCAGTTCACTCTTTGTTAGTCTCTCCTTTGCGGAAATCACCTTGTTCTCTTCTTCTTCTTCTTCTTCTTTTTGCTCAAAGCCAAAACCAACAACCTCACCCCCCATTCGGCATCTTTTCTTTTCTCTCTCAAAACCCCTTGTGCCGAAATTTCTTTCATTCACCCTTGCCGAATCCCTTCTTCCCCATTGCATTATTCTTCTTCATCTTTCCATTATTCAGAAAGCCGAAACCTTGTTGTTCTTCTCTTGGCCGAATACTCCTAGTGATTTTCCTTTCTCTTCTCACGTGATCTAGCCTTCATTCAAGTGCCGAAACCTATCTCTTCCATTTGGGTTAGTCGGATCTTTTGGTAAGTAGACTTTCTATTTTCTTTTTCTTCTTTGACACTGATTTGGTGAAGGTCGAATCTCTTTTGCCTTTCTCTTTTTATACTTTTCCAATCGGTATTAGTCGGGATTTTAAAACTTCAATCTTGTTTCATGTTGATAGCCGAAACCCCTAACATCAATAGGGGGTGCCGATCTTTGGTGTTTAGAAGCCGAATCAATCATTAAGGTAAGGTGGCGACAATCCCTTTTGGTTTGAGATTCTTGATTAAGCCGATTGGTGCTTGGATAGCTAATGATGCGTTTAAGTTGATTGTAGGGAGGAGTGCAACCTAATCGGTGGATCTTCTGGGGTTTGATTGCCGATCAAGGTAAGGGTTCTAGTGGTTCGGATCTATTCCTTACTCTTTTAAAAGCGAAGGCTAACCATTTGTGTGTCTTGGTGTTGGGCGATTGCGGGGTTTCATTTCGTAGTTTCTGATTTGGTTGGAAACCAAATCGGCTTTAAGGTGAGTGCTACATTTGGGCGGCATATCCTTCGGGATTTCCATTTGAGCCGAATGGGCTTTTTAGCTACTAACTAGGTATTGGCCGATTGTAGGAAAGGAAAGCAACGCCGATTTTGCTAGTTTCGGTAGTTTTGGGATTTCGCTTAGATCTACGGTTAGTCGGTGTGTGTAACGCTACACACTTTATTAGTATTATGATGCTTATTATGTTACTTGTGTAACCATTGATATTAGTGACTTTGCCACATGTGGGTATGAGCTTGGATTCCGTAAGTCCCCTCCTATGTGATTTTTGATATACATCATCATGGCTTGTTAAATGCTATGCTATGCCTTAATTGCATGATACATGATATTATGACACATATGATATGAGCATGATGATGATGGGATTGATGAGAGGAGGGGATGATTTATCCGGTCCGTCACCGATGGTTTTGACCACAAGATGGGTTGGCCCCATCGGTTGATTTGTGGCTACGGTCACCATGGTTTTGACCACACTATTGATATGATTTGTGACTAAGTCCCATGGTTTTGACCACCGGTGGTTTTGACCACACACGATTGATATTTGTGACTACGGTCACCGGTGGTTTTGACCACACATGGATTATTGTGACTGCGTCCGGTGGTTTGGTACCACAGTGGGTTGGCCCCACATGATATTACGGGATTGTCATCGGTGGTTTTGACCACACGATGGGTTGGCCCCATCATTGATATATATGTATTTGTGACTTGGTCACCGATGGTTTTGACCACCATGGTTTTGACCACACGGGGTAGTTAAAGGAGATTGGATGGTTAGGTTATGGGTTGCATGATTTGCATGTTCGCTAATGATCTGTGTAAGTGGTTGAATTATCGGGTTGGGGATTTATACACTCGAGTCTTGGTGACTCACCCTTCCCTTACATTTTGCGGATGAGGCATAGATCGCGGATATGGAGCCAGGGACTCGAGGTGGCCATGCATCTTAGTTTCGTTTTGACTTTAATTCGCTATTTCGTTTAATTAAATTTCTTTAAATTTGGTTTTGGGTTTTGTAATAAGGCCGCTAAGTATTATTTTGGGTTTTTATTATTTACTTTTATTTTGGTTACATCATACATATCTTTGGGTTTATGGACTTGTTAAATTAACCTGCAGAAAAGCAATGTCTTCAAAACTATAACTCTTGGGTTTTCAAACGTTACCATCGGGTAACAAAGTTCACACAATAATAAGGTAACTTGGATGTTTTTATAACTCAAATTTTCAAATCCTTTAAAGGCAAATGGTTTTAAACTTGATTGTACTCATCGCATTCGGTTTTAATAAGTAACCAATGTTTCCTAAAATCAGCAATAACAAATGGGTTTTCACTCGCGAGTTTTCCAAATATTTCAACATCTACTAAAACAACCACAACCTCATTCTGAGTTCTCTAAACCCTAAAGCAATAAAAGAGTCTTCTTTAAAATTTTTCGACAAACTTATGATTTCAAAATGTTTTCACTCCGTAACATACCAGATTCGATCGTGGTGTGTTGACCGGGTTTGGGGTGTTACAGTTGACAAAAGATCCCTACAGGTGTGTTGGTTGGTACGGGTGGTGTGTAGCGGATGGATTATTAGGATTGGTTTGGGAATTGCATTTCATTTACATGATATCATTGATACATTATTTTGTAAATGGGCTTCGCCCAAGTGTATACGTTAAATGGGCTTAAGCCCAAAATATTGCTAAATGGGTTCGTGCCAGGATGGATGACAGTAAGGGATTATACACTGAGTTCTTGTAACTCACCCCCCTTTTCTTAACCTTTGTAGGTAATGCTCAGTGACGAGGACTTGGGCCCATGGATGACTCGGTGGAGGCCATACTTCAGAAACGGTGTTTTATTTTGAACTTTAGATTTTTAATTTCGTTCACTTTACTATTTTGGGTTTTTATGTTGTAATAAGGCCTCTGGAGTGTTTTATTATTTACTTTATGGTTGATATACTTATTATTTTGCTTAAATTGTTTAAAATGAGAATTTTCTAAAAACTTAAATAAAGGTTTTCCAAAATCGATTAACAAATGGATTTCATAATAAAGTTTTATAAATATTTTAACACGGAAGTTTTCACTCGAACTTTCAAACGATATTTTCAAAAGACACAGTTTTAAAGTTCACTACCTTGATTGTTGACTCATCAATCAATCTTTCAAAAATACTTGCATTTTATCTACGTTTCCGCAACGATTTCAAAATGCTTCTGCAACTCTATTCTAAATGTCACATTTTCGTAAATTGTATATTTCAAATATGTTTTCGCAACCGAAAAAGTCTTTAAAGATAATTACGTTTTCAAGTAGACAACAATTGCTTAAGTGTTTTGAGTTTTAACAATGAGGCTGTATTTCTCAAGCAAGTTTTTTCGCAAAGATGGTTTTTACTCCCATGTGACACACCAGATTCGGGCCTAACTTCTAAGTCGGGTTTGGGGTGTTACACGAAAATATAAATATGTATTTAATTCACATAACCAAATGAATATACATAAAATTCCACATAACTGAATGTATATAAATACATATATATACATATACATCTTTTAAGCAATTTACATGTTTGCAAGTAAACAATATCCACTCCACATCATTTTATCCACATATCCAAGAAACAGAAAGTACAAGCATATTTATTCCCTCTACTTATTTGCTCAACAAGATCACATATGACATATACATATATAAATACGTACCTTATTGCCGAATTTAACCATATTCATTTATATAAGCTTTAGCTTACTCAATTTCTTCCATAACTCAATCATTTCATAAGCCCAAGCTTGGAATATAATTCACCGGTATAAAACCTGCTAGGCATAAGCCTGAATCACACACCGGCACTAAGCTCGCTAGACACGAGGTCTAATATTTAATCCCCAAGCATTAAGCCCAAGTAGGCATAAAGCTCCGATAAATTTCACCAAAGACAAGGCTTGCTAGGCTCTAAGCCCTAATATCAATATTATTGAGCTATCTCATACACATTTCATATATCGAATATTTCAGATATTCCACATAATTCATACGATTTTCCACATGTCATAACTCAATTAAGTTAAGCTCAATTACACTATTACTATGCTTTATCACATTCGGCTTTATCTATTACAAGTCCATGAATTCTAATTCAGCATATTAAACTAAGTTACATCCAATATTAACAGAGTTTAATTACTTAAAGACTTACCTCGGATATCGATGGACGAAGAAAATCGGCTATTCGATAATTTTAGTTTTTCCCCGATCCAAGTCTGTTTTCTTTCGTTCTTGATCTAAACATGTTCAAATTAAGCTCATTCAAACACATTTCTATTTAATTTGATCCTTAAACACATTCTTTAGTAAATTTATGAATTTACCCCTAACTTTTATATTATCTACAATTTAGTCCCTAATGCAATACTCATGAATTACTTAAAATTAGTCCAACATCCTTTAGGGCCGAATCTTTCTAAGGGTCTTATACATCAATACAACTAATTATTTAGCATTATAATTCTTCAACTATTTATTTTCGAAATTTAAGCCATCACACTCCATTTCATATAAATTTTGATACTTTAAACATGTTGACTTAAGGCATATATTTCTATTCTTCCATCAAGCACAACAAATCACCATGTAACACCCCAAACCCGGCCTAAACATTACGACCAGATCTGGTATGTTACAGGGTGAAGAAAAACTAATTTTTTTTGGATTTAGGAAAATACCGTAAGTTTGAAAACTTTTCGTTTGAGGTGAAGTCTTGAAAATAGTGGTATGTAGATTAAGAAAAATTCCCAATTTATGATAGTCGAACATTCGTTATACTTGTTGGCACTTTAAGGAAAAATGATTATTTTATGCTGCTCGTATTTTGAAAACTCCATTTCCACTTTAATGATTAAATTGTCATAGCATCGAATTTGAAATAAACAAATAAGAACAAAAACCAAAGATTAACTTAGAAAGGCCTTATTACATAACAAAAATCCCTAATTAAAAAAAAAGTAAAGCAGTAATCAAGTTTACGAAAAAAAAACTTTATGGCCTCCACGAGTCTACCTCGGCTCCCACATCCACGATCTACGGATTACCTGAAAGGTTAAGCACGGGGTGAGTCACCGAGACTCAGTGTGTAAATCCCCTATAACACATAAACGGCTCGAGGCCCACAATCGCATATTGGGCTTTGGCCCGCTCAAGATGACAAAGAAATTAATGAATGCATCATGTCCCAGCCCTGCCTAATTTTTCCATCCTCTACACGCCAACCCGTACCAGCCTATCACACTGTGGGGATTTCTATAATCAACCCTCCATCCGCTACACGCCTCATACGTGGCTTAGCCACCGATCACTACGTGACCAAAGATAATATAACGTGGCTTAGCCACCGATCACTATGTGACCAAAATAATATAACGTGGCTTAGCCACCGATCACTATGTGACCAAAATAATATAACGTGGCTTAGCCACCGATCACCATGTGACCAAATAATCAGGCAGTTCCCCTTCATATCATATTCATATCCCATGCATAACACACATGTCATAATGAATGCAACATGCTATCAACACAGTAAAATATTACCACATACATCCTTACACACAAGGAAAACGATATAGTCACGTACCTGGCATCCCTAGCCTTACCCACAAGGGTATTATGACTGTCTACACAGCCTTTTCCTGGTTTTCAGCTCATACAATTAATATTACAGTTAAAATAAAGTGTACGAGGTATTACACACCTGATAACACACAAAATAATACTCTCTACGTCGACACTATCGATAGCGAAATGATCGCTATCCGCCTACTACTCGTTCGGCCCGGTCCATAACCCGTGGCCAATCTCGAGCAATGACAGACACCGCGCTTCTTGAACTTAGGGGTGGGACTACGGGTCCAACCCTTCCTTTGCTTGGCTAGCGTTTGAGTCCATGAAAAGATCTTGGTCGATGACCGCCAGTTAAAGCATTGAAATGAACCAAATAAGAATATATGCTCAAAACGTAAAGATCCCTTACCTAGATTGACAAATCCCAGAGATTATAAGACTTGGATTAAGGCACCGATTGAATACCTAAGTTGACTAAAACCGAACGTCCCTTAACACCCTTCAATCACAGATCAGATGCCGAAAGAACGCGAAGACAAAGCCCCTCCTTCAATCGGTCAAGAATCATAAGACAAGATTAATACCTACGATATACAAAAGGAGAGAAAAGAGAATTGAAACGAAAAGGGAATACCTACCACGAACAAAGAGAATCCGATTGACAAAGTTGTGAAACAGAGTGATGGCACTCTTCTAAATAAAGAACGAAAGATGAAGGTGAGCACTCAAGGAAGATTCGGCCAAGAAGAAATATAGAAAGAATAAGAATAATGGATGCTTCGTCTTTGGAAAAAACCTGTGAGAAGATGAGGGATATGTTTTGGCAAATGAAGAACATGAAGAGAGGCTTAAGAGATTTGGCTAAAGCAAGATGAAATCAAAGAGATGAATGGGAGTAATGGAGGATTTGGTCAAGAAGAAGAAAAGAAGAATGAGGTTTGGGCTTTAGGTAACACAAATGAGAAGAAAGAAATGAGAAGTAGAGAGAATGATAGGAGTTTCGGCTAAATAAAGAAAAGGTTCCGAAGTTGTCAAAAAGAAGAACACCAAATGCCGAAAGGGAAAAGAGCTCACAAACTCGGCTACTAGACACCTCCAAAATAATTCGGCACCTACAACCCAAAACCGAAAATGCACCTTTGAGAACTAAAATGCCTATGACCATAATTGCAATTTGGCGCACCCTAAACAAGCTAGAACGATTCCTACACTCCCCCCCAAGCATTCAAAATTCGGCCACTACCTTCACCACATGCTAATCCCTTACTTTTCTCCTTAATTCACTCCTGATCACTCATTCGAAATAGTTTGAATGATTCAAACTCTTCTTTCTTCTCTAAGCCACATATTTGAATTATTTGACTCAATCAACTCTCCCCTCTTGAAGTATCCTAGCCGAACTCCACCTCTGCTCCCCTTGACGCCAAAAAGAATTCCAAAATGAGCACCATGTGACTTGAACTTGCTCCCTCTGTAACACCCCAAACCCGGTCAATACGCCACGACCGAATTTGGTATGTCACAGGGGAAAACGTTTTGAGGAAAAACGAGTTACCGATTAAATTTTAGTGAAAAACTTTTTATTATTTTAAATTCGTAAAAAAAATTAAGTTGAAAACTGATATTTTACTTTGCAATTGAGTAAATAGATTTTTAAAACTTAGTCGCAGCTTAGATTCGTAAACCATTTATAAATTAAAGAGAAACTAAAGCAATTAGGTTGAAAATCGTATCTAATAGAAATTTGGAAACTTAAGTTTTGTAAAATAGTTTGAGTTATCGAAAATACTTAAGTTGTTAAAAATTATCAATTTATTTAGGTTACCCGATGGTAACGTTTTAAAAACCATCGCGCTTTGTATTTTAGAAAACTTTGTTCACATATCATTAAATCAATCATGTAATTTGCAAGTTATTCCTAAAACAAATCCAAAGCATATAAATAATCCAAAAACATAATTAAAGAGGCCTTATTACAAACCCATAAAATGAAAACCAAATTAAAATCAAGTACCCAAATGGAAGTTCATGTAAAACCAAATTTCATTGCATGGCCTCCTCGAGTTCATCCGGCTCCTCATCCGCGAATTTACGAATTACCTGAAAAAGTAAGGGAGAAGGTGAGTCACCAAGACTCAGTGCATATTCCCTCTCCCGGGTAAATACCACATACTTACACAAATTATAACCAAGCAATATATATATTATGCACCCAACCTTAGCCATCCGTAACTCCTTTTTCTACCTCGTGTGGTACCAAACCACTGGTGGTGCCAAACCACTGGTGACCAAAGTCACAAATAATCAAGTTGTGGGGCCAACCCACTTATGATACCAAATCACTGGCGACAATCCCATATCTCAAAAGTGGGGCCAACCCACGGTGGTGTTAATCCACGGGGGGACGAGTCGCTATGAGGTGCCAAACCTCTGGTGTCCCAAAGACACAAATGTGATACCAAATCACTGGTGACCAAAGTCACGAATAATCAAGTTGTGGGGCCAACCCACGTGTGATACCAAATCACTGGCGACAATCCCATATCTCAAAAGTGGGGCCAACCCACGGTGGTGTTAATCCACAAGGACGAGTCGCTATGAGGTGCCAAACCTCTGGTGTCCCAAAGACACAAATGTGATACCAAATCACTGGAGGTGCCAAACCTCTGGTGTCCGAAGACACGAATGTCAATCTTCCCCCTCCTCTCATATTGCCCATACCAATGCAATAGATAAACAAATCATGTCAATATACTTTGATATGAACATATAACCAATACATATCGTAGATCGTGATATTAAACAACATATAGCAACATCATATCAAAACGGACTTACCCGTATCCTTGCTCATACCCATCAAGGTATCATATCAATATCTTATAGTTTCGGATTTAACAACTTGAATAGTTATTTAACACACACACATATATATATATATATATATAAACCAAGTTATAAAGTCTGTAAGATACACACCTTTCACTAACGCAAATACTAACTTCCGTAGACCCGATCTACCTCACTAGATCACCTTGTCCTACATTCGGCCAAACCACAAGATTATAAGCAAAACCATTCGGCCAACATCACATCTTAATCCCAATAGCCTTTGGCTTTTCAACCATTAAAAGAATGATGAATCGACAAGAATCCTTACCACTTGACTTACCAACTTTGATTGCTAAAGAAGTAAGGCTTAGATCAAATGCTTCCAAAGTCCCAAAGGGCCTATATGAATAACCGGTTCCTAATAATAGTTAGAACCTTGCAACAATTGTCCAAAAATTTGGCCTTTGCCCTCCTGATAATTTACAAAGAAAAGAGGAAAGAAACAAAGGAAATACGACCATGAATACTTACCCCCTTCCAAAACTGATTGAAAAAAACCAAATGAAGACCTACCCTTGTTGATATTCGGCCAAGACAAATCAAAAAGGAAATGGGAAGTTTCGGCAATATGGTTAAATGGTGAAGGGATTTTCGGCTATGGTTTTGAAAAGAAGAAAGCAATTGATTAGAGACTAAAAGAAATGAAGTACGTGAGTAGAAAAGAGAATAAAAATAAGAGAGGAGGATTCGAAGCAAGCAACAATGGAAGAAAAGAAAAGAGAGTTTGGGGAAGAAAGAGGTTCGGCCAAAAGAAAGTAAAAGCAATTTTTAAGTGTTAACATATATGAGAAGAAAAGAATAGGAAGATGAGAACCGAAAGAGGTTCTTTTCGGTTACAAAGAATTTAAAAGATGAGAGGGAGGTTCCAAATGAGTTTCGGCCAAATGCCTAAGACGAAAAATCAACAACACCTAATGGCATTCGGCTATGGTTCACTTTGGTGCACAAGAGAGAAGGATTGGTAAGGTTCAAAAGGGATTTTTGATATGGCTCAAAACAAGAAATGAAAGCATTCCTAACTAACCGAAAATGACCACCATCCAAAAGAAATTTTTGGCACCAACTAGCTACCAACAAGACCAAGATTCGGTCACTCCCCCTAGTCACACATGCCGTCCACATTCATGGAATAATGGCCTAAGAAAAGTTTCCAAAACATTTTCCATCATCCAAGCCTTTTGTCCCCTTATCCTTCCATAACATCTTGATTCCATACCTTAACTAATAACTTGCCTTATTCCTTAGTCTACTATCCATAAAAGACAAATAGTCCAACCTTACCTTAATTAGAGTTTGACCAACACATGCCATATAAATGAAAAATAAAAGTCACCTAAAGTCCATCCATGGGATTCGAACCACTCCCCTCAAGCAACCATTCATGCGCCATAACCACTATGCCACTAACTCCTCATGTGCTTTAATTTAACACTTAAATTATCTTAAGTGTCAAGCTCACTTAATCCACTTCACTAAATTTTCCACACTAAAATTTATTCTAGCTTAGCTAATATTTCCAAGCCTTCACACAAATATACTAAGCACACAATAACAATCATATCCGAGCTAACACAAATAACAAAATGATACTCTAATATTTTTAGGATGTTACAATTCTACCCCCTTAAGAAAATTTTGTCCTCGAAATTACCTGCTCAAAAGAGTTGAGGAAACTGCTGCCTCATCACATCCTCCGGTTCCCACGTAGCTTCTTCCACGCCATAATTCCACCATAAAACCTTCACTAAAGGAGCGGACTTCCTACGCAAAACTTTCACATCTCGATCTAGAATCTGCACAGGTTCTTCTTCTATCGTCAAATCTGGACTCACCTCTATTTCCTCTACTGTCACGACATGCGATGGATCAGAACGATAGTGTCTAAGCATGGAGACATGGAACACATCGTGAATCGACTCAACTCTAATGGCAACTCGAGTGATAGGCTCACGGGTCCCACTCTCGTCTCAACACCTTATACGGTCCCAATAAACCTTGGACTTAACTCGCCTTTTCTCCCAAATCTTAACACTCTCTTCCATGGCGAGACCTTCGTAAAACTTTGTCACCCACGGCAAACTCTATATCCCTCCGTTTGAGATCGACATATGACTTACGCCTATCTCGAAGCTTCCTTCGAGACGAGCACGCCCTCAATCGTCTTAACCTTATCCTCGCCTGCAACCAACTCGGTCCTAACATCGACGCCATCCAACTCTGTCCAACATGTAGGTGTGCGACACCTCCTACCATACAACGCCTCATATGGTGCCATCTTAATGCTTGCCTGATAACTATTGTTGTATGCGAATTCACTAATGGCAAAAACTCTTCCCAGTGCCTCTCAAGTCCAATACACAACCTCTCAACATATCCTCTAAAATCGTATAACTCTTTTCCGATGCCTGTCGATCAGGATGAAATGCGGTACTAAAATCCAACACGCGTACTCAAAGCCCGATGTAATGCTCTCCAAAACCTCGACGTAAATCTAGGATCTCTATCTCGAGATGATCGACAACGGTACACCGTGCAACCTTACTATCTACGCCACATACAACTTAGCTAACTTCAAGCGCGAGTAATCCACCCTTACCGGAATAAAATGAGTGACTTAGTCGACGATCCACAATCACCCAAATCGAGTCCTTCTTACTTGGCGTAAGGGGTAATCCACCGACAAAGTCCATAGTGATCCTTTCCCACTTCCACTCGTGGAATCTTCACCTACCGGTAACCCGACGACAACCGATGCTCGCCTTGACCTGCCGACACGTCGGACATTTACCCACAAACTTCGGTTACCTCACGCTTGACACGCCACCAAAATCGTAACACCCCAAACTCGGACAAGACACCACGACCGAATCTGGTATGTTACGGGGAAAAACGTCTTTGAGTGATCTTTTTTTTTTTCGCTTAAAAGTGGGGCGAAAACATAGTGAACTTGAGGAAAATTTGAGTAGGCTTGTTTGATTAGATTTTGAAAGCTTATCCGAAGTATATAGTTAAAACGAGTTGATTTCATTTAGCACCTCCAATAGTTTCTTAGTGCTATTTTGACACATTTTAGACTTAGTAGGAAAATCAAGTTTGATTCGGAAATCATTTGAGTTGATTGTATAGTAAAACATAGCGAGATACCCGATGGTATAGTTTAAAACACATTGCGATATAATTTTGAAGACGTTGTCTTTCCAAGTTTTAGTAAACTTTCATGCCAAGTTATTTGTTAAGCAGGTTGAGAATCTAATTAAAACATACCCATCATAAAACATAATTTAAAGGCCTTTTACAAATCCAAATTAAAACCCAAACAAAAGTAAATAAGCCAAAGTACCCAATTTGAATAGTCTGAGCAAAACTTCTATTAAGGCATGGCATGAGCACCCCGAGTCCATCCGGCTCCATGTCCGCGCTCTACAAGTCACCTGAAATGTCAAAGGAGAGGGTGAGTCGAAAGACTCAGTGCATAAATCCCGCTCCCGATGAAACAACATGCTAACACACATCATACATAGCAACATGATTAATGCAACCCGATCCTAACCATCCGTATCTCCTTTTTCTACCCCGTGTGGTACCAAACCACTGGTGGTGCCAAACCACTGGTGACATATAGTCACAATGTGTTACCAAAACACTGGTGTCCCAAAGACACAAATGTGCTACCAAAGCACTGGTGACCGTAGTCACAAATCAATTGATGGGGCCAACCCATCGTGTGATACCCAATCACTAGCGAGCGATCCCATATCTCATGTGGAGCCAACCCACGGTGGTGTTAACCACGAGGACAAGTCGCAATGAGGTGCCCAACCTCTGGTGTCCCAAAGACACAAATGTGCTACCCAAGCACCGGTGACCGTAGTCACAATAATCGAATGATGGGGCCAACCCATCGTGTGATACCCAATCACTAGCGCATTTATCCCATATCTCAAAGTGGGGCCAACCCACGGTGGTGTTAACCACGGGGACAAGTCGCAATGAGGTGCCCAACCTCCGGTGTCCCAAAGACACAAATGTGCTACCAAAGCACTTTGGTGACCCAAAGTCACAAGGTGTGTTACCAAAACAACGGTGCTCGTCGAGACAAAATCATCACCGCTCTCCACTCATATCACCCATCAACAAACCAACTCGTGTAATCATGCATATCATACAAATTATGCATATCATGCTAATATGTTTGACTCATGCCCCATATCACATACATACATAGTCATGATACCATGTAGATCATCGTAATCTAGAAACAATCTGACTTACCCGGATCACGCACACATACCCCGTTTGGGTATCCAATAATCCATCATCTTGTCATGATTTTAATAGGCAAACAGGTTTATTAATAATATTACTAAATATCGGTGTGTTAGTTTACACACAGTAAAGCGCAACCTTTAATACTAAAAGAAACGATCTAAAGCTCCTTGTATCCTTGATCCTACAATCGGCCAAATAGGAGTTAGACATCTAACATTTGGCCAACATCGCTTAACCAAAGGGGTTAATATCGAATCCTTACCTTTATGCTAGATTTAGTTTCCCTCTAGAATCTTGAACCAAGCGGTGGTTCTCCTTCCAACAATCGGCACCCTAATAACAAATAGTTAATCACCAATCACCTTTAACTTAACCAAAATCTAAGAATTGAACTCACAATAATATACCAATTGCTTACCCTCCACTTACCAATCAACTAACAAAGAATGATGGTTCCTCTTGCTTGCTTCCACACTCCAAAGTGACCCTTGTTCAAAGATTGAACAACCAACCAAAACCACCCTTCACCGATATTCGGCCAAGAGAGCTACAAGGAGAGGAGAGATTCGGCCTAGACCAAGAAAGAAACGCAAGAAAAGATGAGGAGAAGGATTGATATTCGCCAAAATGAAGACACAAGCTAGAAGGAAATTTCAAGAATCACCAAGGGGAGTTTCGCTAAAATCTTAAAATGAAGCAAGAGAAAAGTATGTTCAAGAAGAAGAAGGAAAGCGGCCAAGGTTTTGAGATGAAAAGAAATGGAAGGGGTGAATGGGAATTTTCGGTTTAGGCAAGGTAAATTTCGGCTTTAGTGTTTCAAAGGGAAGAAAAATATGAGATATGAGAAGAGGGAATACTAGCTTCGGTTTGCACAAAATAGAGAAGAGGAAGATAGGAAGGAAAGAATTCGCCAACAACCCAAATGTAGAAGACAAAATGCAAAAGAGATTCGGCAAGTACACCTTTTGACTTACGGTTTTAGGAAGCAAAGAAAACGACCAATGGAATTTCGGCTAACAAAAGACTAAGGAAAACTTTTGCTCTTGACCCAAAAGTGACCGAACACCAAGTTTGCCAAAATGAAATTCGGCTACTAACTCCCCCACACCAAGCCGTCACCTCCCACTCCCCACTCCCTCAAATTCGGCCAAATCCCCAATTACTCCACTCCCACATTCAAACAACATGACCAAGTCTCCCACCTACACTTACTCTCCACCAACCGTTTGAATGTGAAGACTTGGTCCAAGGTAGAATCCAAATTGCTCTCAACCTCTTCCTCCATGCCGTCCAAAAATAAGTGACAAAATGGGGACTCTACAAATCGAACACCTGGACCTCCACCCCCAAGCAAATGACGCCACACCTAGCTCCCAAGTGGCACATGCCTTGCCACTTTGCCGACTCTTCATTTGTGCTATGAAATACCAAAATAAATTAAAAACCCACTTCCTCAACTCCCTTCACTTAACACCCAAAAACCAAAATTTTCCCATACACTCGGGCATACTCCTTGCCTACAATTAAGCCCCTAAAACACCTAAATAGCCACACAAAGACACTAAACACATGCAATAACATGCAACAACAAAATGTGATTTCTAACCCGGGATATTACAAAAACTACTCTCTTAAATCCCGATACATCTTGCTACCTCCAGGATGCATAGCGTATGGGCTGCTATGTGCATCCCGAAGAATCCTTTGTCTCAACTCAACATCCTTTGGCATACAAGCTCTTCCTTTAAAACACAATACTCCATCCTTGGACAAACTATTATCCTCTAAACCACCATTCGAACTCAGAACCTCCGATCATTCAAACCATCATCCTCTAACTGCTTTCTCCTTGATCTACTCTAACCAAGTCGGCTTGACTTGCAATTCACCAAAAGACTCCCATCGTCATATAAGCTAAGATGAGCAAACATTGATCTTAAGTCCGATACAACCTTTCGGTTCAACGCGTCGCCACCACGTTAGCCTTGCCCGATGATACTCAATCGAGCGATCGTGAGTCCTTCAACAACTCTATCCATCTACGCTTCAAGTTCAAATCCTTACGAGTCAAAAGATACTTAAGACTCTTGTGATCCGTGTAGACTATCGACTTCTCTCCATAGAAATAATGTCTCCATATCTTCAAAGCAAAAACCACTCGGCTAATTAATTCCAAGTCATGCGTCGGATAGTTAACTTCATGTGGTCTCAATCGCCGAGATGCATAAGCCACTACCTTCCCTTCCTGCATCGGTACACATCCCAAACCAAGATGTGATGCATCACGATGGCCGTGAATTCCTTGCTCGCCTCGGGTTGAATCAAACCGAGCTTCATCAGAATCTTCTTCAACTTGTCAAAACTTCCTTGCTGCTTCCGGTCCACACAAATGGAATTCCTTTCCTCAATAACTTAGTCATAGGTGCTGCTATCAAAGAAAATCCTTCCACAAATCTTTGGTAATACCACTTGCACCTAGGAAACTTGAATCTCGACCACGACTTAGGCGGCTTCCAATCCAACATCGCCTCAATCTTTCGAGGATCCACTCTAATCCTCACCGATACTACATGACCCAAGAAAGTCACCTCCTAAGCCGAAACTCGCACTTACTAAATTTGGCGTGCATAAATCGCTTTTCCCTCGAATCGCAACACTACTCGCAAATGTGCATCATGCTCCTCCTCGACTTGGAGTATACCAAAATATCGTCTATAAATACCACAACAAATTTGGTCCAAAACTGCACGAAATACCCAATTCATCATGTCCATGAATGTCTTTGCGTGCGCGTTAGTCAACCCAAACGGCATTACCAGAAACTCGTAGTGCCCATACCGAGTGCGAAATGTCGTCTTATGGATATCAGCCTCTTTCACCTTCATCTGATGATATCCAGACCTTAAATCAATCTTGGAGAAAATCGCTGCCCCCTTAAGCTGATCAAACAAGTCATCTATCCTCGGCAAAGGATACTTGTTTTTGATCGTCAGCTTATTCAACTAGCGGTAGTCTATACACATCCGCATCGTACCATCTTTCTTCTTGACAAAAAGTACCGGCGCTCCCCATGGCGAAACACTTGGTCGGATGAAAATTCGAGCCAACAACTCTTGAATTTGAGCCTTCAATTCCCCTAATTCCTTCGGTGCCATCCTATACGGAGCAATAGACACTGGCGCAGTTCCGGGTAACAGATCTATACCAAATTCAACTTCATGATCAGGAGGCAATCCCGGAAGTTCTTCAAGAAATACGTCAACATATTCCTTTACCGTGCGGACATTCCCCACAGTAGACTCCTTAGCCTCCAACGCACACACATGAACCACAAATGCCTCACAGCCCTTCCTGACCAACTTCACAGCTTTCAACGCAGATACCACGTTGGATAGATAATCTCTTCTATTACCTATCATAACCACCTCTTTGCCCTCAGCTGTCTTCAAAACCATGCGCTTAGCAGCGCAATCCAAACTTGCTTGATACTTGACCAACCAGTCCATCCCAAGAATCAAATCGAACTCCTCAAACGGCAGTTCCATCAGATCAGCTACAAACATTACCCCTTGGAATTCTAGGGGTACATCTATATCTGACTTATTTACTTCTACAGAGTGACCTGAGAGGGCTAAATCTGTCATCTTCCTAGAAGTAGTCTCGAGTCTAGATTCATAGTCTCTACTATGTTACTAGCAACATACGAATGTGTCAAACCCATATCTATCAAAGCAAGATATGGTTCACCAAAGATTAAGAACGTGCCGATTATGACATCCGGTGCATCGCCCTCATCTCGGCGTCTCATTGCATACACCAAACCAGTCGTCTTGCCTCGGTGTTGCCGACACCTCTGCGCGGATGCTCCGCGGCCTCGACGAACCATTACCTCCTCTACCATTACCACGACCTCTCTACGTGGTGACGGTCCCTCATTTACGAACCGAGCACGACCTTGACCCTCGGGCCGATTCGGCTAGATTACGTGGATAATCCCTCACACGATGATCCAAATGAGCCACACTCAAAACATCCTTTCCCTCCGGTCCAACATTCGCCCCAATGAGATTTTCCACATCGATTACACTTTCTTTGGTCCCCGATTAGCGATATGTGCCTCCCAGTTGATTCGCCCACTCGCCTAACCCTCTTACGAGAATTATCGATCGACCGGATGATCCAAAACCTCTCTTATGTTTATTCTTGTCGTGTTCTACTTTACCGATTCCTTTATCCCTTTGGCTATCTTAGTCTTTTCAACTAGCGCAAGAAACTCTACGCTCTGATGTGGAGCAATCCGGTAATCTCACTCGTCCCTCAATCCTTCTTGAACCGGACATCGCTCGTGCTCAAGCCACGATACCTCGATACCTGGCTCAATCTTAAAAATTCTGCCTCATATTCTAATATGGACTTATTACCTTGGACCAAACTCGAAATGCCTTACAGCGCATCAATGTAACTCGACCCAACATATTTCTTACGATATCTTTGCCTTAAAATAATCCCAAGTGAGATCCTCCGTTGCAAAGACTATTCCGCATGCGTGAGCCACCACCGATATGACTCATCCCGAAGAAGCGACACTATCCCTTTCACTTTTCCTCGGCATTCGATCCAAGTCATCCATGACTCGTTCCGTCGCCTCTAACCAATACTCTGCCGTCTTGAGCCACACCAAAACACCTCGAAATACCTCAGCTCCATTGGCTCGAAGTCGCTCAGATACGGATTTCTGAATTATCGCGCCTCCACCTATTCCAGCTACCCTCTCAAGAACTCGCAGCATCGCCTGAGACACTGCGTCATCCCCCGTTTGATCCTCGATGCTCAACTCCAACCGGCGGTGGTGGGGGTAGTGGTACCTCATTCTCGGATCCTTGACCGGACCTCACCGGCTCGCATACGACCATCCTACCTCGACCGCGTCCACGAGTAAAACGACCTCGACCACGAGTACTCATGTCTAAAGTCTCGACTTATCTGATTTAAAAGCGTTATGAATTAGTCATTATTCCACTTTCTTTAAAACACGCTTTATGAATAATTTTAATAAGAAGTTGTTTCATGAGTACATTCAACCTATAGTTTGGGTCTTCTAGAGCAGCTCCTACTACTATACATCATGCCAACATCATCATATCATATCATCAAAATCAACGAGCTTGATGTACTTACTGTATGGATTGATGTCGGAGACTCGGGGCCATGCCTTTCCAACCATACAATTTTCAACAAAATCATTTTAAAACCATACTTTAAAACATTTTGGGCCTCGGCCCATAGCCGAAGCTTTTGAACCCGCTCGATACCAATTTGTAACACCCCAAACCCTGGTCAATACGCCACGATCGAATTTGGTATGTCACAGGGAAAACATTTTGAGGAAAAACGAGTTACCGATTAAATTTTAGTGAAAAACTTTTTATTATTCTAAATTAAGTAAAAAAATTAAGTTGAAAATCGATATTTTACTTTGCAATTCCATAAATAGATTTTTAAAACTTAGTCGCAGACTTAGATTCGTAAACCATTTATAAATTAAAGAGAAACTAAAGCAATTAGGTTGAAAATCGTATCTAATAGAAATTTGGAAACTTAAGTTTTGTAAAATAGTTTGAGTTATCGAAAATACTTAAGTTGTTAAAAATTATCAATTTATTTAGGTTACCCGATGGTAACGTTTTAAAAACCATCGCGCTTTGTATTTTAGAAAACTTTGTTCACATATCATTAAATCAATCATGTAATTTGCAAGTTATTCAGAAAACAAATCCAAAGCATATAAATAATCCAAAAACATAATTAAAGAGGCCTTATTACAAACCCATAAAATGAAAAACCAAATTAAAATCAAGTACCCAAATGGAAGTTCATGTAAAACCAAATTTCATTGCATGGCCTCCTCGAGTTCATCCGGCTCCTCATTCGCAATTTACGAATTACACGAAAAAGTAAGGAGAAGGTTAGTCACCAAGACTCAGTGCATATTCCCTCTCCCGGGTAAATACCACATACTTACACAAATTATAACCAAGCAATATATATATTATGCACCCAACCTAGCCATCCGTAACTCCTTTTTTTTCTACCCCCGTGGTACCAAAACCACCGGGTGGTGCTAAACCACCGTGACCAAAGTCACAAATAATCAAGTTGTGGGGCCAACCCACTTGTGATACCAAATCACTAGCGATAATTCCATATCTCAAAAGTGGGGCCAACCCACGGTGGTGTTAATCCACGTGGACGAGTCGCTATGAGGTGCCAAACCTCCGGTGTCCCAAAGACACAAATGTGATACCAAATCACCGGTGACCAAAGTCACGAATAATCAAGTTGTGGGGCCAACCCACGTGTGATACCAAATCATCGCGACAATCCCATATCTCAAAAGTGGGGCCAACCCACGGTGGTGTTAATCCACGAGGGGACGAGTCGCTATGAGGTGCCAAACCTCTGGTGTCCCAAAGACACAAATGTGATACCAAATCACTGGAGGTGCCAAACCTCTGGTGTCCGAAGACACGAATGTCAATCTTCCCCCTCCTCTCATATTGCCCATACCTATGCAATAGATAAACAAATCATGTCAATATACTTTGATATGAACATATAACCAATACATATCGTAGATCGTGATATTAAACAACATATAGCAACATCATATCAAAACGGACTTACCCGTATCCTTGCTCATACCCATCAAGGTATCATATCAATATCTCATAGTTTCGGCTTTAACAACTTGAATAGTTATTTAACACACACATATATATATATATAAACCAAGTTATAAAGTGTGTAAGATACACACCTTTCACTAACGCAAATACTAACTTCCGTAGACCCGATCTACCTCACTAGATCACCTTGTCCTACATTCGGCCAAACCACAAGATTATAAGCAAAACCATTCGGCCAACATCACATCTTAATCCCAATAGCCTTTGGCTTTTCAACCATTAAAAGAATGATGAATCGACAAGAATCCTTACCACTTGACTTACCAACTTTGATTGCTAGAGAAGTAAGGCTTAGATCAAATGCTTCCAAAGTCCCAAAGGGCCTATAAGAATAATCGGTTCCTAATAATAGTTAGAACCTTGCAACAATTGTCCAAAAATTCGGCCTTTGCCCTCCTGATAATTTACAAAGAAAAGAGGAAAGAAACAAAGGAAATACGGCCATGAATACTTACCCCCTTCCAAAACCAATTGAAGAAAACCAAATGAAGACCTACCCTTGTTGATATTCTACCAAGACAAATCAAAAGGAAATGGAAGTTTCGGCAATATGGTTAAATGGTGAAGGGATTTTCGGCTATGGTTTTGAAAAGAAGAAAGCAATTGATTAGAGACTAAAAGAAATGAAGTACGTGAGTAGAAAAGAGAATAAAAATAAGAGAGGGAGGATTCGGCTTAAGCAACAATGGAAGAAAAGAAAAGAGAGTTTGGGGAAGAAAGAGGTTCGGCCAAAAGAAAGTAAAAGCAATTTGTAAGTGTTAACATATATGAGAAGAAAAGAATAGGAAGATGAGAACCAAAAGAGGTTCTTTTCTTGTTACAAAGAATTTAAAAGATGAGAGGGAGGTTCCAAATGAGTTTCGGCCAAATGCCTAAGAGGAAAAATCAACAACACCTAATGGCATTCGGCTATGGTTCACTTTGGTGCACAAGAGAGAAGGATTGGTAAGGTTCAAAAGGGATTTTTGATATGGCTCAAAACAAGAAATGAAAGCATTCCTAACTAACCGAAAATGACCACCATCCAAAAGAAATTTTTGGCACCAACTAGCTACCAACAAGACCAAGATTCGGTCACTCCCCCTAGTCACACATGCCGTCCACATTCATGGAATAATGGCCTAAGAAAAGTTTCCAAAACATTTTCCATCATCCAAGCCTTTTGTCCCCTTATCCTTCCATAACATCTTGATTCCATACCTTAACTAATAACTTGCCTTATTCCTTAGTCTACTATCCATAAAAGACAATAGTCCAACCTTACCTTAATTAGAGTTTGACCAACACATGCCATATAAATGAAAAATAAAAGTCACCTAAAGTCCATCCATGGGATTCGAACCACTCCCCTCAAGCAACCATTCATGCGCCATAACCACTATGCCACTAACTCCTCATGTGCTTTAATTTAACACTTAAATTATCTTAAGTGTCAAGCTCACTTAATCCACTTCACTAAATTTTCCACACTAAAATTTATTCTAGCTTAGCTAATATTTCCAAGCCTTCACACAAATATACTAAGCACACAATAACAATCATATCCGAGCTAACACAAATAACAAAATGATACTCTAATATTTTTAGGATGTTACACCCTCTCTGCTCCCTTGTGGCGTCACCTACCTGAACCTTAAGTGGCGCCTCCTAGCCTCTTTCCCACTGAATTTATTGCGTCTTCAAACACAAGTAATATCCCTTAATTCCTATCCCAGCTAGCTCTCCACTATAGTGCCCAAACGGAGAATTTTGGCGAAGGCTTCGACTTAACCTCGAGCCTTTCCTGGACCCCTAAACACCCTAAACTAACACATTAAGCATAGCATACACACAGTGAGTACATCAAATGCAAAGCCCCCAATTCGGGATGTTACGCTTCTACCCCCTTAAAGAAATTTCTTACTCGAAATTACCACGATCAAAAGAGATGAGGGTATTGCCGCCGCATCGCTTCTCTCGGTTCCCATGTAGCCTCCTCGGAATCGTGGTTTCACAATAAAACCTTAACTAATAGAACCGTCTTCCTTCATAACACCCTGATATCACGATCCAAGATCTGCACTGGTTCTTCTTCAAAGGATAGGTCAGGCCTTACTTCGATTTCTTCTACTGGCACAACATGAGATGGATCCGACTGGTAGCGTCTTAGCATCGAAACGTGAAACACGCCGTGAATCGACTCAACTCAAGGTAGCTCGGTGATAAGCTCTACGGTCCCACACGTTTCAACACACGATAAGGCCCGATGAATCTGGGGCTTTGCTTGCCCTTTCGCCCAAATCTTAGAACCTTCTTCCACGGTGAAACCTTTAAGAAGACCCGGTCACCCACTTCAAATTCTCTGTCCTTACGCTTCAGATCCGCATAAGACTTCTGTCTATCAGAAGCTTCCTTTAATCGAGCCCGAATTAACTTAACCTTCTCCTCCGTCTCTGTAACCAATTTTGGACCCAAAATCTGACGTTCCCCCAATTCTGTCCAACAGGTAGGAGTACGACACTTCCGCCCATACAATGCTTCATAGGGCGCCATTTGAATACTAGACTGGTAGCTGTTGTTGTACGCGAACTCTGCCAATGATAAGAACTCTTTCCAACTACCTCTGAAGTCTATGACACAGCCACTCAACATATCTTCCAAGATCTGAATTACCCTCTCCGACTGTCCGTCAGACTGTGGATGAAACACTGTGCTAAAATCTAACTTTGTACCCAACGCTTGATGCAACGCCTTCTAAAATCTCGACGTAAACCTAGGGTCTCTGTCTGAAATGATAGACACTGGTACCCTGTGCAACCTCACGATCTCTGCTACATACAACTTAGCCAATTTCTTTAGAGAGTAGTCGACACGAACTGGTATGAAATGAGCAGATTTTGTCAATCGATCAACAATTACCCATACCAAATCCTTCCTAGTAGGTGTGAGAGGTAGCCCACTAACAAAGTCCATTGTGATCCTCTCCTATTTTCACTGTGGAATCTTCACCAGCTGCAGCAACCCTAAAGGTACCTGATGTTCCGCTTTTCCCTGTTGGCACGTCAAACACTTACTCACAAATTCGGTTACCTCTTGCTTCAGACCTGGCCACCAAAACTGTTCTCCCAAATCCTGATACATCTTACTTCCTCCAAGATGCATAGCGTATGGGCTACTATGCGCTTCCTGTAAAATCTTACGCCTCAACTCAGGATCCTTTGGCATGCAAGTCTTTCGTCAAAAACATACTACGCCATCACTATTCAACCTGAAATTTGTTGCCTCGTTATCTGTTCCTAACTGAAACTTCGACTTTAACAACTCATCAGCCCACTGCTTCTCTTTAATCTGACTAACCCAAGAAGGTTTCACTTGAAGTTTCGCTAATAGACTTCCATCATCGTATAAACTGAGGTGAGCAAACATTGCTCTCAAGTCAGAGATTACCCTACGACTTAATGCATCCGCCACCACATTAGCTTTACCCGGATGGTATTCGATTGAGCAATCATAATCCTTTAACAGCTCGATCCACCTCCTCTGCCTTAAATTCAACTCCTTCTGGGTGAGAAGGTATTTTAGGCTCTTGTGATCTGTATAAATGACGGACTTCTCCCCATACAGATAATGCCTCCAACTCATCGGTATAAACACAATCTGGCGCCAATTCCAAATCATGCGTGGGATAATTCAACTCATGCGGTCTCAATTGTTTGAGACGCATATGCTACCACTTTCCCATCCCCGCATCAAAGACACATCCCAAACCTGTAATGCGACGCATCACAATAAACCGCAAACTCTTTCCCGACCTCAGTCAGTATCAACACCGGAGCCTCTGTCAAAATCCTTTTCAACCTTTCAAAACTCTTCTGTTGCTTATCAGACCAAACAAACGGAACCCCTTTTCGCAACAACTTGGTTAATGGTGCCGCAATCAAAGAGAACCCTTTAACAAACCTTCTATAATACCCAGCCAGACCAAGAAAACTCCTGATTTCTGCCACCGACTTAGGTAGCTTCCAATCCAACACCGCCTCAATCTTCTGAGGATCAACCCTAATCCCCTCAGCAGACACTATATGGCCCAAAAGGTAACTTCCCTTGCCGAACTCACACTTACCGAATTTGGCGAACAAGCGCTTCTCCTCGGAAATTTGCAAAACCGCTCGAAGATGCGAATCATGCTCCTCCTCAGACTTTGAATAAACCAGGATATCATCTATAAACACCACGATGAATCGATCCGAATAGGGTTGGAAAACCTGGTTCATCATGTCCATAAACGCTGCTGGTGCATTGGTCAACCCGAACGGCATCACCAGGAATTCGTAATGACCATAGCGAGTTCTGAAAGCCGTCTTATGAATATTCGTTTCCTTGACCTTAAGCTGATGATATCCTGACCTTAAATCTATCTTTGAGAAAACTGAAGCCCCCTTCAACTGATCGAAAAAGTCGTCGATCCTCGGCAACGGGTATTTGTTCTTGGTCGTCAACTTGTTCAATTGACGGTAGTCAATGCACATACGCATTGATCCATCCTTCTTCTTAATGAATAGCACCGGCGCTCCCCAAGGTGATACACTCGGTCGGATAAAACCCAGATCCAACAGTTCTTGAATCTGCGCTTTCAGTTCCACTAACTCCTTCGGTGCCATTCTATATGGGGCAATAGACACTGGCACTGTTCCCGGAAGAAGATCAATGCCGAACTCCACTTCACGATCCGGAGGTAATCCCGGAAGCTCTTCTGGGAAAACATCAGAAAATTCCTTCACTGTTCTAACATCCCCAACAGTTAGTTCCTTGGCTTCCAAAGCCCGAACAAAAGTTAAGAATGCCTCACATCCTTTCCTCACCATTGTTTCCGCCCTTAAGGCAGACACTACATTTGACAAATAGTTCATCCTTTCACCTATCACTAAAACTTTGTCATCCTCAGGAGTTCTTAACACCATACGCTTGGCTGCACAATCCAAATTTGCTCGATACTTCACCAACCAGTCCATGCCTAAGATCAAATCGAACTCCCCAAACGGCAGTTCCATCAGATCAGCCGGAAAAACTACCCCTTGAACTTCTAGAGGTACATCCTTATAAAGTTTGTTCACCACTATAGATTGTCCTAACGGGCTAATTACAGTCATCTCTCTAGAAGCAATCACAGAGTCTATGCTTAAAGTTCCAGATACCACACTAGCGACATAAGAATGTGTCGACCCAATGTCAATCAATGCAGAAAAAGGCAATCCAAAAATTAAGAACGTACCGGTTATGACATCCGGTGCATCACCCTCCTCTCGGCGTCTAGCTGCATAGAAGAACCCTGGCTGTCTCGCATTAGTGCTCCCTACACCTCTGCCTGGTGTTCCACGACCCCGACCGAAACCATTACCTCCTCTGGCTGGACCACGCCCTCTCTGTAGTTGCTGACCACCTCTACCCGGCTGAGCATAACCCTGACTTACCGGCCCTGCACTGCCTCGTTCTTGTGGACAGTCTCTAACCTGATGATCAGTAGATCCACACCTGAAACATCTTCTGTTACCCGTCCAACACTCGCCCAAATGAAATTTACCACATCGAGCACACCTTTGAGGCTGACTATCAACAACAGATCTCACAACCCGACTCGGCCCATCCAACTTAGGTATTTTCTGAAAATGCCCAGCTAACCCCGACAATCCAAAATTCCTTTTATTTTTACCTCTATCTCTATCCCGATTCTGGTTTTCGAACCGCTTCACTTCCTCGGCTATCTTAGCCTTTTCCACTAGAACAGCAAATTCCCTTTCTCGTTGTGGAGCAATCAGCACTCGCAAATCATCCCTCAGACCATCTTCAAACCGAACACAACGCTCATGGTCTGTAGCCACTATACCCTGGGCATAACGACTAAGACGTAAGAATTTCGCCTCATACTCAGCCACCGATTTATTTCCCTGGACCAGATTCAGAAATGTCCTACGATGCGCATCCACATAACTCGATCCGATGTACTTACTTTGGAATGCCGACCTGAAGAAATCCCAGGTAATGCGGTCAGCCACTAAACCATCCCTGACTGTCAGCCACCATTGATACGCTTCATCCCGCAAAAGAGACACAACTCCTTTCAACTTCTCCTCCATCGTAAAATCAAGATCATCCATGATACGCTCTACTGCTTCTACTCAATACTCAGCTACATTCGGAGCTACACTAGATACGCCCTTAAACATCTCTGCTCCATTGGCTCGAAGTCGTTCAGACACAGATTTCTGAGCCCCAAATCCTATGCTCGCTCCAGCAACCCTCTCCAAGACCTGTAACATCGCTTGAGACACCGCATCATCCCCGCCTGTTTGATCCTGAAGATCTTCTTCCACAGCTGGCGGTACTGGCATCTCACTTCCTGACCCATGTTCTGACTTCGAGGGTTCAGACCCAACACCTCGGCCTCTACCACGGCCGCGTACAGCACGTCCACATCCCCTAGTACTCATGGCTACCGATACGCGTTTATCTGATTAAAAGTTTTATGAATTAGCACTTTCTTCCACTGTTTTATACCGAGCAATCTTATGAGGAGTAGTATTAATAGTAGTTCTCGCGAGTTCGTAGCTATATCTAAAGGATTTAGTTTCTAAAGTCTGAATCTTCTAATGCTAGTAACCACATTCATTCAATCAAATAAGCATTTCATGCATACATCACCAAAAGTTAGAACACTTACCTGCGTGGAGCGGGTGCCGGTAGACTCGGACGCCATATCTCAAATAAAACAGTTCCTCCAATTAACATGCACACCAACTTTATAAAACACTGTTGAAACCATTTCACAGCCCGAGTTTTGCAACCTAGGCTCTGATACCAAAATTGTAACACTCCAAACCCGGCCTAAACGTTACGACCAGATCTGGTATGTTACAGGGTCAAGAAAAAATAATTTTTTTTGGATTTAGGAAAATATCGTAAGTTTGAAAACTTTTCGTTTCAGGTGAAGTCTTGAAAATAGTGGTATGTAGATCAAGAAAAATTCCCAATTTATGATAGTCGAACATTCGTTATACTTGTTGGCACTTTAAGAAAAAATGATTATTTTATGCTGCTCGTATTTTGAAAACTCCATTTCAACTTTAATGATTAAATTGTCATAGCATCGAATTTGAAATAAACAAATAAGCACAAAAACCAAAGAATAACTTAGAAAGGCCTTATTACATAACAAAAATCCCCAATTAAAAAAAAATAAAGTAAAACAGTAATCAAGTTTACGAAAAAAAAACTTTATGGCCTCCACAAGTCCGCCTCGGCTGCCACATCCACGATCTACGGATTACCTCAAAGGTTAAGCACGGGGTGAGTCACCGAGACTTAGTGTGTAAATCCCCTATAACACATAAACAGCTCGAGGCCCACAATTGCATATTGGGCTTTGGCCCACTCAAGATGACATAGAAATTAATGAATGCATCATGTCCCAGCCCAGCCTAATTTTTCCATCCTCTACACGCCAACCCGTACCAGCCTATCACACCGTGGGGATTTCTACAATCAACCCTCAATCCGCTACACGCCTCATACGTGGCTTAGCCACCGATCACTACGTGACCAAAGATAATATAATGTGGCTTAGCCACTGATCACTATGTGACCAAAATAATATAACGTGGCTTAGCCACCGATCACTATGTGACCAAAATAATATAACGTGGCTTAGCCACCGATCACCATGTGACCAAATAATCAGGCAGTTCCCCTTCATATCATATTCATATCCCATGCATAACACACATGTCATAATGAATGCAACATGCTATCAACACAGTAAAATATTACCACATACATCCTTACACACAAGGAAAACGATATAGTCACGTACCTGGCATCCCTAGCCTTACCCACAAGGGTATTACGATCGCTACACACTGTTTTTTTTTCGGCTTTTCAGCTCATACAATTAATATTACAGTTAAAATAAAGTGTACGAGGTTTTACACACCTAATAACATGCAAAATAATACTCTCTACATCGACACTATCGATAGCAGAAATGACTGCTATCTGCCTACTATTCTATTTTGAAGCTGGTCCACAACCCGGTGGCCAATCTCGAACAGCAGACACCGCTCACTTCTTGAACTTAGGGGCTTGGACTACGGGTCCAACCCCTTCCTTTGCTTGGCTAGTGTTTGAGTCCATGAAAAAGATCTTGGTCAATAGACCGGATTAAAGCATTGAACAGTACCAAATAAGAATATATGCTCAAAACGTAAAGATCCCTTACCTAGATCGACAAATCTCGGAGATTATAAGACTTGGATTAAGGCACCGATTGAATACCTAAGTCGACTAAAATCGAACGTCCCTTAACACCCTTCAATCACAGATCAGATGCCAAAAGAACGCGAAGACAAAGCCCTTCCTTCAATCGGTCAAGAATCATAAGACAAGATTAATACCTACGGTATCCAAAAGGAGAGAAAAGAGAATTGAAACGAAAAGGGAATACCTACCACGATCAAAGAGAATCCGATTGACAAAGTTGTGAAATAGAGTGACGGCACTCCTCTAAACAAAGAACAAAAGATGAAGGTGAGCACTCAAGGAAGATTCGGCCAAGAAGAAATATAGAAAGAATAAGAACAATGGATGCTTCGGCTTTGGAAAAAATCTGTGAGAAGGTGAGGGATATGTTTCGGCAAATGAAGAACAAGAAGAGAGGCTTAAGAGATTTGGCTAAAGCAAGATGAAATCAAAGAGATGAATGGGAGTAATGGAGGATTCGGTCAAGAAGAAGAAAAGAAGAATGAGGTTTCGGCTTTAGGTAACACAAATGAGAAGAAAGAAATGTGAAGTAGAGAGAATGATAGGAGTTTCGTCTAAACAAAGAAAAGGTTCCGAAGTTGTCAAAAAGAAGAACACCAAATGCCGAAAGGGAAAAGAGCTCTCAAACTCGGCTACTAGACACCTCTAAAATAATTCGGCACCTACAACCCAAAACCGAAAATGCACCTTTGAGAACTAAAATGCCTATGACCAAAATTGCAATTCGGCACACCCTAAACAAGCTAGAACCGATTTGTACACTCCCCCCCAAGCATTCAAAATTCGGCCACTACCTTCACCACATGCTAATCCCTTACTTTTCTCCTTAATTCACACCTGATCACTCATTCGAAATAGTTTGAATGATTCAAACTCCTCTTTCTTCTCTAAGCCACATATTTGAATTATTTGATTCAATCAACTCTCCCCTCTTGAAGTATCCTAGCCGAACACCACCTCTGCTCCCCTTGACGCCAAAAAGAAATCCGAAATGAGCACCATGCGACTTGAACCTGCTCCCTCTCTGCTCCATTGTGGCATCACCTACTTGAACCTTAAGTGGCGCCTCCTAGCCTCTTTCCCACTGAATTTGTTGTGTCTTCAAACACAAGTAATATCCCTTAAGTCCTATCCCAGCTAGCTCTCCACTAAAGTGCCCAAACAGAGAATTTTGGCCAAGGCTTTGACTTAACCCCGAGCCTTTCCTGGACCCCTAAACACCCTAAACTAACACATTAAGCATAGCATACACACAGGAGTACATCAAATGCAAAGCCCCCCAATTCAAGATGTTACACACCAACATTCATCAAGGTCGAATCTAAAGCATGCTTTAAACTAAAAATTTCCACATGGGTTTGCTAATATTCAAGGTAACTAACTCAAAAATATAAAAAAATTACAAAAATCATGTTCAAATTCTAACCTTCAAGGACATGCAATGGCCGAAAGATGAGAGCTTGAGTTCCCTCTTTTCTTTGTTAATTTCGGCAATGAAGAACAAATGGATGTAAGATGAACATCCACTCATACTTTTGTGTTTTTCTTTATTTAATCTTATAAAACAGTATTAATATAATACCACTTACTAAACAATGTAAATAATATATAAGAAACAATCATCATGCCGTCCACTTGCTTTAATTTTGGGTAATTTGACATGCGAGTCCATACATGCAAGAAACAAGTCAATTAAACCCTTCAAATTTAAATAAAGACTACTTTTACCTCTTAAACAATTTAATCCTTTTTCTTAAATTAATCATACAAACAAGCAAATCCTCTTATGAAACTTTCACACATACTAATTCACATATAATTAACACAGAAAATACTATTTAATTATTATTCGGACTTGGATTCGTGGTCCCTAAACCACTATTCCGATTAGGGTCAAATTCAGACTGTTACAACTCTCCCCCCAAGGATTTTTGTCCCCGAAAATCTAACTAGTGAATAAGTTCTGATAACGCTCTTTCATCGTATCCTCTGACTCCCAAGTTGCTTCCTCAACTCCGTGCTTTTACCACAGAACTTTAACTAAAGGAATTTTCTTATTTCTTAACTCCTTTATCTCCCGAGCCAAAATACAAATCGGTTCCTCTTCATACGTCATATCAGACTGAATCTCAACCTCTACCGAACAAATCACATGTGAAGGATCGGATCGATACCTTCGAAGCATCGAGACATGAAAGACATTATGGATCTTTTCTAGCTCTGGTGGTAACTGCAGTCTATAAGCAACCGGCCCGATACGCTCTGTGATTTCATACAGTCCAATAAATCTCGGGCTCAACTTGCCTTTACGATCGAATCTAAATACTTTCTTCCACGATGAAACTTTCAAAAATACTCGATCTCCAATCTGAAACTCAATGTCTTTACGCTTTAAATCTGCGTATGACTTTTGACGATTTGATGCAGCTTTTAAACTATCACGGATCACTGCCACTTTCTGTTCAGTTTCTTTAATCAAGTCAACCCCGTGTATCTTATTTTCACCGAGCTCGATCTAGTATAATGGTGTACAACATTTACGATCGTACAAAGCTTCGTAGGGTGCCATTTTGATACTAGACTGAAAGCTACTATTGTAAGCAAATTCAATCAGAGGTAAGTATCATTCCCGCGTACCTTCAAACTCGAAGATGCAACATCTTAACATATCCTCAAGTATCTGAATGATTCGTTCGGATTGACCATCTATCTGCGGATGAAAAGCTGTGCTAAAGTGTAGTTTAGTACCTAAAGCATCTTGCAATTTCTTCCAAAACTGCGATGTGAATCTCGGGTCTCTGTCTGAAACAATAGAAATAGGCACACCATGTAATCTCACAATTTGTGATACATACAAGTCGGCAAGTTTATCGAGTGAGTAATCTATACGAACTGGAACAAAATGAGCTGTTTTGGTCAATCTATCCACAATAACCCAGATTGCATCTTTCTTGCTCAGTGTCATAGGCAAGCCGGATATAAAATCCATAGTAACTCTGTCCCATTTCCATTCGGGTATCATGATCGGCTGAAGTAACCCAGAAGGTACTTGATGTTTGGCCTCTACTTGTTGACAAACTAAACACTTCGAGACAAACTCAGTTATGTCCCGTTTCATACCAGGCCACCAATAGAACTGTTTCAGATCATTATACATTTTCGTACTACCCGAATGTACAGACAATCAGCTGCTGTGAGCTTCATTTAAAACCATCTGAATTAAATCAGAATTTCTCGGAACATATACTCGACCTTTGAACTTCAAGCAGTCATTCTCATCAATTTGAAACTCTGACTCAACATCACTTTCACACTGAGCTCGTTTCACCATCAAATCCTTATCGACTTTTTGGGCCTCACCAATTTGTTGAATAAACAACGGTCTTGCTTTTAATTCAGCTACTATCGAACCATCATCAGACATCACCATATGCATGTTCAACGCACGAAGAGCAAATAATGACTTTTGACTTAAAGCATCTGCAACAACATTAGCTTTCCCCGGATGATAGTCAATCACTAACTCGTAATCTTTCAGCAGCTCCAACCATCTGCGTTGTCTCAAGTTCAAATCTCTCTGAGTCATCAAATACTTCAAACTCTTGTGATCTGAATAAACATGACATTTCTCACCAAACAAATAATGACGCCAAATCTTTAATGCGAACACAATGGTTGCTAGCTCTAAATCATGTGTCGGGTAATTTCTTTCGTGTGGCTTCAATTGTTTCGAAGCATATGCTACAACTTTTCCTTCCTGCATCAAAATACAACCCAAACCATTCAAAGATGCATCACTATAAACAACAAATTCTTTACCCGATTAAGGCTGGACTAACACTAGAGCCTCGATCAAAAGAGCTTTCAACTGATTGAAACTTTTCTGACACTTTTCCAACCATTCAAACTTAATATCTTTCTATAATAGCTTTGTCAACGGGGTAGCTATCATAGAAAAACCCTTCACAAATCGTCTGTAGTAACCAGCAAGTCCTAGAAAGCTTCAAATTTCAGAAACATTTTTCGGGGGTTTCTAATCGAGTATAGCCAATATTTTATTCGGATCAACCCGAATACCTGTTGCTGAAACAACGTGGCCCATAAAACTAACTTCACTCAACTAGAACTCTTATTTACTAAACTTTGCATACAACTGTTTATCTCGCAAAGTTTGTAGCACAAGTTTCAGGTGCTCAACATGCTCGGTTTCATCTCTGGAGTAGATCAGAATATCATCTATAAACACTACTACAAACCGATCCAAATACTGACTGAAAATCTGATTCATCAGATCCATAAAAATAGCAGGTGCATTAGTGAGTCCAAAAGGCATAACCAAAAACTCATAGTGTCCGTACCTCATTCAAAAAGCAGTCTTTGGGACATCAAAATCTCTGACTCGCAACTGATAATAACCCGACCTCAAATCTATCTTTGAAAACACTGAAGCCCCTTTCAACTGATCGAACAAGTCGTCAATCCGTGGCAACGGGTATTTATTCATTATGGTTACCTTATTTAGCTGTTGGTAATCAATGCACATTCACATAGTCCCATCTTTCTTTTTCAAAAATAAAACTGGTGCACCCCAAGGAGAGAAACTCGATCGTGCAAAACCCTTATCTATTAACTCTTGCAACTGTGCTTTCAGCTCTTTTAATTCTGTAGGTGCCATCCGATACGGAGCTATCGAAATTGGAGTCATTCCCGGTACTAACTCAATACCAAACTCTACTTCTCGAACAGGTGGCAAACCCAGTAATTCTTCAGGAAACACATCTGTATACTCGCACACAACTGGTACATATTCAATCTTCTTTTCAGTCACTTTACTATCAAGCACATAAGCAAAATAAGCTTCATATCCTTTTCTCATATACTTCCGAGCTAACATCGAAGATATTACTGCTGGTAACCCATTCAGATCATTAGATTCAATCCGAATTCTTTCACCGTTCTGACATCTCAAATCAATGGTCTTTCTTTTGCAATTAACAACAGCATCGTGCAAAGTCAACCAGTGCATTCCCAGAATTATATCGAATTCATCAAAAGGCAACAACATCAAATCGGCTGGGAAACATGAATCCCGAATCATCAATGGACAACTTTTACACACTTTGTTGACCAGAACACACCAGCCCAGGGGGTTTGATACTCGAATTACAAACTCAGTAGACTCAACAGGCAGAGTCTACTGGATACTAATGTTTCACACACATAAGAATGAGTCGAACCAGGATCAATCAATGCAATAACACTAGTATCATAAAGAGTGAAAGTACCGGTAATGACATCTAGAGAAGAAGCATCCTCACGGGTGCCTATAGCATATGCTCTAGCAGGTGCACGAGCCTCAGATCGAACCGCTGTATCTTTTATTCCTCTCTGACTGCCACCTACATTACCCGAATGTCTGGGTGGTCTACCTCGTGCTGACACGTTGCTCGATCTCGCATTCTGAACAGTGTTTTGCTCGACTAACATCGGGCACTCCCGAATAAAATGAACCATCGATCCATATTTAAAACAGGACCGATCATGCAATCTACAACTCCCAGAATGCCATTTTGCATAATGCTTGCACTCAACCCGATTCTGCTGAACATTATCAACGCTAGCAATTGAAGTAGCTCGGGAACCCGTAGGAGGTCGATCTCGGTCTCGTCTAGAAAAGTCTGAAGTCGCTTTATGTCGACTGGGTTCATCTTTGAACTTCTTTGATACTGAATGAAAAATCTTACTCGATGATCTTTTACGGATGTCTTTAGCTTCAAATTCGGCTTTTCTTTTCTCTTTCCCAAGTTCTTCGGCTTTACAGGCTCGTTCGACAAGTACTATGAACTCTTTAATCTCAAGTATATCGACCAGCAACTTAATGTCTTTATTCAAACTGTCTTCAAATCTTTTATACATAATAGCCTCGGTTGAAACACATTCACGAGCATATCGGCTCAATCTCACAAATTTCCGTTCATATTCAGTCACGGTCATATGACCTTGTTTCAATTCTAGAAATTCTTTACGCTTTTGATCGATGAATCTCTGACTGATATATTTCTTACGGACCTCAGTCTGAAAGAATTCCCAGGTCACTTTCTCCTTCAGAACTACAGATACTAGTGTATTCCACCAGTGATATGCGATGTCCCTCAATAATGATATTGCACATTTTAAACATTCCTCCGGAGTACATGATAGCTCATCGAACACACGGATAGTATTATCAAGCCACAGCTCAGCTCGTTCCGCATCATCATCATCATTAGCTTTAAATTCTTCGGCCCCGTGTTTCCTGATTTTATCTACAGGAGGCCTGCTAATTCTCATCGGATCTATCATCGGAGGTACCATAGGTATCGGAGATGGATTATTCGGGGGTGGAGGTTGTTGCACAGCCAGATTAGTCTAGATATATTGAGTAAACCATTCGTTCATCATCTGGAAGAAGGCTTGCTTAGCCTTCCCTCATGGCTACTCGAGATAGGTCGAGAGTCTACCGGTGCTGACCCATGTGCGGGATCAGGCGCTACGCTCTCAACATCATCAGCTACTGCTCTATCGGGATCCATTTACTATATAAAAACACAATTCAGATGTCAGAAGTCATCACACTATCGCATTATAAATTAAGGCATGTATAGCTAGACTCACACGCTACACGCTAGTCCTAGAATTGACTAAACTGTAAGCTCTGATACCAATAAAATGTAACACCCTTAACCCGTATCCGTCGCCGGATTGGGGTTACAAGGTGTTACCAGACTTAACACAAGTCACCACAAACATTTACTGTTCATATAGTCAAGAACCGAATGTATCTTAAGAAATGCATTATCAAAGCATACTTAAACCATTTTGAGCCTATTTTAAAACCATTCAACCAATATCATTTCTAAGCATTTTCCATCAAATAACAAAGGTTACTAAACTTTTGGTCATCTAATTTATTTACTGACCTAATATGCACATATCCATAATCATTACACTAAAATAAGTTATCAATTATCAAAAACTAAATAATCATATACACACATAAGCATAGACTTTATTCAATTGAATCTAAACCCTTTTATTCGCATATACAGATGTATGTCATTTTCGAATATACCTATCTAATTACATAACCATTACTAACCACATCCTGTCGAATTTCAAAGATTATAGTAAAAATGATTTTATAAAGTAGATTCTTGTTTCTATATTACCCATTAAAAATAATGTTTAACAATTTATAAACCAAATTTATTAATCAACCATATAAGTTAACTTTCCAAATGAGTTAGCAAGAATTCATATATGGTTATTTCCTATCAAAACATACATATATATATATATATATATTTATACTTAACATGAATTAAAAACATATCCATATTCACAATCCAAGCAAAACATTCACGCATACTATAATCAAAATTACATAAACCTTATCTCATTAACTTTTAAAACAAGCCATTTTCGCATGGCTTATATACATCAACAAAAATATCATCTAAGTATTAGGCTAGCCTATACATGCCTTAAGTTCAAAAATCCAAACTTTAAAGGTACCAAAGTAAGTCGATAGTGTGGATGACTTCGGTGTTGATCCCCTGAGCTCGTAGCTTAACCAAAATCTATAAACAGAATAATGAATGCACAGAGTAAGCTAACTTAGCTTAGTAAGTCTTAAGCAAACTTAACAATCAATTGGATATTCAATCATAATAAATCGAACATTATATAACATTAATATAATAGCATAACGCTTATAAACTGTCATAGCCGAATGCCAAGATTCTTACATAGCAAAACATTTATCATTATCTACTTTAAAAGTAGAACTTATCAAATTCACATTGATTAATAAATATAAATATACACCTCCTTACACAACCAAATAACAATTTCCCTATATATATGCATGGTAATCCCACATAACCGAATGTATGTATTTATATAATCTCACATATACGAAAATATAAATATGTATTTAATTCACATAACCAAATGAATATACATAAAATTCCACATAATTGAATGTATATAAATACATATATATACATATACATCTTTTAAGCAATTTACATGTTTGCAAGTAAACAAAATCCACTCCACATCATTTTATCCACATATCCAAGAAACCGAAAGTACAAGCATATTTATTCTCTCTACTTATTTGCTCAACAAGATCACATATGACATATACATATATAAATATGTACCTTATGGCCGAATTTAACCATATTCATTGATATAAGCTTTAGCTTACTCAATTTCTTCCATAACTCAATCATTTCATAAGCCCAAGCTTGGAATATAATTCACCTGTATAAAACCTGCTAGGCATAAGCCTAAATCACACACCGGCACTAAGCCTTGCTAGACCCGAGGTCTAATATTTAATCACCAAAGATTAAGCTTTGCTAGGCATAAAGCCCGATAAATTTCACCAAAGACAAGGCTTGCTAGGCTCTAAGCCTGAATATCAATATTATTGAGCTATCTCATACACATTTCATATATCGAATATTTCAAATATTCCACATAATTCATACGATTTTCCACATGTCATAAATCAATTAAGTTAAGCTCAATTACACTATTACTATGCTTTATCACATTCGACTTTATCTATTACAAGTCCATGAATTCTAATTCAGCATATTAAACTAAGTTACATCCAATATTAACAGAGTTTAATTGCTTAAAGACTTACCTCGGATATCGACGGACGAAGAAAACCGGCTATTCAATAATTTTAGTTTTTCCCCGATCCAAGTCTGTTTTCTTTCGTTCTTGATCTAAACATGTTCAAATTAAGCTCATTCAAACACATTTCTATTTAATTTGATCCTTAAACACCTACTTTAGTAAATTTACGAATTTACCCCTAACTTTTATATTATCTACAATTTTGTCCCTAATGCAATACTCATGAATTACTCGAAATTAGTCCAACATCCTTTAGGGCCGAATCTTTCTAAGGGTCTTATACATCAATACAACTAATTATTTAGCATTATAATTCTTCAACTATTTATTTTCGAAATTTAAGCCATCACACTCCATTTCATATAAATTTTCATACTTTAAACATGTTGATTTAAGGCATATATTTCTATTCTTCCATTAAGCACAACAAATCACCAACATTCATCAAGGGCCAAATCTAAAGCATGCTTTAAACTAAAAATTTCCACATGGGTTTGCTAATATTCAAGGTAACTAACTCAAAAATATAAAAAAATTACAAAAACCATGTTCAAATTCTAACCTTCACGGACATGCAATGGCCGAAAGATGAGAGCTTGAGTTCCCTCTTTTCTTTGTCAATTTTGGCAATGAAGAACAAATGGATGAAAGATGAACATCCACTCATACTTTTGTGTTTTTCTTTATTTAATCTTATAAAACAGTATTAATATAATACCACTTACTAAACAATTTAAATAAAATATAAGAAACAATCATCATACCGTCCACTTGCTTTAATTTTGGGTAATTTGCCATGCAAGTCCATACATGCAAGAAACAAGTCAATTAAACCCTTCCAATTTAAATACATGCTACTTTTACCTCTTAAACAATTTAATCCTTTTTCTTAAATTAATCACACAAACAAGCAAATCCTCTTATGAAACTTTCACACATACTAATTCACATATAATTAACACAAAAAAAAACTATTTAATTATTATTCAGACTTGGATTTGTGGTCCCGAAACCACTGTTCTGATTAGGGTCAAATTCAGACTGTTACAATTCGATTCACAAAGGCGTGTTGCACGGGTGTGTCCCTGCCGTGACAAAGAGAAATTTCACTCGGAATAGGGTACTTAGAGGCAAAGAAAGACATTCCAAAAGCCTATATAAACACCCTAAAGGGCAACCTTGAGGGGGCGTCCAACTAGGCCAAGGAGCCAATCCAGAGAGGCCAGAATTGTGGGATTTACTCGAAGAAAGCCAGTTGATTCATCTCAAGAAGCCGAAATCATACTCAAGACGGAGGATCTCTCCTTCAATTCCTTCAGGGGGTTTTAGGTTTTTCTTATGTTTTGTTTTATATTTTCTTCTGAGATGTATTCTTTTATGATTATGAACTAAACCCCTCAGATACCTGAGGGGGATGAAACCTAAAACGGATCTTATTATTGTTTACTGAACTATATGATAAATACTTGATTTGTTCTTAACTATGTGTTCTTAATTCTTGTTTTGATATTTCGAGATATTGATTCAAGTATTGATGTGCTTAGGCAGTGGAGGAATATTCTCTATTTAAGAGTAGATCTAGCATAGTTAAGCGGAGTTGATCGCAACCCTAGAGATAGGATGACGAAAATCTGACGGATTAGGGTCAAACCTAATATGGGAGTCCATAGATCGAGTTAATGCAATCCTAGGGGTTTTAATTAGAAAGAGATTTCAATTAATCAACCTAGGGTTAGACGTTAGTAGCCTCAAGAGAGGTATTAATATAAATTAGGGAATCCTACGGATCAAGTCAAGTGAATAAATCGTCTGGTTCAGAGTTAAATAACAAGTGAAGTATAGGTGGATTCTTCCTCGGGTATTGTCTTAGTCATTTGGTTTTTCCCACAAGTATTTTCCCAATTCATTCTCTGTGTCTTAGCATCTTTAGTTTAGTAGTTAGTTAATTTTAGATTAAACAACAAATCTCTTAATTCTTAGGCTAAATAATAAAAAGAAAGTTAGTATTAGTACTTTTGGTTCCTTTGGGTTCAACATTCCGGTCTTGCCACTAAGCTATACTACTGTTCGATAGGTGCATTTGCCTCAATCGTGGTGTTAGTTAGTTTCTAGGCTAGATCACTCATTATATAAATATTAAGACTCTCGACACACGATCAGAGATCCTGCTTTTGAGTTGAATCCCGTGGCGTTCTACGAGTCTTTTCTTCGTTCTTCTCTGCGTGGTCCCTTAGGTCCTCTTCAAGTGCGTATTTATAGACTTTAGAATGCTTAGAAAGCCTAAAAATTGGGTTTTTCCGTGTGTTTGGGAAACTGGGAGCGATATCGACACGACCTTGCACAAGGGCATGTGGCCAGCCCGTGTGGCTCACACGAGCGTGTGCCCAGGCCGTGTGGTTCCTGAAAATAGCTCTTTTTATTCAATTTTTGCCCCTTTTTGGCTCCTTTCACTTCCCTATGTTCACCTAAGTATAGAAACATAAATTTAAAGGATTAGGAGCATCAAATTCACTAATTTGCATAATAAATCATCCAAAAACATGCCAAGCATGGGATTAAAATATGTTACTTTTATGGTTTATCAACGATCTTCTCAACTATTCACAAACCTCGGCTAGTTAAAGCGTAGGCTCTAATCCATGAACGGATGAAAGCTATGAAAACTTTCTATTGATGTTGGAGTGGCGAATATCAATGTCTCTTTATGGGCCAAAAACTGAAAAAGTAAACATTCAAATTTAGATTTTTTTTGGAAATTAAATCTGAATAAAGTTTTACGATGTCGATGCTTCACATCGTGTGTGGTTGACCTAGCCTGTGGTCTCTATTTATAGAAAAATCGCAAGAGTCTTGGTCGAAAAAGAAGAAGAAAAAATATAATAACATTTTAAGAGAGACTACACATAATTCTCTAGTAGGAATATGTATGGGCTTCAACACCCTCTCTTTAGAGATAGGGTTGTCGCCCATCTTACGTGAGATGGGTCATTGGGTCTATATCATGTATTGGGTATAATTATATGTGTTATTTAGAAATTTATTCAACTCATATAATTTAACCAACCAAATAAAAAATTTTCTATTTCCTAAAATATTAATAATTTAATTAATTAACTGAAATAAATTTTACTAATTCACACAATTAAATTATTTTCCAAAGCTAGTGCTAATTCCGTTAAATTCATGACATGTTTACCACACTAGAATCTATGAGTAAATGAATTTAGTTATCTTATTCAACAAGACTAGGCTAATTAATTAATTTAATTTTTACTTCAAACATCAGTTAAGTGATTACTATCAATTAAATAATAATTCGAATAAAATATTTTAGTCTTTAAGTCATCTCTCTTTTTTAACGAGAAATTCCATTCACTACGGATATTGATACATTCGATCTTTTTCTTTAATTCATCAATTTTATTTATTCATCTCATCAATTCAAATGCAAACCATCAAGGTTGTATAGAGCTAGTAGAGGGGCCAACTGGATATATAATTAGAGATCAAATAGTTTCTAATTAACTGTCATGACCGACCTCTCCTTATTATATATCATTATGAAAACAACTCACCAAGTGCTCGTCCAATGAATTTTTCGTATGTGCTTTAGCCTCATAGGATATCCTCAATCCCTTTAATTTATATTCTTTCACCCAAAATGATCTTATCATATCTCATGGTAACCATCACATCTTCTTGCATGAAAAATATAAAGTCAACAGAAAAAGAAACAAACCAATGCACAAATATAATCATATGTTTAAGCACACAAATAATACAGGAATATGTTGTTCAATAAATTTTGACGACGAACTTTTATTTTAATTAGAATCTCGAATTTAATATTTTATTTTACCTTAAAAGTACTATGTAGGAAGATGGTTTTTATAATTTTTTTTAAAAATTATACTTAGATAAAGAAAACTTCAACAATTAATTCTAATTCAATATAGAAACTCAGTAATGGTTTTGTTATTGGTTTAAATGAACTAAATTTTATCACATTTCGGCTCTTTGTATTGATGTGTATGCTAAAAGCATTGAATTCATAGCAAAAGTTTATTAATAGCAAAGAAATAAAATGAAAAATAACTGTTTTTATGTAATATGAATAAATATATTAATTACAATTACATTGAATTTTTTGGTATGCTTTAAGCAGTGGCGCTAGGGGTTTTTGGGACAGGGCTGGAACATGGAATCGGGTTTAATTTGCCACTAGTTATAGGCTTGACATTCAAACATTGGGATGTTGCGGGTTCAGGTCCGGTGTGCTTAATATCAATGTCCGCAAGTTCCACATTTTGACATGGCGAAGAACCGCTGCAAATAAACTTGACGAAATTTCCGAAGCGCAGATGTGCCACGGATGTTCTTGAAGCTAATGTTGCTTAGTTTAACTTTCGATTCTTCCTGTATCAAAACAACAATGATTCAATGATCGATTAAATATTGTCACTCTATTAGGATTTTGATAAGAATGTACATACACTTTTCTTGCATTTATTCCATGGGCAATATTATTGATCAATTAGGATAGGGGAAGAGACATTATTCACGGTAATATCCTCAAAATGTATTTCTGATACTATCCTGTGATATTCGCTTTGGCCAAGTTTTGATTCGAGCTCCATTCGAAGTATTAGTGATGGTGTAGTTTGAGACTTTAATTCCCTCAACTGGCTCCTCATTCTGGAACTTTCCAAGACTTCCGATACTTATACCATGTCCTGGTCCACAAGTTACTTCTTTTATGTACACATTTTTAGTTCCATCTCCGATAGAAATACAATCATCACCAGTTTTAATGTCACAGCCAATAATATTGACCCCGTCTAATTTGCCCATGTGAATCCCATCTGTGTTTGGGCTCTCTGCTGGTGCCTCTACCTTGAAACGTTCGAGGGTAATGTTTTTGCATGCAAAAACATTAACGTGGAATAGTTTACTGTCTTTGCTAGTTATATCATGTATCAATGCGTTGGTCACAAAGTCAAACCTTATATTCTGTTTAATTTTGGAGTTAACAAAGTAACACGTGAAACAAAGATGTTAGTTATAATTATATTTTGATAATAATAATAAGAGGAAAAAGAATAAATAAATTCTGGCAAGAGGGAAGAAAGCTGACAACGGGAAGTTTGGAACGAAATTTACGATTGTCACAAGTATTCTTCTCATAAGCAATGCTTCCCTGACCATCGAAAATTCCTCCGCCAGACATTTTGAAATTTTCAATACTATAGAATCTAACCCAATTAGGGTCCTTGAAAGCACTAGGATCACCGGAGCCTGTATAGTGCCCCTGAACATTAATCTCAATAGGAGCCTTGCATGGACCTTCTAAGTTTACTTTTGTTAATAAATATGTCCCTTTAGGAATCAGAACTGTTGATGGGGTTATAGAGGCACATGCTTCTTTCCAAGCATCCAAAAATGGCTAAAATGAAATGAATAAAGACATTAGTTTGAAATATAATTTTTTTTCATATTTTCAGCTTTGGGGTACAAAGTTAAGAGCAATTGAACTTGCCTTACTCAAATCCGTTTTCCCGTCAGCTTTTGCTTCAAACTTGGCAACAACATCAAAAGCATCTGATTGAACTTTAGAGGCTGAAATGAATAATAATAAAAGTACAAACATGGAAGGAACAATATTAAGGTGTGGTGCCATGTTTTTATTTTGTTTGGAAATTAAAGGAAGAATGGCTTTTCCTTTTGTTTTGTTCCAAATATATAGAAAGTTTGAGAAAATTACAACCAATCAAATATATTACTATTTAACCAATGTGGAAAAGCCATATGGCCAAGCTTCAATTTTTATGATTAGCTTGTTTCTTTAATATCAACTTCGCACGGTTAGATAGTTTTGTGGTTAATTTTTTCACAACTTGAATAATTTAAACTATGTGAAAGGATTTTATTATGGAAAGATTGAAAAGCATTATTTTACATTTTATCTTCAAAATAATATCTTTACTAGATGGTGGGGAATATAATTATGTTCCATTAAATTTATAAATGTTATTTCGAAAAGTATAATCCTAATTATTCAATAAAAATTGTTGATACAGGAATGTGGTTTGGTGGTTGACGAAGGTTCACACCATATTGCCGAAAGCAATTATGGTGGTTTCCGGCACTCTTCTCAATCACTGTTTTCCTGGCCCTATAATACCTAGTCAAGCTAACATTCACCCTAGACTTCAGCCTAAACTTCACCCACTTAACAATTATTAGTGGAAACCTGATGGGCATTTGACTTCTCTTTCCAAATAGATTTACTTTTATCTTTTAGTATCCTCAACTTCTCTCAAGCATCTTGTAATTAAATTAATTTGCATGTAAGTTCTAGTGTGGAAAAGTTTTCATGATTCTAACAAAAATTGAATTGGGTTTTGTAAATTAAGTAGTAGAAATAATTTAATTTAATTAAATAATTAATTTCAAAAAAACTTAATGTTAGAGTTGTGTGACTCAAATTCTAAGATATTGCTTGCAAGTCAAGTTAAACAAAATATATCTTCTTTCTAAAAGATTTAGTATTTATGAGTATAATATATTTAGCATTTATTAGCATAATATATTTTTACTTTGATTAGAATTAGGTTTTACAAGCCTATAAATAGACATAGTCTATTCCTCTTGTAATGTGTTCGAATTCGACATAGTGAATTTTTCTTCTCCTCTGCCCGTGGTTTTTTTCCCGAAAGGGTTTCCATGTAAAATATGTGTGTTCTTTATTTTATTTATTTTTCTTTGCGATATATATTTTCATTACCGACATTTATATCTTTCACAAATTGGTATCAGAGCTTCCGGGTTTTTATCTCGATCATGGTAATGGCGTCTTTGAAGTATGAAATTCCGCTGTTGGATCGCAACACCAGATTCGCGTTGTGGCAGATAAAGATGCAGGCAGTTCTTGCACAGATGGATTTAGAGGAAGCCTTGCTAGGGGTAGATAAGATGCCTTCGACATTGACAGAGGAAGAGAAGAAGTGCAAGGATCGAAAGGCATTAAACAGTTACATCTGCATTTGTCTAACAAAATTTTACAGGATGTGATGAAGGAGAAGACCGTCGCTGCATTATGGAAGAGGCTAGAACAAATATGTATGTTGAAAACTCTAACCAGCAAGTTGCATATGAAGCAACGTCTTTACGCTCATCGTTTGGAGGAAGGTGCGTCTGTGCACGAACACTTAACAGTGTTTAAAGAAATTCTCTCAAACTTGGATGCCATGGAGGTTCAGTATGATAAAGAAGATCTAGGGTTGATTCTACTTTGTTCGTTGCCCCCGTCTTATTCAACCTTCAGAGACACAATTTTATATAGCCGAGAGTCTCGCACAGTTGATTAGGTTTATGATTCTCTGACCTCGTATGATAAGATGAAGCATCTTGTGGTTAAACCCGACTCTCAGGGAAAGGGTCTCATTGTTCGTGGGAGACAAGATCGGAATGCTGATGATGATCGTTGAAGGACACTGGAACGGAATCCTCGCGGTAAATCTAAGGGTAGATCGAAGTCTTCAAACAAAGGTAAAACTTGCAACTTCTACAAGAAGAAAGGGCACATTAAATCTGAGTGCTATAAGCTACAGAACAAGATTAAAGGGAGGCTACGAATCAAAAGGGAAAACAACCAGAAAATTCTGGTGAAGCTGATGTTGTAGAAGACTACAGCGATGGTGAACTTCTAGTCGCTTCACAATTGATTCTAAAGTGAGCGAGGAGGGATACTTGATTCAGGCTGCACCTTCCACATGAGTCCCAATCAGGATTGGTTTACAAATTACGAAACAATGTCTGAAGGTGTTGTTTTGATGCAAAATAATGCTACATGTAAAATCGCAGGTGTTGGAACAATTAAAGTTAAGATGTTTGATGGAGTTGTCAGAACACTTAGTGACGTACGGCATGTTCCAGAATTGAAAAGAAATTTAATTTCATTGAGTACTCTTGATTCAAGAGGGTACAAATACACAGCTAAAAGTGGGATTTTGAAGATTTCCAAAGGTTCCCTCATTGTGATGAAAGGGCAGAGAAAGACTGCCAAGTTATATGTTTTACAGGGTTCTACTGTTATTGGTGATGCAGCTATCGCTTCCTCTTCCTTGTCAGATGATGATATTACTAAACTTTGGCATATGCGCCTAGGGCATATGAGTGAGAATGGCATGGCGAAATTGAGCAAAGAGGACTTCTTGATGGGCAAGGAATTTGCAAACGCGAAGTTCTGCGTTAGCACTACGTTTTTGGGAAGCAAAGAGAGTTCGATTCACGAGAGGAATCCATAACACGAAGGGAACATTGGAGTATATTCATTACGATGCATGGGGGCCATCAAGAGTGCCTTCGAGAGGTGGAGCTAATTATATGCTAACTTTTATTGATGGATTTTCCAGAAAAGTTTGGGCATTCTTCCTGAAGTGGAAAAGCGATGTGTTTTCCATATTTAAGTCTTGGAAAACTATGATTGAAAAACAGACGGGAAAACAAATTAAATACCTCCGCACAGATAATGGCTTAGAGTTTTGTTCTGATGAGTTTAATAAACTGTGCAAGTTAGAAGGGATCGTGAGACACTTGACAGTTCGTCATACTCCACAAAAAACGGCATTGCGAAACGAATGAAACGTAACGATCATGGAGAAAGTTTGATGTATGTTGTCAAATGCCAACTTACCAAAGTTGTTTTGGACCGAAGCAGCCTCTACTGCATGTTTTTTAATCAACCGATCTCCATCCATTGCCATTGAGAAAAAGACTCCCCAAGAGGTATGGTGCAGTAATCCACGCTAATTATTCTCGATTTAAAGATCTTTGGGTGTCTCTGCGTATGCTCATGTTGATAATGGAAAATTGGAACCGAGATACATTAAATGTGTTTTTCTTGGTTATAAAGCTGGTGTAAAAGGGTATAAGTTATGGTGTCCTAAAAATAGAAAAGTTGTGATTAGCAGAAATGTTATTTTTGATGAAACTGCTATTGTACCTAACTTATCTCTTAAAGACTCTTCCAATAAAGAAAATCAAAAGCAGGTGGAGCATCAGATTAATACAGAGTCGATTCCTCAAGCCAGTACAAAAATTGAGAATAGAGTTCCTTCTTCACCACAATACTCTATCGCCAAAAACAGAACTAGAAGAGAAATTAAGCCTCCAAATAAGTATGCTGAGGCTGATCTAGTTTCTTATGCTTTAAATGTGGCCGAAGATATAGATGCAAACCAAGAGCCGTCTAATTATTCTGAGGCGATTAGCTGCGAAGACTCAGAAAAGTGGATGTTTGCTATGCAAGAGGAGATGGAATCACTCCACAAAAACAGAACATGGGATCTTGTGTCACTTCCTATAACCAAGTTTGAGCATTGCTTAGATTTGGTTGGTGTTCATTGTTAAAGTTAAACCATTAAGGGGTTTAATGGAAGAGGTGGAGAACTTGTTCATTGAGAGTTCGCGGTGAAGAACTTGTTTCTTGAGAATTCGTGTCAAGGTGGAGATTGTTAGAGTTGTGTGACTCAAATTCTAAGATATTGCTTGCAAGTCAAGTTAAACAAAATATATCTTCTTTCTAGAAGATTTAGTATTTATGAGTATAATATATTTAGCATTTATTAACATAATATATTTTTACTTTGATTAGAATTAGGTTTTACAAGCCTATAAATAGACATAGTCTATTCCTCTTGTAATATGTTTGAATTCGACATAGTGAATTTTTCTTCTCCTCTGCCCGTGGTTTTTTCCCAAAAGGTTTTCCACGTAAAATCTGTGTGTTCTTTATTTTATTTCTTTTTCTTTGCGATATATATTGTCATTACCGACATTTATATTTTTCACACTTAATTCATGGAAGAATATATGCTATTGGGTTAGATAATCATTTGGTATTGATTTATTATTTAAGTCAAGAGAGGTAAGCTCGTATAATTAAACTGGAAAATAGACCACTAAGGTAAGTGCGCCTCCGCACACAAAGAGAATTATCCCTTGGAGTCGCTGGCCATGGGGTTAAAAATGTACTAGTTATACTTTAGTTCTTCTATATTAATTATTTTATGTACATCGGATACAAATATAACTCTTGCATATGTTTCTCTGTCAATACCCAATTGATGTAAAAAAAAACCAAGGACAATATATACTAAGAGAAAACTTTGTTGAAATTTATTGAAATATTAGTTAAATTCTATTTTCTTTCCACTCAAATCAATTCTATATTTTTAGACTTTGTAATTTAGATTTTTGATATTATAATGACATTCTTCTAAAGATAATAATTGAATTATAGGAGTTGTTTTCGATTGGGTAGAACACAAAGAGGTAGTTGACATACCTCCTTGATTAGTCTCGGTTTACGTCTTATTTTTAGTTTTGGGTAGGACGCAAAGAGCTAGACGCATAGCTCTTTGAGAATTCTCGATTCACGTCTTGTGTTTTACTTTTTCAGTTACATCCCACTTTCCAAGCATCTGAGAGTTCAAGAATAGGGAAGAAAATTGTTCAGTAGAAAGGTTGAAGACATTGGACTACTGTTCAGATTGATCAAGAAAATGCAGGCATCTCCCAAAATTTTCCTTGCGACTTGGACATCTCCTAAGACTTGGAACATAACTATTTAATTTGATCAAATTTATTACTTTAGATAGCACGGTAAATGCCCGTTTTACAAAAGAAATTAAAACTCTGATGTTCCTACCCTGGCTACTTTTCTAAATGCATTTCCAATATGAACCCCGAATCAGAAAAGAAACCATGAAAAAAAATTTCAAGCCAAACACACAAAAATCAGAAAAAGAGACTAACCTTTGAGAATCTAAAAGCAAAAACTCCAAATTGCATCAACAAATTTCGGGATCTTTAAGTGATAATCACAAAATACCCAAACATTACACTTAATCTCAATGTAAATATCGTTCCTTTCTAAAAATCTATTTACAGTTCCAAAACTTTTTCTCTCATTCTCCATTTTGGGGTTCAATTTTTTTTATATGTAATAAGTAAACATAAAATGATGTTACGTCATTATCGAATAATGTGGTTAAGGAGTCCTCAATAGATTCGGACATTCGAGAAGAAAGACATTGTGCAAGTTTGTCGAAGAAGCTTGGGAGATTAGAAAAGCACTAGATTTGGCAGAGGACTGTAAAGACCAAGTAATTATTAGTGACCTATTCAATTTAGAAATTAGATATCATTCTTGATTGTGTTGGAAACATTCGTGTAACATCCCGAAATTGGGCCTAGGAGATTTGGGCCCAATGGGCCTTGGGCGTAGTAGCATTTAAAATTTTTGAGAACAAGAGAACGGCTTGTTAGACCTATTAGGTGAGTGATTTTGGAAGGTTAGGGGGCTTCTATGAAGTCCCGGGATTAAACTTGAGCTTTAGGAAAATCTTGGTTTTAGGTGAAAAAAACCCTGGGAGTTTGTAGGTAGGCTTTAAGAATAAAATGTCGAGAAAAATGACACAAGTGGAGTGTGTGGTGTAGTGGCAAAGTGACGCCACAAGAGGCAAAGGAGTGACGCCACAAGGAAGGAAGGAGGTCCAAGGTTCAAGTCTTGGCTCTTGCATTTTGGTTTTCTTTTTAAATGGACTTTAGAATTTGGCTATAGATTTATATTTAGTTGCGCATGGTTTAAGACACAAGAGGAGCTTGTGGCTTGGTGGCAAGTGGCATGTTGAACTATTGAAGGGAGCTTGGGTTCGAATCTCATGAAAAGCAAGGGAGTATTTATTTTGCGAATTGGACGACAAGAGTTTGAGTTGGATTTAAACTCTACTGACGAAGGGATCCCACATCGGAAAGATACAAAGAAGAAAGGTGAGAAGCTAGCTATATATAGAGCATTCTATGATAGGAGGAAGGACACCTTGGAGGGCGTTTGGGCACAGAAGTGGTCGGAGCGCGGATTAGCACCAGATTCCTATCGTGTGTGTAACTCTCTCTACTCTAGTTGTAGGCGGCATCGCTGCTTTGAAGTGCCGGTCACGGCAATAGTAGCCACACGAGCGTGCGAACGCACATGTGGGGCTTCGGCGCAGCGATAGTTGAGGCCATCGTAGTATTCTTGTGGGTTGAGGTTTGCTTGGGCCGATGGGCGAAGTGGGCCCAATGGGCCCAATGGGCCCAATTGAATAAAATGTATGATGGTGTAGTATATAGTGAATTAGACTAGGTGAATCTCATATACGTGGCTAGATTTGTGTTAGGTGGGCCACACGAGTGTGTGGGCCCGATTGGGCTGAAATCGGGTTTTAGGCCCAATAGTCCTATACGACTGAAAATGGTAGTTGAGTTGCTCGAGGCGACATTAGGCCTTTGGAAAGGCCATTGTAGGTGCCAAATTACTGAAATACCCTCGATGGGTAAAATGACCGATATGCCCCTGAAGGGCAAAAGGACTAAAACTCCCCTACATGTTATATGGTTATTCTTGTATGCGATTTATAATTGTTATCGTATGATTATTATTTTATGTTGCATTCATGTGCTATTATGTTGCATGGGGATGGGATTATTAATACGGAGGAAGTGCTAATAGGATCGCGTGGTCGCTTGACGACTGTGGATCCACCGAAGGCTTTTTAGCCACCGAGTAGCTATGCTGCACCGATAAGTTAGTGCCGCAACCGGTGCTACATAAGGAGTGTAGGGATGGGTGGGTCGATTAAATCCCCACAGGAGTGTAGGGTTGGACAGGAGACGGAGTGCAGGGTTGGTATGGGCATTATCGCATTGCATATCTGGATTATATTTCTGAGATGGTCTTAGGCCCCGATTTATATGTATGACATGTGACATTTGACTTGGGTTAAGGCCCAACCGAGGCCATTTTGGGCTAATGCCCAATTGCCACTGTTACTTTAATGGTCTTTGGCCCGAATTGTTTTGATGCATGTTCTTACAGATTTTGTTCGTAAGGGGAATTACACACGGAGTTTTCGTAAACTCACCCCCTCTTTTTATTTTTTCTTAGGTAATGCTCAGTAGGCGATTCGACGTACTGGAGGACTCGGAGGTGGCCACACTACTAGTAGTTTTGGACTTTAGTATTTTACTTATTTTTAACTTTGGTTAATATTTTGTAATAAGGCCGCTTTATCTTTAAATTTGGTATTTTATTTGGTTTAGCTTTTAATATGATACTGCCTATTATTCTTAAATGTTTAATACGGGATTTTCCTAAACCCTTAATAACCGTTTTCCAAAATGTTAACAAAAGGATAACAAGCGAATACATAATTAAACTCAATTTTTTTAACAAACGCGCAATTTTTAAACAACCCTTTTATGTGACATGCCGGATCTGGTCGTAACATTTTGACCGGGTTTGGGGTGTTACAATTAAGGTATCAGAGCTAAGTTGCAAAACTCGGGCTGTGAAATGGGCTTTAGTTTCTATTTTAAATCTATTCACAAATGATTTTGAAGATTTCTGGGTGGCACACCGAGTCTCCGGCATCGGACCAAGTAAGTTCTCCTATCTGTTTAAAACTGTTATGCTGTAGATAGTTACTGGGCTTACTTTAGATGATAGACTATACTAAGACTCTTAGTTAGAGTAAGACTGAGGCCCGTAGGAGACTAAAACTGTAGTGAGCTTGCGATTTCGAAAACAACTCTTAACTACTACTTCCATAAAATATTTGTTTAATTACTGGAACTATGAGCTAAATTCATAAAATTTGTAATTCAGATAATACACGAATTGATAATGTGTGCAGCAGAAGCGTAGTGGTATAACCGGTTGTGTGCGGCTATTAAATAGTTGGAAATTTCGAGGATGAAATTTTTTTAAGGAGGGTAGATTTGTAACATCCCGAAATTGGGCCTAAAAGAATTGGGCCCAATGGTCCTTGGGCGTAGTAGCGTTTAAAATTTTTGAGAACAAGAGAATGGCTTGTTGGACCTATTAGGTGAGTGATTTTGGAAGGTTAAGGGGATTCTATGAAGTCCCGGGATTAAACTTGAGCTTTAGGAAAATTTTTGTTTTAGGTGAAAAAAACCCTGGGAATTGGTAGGTAGGCTTTAAGAATAAAATGTGGAGAAAAATGACACAAGTGGAGTGTGTGGTGTAGTGGCAAAGTGACGCCTCTTAAGAGGCAAGGGAGTGACGCCACAAGGAAGGAAGGAGGTCCAAGGTTCAAGTCTTGGCTTTTGCATTTTGGTTTTCTTTTTAAATGGACTTTAGAATTTGGCTATAGATTTATATTTAGTTGTGTATGGTTTAAGACACAAGAGGAGCTTGTGGCTTGGTGGCAAGTGGCGTGTTGAACTATTGAAGGGAGCCTCGGTTCGAATCTCATGAAAAGTAAGGGAGTATTTATTTTGCGAATTGGACGGCAAGAGTTTTAGCTGGATTTAAACTCTACTGACGAAGGGATCCCACATCGGAAAGATACAAAGAAGGAAGGTGAGGAGCTAGCTATATATAGAGCATTCTATGATAGGAGGAGGGATACCTTGGAGGGCGTTTGGGCACAGGAGTGGTCAGAGCGCGTATTAGCACCAGATTCCTATCAAGTGTGTAACTCTCTCTACTCTAGTTGTAGAGTGGCAAATGTCGAAGTGCAGGTCACGGCAATAGTAGCCACACGAGCGTGCGAACGCACGTGTGGGGCTTCGAGGCGATAGTTGAGGCCATCAGTAGTATTCTTGTGGGTTGAGGCTGCTTGGTCCACGATGGGCTGAAGTGGGCCCAATGGGCCTGTGGGCCCAATTGAATAAAATGTATGATGGTGTAGTATATAGTGAACTAGACTAGGTGAATCTCATATACGTGGCTAGATTTGTGTTAGGTGGGCCACACGAGCGTGTGGGCCCGAATGGGCCGAAATCGAGTTTTAGGCCCAATAGTCCGTTATGACCGAAAATGGTAGTTGAGTTCCTCGAGGCGACCTTAGGCCTTTGGAAAGGCCATTGCAGGTGCGAAATTACTGAAATACCCTCGATGGGTAAAATGACCGATATGCCCCTGAAGGGCAAAAGGACGAAAATGCCCCTACATGTTATATGGTTATTCTTGTATGCGATTTATGATTGTTATCATATGATTATTATTTTATGTTGCATTCATGTGTTATTATGTTGCATGGGAATGGGATTATTAATATGGAGGAAGTGCTAATAGGATCGCGTGGTCGCTTGACGACTGTGGATCCACCGATGGCTTTTTAGCCATCGAGCAGATATGCTGCACCGATAAGTTAGAGCCGCAACTGGTGCTACATAAGGAGTGTAGGGATGGGTGGGTCGATTAAATCCCCACAGGAGTGTAGGGTTGGACAGGAGACGAAGTGCAGGGTTGGTATGGGCATTAACGCATTGCATATCTGGATTATATTACTGAGATGGGCTTAGGCCCCGATTTATATGTATGACATGTGACATTTGACTTGGGTTAAGGCCCAACCGAGGCTATTTTGGGCTAATGCCCAATTGCCACCGTTACTTTAATGGGCTTGGGCCCGAATTGTTTTGATGCATGTTCTTACAGATTTTGTTCGTAAGGGGAATTACACACTGAGTTTTCGTAAACTCACCCCCTCTTTTTAATTTTTCTTAGGTAATCCTCAGTAGGCGGTTCGACGTACTGGAGGACTCGGAGGTGGCCACACTACGAGCAGTTTTGGACTTTAGTATTTTACTTATTTTTAACTTGGGTTAATATTTTGTAATAAGGCCGCTTTAACTTTAAATTTGGTATTTTATTTGGTTTAGCTTTTAATATGATATTGCCTATTATTCTTAAATGTTTAATACGAGATTTTCCTAAACCCTTAATAACCGTTTTCCAAAATGTTAACAAAAGGATAACAAGTGAATACATAATTAAACTCGAAATTTTTAACAAACGCGCAATTTTTAAATAACTCTTTTATGTGACATGCCGGATCTGGTCGTAACGTTTTGACCGGGTTTGGGGTGTTACAATTCGTTTAGGAAATGATTTTTTTTGAAAAACAAAAAAATTAAAAATTTCTAAAACCAATCAGTTGTCATATTTATAGGTACAAACCCTTTTTACCAAAATCATATTTGTGTTATGGATTAGGTAGTCTAAGTTGTTTCTCAACATTCTACCAACACGATTGATGAGTCACTAAACTAACTAAAATTACGACAAAGGAAAGGGCACCTATCGAATAATAGTATAGCTATGGTGAGTCGGGAACATCGTATGCACGAGGACTAAAAGTACTAGTAATGACTATTTTTCTATTATTTAGCCTACAAATTAATGGGATTGATTTGAATCTAAAATTAACTAACTAATTACTAAGAATGCAACAGAGAATGAATTATGAAAATATTTGAAGAAAACCAGTCAGATAGACAATACCCAGGGAAGAATCCACCTAGACTTCACTTATTATTCTGAATCTGAATTAAACGATTTGTTCACTTGTGCCTTGATCCGTAGAAATCCCTAAATTGTATTAATATATCTTTCGAGAGTAAGAATAACTGACTCTAGGTTGATTAATCTAAATCTCTTTCTAATTAAAACCCCTATTGTCGCATTAACTCGATCTATGGATTCCCCTATTAGATTTTACTCTAATCCGGTAGATTTATGTGGTCCTCTTTCTAGGATTGCATGCAACTCCACTCAATTATGCTAGATCTACTCTTAAACAGGGACTTTTGCTCAACTGAATAAGCACATTTAACATGAATCAATATCCTGAAAATATCAAAACATGAAAGAAGCTTACATAATTGAGAACAAGAATTCAAGTATTTATCATGTAAATTAGAAATTAAATAACAAGATCCATCATAGGTTTCATCTTCCCTAGGTATCCAGGGAATTTAGTTCATAATTTGGAGTGTAATCATCTCAAAATTAGAATAACAACAAGACTTAATGAAACCGAATAAAACTTCTAAAGAAATTGAATGGAGATCTTCAATCTTGAAGGAGATCCTTCTTCTGAGTTGAATCCCATTGCGTTCTACGAGTCTTTTCTTCGTTCTTCTCTGCGTGGTCCCTTAGGTCCTCTTCAAGTGCGTATTTATAGACTTTAGAATGCTTAGAAAGCCTAAAAATTGGGTTTTTCTGCGTGTTTGGGAAACTGGGAGCGATATCGACACGACCTTGCACAGCGGCATGTGTCCAGCCCGTGTACCTCACATGGGCGTGTGCCCAGGCCGTGTGGTTCCTGAAAACAGCTCTTTTTGTTCAAATTTGGCCCGTTTTTGGCTCCTTTCACTTCCCCATGTTCACCTAAGTATAGAAACATAAATTTAAAGGATTAGAAGCATCAAATTCACTAATTTACATAATAAATCATCCAAAAACATGCCAAGCATGGGATTAAAACATGTTACTTTTATGGTTTATCAACGATCTTCTCAACTATTCACAAACCTCGGCTAGTTAAAGCGTAGGCTCTAATCCATGAACAGATGAAAGCTATGAAAACTTTCTATTGATGTTGGAGTGGCGAATATCGATGTCTCTTTATGGGCCAAAAACTAAAAAAGTAAACATTCAAATTTAGATTTTTTTTGGAAATTAAATCTGAATAAATTTTTATGATGTCAATGCTTCACATCGTGTGTGGTTGACCTAGCCTATGGTCTCTATTTATAGAAAAATCGCAAGAGTCTTGGTCGAAAAAGAAGAAGAAAAAATATAATAACATTTTAAGAGAGACTACACATAATTTTCTAGTAGGAATATGTATGGGCTTCTGTAACACCCCAAACCCGACCCATACAATATGATCGGATCTAGTATGTCACATAAAGAAAACGTATAAAGAACTAAAGTTGACATTATTTGGTTATAGTTAAGAAAACAAGTTAAGTTATAATTAATCGATAAAATACTACTAATATCTAGAGGTTGATTGAAGAATCAATAATCGAACTAGTGATCTTTTAAAACCGTGACTTTTGAAAACATTATTGATAATTTGCAGGAAAAATCCAAGTTAAATTATTTGTACATATTTATTCTGAAATCCGTTTGTTGTTAAATTTGAAAAAAAACCGTTGTTTATGATTTTAGAAAATCCCCGTTTAAAACAATTCATGGAAAATAAATGCGTCAAACATAAAACCGAAATAAAAATCCCAGAGGCCTTATTACAACTTTAAACCCAAAATAGTAAAAGTAACGAAATAAAGCGGAAAAGAATTTTACTAAGGTTCGAAAATATTATTTCCAAGGTATGGCCTCCACCGAGTCATCCATGGGCCCAAGTCCTCATTACTGATCATTACCTGCAAGGATTAAGAGAATGGGGTGAGTTACTAGAACTCAGTGTATAATCCCCTTACCGTAATCCACTGGGCCTGAACCCGTATAACATAATCTTGGGCCTAAGCCCATTTTCATAACAATAATTAGATGAAGTAAATGTATGCAACCCAACCCAATCCATCCATCACACCCCCGACCAGCCAATCACATCTGTGGGGATCAAGTCAACCCACCCCGTCGCTCACACCAAATTTGCAGTCAAACTGCTATAGCATTTTATTTTTATGGTCAAACCACTAAAATCATAATTTAGGCACAATAATATACAATTTGTGGCAATGCCACCAGGCTACACTGCTCTTCATACAATTTTCCCATCCCATGCAAAATGTAAAAAAATGCAACATACATAATAACATAAAGTATTCACATATAAATATCTACCATTATTCTATTGAAAAATTTTGGTGATCCAGCCCAATAAAGCATTTTAATAATTTGGCCCACTAAGGCATTCTAGCAAATCGGCCCATAGGGGCATTTTGGTAAATCGGCCCCTAGGGGCATTTTCATAATTTAGCAATTTAATACCGATTTTGACAGATCTTTAGAAAATAATATTAATTTAAGCAAGTTACTCGATTTATGCCATATTACGATTTTTAACTCTGTAAATAATAACGATCTACTTTTCCAACATAATATCGAATCTCGAATCTACGGATTTCGGTGTGAGATTACACACCTGATTACGGTAAGGACTAAACCTTCTTGATCATCGGCACCCTTAGTATCGTGAACGACCACGATTTGTCTATTCTCACCGGATGATGGTCCACAACTCGGTGGGAAATTTCGAACTGCCGATACCGCCCTACATTTGAACTTAGGAGTAGGAATTGCAAATCCACTCCTTTTGTGTTCTCCTATCGCTTTTCCTTTCAAATCGTTAACACTCTACTTCTGAAGAACCAACGAGTAGAGAAAACGAGCAATTTAATCCCTTAATGATAATAGATCCGACTTCCACCGATTGACTTAAGACTAGAGATGAATCGGCAGGGATGTGATATTCAACCACCCGCTAGAACACTGTTCAACTAAAGAGAAATGTCCAACACGCAAGAATGGAGACGAGATAGTGACTAAGAGGATTCGGCTATTGGGAGAAATGAACAAAGAAGATTCGGTCATATAGTAATGTCGATTTAGGAAAAAGGTAGAAAGGTTGAAGAAATGGTAAAAAGAAAAGAAAAGATGGAAAAAAGAAGTGTTAGATAATTCGGCTAACACAAAGGAAAAAGTGAGCGAAATGCTTTGAGTGTTTTCATCATTTTGTGTTTTGGCAACAAAGGAAAAAGGTTGGAAAAGAGTACCAAAATGTTCAAAAGAGAAAATAGGCCTTTCATGCACAAACTTGCAAATAGGCTAGGAAAATTCGGCTCCTCTCTTTCTCCCAACAAAACCGTGTATCCCAAGCACCAAAAGGATTAAGGTTGACCAAAAATTTCTTTCCAAAACACCTCCCTAAGATTCGGCCAACATGTTCCCCCACCTTATCCCTTTCCTTTATTTCTTTCCTTCTTTTTCCCTTGTTTTCCTCCTTACCATATTTTCTTAGTCTTCTTTCCAACATTAGAAAAGTCTTCCTTTCCTTCTTTGATGCCGTGGCCAACACTTACCATACAACACTTGAGAAGCTCAAAAATTTAAGTCCTAAAAGTTGTAATAGATGGGATTCGAACCTCTTCCCTCAATGCTCTCCACTTGACGCCACACCACTCCAACATGTGCGCCACTTGTGCTGGCAAAATACACATTTATTTCCTTAAGTCTTGATGCCACTTACCTTCTCTCCTTAAAGTGCTTAAACACAAAAATTTTACTAAGGCTCAACTCAAACCATAGCCTTCTTAGGGTCCCTAAACATACACAACTAACATTATTGACTAGCCTATCACATGGTATAATGTAAAACATAAATTCCCAAATTTCAGGATGTTACAATTCTACCCCCTTAAAGAAATTTCAGCCTCGAAATTTACCTGATTAGAAGAGATGAGGATATTGCTGCCGAATCGTATTCTCTGGCTCCCATGTAGCTTCCTCTGACCCGTGATTACGCCATAATACTTTGACCAACAGAGCTGAATTCTTCCTCAGCACCTTAATATCTTGATCTAAAATCTGTACTGGCTCTTCTTCAAAAGATAAGTCAGGTCTTATCTCAACTTCTTCCACTGGCACAACATGAGACGGATCCAAACGATAACGCCTTAACATTGAAACATGAAATACGCTATGTATCTGACTTAACTCCGGAGGTAACTTAAGTTGATAAGCCACTGGCCCAACACGCTTCAATACACGGTAAGGTCCGATTAACCTAGGGCTCAACTTGCCTTTCCGCCCAAATTTTAAGATCTTTTTCCAATGTGAAACCTTCAAAAAGACCTGATCTCCCTCAGAGAACTCTATATCCTTATGCTTTAGATCCGCGTACGATTTCTTTCTGTCCGAAGCTTCTTTTAACCGAGCCCGAATTACCTTATCTTTTTCTTCCGTCTCCGAGATCAACTCAGAACCCAATAATTATCGCTCCCCCAACTCAGTCCAACAAGTAGGAGTACGACACCTACATCCATACAATGCCTCGTAGGGTACCAACTGGATGCTGGATTGATAGCTATTGTTGTATGCAAACTCTGCCAACGGTAGAAAATCTTCCCAACTACCCCTGAAGTCGATCACACAGCCCCTTAACATGTCTTCTAGAATCTAGATTACTCTCTCCGACTGACCATCAGTCTGTGAATGAAATACTGTGCTGAAATTTAGTCTTGTACCCAAAGCTTCATGTAAAGCCTTCCAGAATCGTGATGTAAACCTAGGATCCATGTCCGATATAATAGACACTGGTACCCCATGTAACCTCACGACTTCTGCTATATACAACTTGGCCAACTTCTGCAATGTATAATCCGTACGAACAGGTAAGAAATGAGTAGACTTCGTTAACCGATCCACTATCACCCATACTGAATCTTTCTTAGTAGGCGTTAAGGGTAACCCACTAACAAAATCAATCGTTCTCCTTTCCTATTTCCATAGTGGAATTTTCACCGGTTGCAATAACCCTGAAGGCAGTTGATGCTCCGTCTTCACCTGCTAACATGTCAAGCACTTGCTCACAAAGTCAGTAACCTCTCGTTCCAACCCTGGCCACCAATACTGCTCACGGAGGTCTCGGTACATCTTATTTCCTCCGGGGTGCATAGTATATGGGCTACTATACGCCTCACGCAGAATCATTTGTCTCACTTCAAATCCTCGGCATACAAACTCTTCCACGGAAACACAATACTCCATCACTATTTAATCCAAAATCCCATATCTCACCACTTTCCACTTGTCAAGTCGAGAACCCAACCTTTCATCTAATAACCGCTTCCTTAATCTGGCTTACCCATGCCGGCTTCACTTGAAGTTCGGCTAACAGACTACCATCTTCATAAAGGCTGAGATGAGCGAACATCGCTCTCAAATTCGATATCACCTTATGACTCAATGCATCTGCCACTACGTTAGCTTTACCTGGATGATACTCGATTGAGAAGTCATAATCTTTCAATAGTTGTATCCACCTTCGCTGTCTTAAGTTCAACTCCTTCTGGGTAAGGAGGTACTTCAGACTTTTATGATCCGTGTAGATAATCGACTTCTCCCCGTATAGATAGTGTCTCTATATCTTCAGAGCAAACACCACTGCAGCTAACTCCTAATCATGAGTGGGATAGTTAATCTCATGCGGCCTTAATTGACGAGATGCATAAGCTACCACTTTCCCCCTTGCATCAACACATATCCCAAGCCCGTGTGTGACGCATCACAATAAACACTAAACTCCTTACCAACCTCAAGTTGAATCAATACTGGTGCCTCTGTCAGAATCTTCTTCAATTTCTCAAAGCTCTCTTGCTGCTTCTCTGACCACACAAACAATACTCCTTTACGTAACAGCTTAGTTAGGAGTGCAGCAATCAATGAAAACCCATCAATGAACCGCCTGTAATACCCAGCCAAACCTAGAAAACTTCAGATTTCTGCCACTGACTTCGGTGGCTTCCAATCCAACATAGCCTCGACCTTCCGAGGATCAACTCTAATTCCTTCGGCAGACACAACATGCCCCAAAAAGGTCATTTCCCTCAGCCAAAATTCACACTTACTGAATTTGGCATACAGTTGCTTCTCCCTTAATATCTGCAATACTACCCGTAGATGCGAATCATGCTCTTCTTCAGTCTTTGAGTACACCAAAATGTCATCTATGAACACAACCACAAACTGGTCTAGATAGGGTTGGAAGACTCGATTCATCATGTCTATAAATGCAGCTGGTGCATTTGTCAACCCAAACGGCATCACTAAGAACTCGTAATGCCCATATCGGGTTTGAAACGCAGTCTTGTGAATATCCGCCTCCTTGACCTTAAGCTGGTGATACCCCGATCTCAAGTCTATCTTCGAGAAAACTGAAGCTCCTCGCAGCTGATCGAATAGATCATCGATTCTCGGTAACGGGTACTTGTTCTTAATCGTCAACTTATTCAGTTGTCTATAATCGATGCACATACGCATCGACCCATCCTTTTTCTTAACAAACAAAATCGGCGCTCCCCACGGTGACACACTTGGTCGAATAAATCCACGATCCAACAACTCCTGGATCTGGGCTTTAAGTTCCATAAGCTCCTTCGGTGCCATTCGGTAAGGAGCAATGGACACTGGAGCCGTCCCTGGCAATAGCTCAATACCAAACTCCACTTCCCGATCTGGAGGCAATCCTAGAAGCTCCTCGGGAAAGATGTCTGAAAACTCTTTCACCGTTCTAACATTCTCTATCGATGACTCTTTGCCATCCAAAGCACTGATAAAGGCTATGAACGCTCCACACCCCTTTCGTACCAACCTTTCTGCCTTAAAAGCAGATACCACATTAGATAGATAATTTCTTCTTTCACCTATCATCATCACTTCATTATCCTCTGAAGTTCTTAGTACCATCTGCTTTGCAGCACAGTCCAAGTTTGCACGATGCTTAATCAGCCAGTCCATGCCCAATATAAGATCGAATTCCCCGAACGGCAGCTCCATAAAATCCGCCAGAAATACTTCCCCCTGAACTTCTAAGGGCACATATCTAAACAACTTATTTACTGTCACCGATTATCCTAAAGGACTAATCACAGTTGTTTCGCTAGCAGTAATCTCAGATCTAATATTCAAAGTTCCAGACACAGCACATGCAACATACGAATGAGTGGATCCCATGTCTATCAAAGCGGTAAAAGGTACATCAGATATGAAGAACGTACTGGTTATGACATCTGGTGCATCGCCATCCTCTCGACGCCTGACCGCATAGACCAACCCTGGCTGTCTCGCCTCCATGTTACCCCTGTTATCGGTACCTCTACCCGATGCACCTTGACCTCATCCTACACCATTACCACCTCGACCTAGCCCACGGCCTCGGCGGCGATCGAGAGCCTCCACTGATCAAGCGCAAATCATATGAACTTCCCGAGTTTGATCAAAGCTTTCGGGCAATCCCTAAATCGATGGTCCTTGGATCCACATCTGAAACAACCACCAGTTCTCTTCCAACATTCACCCGAGTGAAGTTTCCCACAATCCATGCAAGGCTGTAACTGATTGGTAGTAGCTGGAACTCTCACTCGAGCTGGCTCCTCATTCCTGGGCCTTTTCAAATCCTCCGCAGACACGAAAACCTGAGTCTCTCTTGTTCCTACCCTATCCTTGTCTCGATTTTGCCGCTCAATGCTTTACTTCTTCAAAGAATCTTATCTTTTCCACCAAAGGTGTGGCAAAATTCCTCTCCTTCTGTGGGGCTATCGGACCGCAACTCATCACGCAATCCATCCTCAAAACGCACACGCGTTCATGATCGATCGGCACTATACCCCGGGCATACCGACTGCACGAAGAAACTCCGCCTCGTAAGTCGCCACGCACCTACTTCCTTGTACCGTTCGAGAATTCCTTCCTTATGGCATCCACATAACTAGCCTCGACATATTTTCCCTGGAATGTCAGTCTTAAAGAAATCCTGTAATACGATCGCCTTGAGTGCCTTCTCAACAAAGAGCCACCACCGATACGCCTCGTCTCTCAAAGAATGACACAACCCCTTTCAGTTTCTGCTCAGTTGTGCAATCCAGATCATCCATAATCCGCTCCACTGCCTCAAGCCGGTACTCTGATAAACCGTAAAAGTAACATATTCTAAGCCCACATTTAGTATGCTTTTGGATGATTTAAGCCCCAATTTATGTAAAAAGGTGCTCTTAATCCTTTCTTTTCATGTCTTATACTCAGGAAAGCACCCGATGATGAAAAGAACGAGAAATGGACTTAAAACGGACCAAATTGGGCCAAGCCAGGAAATCAGCATGGCCTGGACTTCAAGCCACACGGCCGTGCCACCATTCCTACTAGAACACGGCCTTACCACGACTTACAGGGCCGTGCCTTATTCAACAGTGTCGAACACGGCCTGGCCACGATTTACACGGGTGTGTGCCATGGCTGTTCCTCTACCGTGGAGAAGAGTAATTTCATTCGGGAAAGGATACTTAGGGAGAAAGAAACGTGTTTCAAAAGCCTATAAATACACCTTAGGTACCAGCTGAAGGGGAGGCGGAGAGCTAGGCTAAGAAGCCAAGCCAAAAAGGTCAGATTTGTGGGAATCACTTGAAGATAGCCAGTTGATCCATCTCAAGAAGCCGAAATTCTACTCAAGACGGAGGATCTCCTCTTCAATTCCTTCAGGGGGTTTTAGGGATTTCTTATGTTTTGTTTTATCTTTTCTCTTGAGATGTTGTCTTTTATTATTATGAACTAAACCATTGGATACCCGAAGGGGATGAAACCTATGATGAATCTTATTATTTGATTATTTGAATTATATGATAATAACTTAGTGTGTTCTTAATTGTGTGAACTTAATCCAAATCTAATGTGCTTAGGTGGAGGAGGAATAGACCCTGCCTAAGAGTAGATCCAACATAATTAAGCGGAGTTGATCGCACGCCTAGAGATAGGGTGACGATATTTTGCCGGATTAGGGTGAAACCTAATATGAGAGTCCACAGATCGATTTACTGCTATTCTATGGGGTTATTATAAGCGAACGAGAGTTCCACTAACTTACCTAGGGTTAGACGTTATTCGCCTCGAGAGAGGGTTTAATATACGTTAGGGAGTCTCACGGATAAAACTTAGTAAATAAATCATATGGTTCAAGGTTAATTAACGAGTGAAGTCTAGGTGGATTTTTCCTAAGGGTATCGTTTGAGTCAATTGAGTTTTCCCAAAAGTTATTTCCCGAATTCATTCTTTTTGTCTTTGCGTCTTAGCTTAGTAGGTAGATTAGTTTTTGTAACACCCTAAACCCGGCCTAGACGTTACGACCAGATCTGGTATGTTCCAGGGTAAAAGTTATTCAAAAAGGGTTTCGAAACTTTGAAGAGATACTGTAAGTTTAAAAACTTTTCATTTGGTTGATGTTTTGGAAACAGTTGTTTGAGGTTTAAGGAAAAGGGAAAAAATGTTGAATTAAGTTGATCACGTACTGGTTGTCATTATTGGCATTTGAGAGAAAACGAATGCTTTATGTTGCTTAAGTTTTGAAAACTCCATCTTAATTATCAGGTTTTTAAACATACAATAATGTCATATCATAATTAGATAATAAATAAGGAAAACCAATTATTAAACTAAGAAGGCCTTATAACATAATAAAATCCCCAATTAAAAATAATTTGTAAAAGAAAACAAGTTTACGAAAGAAACATTTTATGGTCTCCACCAGTCTGCCTCGGCTCTCAGATCCACAATCTACTGATTACCTGCAACATTAAGCAAAAGGGGTGAGTCACCAAGACTCAGTGTGTAAACCCCTATATCACATAACCGGCCAATGGCCCACATCCACATATTGGGCCTTAGCCCACTCAAGATGGCATACGAAAGAATTCAATGCAATATGTCCCAACCCAACCTAATTTTTTTTCCATCCTCTACACGCCACCCGTACCAGCCCATCACACCGTGGGGATTTCTACAATCAACCCTCCATCTGCTACACGCCTCATACGTGGCAACAGGCCACTCGTGGTACCATACCACCGTGATACCAGATCACCGTGACAGAGTCACTATTAACATACTTGGGGCCAACCCACCGTGGTATCAAACCACCGTGGCAATCCCTGATGAATATATATATGTGGGGCCAACCCACTGTGGTACCAAACCACTGGGACGAGTCACTAAATCGTATATACGTGGTGTTAAACCACCGTGGCATCAAGCCACCGAGACATGGTCACCAAATCAGATATACGTGGGGCCAACCCACTCGTGGTACCAAACCACCGTGACAGTCTCCAATTCATCCCCTTTCACATCATAATCCCAGCCCATGTATAACATACATATCAAAATGAATGCAACATGTTATCCAAAGAAAGTAATAGATTACCACATACATCCATACTTCTAAAGAGAACGTTGAAGTCACGTACCTAGCATCCCTAGCCTTACCCACAAAGGGTATTACGATCGTCTCACACAGTCTCTTCCGCTTTTCACCCAAACAATTAGTAGTACAAATAAATAATAGAGTGTGAAGTTTTACACACCGATAACACGCAATACTATGCTTTCTATGTCGACACTATTGTTAGCGGGAATGACCGCTATTTGCCTACTATTCTGCTCAAGTCGGTCCACAACCCGGTGGCCAATCTCAACACAGCAGACACCGCGCATTTTTTTTTGAACTTAGGGTCGGGACTACGGGTCCAACCCCTTCCTTCGCTTAATTCGGGCATTTGAATCCATGAAACGATCTTGGTCGAAAGATACTATAATGAAATAACAGCTTGTTTAACAAAACAATGGGTTAAGGTCAGTGATGAACGAAAGGAGAACCCGATCGAATAACTAGAGAAAAAAACCCTTACCTTGAGATCCCGAATAGAGAGATAGGATTCAAAGATTGATTGGTTCTCAGGCTTGGAATTCAAATGATTCGGCTAGCAAAGTTTCCCGGAATAGGCGGCCCCAAAGAGGAAAGAAGATAAAAGAGTATGAGTCAAAACAATAGCATTACCAAGCCAATTAGCCATTCGGCTTTGGCTACTAAAAACCGAAAGAACAACAGGAAAAGATGACCGCGTCCCTCTTACCTTAACAACCCAAATCGATGAGAGATCCGAAGTAGATCCCTATCACCTTGTTCCACTGAACTCGGCTAACAGGCAGAGAGGGAAAAACCAGGTTTGGTCATCAACAAGGCAGATTCGGCCTTACCAAGAAAAGAGAGAATAGCAGGATTATACATGAGAAAAATGAAAGAGGAAACTTACCTTAACACAAAGGACCCGAATACCACACAAGAAGATTCGGCTCAAAGATGGTATCTCTCCAAGAGAAGAAGAACAATTAAGAGAAATATGGAATATGAAAAAGAGAAAAGAGAGACTAATGGATATTTTGGCTTTTAGTGGAAAGAAGAATGGATGAGAGAATGAACGATTGTCGAAAAGGTGCGAGTCCCAAAGTGATTTCGGTCAAGAGAAAATAAGTGAAAGAAACCTCGAATGGTAGAAAAGAGAGACGATATGGGGAAGAAGGTTTAGCTAGATGATTCGACAATGACCCAAAGAAAATGGAAAAGAAATCTAAAACCAACCTAAAAGAAGAAAACTCAGGCTCCTATTTGGAAACAAAAATTCGGCATCTACAATCCCCAAAACCGAAATGCACTTACAAGAGAACCGAAATGCCTTATGACCCTAATATATTTTCGGTACACCCACTACAAACCAAAACCAATTCCTTCCCCCTCCCTCAAGCATCCGAAATTCGGCCACTACCTTCACCAACCCTCAATCCCATACTTTCCTTGTAACACCCCAAACCCGGTCAATACACCACGACCGAATCTGGCATGTTACGGGGAAAATCGCGTTTGAAGGGTTAGGTTTCAGGTTAAAGATTCGATGAAAAACTCTTTGTCATATTTTATACTTGTCGAAATCTTGGGCATGATTGCTTTGTCATATTTTAATGTTTTAGGGTGATAACCGATGATAAAGTTTAAAACGTATCGCGTTGTAGTTTGAAAACCTCATCTTTCCAAGTTTTATCCAATATTAGTCCAATTCTTTGTTAAGGCATATTTAAAATCCAATACAAGCATGTAAATAACAAAAACATAAAGTTAAAAGGCCTTTTACAATCCAAATAAAAACCCAAGTGAGAATAAATAAAATATGGTACCAAGTTTTAAAACAGTGCAACCTCGATTTTTATTCATGGCATGAGCACCTCGAGTCCACCCCGGCCCCATGTCCGCAACTAAGTGTCACCCGAAATGATAAGGGAGAAGGTGAGTCGCAAGACTCAAGTGCATAAATCCTCTCCGGTGTATGCAACATACCAACACACATCATACTAAAGCAATACAATCAATGCACCCGATCCTAACCATCCATATCACCTTTCTACCCCGTGGTGGTAGCAAACCACTAGTGGTGCTAAACCACCGGTGACCCAAAGTCACGATATCCATCAATGTGGTGCCAAACCACCGGTGACCCAAAGTCACGAATAATCCAATGATGGGGCCAACCCATCGTCGTGTGATACCAAATCACCGGGCGTCAATCCCAGATCTCAACTCGTGGGGCCAACCCACGTGGTGTACGGCCACCGGGACGAGACGCTATGAGGTGCAAAACCTCTCGTGTCCCAAAGACACAATGTGATACCAAATCGCCGGTGACCAAGTCACGAATCCAATGATGGGGCCAACCCATCGTGTGATACCAAATCACCGGGCGCCAATCCCGTAATATCAACCGTGGGGCCAACCCACCGTGGTGCTAAGCCACCGACGAGACGACGAGGTGCCAAACCTCTCGTGATCCAAAGTCACAAAATATCATCTGTGGTACTAAACCACCGGAGGTGCCAAACCTCTCGTGTCCCAAAGACACGGATATCATATTCCCCTCCTCTCATATCACCCATACATGTCATACCGATGCAAATCATGTAAATCATGCAACATGCCAATATGTTTAATATCGCATCTCATATCACATACCTCAAAGCAATCATGATATCATATACCATTAATAGAACTTGTAATGAAACGGACTTACCTTGATCCGCACACATACCCCATTGGGTACCATATCCATCAACCATATTGTTTTGATCTTAATAGGCAAACAGGTTATTAAACATATCACTAAGTAGATAGTGTGTTAGTCTACACACTGTTCGAACACAAGCTTTAACCAAAGAACCGATCTAAGACCCTCGATAGCCTCGACAACCTTGCTCCTATAATCGGCCAAACAGAGATTAGCACTTATACCATTCGGCCGAATAGATAAACCAAAGGGTTAACATTAAACCCTTACCTCCCAAATGGTTTGGTTTCCTACCAAACGCTGAACCAAACAATGGTTCCTCCGATAATCGGCCTCACCCTAAAAGAAAACGGTTAATCCTTTAATAACTTGGCTTAATGAAAACTAAATGAGTAGACTAAAAGAACCAACTCTTACCACCACTTACCAATTGCTTACCCAAAGATAATTGCTTTGCTTGACTGCTTCACAATCCCGAATGTCCTATACAAAATGGTTCCAAACAAGAGGTTAACTCTTTTCAACCACACCAGAATCGGCTCTTAACCAACCCACCAACGACAAAGAACAAGGGAGGGGAGAAATGGCCATTCGGCCAAGCACTTACCTTCTTCTGAACTCAAATGAAAACCGAACTAGAAGAGGTCTACCCCACACAACTATTCGGTCAAGATGCAACTAAAGAAAGAAGAGAAATTTCGACAACACCAGGGAGGGACTCGGCTATAATCTAGAAATAAAGCAAAAGAAATGTGGTTCAAGAGAAGAAGAGAAATCGGCCAAAAGTTGAAGAAAAATTCGGCTCAAGTAGAAATGAGAAGAAATAAATGGAGAATTCGGCTAAGAAGCAATGTGATGTCGGCACAAGTGTTTCAAAAGAGAAGAGATGAAAATATAAGAAAAAGAGAATACTAGTTTCGGCTTATGCAAGTGAAAAAAGAAAAAAGAAATGCAAGAGTGCATTCGGCTACCCAAGAGAACTAGGAAGAACAAAGCAAATTCGGCAAAGGTTGTCTGCAGATTTCTTCGGTTTCAAGGAAGAAAATGAAAAGAGAAATCAATTGGAATTCCGGCTACTATTGACAAAAGAGAGGAATTTGGTTTGACCCAAAGTGACTAAAAATGCACAAAAGTGCCTAAATGAATTTCGGGCTATCACCCCTCCCCACTTACCGAAACCGGCCACTCTCTCCACAAACTCCCCAACATTCGGCCACTACCAACAATTACTCCAAGCCACACATTCAAACTAGTTAAACTAGTCAACCTCCACAATTTACTCCCCACCCACCATTCAAACACTTGACTTGGTCCAACGTCAACCACATTGGCGTCAAATGGAAGCAAATCAGGGACTTCACGCAACTTGAACTCGTGACCTCTCCCGCAAGTGGCGTCACACACACACAAGCCTCAAGTGGCGCCTATCCTGCCACTCCACCACTCATTTCTTGTGCTTTCAATCACCAAATAATATTTATAACCCCACTTTCTTCACTCCCTCACCTAAGCCTAAAAACTAAAATTTCCCCACCTACTCAAGCTTACACCTAGCTTACAACTAAGCCCCTACAACATCAAAACAGCAACATAGCACACCAGACACATGCAAACAAAGTCATAACAAAATAGCCCCTATCCCTGGATATTACAGTTCTACCCCCTAAAAAAATAATTTCGGCCTCGAAATTACCTGATCAAAAGAGTTGAGGGTACTGCTGTCTCATCACATCCTCGGGTTCCCACGTAGCTTCTTCCACGCCATGGTTCCGCCATAGCACCTTTACCGAGGCACCGACTTCCTACGCAAAAACTTTTACATCCCGATCTAGGATCTGCGCATGTTCCTCCTCCTCCATGGTCAAATCGGATTCACCTCGATCTCTTCCATCGCTACGACATGCGATGGATCCGAACGATAACGCCTAAGCATCGAAACGTGGAATACATCGTGAATCGACTCAACTCGCCGGCAACTCAAGCGGGTAAGCTCATCGTCCCACTCGTTTGCATGCCTTATACGGCCCAATAAACCTCGGACTTAGCTTGCCTTTCCTACCGAATCTCAATACTTTCTTCCATGGCGAGACCTTCAGGAAAACTTGATCCCCCACAGCAAACTCTATATCTCTCCGCTTGAGATCGGCATAAGACTTCTGCCTATCCGAAGCTTCTTTCAATCGAGCCTGAATCAACTTAACCTTGTCTTCGGTCTCTGCAACCAACTCTGGTCCCAACAATTGGCGTTCACCCAACTCCGTCCAACATGTAGGTGAGCGACACTTTCTACCATACAACGCCTCATAAGGTGCCATTTTGATGCTTGCTTGGTAACTATTATTGTAGGCAAACTCAGCTAATGGCAGAAACTCCTCCCAACTACCTCCGAAATCCAGAACACAACCTCTTAGCATATCCTCTAAGATCTGTATAACCCTTTCCGACTGCCCGTCAGACTGCGGGTGAAAAGCCGTGCTGAAATCCAAGCGCGTACCCAAAGCCTGATGCAACGCTTTCCAGAACCTTGACGTAAATCTGGGATCCCTATCCGAGATAATCGATACTGGCACACCGTGCAATCTCACTATCTCTGACACATACACCTTTCGCCAACCTCTGAGTGAGTAATCAACCCTTACGAGAATGAAGTGAGCCGATTTAGTCGACGATCCACAATTACCCAAACCGAGTCTTTCTTGCTCGGCGTAAAGGTAATCCACCGACGAAATCCATCGTTATCCTTTCCCACTTCCATTGTGGAATCTTCACCGGTTGAAGCAACCCCGACGGCAATCGATGCTCGACCTTGACTGGCTGACATGTCGTGCACTTCCCTACAAACCCCGCCACTTCTTTCTTCGCACTCCGCCACCAAAATTGCTCTCTTAGATCTCTATACATCTTGCTTCCTCCAGGATGCATAGCGTATGGGCCGCTATGTGCGCCCGAAGAATCCTCCCCTCGACTCAACGTCTTTCGGCATACAAGCTCGCCTTGAAAACACAACACTCCATCACTAGATAAACTCAGAATCCTCCAAACCACCATCCTGCACTGAGACCTCTCGCGCACTCAAAACCTCATCTTCTAATCAAGCTTTCTCTCGACCGCTCAACCCAAGTAGGCTTAACTCGCACTCTGCGAATACTTCCGTCGCCATACAATCTCGGATGGGCAAACATCGCTCTTAAGTCCGGAAACAACCTTGCGGCTCAACGCGTCGCCACCATGTTAGCCTTGCCCGGATGATATTCAATCGAACAATCATAATCCTTGAGCAATTCAATCCATCTGCACTTGCCTCAAATTCAAATCCTTCGAAATCAAAAGATACTTTAGACTCTTGTGATCTGTGGTAGACTATCGATCTCTCTCCGTACAAGTAGTGCCTCCAAATTTTCAAGGCGAAGACTACACGCTAACTCCAAGTCGTAAGTCGGATAATTGACCTCATGTGGCCTCAATCACCGAGATGCGTAAGCTACAACCTTACCTTCCTCGCATCAAGACACAACCCAATCCCGTATGTGATGCATCGCAATACACCGTGAATTCCTTCCCACCTCAGTTGAATTAAAACAGAGCTTCAAATCAAAATCTTCTTTAGTTTGTCGAAACTCTCTTGCTACTTCTCACCCAAACAAATGGAACCCCTTTCCTTAACAACTTGGTCATTGGCGCTACGATCAATGAAAAACCTTCTACAAATCTTTGGTAGTATCCTGCCAAACCCGAAAACTCCGAATCTCAAATGCATCGACTTAGGCGGCTTCCAATCCAAAATCGCCTCAATCTTTCGAGGATCTACCCTAATCCTCAACCGACACTACATGACCCAAGAATGTCACCTCCCGAGCTGTAACTCGTGACTTACTAAATTTTGCATAAAGTCGCTTCCTCGAGACCGCAGTAGCTCTTCGCAAGTGTGCATCATGCTCCTCCTCTGTCTTTGAGTATACTAAGATGTCGCAATAAAAACCACTACGAATCGATCCAAATACCACTGAAACACCCTATTCATCATATCCATGAATGCCGCCGCGCTTTAGTCAACCCAAACGGCATTACCGTAAATTGTGAGTGCCCATACCGAGTACAAAACGCTGTCTTGTGGATATCCGCCTCCTTCACCTTCAATTGGTGATACCTGGACCTTAAATCAATTTTCGAGAATACCAAGCACCCTTCACCGATCAAACGAGTCATCTATCCGCTGCAACGGATACTTGTTTTTATCGCCGCTTGTTCAATCGCGCAAGAGTCTATACACATCCGCATGGTACTATCTTTCTTCTTAACAAAGAGTATCGGGCGCTCCCCAAGGTGAAACACTTGGCCTAATAAAGCCTCGATCCAACAACTCCCGGATCCGAGCCTTTAATTCCACTAACTCCTTTGGCGCCATCCTATACGGAGCAATAGACACCGCACAGCCTCCGGCAACAGATCTATCCCGAACCCTACCTCACGATCCGTGGCAAACCTGTAAGCTCCTCAGAAACACATCCGCAAATTCCCCAACTGTCCGAACTTTCTCATGCAGACTCTTTAGCCTCCAAGGCATACATGAACCACATACGCCTCACACCCTTTTTCTCGACCATTTTCTCACCTTCAGAGCAGATACCACATTAGATAAGTAATCTCTCCTATTACCTATCATAACCACTTCATCACCCTCCGACGCTTTAAGAACCATGTGCTTAGCCAAGCAATCTAAACTCGCTTTGGTACTTAACCAACCAAATCATCCCAAGAATCGATCGAACTCCCCAAACGGCAGCTTCCATCGATCACCAAAAACACTACCCTTGGAGTTCTAGGGGTACACCCTTAAACACTTATCTACAACTACAGAGTGACCTAGAGGGCTAATTACGGTATCCGCCTAGGAGTAGTTTCTGAGTCTAAGTCCATGGTCTCTACTATACTACTAGCCACGTAAGAATGCGTCGAACCCACATCAATCAAAGTAGTAAATGGAGAACCAAAGATCAAGAACGTATCGGTTATGACGTCCGGGTGCGTCGCTCTCCTCTCTGCGCCTCAGATACACTAACCCAGCCGTTCGGCCTCGGTGATTACCGCACCTCTCGCCCGATGCTCCACGGCCCACCAAGCACCATTACCTCCTCTGCCATTACCACGACCTCTCTGGTGGCGGTCCATTATACCGAATCGAGTACGACCTTGACTCTCGGACCGAACCCTAGCCAACTTACGCGGACAACCCTCACACGATGATCCAATGAGCCACACTCGAAACACCCTTTTCCACCGGTCCAACATCCTCCCAATGATATTTCCCACAACGTTTACATCATGCGGCGGTCCTCGACTAGCAAGAACAAACCTACTGCATCGATTCGCCCACTCTGCTAGCCCTTTTCTCGAGGATTACCTGATGACCCGGAAGATCCAAAACTCCTCTTATGTCCTGCTCCTATCCATGCCCCGCCTTACCGACTCCTTCACTCCTCGCCTACCTTAGCCTTCTCAACCAGGGACAAAGAAACTCACGCCCCGCTGTGGAGCAATCAAAGAACCTCAACTCGCCTCTCTCGGACCATCCTCAAAACGAACACACCTCTCGTGTTTCGGTGAGCCACAATGCCCCTAGTATACCGACTCACCTCAAGAACTCGGCCTCGTGCTCGACACGGACTTACTCCCCGAACTAACCTCGAAATGCTTTTGTTGCGTCGATGTAGCTAGCTCCAATGTACTTTTTCGATAAGCGACCTTAAAAATAATCCCACGTAAGATCCTCTCATCGCAAAGATCGTCCCGAATCGTGAGCCACCACCGGTATGACTCATCCCGAAGAAGCGATACTATGCCCTTCAACTTCTCCTCGCAATCAGTCTAAATCATCCATGACCCGCTCTGTCGCCTCAAACCAATACTCACCAGGCCGAGCAACACCGTAAACACCTCGAAATACCTCACTGCTTCGCCCGCAGTCGCCAGCACGCATTTCCACGACTCTGCCGTCTCCACCTACTCCAGCTACCCTTTCCAAAACCCGCAGCATCGCTCGCGACAATCGCATCATCCCCGCTTTGATCTTGAAACTCACCACCTCCACCGGTGGCGGTACTCTGATCTCATTCTCTCCACTTCGACTGGATCCTACGGGTTCCGACACCGCTATCCTACCACGACCTCGCCCACGACCAGCGTCCACCTCGAGCACTCATGACTAAAATCTCTACGTATCTGATTTAGGAGTTTTATGCATCAGTAATTATCCCACTGTTTTAATAGCAAAGTCTTATGAATATTAGAGAAGCTTTGTTTCCGCGAGTTCACAGAATCCTATCAGTTTCAGTTTCTACAATAATCCACTATTGCTAATCATACAATCCCATCAATATCAAAATCACAAGCAATAGTAAGGGGTACTTACCTGGGCGAACTGGTGCCGGAGACTCGGTGCCACGCCTTTTTCAACCACATATTTAAAAACAAAACTCTTAAAACAACCTTTCAAAACATTTTGGGCCTCGGGCCCACAGCCGAGCCTTTGAACTTAGCTCTGATACCACAATTGTAACACCCCAAACCCGGTCAATACACCACGACCGAATCTGGCATGTTACGGGGAAAATCGCGTTTGAGGGGTTAGGTTTCAGGTTAAAGATTCGATGAAAAACTCTTTGTCATATTTTATACTTGTCGAAATCTTGGGCATTATTGCTTTGTCATATTTTAATGTTTTAGGGTGATACCCGATGATAAAGTTTAAAACGTATCGCGTTGTAGTTTGAAAACCTCATCTTTCCAAGTTTTATCCAATATTAGTCCAATTCTTTGTTAAGGCATATTTAAAATCCAATACAAGCATGTAAATAACAAAAACATAAAGTTAAAAGGCCTTTTACAATCCAAATAAAACCCAAGTGAGAATAAATAAAATATGGTACCAAGTTTTAAAACAAGGTGCAACTCGATTTTTATTCATGGCATGAGCACCTCGAGTCCACCCCGCTCCATGTCCGCAACTAAGTGTCACCTGAAATGATAAGGGAGAAGGTGAGTCGCAAGACTCAAGTGCATAAATCCTCTCCTGTATGCAACATACCAACACACATCATACTAAAGTAATACAATCAATGAACCCGATCCTAACCATCCATATCACCTTTCTACCCCGTGTGGTAGCAAACCACTAGTGGTGCCAAACCACTGGTGACCCAAAGTCACGATATCCATCAATGTGGTGCCAAACCACCGTGACCCAAAGTCACGAATAATCCAATGATGGGGCCAACCCATCGTGTGTGATACCAAATCACCGGCGCAATCCCGTATCTCAACCGTGGGGCCAACCCACTCGTGGTACGGCCACCGGGACGAGACGCTATGAGGTGCCAAACCTCTGGTGTCCCAAAGACACAATGTGATACCAAATCACCGTGACCGGTCACGAATCCAATGATGGGGCCAACCCATCGTGTGATACCAAATCATCGGCGCTAATCCAATCGTAATATCAACCGTGGGGCCAACCCACCGTGGTGCTAAGCCACTGGGACGAGACGCTGAGGTGCCAAACCTCTGGTGTCCCAAAGACACGGATATCATATTCCCCCTCCTCTCATATCACCCATACATGTCATACTGATGCAAATCATGTAAATCATGTAGTCATGCCAATATGTTTAATATCGCATCTTATATCACATACCTCAGCAATCATGATATCATATACCATTAATAGAACTCGTAATGAAACGGACTTACCTTATCCATACACATACCCCATTGGGTACCATATCCATCAACCATATTGTTTTGATCTTAATAGGCAAACAGGTTATTAAACATATCACTAAGTAGATAGTGTGTTAGTCTACACACCTGTTCGAACACAAGCTTTAACCAAAGAACCGATCTAAGACCCTCGATAGCCTCGACAACCTTGCTCCTATAATCGGCCAAACAGGAGATTAGCACTTATACCATTCGGCCGGAATAGATAAACCAAAGGGTTAACATTAAACCCTTACCTCCCAAATGGTTTGGTTTCCTACCAAACCCGAACCAAACAATGGTTCCTCTGACAATCGGCCTCACCCTAAAAGAAAACGGTTAATCCTTTAATAACTTGGCTTAATGAAAACTAAATGAAGAGACTAAAAGAACCAACTCTTACCACCACTTACCAATTGCTTACCCAAAGATAATTGCTTTGCTTGACTACTTCACAATCCTGAATGTCCTATACAAAATGGTTCCAAACAAGAGGTTAACTCCTTTCAACCACACCGAATCGGCTCTTAACCAACCCACCAACGACAAAGAACAAGGGAGGGGGAGAAATGGCCATTCGGCCAAGCACTTACCTTCTTCTTACGAACTCAAATGAAAACCGAACTAGAAGAGGTCTACCCCACACAACTATTCGGTCAAGATGCAACTAAAGAAAGAAGAGAAATTTCGCAACAACACGTGGAGGGATTCGGCTATAATCTAGAAATAAAGCAAAAGAAATGTAGTTCAAGAGAAGAAGAGAAATCGCCAAAAGTTGAAGAAAAATTCGGCTCAAGTAGAAATGAGAAGAAATAAATGGAGAATTCGGCTAAGAAGCAATGTGATGTCGGCACAAGTGTTTCAAAAGAGAAGAGATGAAAATATAAGAAAAAGAGAATACTAGTTTCGCTTATGCAAGTGAAAAAGAAAAAGAAATGCAAGAGTGCATTCGGCTACCCAAGAGAACTAGGAAGAACAAAGCAAATTCGGCAAAGGTTGTCTCAGACTTTCTTTGCTTTCAAGGAAGAAAATGAAAAGAGAAATCAATTGGAATTCCGGCTACTATTGACAAAAGAGAGGAATTTGGTTTGACACAAAGTGACTAAAAATGCACAAAAGTGCCTAAATGAATTTCGGCTATCACCTCCCCACTTACCAAAACCGGCCACTCTCTCCACAAACTCCCCAACATTCGGCCACTACCAACAATTACTCCAAGCCACACATTCAAACTAGTTGAACTAGTCAACCTCCACAATTTACTCCCCACCCACCATTCAAACACTTGACTTGGTCCAACCTCAACCACCTTGGCGTCAAAATGGAAGTAAAATGTGGGACTTCTGCAACTTGAACTCAGGACCTCTCCCCTGCAAGTGGCGTCACACACACAAGCCTCAAGTGGCGCCTATCCTCGCCACTCCACCACCTCATTTCTTGTGCTTTCAATCACCAAATAATATTTATAACCCGACTTCTTCACTCCCCTCACCTAAGCCTAAAAACTAAAATTTCCCCACCTACTCAAGCTTACACCTAGCTTACAACTAAGCCCCTACAACATCAAAACAGTAACACAGCACACCAGACACATGCAAACAAAGTCATAACAAAATAGTCCCTATCCCTGGATATTACATTCCTCCTAAAATCACTCTTGTTCACTCATTCAAAGTAGTTTGAATAATTCAAACTCTCTCTTCCTCTCCTGGCCACATATTCAAATCGTTTGACCCAATCAACACTCCCCCCTGAAGTGTCCTAGCCGAACTCCACCTCCTCCCTTCCAGACGCAAAAAAAAATTCCCAAAAAGCAAATTGTACGACTCGAACCTGCTCCCACACTGCTTCCTTGTGGCGTTACCTACCAACACTTTAAGTAGCGTCTCCTTGCCACTTTGCCACTTCAATTCTTGTGTCAACAAACACAAGCAATAACCCTTAAGTCCTACCCCAGTCAGCTCTCCCCTAAAAGTGCCCAAAAAGAAAATTTTGGCCAAGGCTTCGGTTTAACCCCGAGCCTTCCCTGGACCCCCAAACACACAGAGCATAGCATACACACACAACACACATTAAATGTAAAAACCCCCAAAATTTAGGATGTTACAGTTCTACCCCCTTAAAGAAATTTCAGCCTTGAAATTTACCTGATCAAAAGAGATGAGGGTATTACTGTCGCATCACATCCTCTGGCTCCTACGTGGCTTCTTCTGAACCGTGATTCCGCCACAACACTTTAACCAACGAAATCGTCTTACTCCGCAATACCTTAACGTCACGATCCAAGATTTGAACAGTCTTCCTCAAAAGATAAGTCAGGCTTTACTTCGATTTCTTCCACTTGCACTATATGAGATGGATCCGAATGATAGCGTCTTAACATTGAAACATGGAACACATCATGAATCTGACTCAATTCCGAAGGTAACTCGAGCTGGTAAGCTACCGGACCCACACGCTTCAACACACGATACGATCTGATGAATCTGGGGCTCAGCTTGCGCTTTCGTCCAAACCTTAAGACTTTCTTCCATGGTGAAACCTTTAAGAATACCCGGTCACCCACTGTAAATTCTATGTCTTTAGGCTTCAAGTCTGCATAAGATTTTTGCCTGTTAGAAGCTTCTTTCAAACGAGTCCGAATCAACTTAACTTTGTCCTCCGTTTCAGAAACCAACTCCGGACCCAATAATTGTCGCTCACTCAACTCTGTCCGGCAAGTAGGAGTGCGACACTTCCGACCATACAACGCCTCATACGGTGCAATCTGAATACTAGATTGGTAGTTTGTTGTTGTATGCGACTCGCCAACGGTAGAAACTGCTCCCAACTACCCACAAGTCTATGACGCACCTCTCAACATATTTTCTAAGATCTGACTACCCTCTCGCATCGACCATCGATCGAGGATGGAACGTCTTGAAATCTAACTTTGTACCTAACGCTTGATGCAACGCCTTCCAGAACCTTGGCATAAACCTAGGGTCTCTGTCTGAATGATAGACACTGGTACCCCATGCAACCTCACAATCTCTACTACATACAGCTTAGCCAACTTCTGTAGAGAGTAGTCGACACGAACCGGTATGAAATGGGAAGACTTTGTCAAACGATCAACAATTACCCATACCGAATCCTTCTTAGTAGGCGTAAAAGGTAGCCCACTAACAAAGTCCATTGTGATCCTTTCCCACTTCCACTACGGAATCTTCACCGGCTACAACAACCCCGAAGGAAACTGATGTTCTGCTTTTACCTGCTAACACGTCAAACATTTACTCACAAATCTGGTTACCTCTCGCTTCAGACCTGGCCACCAAAACTATTCTCGCAAATCCCGATACATCTTACTTCCTCCAGGATGCATAGCGTATGGACTGCTATGCGCTTCCTGTGAAATTTTACGTCTCAACTCATGATCCTTTGCCATGAAAGTTTTTCCTCGAAAACATAATACCCCATCACTATTCATACTGAAATTCGCTGTCTCATCACCAGTTCCCAACTGAAACTTCGACTTTAATAACTCATCAGCCCACTGCTTCTCTTTAATATGACTGACCCAAGAAGGTTTCACTTAAAGCTCAGCTAATAGACTTCCATCATCGTATAATCTGAGGTGAGCAAACATTGCTCTCAAGTCAGAGATCACCCTACAACTTAATGAATCCGCCACCACGTTAGCTTTACCCGGGTGGTACTCGATTGAGCAGTTATAATCTTTTAACAACTCGATCCATCTTCGCTGCCTTAAATTTAAATCCTTCTGAGTAAGGAGATATTTTAGGCTCTTGTGCTCTTGTGATCTGTATAAATAACAGACTTCTCCCTATACAAATAATGCCTCCAACTCTTTAGGGCAAACACTACTGCCGCCAATTCCAGATCGTGCGTGGGATAATTCAACTCATGCGGTCTCAATTGTTGAGACGTATATGCTACCACTTTCCCCTCCTGCATCAGCACACATCCCAATCCTATGTGCGACGCATCGCAATAAACAACAAACTCTTTCCCAGCCTCAGGCTGTATCAGCACTGGAGCCTCAGCCAAAATCTTCTTCAGCCTCTCAAAACTCTCCTGTTGCTTATCAGACCAGACAAACGGAACCTCTTTCCGCAACAACTTGGTTAATGGTGCCGCAATCAATGAGAACCCCTCAACAAATCTTCTATAATACCCCGCCAGACCAAGAAAACTCTGGATCTCTGCCACAGACTAAGGTGGCTTCCAATCCAACACAGCTTCAATTTTTCGGGGATCAACCCTAATCCCATCAGCAGACACCACATGACCCAAAAAGGTAACTTCCCTTAGCCAGAATTCACACTTACTGAATTTAGCGATCAACTGCTTCTCCCTCAGAATTTGTAAAACCACTCGAAGATGCGAATCATGCTCCTCCTCCGATTTTGAATAAACCAGGATATTGTCTATAAACACCACGACAAATCGGTCCACATAGGGTTGGAATACTCGGTTCATCATGTCTATAAACGCTGCTGGTGCATTGGTCAACCCGAACGGCATCACCAGAAATTCGTAGTGGCCATAGCGAGTACGAAACGCAGTCTTATGAATATCCGCCACCTTGACTCTAAGTCGATGATATCCTCGACCTCAAATCTATCTTCGAAGACCAAGCTCCCTTAAGTTGATCGAACAAATCATCAATCCTCGGCAGTTGGTACTTATTCTTGATAGTCAACTTGTTCAACTGGCGATAGTCAATGCACATACGTATTGATCCGTCTTTCTTCTTAACGAATAGCACCGGCACTCCCCAAGGTGATACACTCGGTCAGATAAAACCTCGATCTAGCAGTTTCTAAATTTGGGCTTTCAATTCCATCAACTCCTTTGGCACCATCCTATATGGTGCAATAGACACAAGCGCTGTTCCCGGAAGAAGATCAATACCAAACTCCACCTCGCGTTCTGAAGGTAATCCCGGAAGCTCTTCTGGGAAAACATCAGAAAATTCCTTGTAACATCCTGAATTTTTGGGCCTATGCATTTAATGGGTGAATATGTGTAATGAGTTAATTTGAGCATTGGGGGTCCGAATTGGGCTCAGGATTTGGCTGAAGCCTTAGTTAAATTTTTGTTTGGGCACTATAGGGTTTAAAAGGTGGTATCTGAGTTTAAAATATCAAAATGGGCTTGTGGCCCAGTGGTCAGTGGCGCCACTTAGGGAGCAAGGAGGTGACGCCACACAAGGGAGTAAGGGGCCCAAATTTAAGTTACATGGAGCCCAACTCTTTTAATTTAAGTTAGCTAAATTTCGGCATTAGGGTTAGGTAGAGTGGACAGCAACAAGGCTCAAAAATAGGAGGATTTATGTGAATGGGATAATGTAGATAATATAGTTGATAATATGGAAGAAAAAAAAAAGGAGAAAAGATAGGAGCTATCTACAAGGCTAGGAGTTGGCCAAAATTCCATCACCTAGAGAAGTGAAGAAATCGGTTTCTTTATGGCAAAGGGGGTGCCAAATTTTCCCTTTTTATTTGATTAATTTTTAGTTATCAGGAAGGGCACTTTCAATTTTTCATAGGTAAGTGCCAAAATTTATATAAATAGGGAGGGTTCTCTTCTTTATTTTTCGGCATTTAGGGTTTCCACCTTTTCTTTCTCTTATTTCTTTTAAAAGCCAAAAACCCCATTATTCTTTTCTCTTCTTTCTTCTAAAAAGCCAAAAGCCAAAAACTCCATTATTCTTTTCTCTTCTTTCTTCTAAAAGCCGAATCTCTATAGATTTCTTCGAATCATCTTCTCTTCCTGATTTTTCGCAAAAAGCCGGAATCCTCTGGGGGTAGCCGAATCTTCTCTAGTAAGATATCTTAGATCTAAAAGCCGAAAACACTAGTTCCTGGATCTCATATCACTTTTCAGGATTTCAAGGCAGATAGCGGTGGTGTTGGCTAGGGATAGCGTCGACTTAGAGGGTCTTGTTCTAACAGTAATCAGGTGTGTAGATCTCTAACACACAAATAATTTGTATGAATGTATATATATGTTTATGTTATGGGCTAAAAGCTGGAAAAAGGCTGTATAGTAATCTGTACTAAATATATGTTATGGGCTAAAAGCTAAAAAGGTCAGATAGTAATGTCAGTACTAAATATATGTTATGGGCTAAAAGCCAAAAAAGGCTGTATAGTAATCAGTACTAAATATATGTTATGGGCTAAAAGCCAAAAAAGTCAGTATAGATAGTCGGATTACCCAAAAAGGGTAGGCAAAGGATGCCAGTACGTAATCATAGAAACTTCTCTATGTGTATCGATGTATGTGATAGGATCAGAACTTTAAGGTAGTATATTGTTTTGATTCTGCATGTATGTATGCATGGGATGGGATTGATATGATGAATGGGAAGAAGGTCGCATAGCGATCGGTGGCTTTGCCACATAGGTCACATAGTGATCGGTCTTTATGATAGGCAGCTCAGCTGTCGAAATGCTACGATGTATTATTAAGGTCGCATGGGGATCGGTGGCTTTGCCACATAGGTCACATGATGATCGGTCTTTAAGACAAAGCAAGCATATAGTCACGATATGGTGTGTAGCGGTTGGAGGGTTGATTGTAGAAATCCCAAAGGTGTGATGGTTGGTACGGGTTGGTGTGTAGAGGATGGATTTCTAGGCTGGGATGGGCCATGATGCATATATAGTTACCCTTGTATACGGGCCAAGGCCATAATGTGTTTGTGGGCCAAGCCTTTGATGTGTTTTCGGGATTCGCACACTGAGTCTTGGTGACTCACCCTATTTTTTTTCCCTAACTTTAAAGATGAGTAGTAGATCGTGGACATGGGAGCAAAGGCGGACTCGAGGGGCCATCAAGTTTTTATTCCTATAGATTATTTCGGTTTTTCCTTAAGTTTTTAATTTTGGAAACATTTATGTAATAAGGCCCCATAGTTTATACTCACTACTTAGTTTTTAATATTTGCAACTTATGGAACTTTGTCAAAGGTTTTATTATTCAAAATAATAATAATACAAGCTTTTTTTTTTTTTCAAAAGTCATTTGTTTATTTGAATTTTGCCTAATAACTTATGATTTACTAAAACCAACTTAGCAAAAGTTTTCAAAGTACAACCCGTAGCATACCGTGATCCGTCGAAACTTATGGGCGGGGTTTGGGGTGTTACATTTTGAGTATCGAGCCCGCTTCAAAACTCGAGTATGTGAAATGGGTCTAGTACTTTGTTTTAAAGTTGATAAGAATTTAGAAAAGTTTGGGTTGAGAAATGGCCTTTGAGTCTCACCTAAGGCCCGATCCACGCAGTAACTATTCGAACTTTTGGATGTGATATGTATGTTGGGCTTGATGGGCTTGATGGGCGTAGGCTAGTATATTAGACATTGATGGACTTTAGGCTTAGTTTAAACAACTCTCTAAATTCATAAGATTTAATCCAACCAAACAAACCTCAGTGAACAAGTTGCCGAGATAGGTGTGGCAAAGGCATACGCATGTCTAGGATTGGATTCGGGGAGAGCTTGGTATTTAAGTAGTCCGAGTGACTCCTCCTCTTATTGGAATCCTACCAGTGCGTAGTACTTGTTCACCTTAGTCATGAGGACTTGTTGACGGGCCAAAATGTATAACTAAAACCCGAAAGGGACCAGCCATCCTATTTTGTAAAACTACTAAATTACCCCTGATTTATAAATGACCAAAATACCCCTAATTTGTAAAATTACCAAAATACCCCAGATTGTAAAATTACCGAAATACCCCCGGATTGCAAAATTACCAAAATACCTCTTTTCACAAAATTACCAAGGAACCTATTTTGGAAAATTACGAAAATACCCTTGTAGGATAAATTCCAAAAATACCCCTGGGTAGTGGAATGACGAAAATACCCTTAGGTGATGAATATAAGTTCATGGATGCTACTTGTGTGATTGATGTATGCGGGTTGATGTATGTGGTTTCTAGAATTAGGAGATAAACTTGAGACTGAAACTGTAGATAGGTTCGAATTCGAAAGAACTACTCTTAAACTACCGTTCATAAGACTGTTCGTGGTTAATCAGTGGAAGAAACCTATTAATTCATAAAATTTCTAATCAGATAAACGTCAATCGGAAGAATGAGTACAAGGGGACGAGGACGCTCCAGATGCGTATACCGGTGCGTACTCTATCATATTATCCTAAGTGTTTCTTTTGGCTTTAGAATTAGAGTTCGCAGCGAAAGCATAGTAGTGACTCTTTCCATACCCGTCCACCAATACAACTTCCTCAAGTCGTTGTACATTTTCGTACTGCCCGAATGTACTGACAAACATCCACTGTGGGCCTCATGCAAAACCTTTCGAATCAACTCCTCATCTTTAGGAACACAAATTCTGTCACGATACATCAGACAACCATTCAAATCCACTCGAAAATCAGAATCACTTTCTAATCCACACTTAGCTCTCTTAGCTTGCATCTCACTATCATACTTCTGAGCCTCACATAGCTATTGAACAAATAGTGGCTTAGCTCTCAACTCTGCCAAAATAGCACCATCATCAGACAATGCTAAACACGTCCTCATAACTCTTAGAGCATACAAGGATTTCCTGCTCAGGGCATCCGCAACCACATTCGCTTTTCTCGGGTGGTAGTCAATGACTAACTCATAGTCTTTCAACAACTCAAGCCACCGTCTCCGTCGCAATTTCAGATCCTTGTGATCCATCAAATACTTCAAACTCTTGTGATCCGTAAAGATTCGGTACTTCTCACCATACAAGTAATGTCGCTAAATCTTTAACGCAAAAATAATCGCTGCTTACTCCAAATCATGAGTCGGATAATTCTTCTCGTGCGGTTTTAGCTGCCTCGAGGCGTAAGCAACTACCTTACCCTCTTGCATCAACACGCAACTGAGACCATTAAACGACGCGTCACTATAGACCACAAACTCTTTTCCTGATTCTGGTTGAACCAAAACCGGCGCCTCAGTCAATAATGTCTTCAGTCTCTCGAAACTCTGTTGACATGTCTCAGTCCATTAAAACTTGACATCTTTATACAACAACTTCGTCATCGGAGTAGCAATCACGGAGAACCCCTTTACGAAACGTCTGTAATATCCTGCTAATCCCGAGAAACTTCTGATTTTAAACACGTTCCTCGGCGATTTGCAATCTACAACAGTCGATATCTTACTCGGGTCAACTCTAACACCATCCCCTGACACCATGTGTCCTAGGAATCTGACCTCTCAGAGCCAAAACTCACTCTTGCTAAACTTAGCATACAACTGCTTGTCTCTCAAAGTTTGCAAGACAATTCTCAAATGCTCTTCATGGTCGTTCTCATCCCGAGAATAGATCAATATGTCGTCAATGAAGACAACTACAAACTTGTCAACATACGGTCTGAAAACACGGTTCATCAGATCCATAAAAATCGCAGGTGCATTCGTCAAACCAAACGGCATAACCAAAAACTCATAATTGCCATACCTGGTCCAAAATGCAGTTTTCAACACATCTTGCTCTTTCACTCTGAGCTGATAATAACAAGACCTCAAGTCTATCTTGGAGAACACTCTAGCCCCATTCAGTTGATCAAAAAGATCATCAATCCTTGGTAAGGATACTTATTCTTCACCGTCACCTTGTTCAATTTTCTATAGTCTATACACAACCTCATAGATCCATCTTTCTTCTTCACGAATAATACCGGAGCACCCCATGGTGAGTAGCTCGGTCTTGCAAAACCCTTATCTGTCAACTCTTGCAACTGAACCTTCAGTTCTTTCAACTCTACAGTTGCAATTCTATATGGAGCAATTGAAATAGGTGCCATTCCCGGAACCAACTCAATTCCAAACTCGACCTCTCTCACTGGAGGTAATTCGGGTAACTCTTCCGGAAATACATCTGGATACTTACATACCACTGGCACTGTTTCAAACTCTACTCCAACCACTCGAGTATTCAACACAAAAGCAAGATAGGACTCACATCCTTTTCTGAAACATTTTTCAGCCACTAGGGAAGAAATCATCACTGGTAGACTATCCGATCCACCTGATTCAACCCGAACCACATCTCCACTCTCACATTTCAATTCAATAAACTTACTACCACAGTTCACTAAGACACTATGGGTAGTCAACCAATCCATGCCTAGGATTAAATCAAACTCATCAAACGGCAACAACATTAGGTTTGCCGGAAAATAATGATTCTCAATCAATAAAGGACAATTCTTACACACTCTGTCCACTAACACATGCTTTCCTAACGGGTTTGACACCTTAACCACTATGTCCGTAGATTCAACGGTCATACTCAAACTAGATGCTAATCTCATGCAAATATAAGAATGAGTAGACCCTAGATCTATTAAAGCAATAACAAAGGTGTCAAAGAGAGAAAAAGTACCCGTTATCACATCAGGGGAGGATGCTTCTTCGCGAGCGCGAATAGCATACGTCCTTGCAGTGCCCGACCCTTCTGGTCTCATAGCGCGAGTCTCTGGGCGCACCCTACCACTATTCCCACCTCTAGGGTTTCTTGGTGGTCTACCCTGCATGACACATCACTAGGTCTCATCTCTTGTTTTTCTTCCTTATCATCCCTCTCGGGGCAGTTCCGGATAAAGTGGTCAGGGGAACCACACTTATAACATTTCTGACTATTTCCCCAACACTCTCCGGTGTGATATCTACCACAACTTGGACACTCTGGTTTGCTCTTCGTATTGCCCACACTTTACATCGAGGGGGCTTGGACTCTCGAACCCGAGCGAGTATTGCCCAAGTCTCGATGCGAATAACCCACTGGTGCCCTCGTCCGAGGATTCACTTCCTTGGATTCTTTTGACTAGGCTTGGTATGACTTGCCCATCTGCCTCTTTCTAGCATCTCGGACTTCACTCACAGCCCTCCTCTTTTCTGAACTCAGCTCTTCAGCCTTACTTTCCCTCTCAACTAATACCACAAATTCTTTCAACTCAAAAATGCCCACTAGGAGTTTGATGTCCTCATTCAGCCCATCTTCGAACCTCTTACACAAGATGGTCTCAGTCGATACACATTCTTGAGCGTATTTGCTAAGCCTAACAAACTCACGCCATACTACTGCCATCGACATCCTCCCTTGCTTCAACTCAAGGAATTCCTTCCTTTTCCGATCAGTAAATCGCTGGCTTATATACTTCTTCCGTAACTCTTCCAGAAAGAAGTCCCACGTCACCCGCTCTCTCGAGACTACCAGCGTTAGTGTTTTCCACCAATGGTATGCCGAATCTCTCAGTAAGGATACGGCATACTTCAAGATCTCCTCAGGCGTACATGAGAGTTCATCGAACACCCTCATCGAGTTCTCCAACCAGAACTCTGCCCTCTCTGGGTCATCATCTACCTTAGCTCTAAACTCCTCAGCCCCGTACTTCCTAATCTTATCCACCGGGGGTTTCGATATCCTCACTACATCCATACCTTGAGGAGCCACTGGATTTGGCTGAGGTATAGTAGGAGGAGGTGGAGGAGGTTGAGCATTAGGGTTCGCTCGAACATAATTCGAGTACCAATTGCTCATCATCTAGAGAAAGGCTTCCCGTGCCTCTTCCCCTTGACCCCTAGCCTCGGGTCCACTTTAAACAGGCACGGTTCCTTGTGCAGGAGCCGGCGCATTACTAGCTGCTTCATCAGCAGTCAATGGATCGGAATCCATAAACTATATAAAACAAGATTTAAAATCATCAGAAACCACCACACTATCATTGTACACTTATGGCATGTATAGCTAGACTCTTACACCCGCTACGGTAGTCCTAGAACTGACTAAACCATAGCTTTGATACCACTAAATGTAACACCCCTTACCCGGGTTCTACGCCAGAATCGGGCTCGAGGTGTTACCAAACTCAAACCACTTGATCGCCACTTAGGCTCATCGTAACTACTCTCTGAAGTCATTCTCGACTTACGAGGCCTCACTCATACACACGAGGGCTCTCGAGACTAAATCGAAACTTTTTCCAATATTAAAAATGTTCTCTTTTGAACAAAGCTCACACGGCTGTGCAAGGTACAACACGCCCGTGTGAAGTCACACACGCCCATGTTCCCAAACCGTGCTTAAAAACCCAGCATTCTGCCAATGCCCCACGGCCAAGGCACATGCCCGTGCTTACCACCCGTTGTGCACACTGACTACCTTAACACGGCCTAGAGTCTAGACACACGCCTGTGTAACTAGCCCGTGGCCAACACTGATTAATCCCACACGCCCTAGACACACGCCCGTGTGGCTAGTCCGTGGTCTATTCTGATTTAAAATACTAACATGCAGGGGACACACGACTGAGTCACACGCCCGTGGGCTGGCCGTGTGTCACACATGGCCTAGACGCACGCCCGTGTGTCTATCCACATGGACAAGCACAAAGCTATGTGCCAAGTTCTTTTCACCCCTCTAGCATACACAACATATACTCATCTAAAACAATCATATTCAACTCAAATTGAATTGCAATCTCACATAGACAACTATAACTTTTCATATAACATAAAATAGCCAACAACTATGGCATTATACAAAATAAGCTATCCATCTAAAGGTCAACACATCTTAGCCATTTACAACAAAATTCACTAACTTGTCTAGCCCCTATACATGCCATATACAAAACATTAAGTCTCATGTACCAGAGTGTGCTGATAGTGTGGGCGATCTTCCAATTGATCCTCGTATCTCGATTCAACACTTTTACTCTACAAGACAAGGGAAAAGAAAAGGAGTAAGCTTTGAGCTTAGTAAGTTTACACATAAACAATTAAGCTTCATAGTATAAGCTAAACAACAATTAGCATTATACTACCAAAAGTAATGAACAACTATGCTTACTCTTTCTAACCCTTACCATATTTCCAACACATCATGAGTCACATACTCATAACCATCGAAATGCACCCCTGCATTCAATGTCACATTTACACAATGTACAACACATCATTATTTCTCCATAATTCATCCACACAACTAATTAACTTAATAATGCATCCACACAGCTCCTTTACTCAATAATGCAATCACATGGCTAATCCACATAGTTAACCCACACAGTAAATGTCTCGGTGGTTTCGCACTTAGCACACCACAGTCGATTAATAAGGTAGTATCGCACTTAGCCCACCACAAAGGTAATCATAGGGGTTTCTCACTTAGCCCACTAAACGATATACCTAACGATAGCATCGTACATAGCCAGCTCATCGTCAATATGCATTAGGATGGTATCGCACTTAGCCTGCCATCTAGCATTATCACTACATATTCACATGTCTACTTATTCAACTAAACATCCATTCACAATTCTTCTACATTCATTCTACTTGAACCACATAGGTTCTCAATCAATCTCGAACAAGCTACACACTAGCTATCATCAATAAATTGTAAGTATGAATGCATTGTTTATGCATAGACTTACCTCGGTACTCAAAAGTATTGAGACTTGCAATTTAGTCCACCACCTTACTTTTGCCTCGGTTTCGATCTGGGCTTTGCCTTTCTTGATCTATAATGAATATATCAGCTTATTCAATACACACATTGACTAGATTGACCCTTATCTCATACTTTAGCAAAATTACTATTTTGCCCCTAAACTTTCTCATATTTACACTTTAGCCCCAAAGGCTCGTAAAGTGATTTTTATTCAACTTTCTAGTCTTTCATGCTTAGTCGAACCACTTATTCAACTAAAGCTATCATCAATTCTCACTAAAACACACATGTATGACCAAACTTAAGATTTTCACAATCAAGTCCCTACATGCATTTTCATGGAAAATCACTTAACAAAAGATGTTTCTACTACATCAAGCTTTCATAATCTTCCATAAAATATCAACATACATGTATGTCATACATGACCACATTTTTGAACATCCATTTTAGCTCATCAAATAGCTAAAAATAACTTACTCATGTTACTAGGACATCAAAAATACAAAGAATATAAAAAATGAGGCTAGATGCACTTACTAGCAAGCTTGAAAAATTTGAAGAACCCTAACAATGGTTCTTGGAATTTTCAACAGCCTTGGGGAAGAAGATGAATGAATTTTGTCATCTTTTCTCCTATTTTAATCACTTATTTGATAAATGACCAAAATGCCCTTTTTGATAAACTTTCTATTTTAACTCATCCATGGCCAATTTTGTCCAAATATTAGAATTTGGATAAATTGCTATCTAAGGACCTCTAATTAATAATCTAAAGCTATTTCACACATATAGCTTCTAGAAACACACATTTTGCAACTTTTGCAATTTAGTCCTTTTGGACAATTCAACCTTAATTTCACAAAATTGCTTCATGAAACTTTCACACTAGCATGCATACAAGGCATAAACCTCAAAAACTCATTTATAACCCTCAGATTTGTGGTCGCACACCACTATTCTGACTAGTCCCTAAACCGGGATGTTACAGAATGAGAGAAAAATTTTGGAACTGTAAATAGATTTTTAGAAAAGAACGATATTTACGTCGAGATTAAGTGTAATGTTTGGGTATTTTGTGATTATCACTTAAAGATCCCGAAATTTGTTGATGCGATTTGGAGTTTTTGCTTTTAGATTCTCAAAGGTTAGTCTCTTTTTCTGATTTTTTTGTGTTTGGCTTGAAATTTTTTTCATGGTTTCTTTTCTGATTCGGGGTTCATTTTGGAAATGCATTTAGAAAAGTAGCCAGGGTAGGAACATCAGAGTTTTAATTTCTTTTGTAAAACGGGCATTTACCGTGATATGTAAAGTAATAAATTTGTTCAAATTAAATAGTTATGTTACAAGTCTTAGGAGATGTCCAAGTCGCAAGGAAAGTTTGGGAGATGCCTGCATTTTCTTGATCAATCTGAATAGTAGTCCAATTTCTTCAACCTTTCTACTGAATGATTTTCTTCCCTATTCTTGAACTCTCAGATGCTTGGAAAGTGGGATGTAACTGAAAAAGTAAAACACAAGACGTGAATCGAGAATTCTCAAGGAGCTATGCATCTACCTCTTTGCGTCCTACCCAAAACTGAAAACAAGACGTAAACCGAGACTAATCAAGGAGGTATGTCAACTACCTCTTTGTGTTCTACCCAATCAAAAACAACCCCTATAATTCAATTAGTATCTTTAGAAGAATGTCATTATAATCTCAAAAATCTAAATTACAAAGTCTAAAAATATAGAATTGATTTGAGTGGAAAGAAAATAGAATTTAACTAATATTTCAATAAATTTCAACAAAGTTTACTCTTAGTATATATTGTCCTTGGTTTTTTTTACATCAATTGGGTATTGACAGAGAAACATATGCAAGAGTTATATTTGTATCTGATGTACATAAAATAATTAATATAGAAGAACTAAAGTCTAACTAGTACATTTTTAACCCCATGGCCGACGACTCCAAGGGATAATTCTCTTTGTGTGCGGAGGCGCACTTACCTTAGTGGTCTATTTTCCAGTTTAATTATACGAGCTTACCTCTCTTGACTTAAATAAGAAATCAAGACCATATGATTATCTAACCCAATAGCATATATTATTCCATGAATTAAGTTTTTTGAAATTAATTATTTAATTAAATTAAATTATTTCCACTACTTAATTTACAAAACCCAATTCAATTTTTGTTAGAATCATGAAAACTTTTCCACACTAGAACTTACATGTAAATTAATTTAATTACAAGATGCTTGAGAGAAGTTGAGGATACTAAAAGATAAAAGTAAATCTATTTGGAAAGAGAAGTCAAATGCCCATCGGGTTTCCACTAATAATTGTTAACTGGGTGAAGTTTAGGCTGAAGTCTAGGGTGAATGTTAGCTCGACTAGGTATTATAGGGCCAGGAAAGCAGTGATTGAGAAGAGTGCCAGAAACCACCATAATTGCTTTCGGCAATATGGTGTGAACCTTCGTCAACCACCAAACCACATTCATGTATCAACAATTTTTATTGAATAATTAGGATTATACTTTTCGAAATAACATTTATAAATTTATCAAAACATAATTATATTCCCCACCATCTAGTAAATATATTATTTTGAAGATAAAATGTAAAATAATGCTTTTCAATCTTTCCATAATAAAATCCTTTCACATAGTTTAAATTATTCAATTTGTGAAAAAGTTAACCACAAAACTATCTAACCGTGCGAAGTTGATATTAAAGAAACAAGCTAATCATAGAAATTGAAGCTTGGCCATATGAATTTTCCACATTGATTAAATAGTAATATATTTGATTGGTTGTAATTTTCTCAAACTTTCTATATATTTGGAACAAAACAAAAGGAAAAGCCATTCTTCCTTTAATTTCCAAACAAAATAAAAACATGGCACCACACCTTAATATTGTTCCTTCCATGTTATTACTTTTATTATTATTCATTTCAGCCTCTGAAGTTCAATCAGATGCTTTTGATGTTGTTGCAAGTTTGGCGCAAAAGTTGACGGGAAAACGGATTTGAGTAAGGCAAGTTCAATTACTCTTAACTTTGTACCCCAAAGGTGAAAATATGAAAAAAATTATATTTCAAACTGATGTCTTTATTCATTTCATTTTAGCCATTTTTGGATGCTTGGAAAGAAGCATGTGCCTCTGTAACCCCATCAACAGTTGTGATTCCTAAAGGGACATATTTATTAACAAAAGTAAACTTAGAAGGTCCATGCAAGGCTCCTATTGAGATTAATGTTCGTGAGCACTATACTGTGCTCCTACTGATCCTAGTGCTTTCAAGGACCCTAATTGGGTTAGATTCTATAGTATTGAAAATTTTAAAATGTCCATGGAGGAATTTTCGATGGTCGTGGAAGCATTGCTTATGAGAAGAATACTTGCGACAATCGTGAATTTAAGCTCCAAACTTCCCGTTGTCGCCTTTCTTCCTCTTGCGAAATTTATTTATTCTTTTTCCTCTTATTATTATTATCAAAATATAATTATAACTAACATCTTTGTTTCGCGTGTTACTTTGTTAACTCCAAAATTAAACAGAATATAAGGTTTGACTTTGTGACCAACGCATTGATACAAGATATAACTAGCAAAGACAAGAAACTATTCCATGTTAATGTTTTTGCATGCAAAAACATTACCCTCGAACGTTTCAAGGTAGAGGCACCGTGAGAGCCCAAACACGGATGGGATTCACATGGGCAAATCAGACGGTCAATATTATTGGTCGTGACATTAAAATCGTGATGATTGTATTTCTATCGGAGATGGAACTAAAAATGTGGACATAAAAGAAGTAACTTGTGGACCGGGACATGGTATAAGTATCGGTAGTCTTGGAAAGTTCCAAAATGAGGAGCCAGTTGAGGGAATTAAAGTCTCAAACTGCACCATCACTAATACTTGAATGGAGCTCGAATCAAAACTTGGCGAGCGAATATCCCGGGATAGTATCGAAATACATTTTGAGGATATTACCGTGAATAATGTCTCTTCCCCTATCCTAATTGATCAACAATATTGCCCATGGAATAAATGCAATAAAAATGTATGTACATTCTTATCAAAATCCTAATAGAGTGGCAATATTTAATCGATCATTGAATCATTGTTGTGTTGATGCAGGAAGAATCGAAAGTTAAACTAAGCAACATTAGCTTCAAGAACATCCGTGGCACATCTGCGCTTCTAAGTCATTAAGTTTATTTGCAGCGGTTCTTCGCCATGTCAAAATGTGGAACTTATGGACATTGATATTAAGCACACCGGACTGAACCATAACATCCCAATGTTTGAATGTCAAGCCTATAACTAGTGGCAAATTAAACCCGATTCCATGTTCCAATACATCCCAAAAACCCCTAGCGCCACCGCTTAAAGCATACCAACAAATTCAATGCAATTGTAATTAATATATTTATTCATATTACATAAAAACAGTTATTTTTCATTTTAATTCTTTGCTATTAATAAACTTTTGCTATGAATTCAATGCTTTTAGTATACACATCAATACAAAGAGCCGAAATGTGATAAAATTTAGTTCCTTTAAACCAATAACAAAACCATTACTGAGTTTCTATATTGAATTAGAATTAATTGTTGAAGTTTTCTTTATCTAAGTATAATTTTTTATAAAAACCATCTTCCAACATAGTACTTTTAAGGCAAAATAAAATATTAAATTCGAGATTCTAATTAAAATAAAAGTTCATCGTCCAAATTTTTTGAACAACATATTCCTGTATTATTTGTGTGCTTAAACATATGATTATATTTGTGCATTGGTTTGTTTCTTTTTCTGTTGACTTTATATTTTTCATGGAAGAAGATGTGATTGTTACCATGAGATATGATAAGATCATTTTGGGTGAACGGATATAAATTAAAGGGATTGAGGATATCCTATGAGGCTAAAGCACATACGAAAAATTCATTGGACGAGCACTTGGTGAGTTGTTTTCATAATGATATATAATAAGGAGAGGTCGGTCATGACAGTTAATTACAAACTATTTGAGCTCTAATTATATATCCAGTTGGCCCCTCTACTAGCTCTATACAACCTTGATGGTTTGCATTTGAATTGATGAGATGAATAAATAAAATTGATGAATTAAAGAAAAAGATCGAATGTATCAATATCCGTAGTGAATGGAATTTCTCGTTAAAAAAGAGAGATGACTTAAAGACTAAATTATTTTATTCGAATTATTATTTAATTAATAGTAATCACTTAACTGATGTTTGAAGTAAAAATTAAATTAATTAATTAGCCTAGTCTTGTTGAACAAGATAACTAAATTCATTTACTCATAGATTCTAGTGTGGTAAACATGTCATGAATTTAACGGAATTAGAACTAGGTTTGGAAAATAATTTAATTGTGTGAATTAGTAAAATTTATTTCAATTAGTTAATTAAATTATTAATATTTTGGGAAATAGAGAATTTTTTATTTGGTTGGTTAAATTATATGAGTTGAATAAATTTCTAAATAACACATATAATTATACCCAATACATGATATAGACCCAATGACCCATCTCACGTAAGATGGGCGACAACCCTATCTCTAAAGAGAGGGTGTTGAAGCCCATACATATTCCTACTAGAGAATTATGTGTAGTCTCTCTTAAAATGTTATTATATTTTTTCTTCTTCTTTTTCGACCAAGACTCTTGCGATTTTTCTATAAATAGAGACCATAGGCTAGGTCAACCACACACGATGTGAAGCATCGACATCATAAAACTTTATTTAGATTTAATTTACAAAAAAAAATCTAAATTTGAATGTTTACTTTTTCAGTTTTTGGCCCATAAAGAGACATCGATATTCGCCAATGCAACATCAATAGAAAGTTTTCATAGCTTTCATCCGTTCATGGATTAGAGCCTATGCTTTAACTAGCCGAGGTTTGTGAATAGTTGAGAAGATCGTTGATAAACCATAAAAGTAACATGTTTTAATCCCATGCTTGGCATGTTTTTGGATGATTTATTATGTAAATTAGTGAATTTGATTCTCCTAATCCTTTAAATTTATGTTTCTATACTTAGGTGTGTAATATGCCCAATTTGCTCGGGCCCATACAAAACCCAAAAACATAAAATAAAACAATTTTAAACCATAATTTCCAGTCCATTTACAGCCCAATAAAACAAAAATTACAAGATTAAACCCCAGACCCAACTAAACCTATTACCCAAAACCCGAATGGCGCAATGGCCCAATGGCCCAAATTTGGTTTCAGAAATTGGAAACCCCGAACCCTAGGGTTCCTTCCTCGCGCCGCAGCTCCCAACATAGGCCCTTGGTCGCGCCGCAATCGGCGCGCGGATAGTGCTCCTCACCGCCCCATTTTCGCCGTTCACCTGCAAAAGGAAAGATAGAATCTTTGTATTTATTTTCGATTTATTTTCGGGGCTATAAATAACCCTAATGAAATCTGTAAAAAGGGAGGCATATATACAATACAATACGCAACGATTTTGAGAGAATACGAGAGTAATACAGAGATCAGCCAAGGTTTAAACATTTTCTTTTATTTTTTTCTTTTCTTCGAAATTGTTCTACATGCTTAAAATATTTCCTTTTATTTTTTGATTACATATATACGTATATAAATACAAATAAAAAAGAGGAGAGAAAATACCGTTTTTGGTCTCTCGCGCGTGTACTGTGCAATGCAGTGAACGACGGCGGACAGCGGACCGCAAGACCGGAATGAGTCGGGGCTCCTGCCGGAAATCGCCCAAAGGAAGAGAGGGGGAGAGCTCCTCTCCTTTTTTTTTCAAAATGAATGAGGAAATGATTTTTTTCTAAATATTTTTGGCTTATATAGCTATTTAAAACAGCACCGTTTTGGCGAGGGTCCTAAAACCCCAAAACAACATCGTTTTTACCTTGGCCCGACCCGCTCCGGCCCGCTCCAGCCTAGGATCCGCGCATTTTTATTGGAAGGTCTAATTGCGCTTTTAGCCCTTCCATTTTTTTATGATTTTATAATTAAGTCCTTTTAATTTTTAATTTGGCCCTGTATTTTTACTTACTATTTCATTTTAATCCCACGACACACGTCGCCATTTAGGAGGGCGGGAATATCTCCCATTTGGTCCTCCCCTTTTTGTGCGCGTTGCTATGGGGCCCTAATTCATTTATTTCTTTTAAAATTCGCCCCAAAGTTTTATTTTAAATTTAATTCCGTCCTTTTTCTTATTTCCTTTTATTATTTTGCTATTATTGTTATTATTTTTGTTATTATTTTGGTCTTTAATATTATTATTACTGTATTTATTATTATTATTACATTCCTTATTATTAATATTGTTATTATTACTATTCCAATTATTACTATTATTTTTGTTATAATTACTATTATTTTTTATTATTATCACCATTAGTTTTAATATTATTACTACTACTATTTTTTAAAAATTTGTTTTATAATTAATTTTATTATTATTATCATATTTATTTTTATTATTATTATTATCAACATTATTACTGCTGTTTTTATTATTACTATTATTTTTATTATTACAAATATTATTTTTATTTTTTTACTATTATTTGTTTATTAATATATTTCATTATTATTATTGCATTTTTTGTTACTATTATTATTATTCTAGGTTTTATTATTATTATTGTATATAGCTTCCATTTTTGTTACTATTCCCTTTTTATTTTATTTCATTTGTTTATCTTGCTTTTACTTTATTGTATTTTATTTCTACCTTTATTATTGTTATTATATTTTATCATCATCATGTTGTTATACAAGCTAGCATTGTAAATCGTTTTACATTTTATTTTAAATTCATTTTTCTATTTTATTACGATCGCATTACATTTTATCCGATTTTCAAAATAAGTAAACACTTCGCGTTCTAAGATTCAAAAGAAATCGTATCGTAACTTACTGGGTTTCGATTTTTCTCTTCGAATCTAAAGAACCTATTACTTTCTTTTTTAAAAAAGTTAAATAAAAACTTATTCTCGGGAATTCGAGATGTTGTGTCCTAACTTATTGGATATGACGTTTTGCTGTCTCGAGGTAAGGATTTTCTACAAATAAAGGCAAACTTAGTTTCGAAGTCTTGAAATATTGCATCCTAACTCATTGGGTGTGACATTTTATTTCTTTGAGATAAATGAATCTTGGTGTACAATTTAATTTATTCAAACATTTTTTTTTTAAAATAAAAAGGATCATATTTTAAAATCTTCTCAAATTTTTGACATTAAGACATTAGTTAATCAATTAGGTACCAATTTTGGGCGTTACGAGGGTGCTAATCCATCCTCGTGTGTAACCAACTCCCGAACCCGTTTTCTCAAATTTCGTAGACCAAAATCATTATTTTACTAAATCAAAATGTTTTTTATTAAAATGATCAATTTCAAAATGACCTGATCACACCTCTAAAAAAGATTGGTTGTGACTCCATTTGCATTTTTTAAAGTCGATCCCCATTTTTTTAAAAATATTAAAAATGGTTTCGACAGCTTGGCCACTCCACTGGGGACTAATAAGAAAGTCAAGCCGTAAAATTGATTATTTTCTTTCCTTTTTCAGAAATTTGAATATTCAATTTGAAAATTTGATTTGAAAATTACGATCCTTTTGTTGCATTTGTTTGTGTCATTGCATATGATTGTTATTTTCTTGCGCATATTGGATTGCATGACCGTTGTGGTCGCACCTTTAAGTGGGAGTGAGAAACTATGCCTTCGTGAGGTTTTCACCTCCGCATGGGCTAGTGGATTGCTTCCGGGATACATCTGTACCTATGTCTTCGTGAGGTTTTCACTTCTGCATGGCCATAGGGAGATGTATTCCCCTGAACTGAACTCGATCTGTATGAGCCTATAATGGGTGAAGATTGAGGAATTTGCTGGTTCAGGTACCTTTTCTTTAGAACTAAATCGCATATAGAGAGACCTAGAGCCTACCTAGGTAGAACCATACCAAACCCAGTAGTCACCCGGATAGGTGTTCTATGTTGTTTATTTCTCCCGTGTTTGACGTGTTTTGTTTTGTTTTGGTTGCATTGCATTCACATCATAGAAAAGAGGTGTTGATTCAAATTCGATTGCTAAATAGAAGAGTTTGTCATGAGAAAATGGATTTCTTGATAAAGTGGATTATAATACAGTCATCCGAATATGGTCCAAGTAAACACAACGAGAGAAGACTGATAGTTCGTGAAAAAATACAAGACTTTATTGCCCAAGGATTCAAGCTGACAAAGATTATTCGAGAATCACCACGTCTCGGCTTTCTTGAAGAGGCTAACAAGCATTGCGAGGATAAGTGAGTAATGAGTCGTGGCCCAAGCAAAAAGGAGCTAGTGGAGGCATCTATTAGAAGTTTGCAAGATTTGACCTTTGCGATGAAAGGGATTGATGTTTTTGCTTGGAATATGAGGGCAAGGCCGCATATGTAATCTATTTTATGTAAAGAAATTTGCTTTATAGAAAAGTTTTTCTAATGGAATTGAATTCAGAATCAATGCCTCTCTTTCTTTTGCTTTCATTCCATTCATCTGCATTGCATTGCATCATTTGCATTAGACTTTTACAAAAGGACCCTAATTAGGTAAAATTATTTTAGTTAACCTGGAAAATATGGAACAAAGGTTGGAGAGATTAGAGCAAAGACAAATACAGATGCAAGAGCAATTGACCAAAATTCAACAAGATATGTGGGATCAAATGTTAGAATTCCAAAAGAATGTGATTGGCCAGTTAAGTCAGTTACTAGCCGAAGGGCTTGAAGAGAGGAAAGGCAAAGTAGTCAACAGTGGGGATGATAATGAAGACCTCATCTATCCCTCAGTGTTTACTCCAATAAGCGTCCAGACTCAACCAGACGCACATCTGAAAAGGGTACCCGTTACTATCAGACCCCAACAACATCAGGCCGGTATGTCGGCATCAATAAACTACTTGATAGGCTCAAGTCCCAATCCGGGGGGCAATCCAACCAATCTCTTTGTAATTGATCTAGCTAGTATAGAAGAAACAAGGAAGGCTAGTGTGGAGATCCCAAAATAATGTGAAGACCGTTACAAAAGGAAAAAGTGAGATTGGAGCTCCCAAGTTAATACTTTAAGGGCCCCGAAGAAAAAAGAAAATGAGGCGAATAACTCGAGTATGTATAGTAAGGGTTATTCAAAACTGAATACCATAGGCCGGTCAACTACTAGCCATCAGGTCTCCTCAAGGCAAGAACCCAATCCAAGACCGAACTCAAAAAAATCCCAATTCGCGCCCATCTCAATCACGTATAGGGAGCTGTACCAAATTTTGTTTGATGGACATGTAGTATCCCCTTTCTACCTAAAACATATACGACCTCCATACCCTAAATGGTACGACACGAACTCCTAATGCGAATACCTTGCGGGAATCACAGGACACTCGATCGAGAACTGCACCGCTTTCAAAAAGATGATCGAAAGACTTGTCAAAATGGGTATTGTCAAATTCGATGATCCCTCTGGGGCAAAAAATCTGTCACCTAACCATCTAGATAAAGGGGTAAATATTATGAGATCTATAAAATCCAAGAATGCATCAAGTTCAGGGCTTTAGTGCAAGACCTGATATTGGGAAATCTGAATAATAACGACGTATCTAAAGAAAGAACTGGATTTTTCCAAGCATCTGCCCTTACATACTTGGGAGTATTTTGAACAATGGGACTGTGGAAGAGATCCTTATATTTTTTAGAGCTAATCTAGAGTAATATTCAAAACACGCTTGTTGCCTTAAGCCTAGAGACAATAAGAACCCTTTTGTGAAATAGGCTTGTGTCCGGAATTTTTATTTCAATAAAATACATCTTTTTGAGCAAATATTCTTTTATTTTTTCCATTTCATACTGTACAAACAATTGTTCTTAGTTTTTTTCTTTAGTTTGTTCTTTGGACTTTCTTTCAAGTATTCTTTCATTCTTCATTCAACCATACAAATAATCATTCTTTGAATTATTTATTCTTTGGAATCTTTTTTCGAACCTACAATAGGTCTCCAGATATCAACGATGTGAGCAACGTTGCTACTGACTCAGAGTCTCCTTTCGATTAAGATATGTGTCTAGAGGGATCTCAGGACTTTGAAGATGACAGAGATTGTAACCTATGTTCTGATTTGTTAAGAATGGTAGAACAAGATGAAAAACAGACTCTACTCTACAAAGGGTCAGTGGATATTATGAGCCTAGAAAAGAGGTGAAGATTGTAGCCTAGCTCACCACAGAAATAAGGCGAGACATCATTGAGTTATTTTCAAGAATTGAAAGATGTTTTTGCACGATCATATCGGGACATGCAGGCTCTCTTGAGGCCTTGGGCTAAACATGAGAATCGGCACCTTTGTTGGTCTACCATGGAAGGGGATTGCATCAGTTATACCGTAAATACTGAATTGAAGAATACGAGATTTATGTGACTCCTCCATTTTCTTCACAGACTTTTCTATATGAAGGGCATGGATGTTACGGGGCTGATCTCGTCAAAAGCTTCTAATTAACATCGAATTGTCTTTGTGGTCATCGATTACTTCACTAAGAGGGTGAATGTTGCTTCATACGCCAATATTGCAAAGTCGACAGTCATCAAATTTCAAAAGAAAAAAGGAAAGGATCAGGTGCTGGTAAAGAATGCCAGAAAGGATCATGTTTAATAATGCATAACTGTACAATGTCAAAGCTTACAGTTTATTCAAAGATCAGGCAGCATATCACAGTGCAGCAAAGGTTGCCAAAAGAAAAAGCACCCAAAAAAAACAACAAAAAATATGAAAAGTGACCAAGACTTGTAAAGATTGGCATAAGAAGCTACCATTTACTCTCTATGCTTATCAAACGTCGACCGGGACTTTCGCTGGGGCAACACTTTTCCCATTGGTTTATGGAATAGAAGTGGTTTTGCCCATGAAAATCGAGATTCCTTTGCTCTAAGCTTTGATTGAGTCAAGAATTGGATGAAGTAGAATGTCTCCAGTGAACTTGGTTGAAGAAAACGGTTTGAAAGTATTCATCATAGTCAAATGTACCAAAAATGGACGATGCTGATTCATGTCAAAAATGGTCCTCCCAAGAGAATTTCATGATGGGGACCTAGTATTGAGGAAGATCCTTCTTATACAAAAGGGTTTCAGAGGAAAGCAGATGCCAAACTGGGAAAGACCTTATGTAGTAAAAAAAGGGCCTGTTCTAGAGGAGCATTGATATTGACCGAGACGGATGGCGAAGACTTGCCCAATCCGGCAAACTAAGGTTCAGCCAAGAAGTATTTTACCTGAAAGGGGAAAGGCCAAGGTGAAAACCCGCAAAGGGCACCTTGAGATCAAATTATGTTCTTCCTTTCTCTTTTGGTTTATGGAGGCCAAAGCCGAAAGGCTAATTGATGTGATAAGATTAACTTTGGAGTAACGTTTTGAGTGTTCTTGTGTTCTCATCTTGGGGCAACATTTCGGGAATCGAAGTAGATCAAATCATCTAGATCCTAAAAGCCGGAAATCGCTAGTCTCTGAGACCCATACCTCTTTTTAGGATTTCAAGGTAAGGGGTTCTCTTTAGATTTTCGTTAGGCTCGTTTATTGTATTTGTGGTCTTAACCCTGTGTTACGGATTAACAACCATATGTGGGTGGTAGCAACTGATAAGGTCTTTTGATGGAATCAAATGTCGATCAGGCAAAGGAGGGGATTGGACCCGTAAACCCAACCCCTAAGTTTAAGAAACGAACGATGTCAGCAGTTCGGGATTGGCCATCGGGTTGTGGACTGGCTTCAGAACAAAACCAAAGGCAGTTAACAGTCATATCGACTACTGATAGTGTTGACATAAAAGTATCAACTTGATCAGAATCGTGTGTGTAGATCTCTATCACACTAATTAATCATACTATATATGTTATGGGCTAAAAGCGGAAAAGAGGTCAGTATGGGATGATCGTATTACCCGGTGCGGTAGGCAAGGGATGCCAGTGCGTAATCATAAAAACTTCTCTATGTGTATCGATGTATGTGATAGATCGTGATCTTTTAGGTTGTATGTTATTTTGCTTCGCATGGATGTATGCATGGGATGGGGTTGATATGATGAAGGGGAAGAGCATGTTAAAAGGTCACCTAGTGATCGGTAGTTAAACCACGATATGTACACTTAGGTCACAATAGTGATCGGTGGCTCTGCCACACTTGATTATAAGGTCACCACGGTGATCGGTGGCTCGCCACGCGGGGATTATAAGGTCACACAGTTGATCGGTGGCTCTGCCACAGTGGATTATAAGGTCACATGGTGATCGGCATTATAACTGACAGCATGACTGTCGATATAGTGTGTAGCGGTTGGTGGGTTGATTGTAGAAATCCCCGAGGTGTGATGGCTGGTACGGGCTGGTGTGTAGAGGATGGACTTTTAGGTTGGGTTGGGCCATGCAGCATGTGATTATTTTGTTGCCATTGTGTATGGGCCAAGGCCCATAATGTGTTTGTGGGCCTCAAGCCTTTTATGTGTTTTCGGGATTTGCACACTGAGTCTTGGTGACTCACCCCTTTATTTTCCCTGACTTTTTAGATGAGCAGTAGATCGTGGACATGGGAGCCGAGGCAGACTCAAGGGGCCATCAAGTCTTATATTTTCATATACTATTTTCAGCTTTCCTTTAAGTTTTCAATTTTGGGACTATTTATGTAATAAGGCTCCATAGCTTAGGTTTAAATTATACTTGTTAATGTCTTTATTCTATTTTTTTAATTTAAATTTATGTTCAAAGACTTATCTATAAGAAGTAATAATATGGGATTTTCAAAAACGTTCAAAGAAAAAGCAAAGGTTTTCTTCAAATATCACTTATTTTAGCGAATACCTAAATAAACAAACTGAATTTCTGAAAATCAACCAAGTGAAGTTTTTAACGTTAAACCTCGTAGCATACCAGATCTGGTCGTAGCGTTTGGGCCGGGTTAGGGGTGTTACATTTTGGTATCAGAGCCCAGTTACAAAACTCGGGCTGTGAAATGGGTCCAGTAGTAGGTTATAAAGTTGGTGAAAATGCTTTGGTTGAGATATGGCCTTCGAGTCTACCGGCACTCGATCCACGTAGGTAAGTATTCTAACTCTTGATGTGATATGCATGTTGGGTTGATGGGCTTGATGGACGTAGACTAGTATGATAAGAATTAATGGACATTAGGCCTAGTTTAAACAATTCTTTAAATTCATAAAACTTAATCTAACTAAACATGTCCGTAAACCAGTCGCTGGGTTAGGGTGTGGCAACAGGCATGCGCATGTCTAGGATTGGATTTAGGGAAAGCTTGGTATTTAAGCGGTCCTAGTGACTCACCAAATTTAAACCCGAAAGGGACCAAATACCCTTAGTTTTGTAAATTACCAAAATACCCATGTTTTGAAAATTTACCCAAAAACCCCTAGATTTATAATAGCACCCGGTTTACAAAATTATCGGAATCTGTGAAATTACCAGAATACCCTCGATTTGGAAAAAAAATTTAAAATTTTTTAAAATACCCCTGCTTTAAAATATATATATATATATATAATATTTCTATTTCAAAAAAAAAAACACCAAGATACTCTATTCTGGGAAATTACGAAAATACACCTGTAGGATAAAATTACAGAAAAACCCCTGGGTAGTGAAATGACAAAAATACCCTTATGTGATGGATGTGAGTTCATGGATGCTACTTCTATGTTGATGTATGATGGTTGAATGTATGTGGTTCCTAGAACTAGGAGATACAGACTTGAGACTGAAACTCGTGGATATAATTTTGAATTCGAAAGAACTAATCTTGAAACTACTGTCCATAAGATTGTCCGTGGTTAATCACTAAAAGAAATTAATAATTCATAAAATTTCAAATCAGATAAACGTGAATCGGTAGAATGAGTACAAGGGGTCGTGGACGTCCTGCGCGTGGCCGTGGTAGGGGTAAGATGGCTGTGTCAGAACCAGTAGGATCTGGCTATGGGTCTAGAAACGAGATGCCGGTACCACCCATTGCGGAGGTGGAATTTCAGGACCATACGGCCGGAGATGATGCGGTATCTCAGGCGATGTTAAGGGTTTTAGAGAGGGTTGTTGGGGCAGGCAAGGGCACAGGAGCCCGGAAATCTATGTCGGAGCGACTTAGAGCCAATAGGGCAGAAATGTTTAGGGGAACTTTGAACTTAGATTATGAGACTTCTTCTAGGGAGATGACTGTAGTGAGCCCTCTAGGAAAAACTGTAGTGGTGAGCAAACTGTAGAAGGATGTACCCCTGAAAGTTCAAGGGGTAGCTTTTCGGGCTGATCTAATGGAACTGCCATTTGGGGAGTTCGATTTGATCTTAGGAATGGATTGGCTGGTGAAGTATCAAGCAAATTTGGACTGTGCAGCCAAGCGTATGGTGTTAAAAACTCCCGAGGGTGGTGAAATGTTGGTGATAGGTGAAAGGAGGAACTGTTTGTCAAATGTGGTGTCTGCCTTATGGGTAGAAAGGATGGTGAGGAAAGGATGCGAGGTAATTCTAATGTTTGTTCGGGCTCTGGAAGCCAAGGAACTAACTGTCGGAGATGTTAGGACGGTGAAGGAATTTCCAGATGTTTTCCCATAAGAGCTCTCGGCATTACCCCCGGATCGTGAAGTAGAGTTTGGTATCGATCTTCTTCCGGGAACAGCGCCAGTATCTATTGCTCCGTATAGGATGGCGCCGAAGGAGTTGGTGGAATTGAAGGCACAGATCCAAGAGTTGATGGATAAAGGGTTTATCCGACCAAGTGCGTCGCCTTGGGGAGCGCCGGTGTTATTCGTTATGAAGAAGGATGGATCGATGCGTATGTGCATTGACTATCGCCAGCTGAATAAGTTAACAATCAAGAACAAATACCTGTTGTCGAGGATCGATGACTTGGTCGATCAGTTGAAGGGAGCCTCAGTCTTTTCAAAGATAGATCTGAGGTGAGGGTACCATCAGCTTAAGGTCAAAGAGGCGGATATTCATAAGATGACTTTTAGGACTCGCTATGGTCACTACGAATTCATGGTGATGCCATTTGGGTTGACTAACGCACCAGCAGCGTTTATGGATATGATGAACCGAGTATTTCAACCCTACTTGGATCGGTTTGTCGTGGTATTTATAGATGATATTCTAGTTTATTCAAAATCGGAAGATGAGCATGATTCACATATTCAGGTGGTTCTGCAGATTCTGAGGGAGAAGCAGTTGTATGCCAAATTCAGTAAGTGCAAATTTTGGCTAAGAGAAGTTACTTTTCTAGGTCACGTTGTGTCGGGCGTAGGGATTAGGGTTGACCTCGGAAAATTGAAGCGGTGTTGGATTGAAGCCGCCTAAGTCTCGAGAGCGTAAATTCAAAGTTTTCTTGGTCCGCCGGTACTACCAAGGTTTGTTGGAGGATTTTCTTTAATTACGGCACCATTGACTAAGTTATTACGGAAAGGGGTTCCGTTCGCTTGGTCTAATAAGCAGCAAGAGAGTTTTGAGAAGTTAAAAGGATTTTGACGGAGGCTCGGTGTTGCTTTCAAATTTCGGAGGCTAGAAAGGAGTTCGTGATTTATTGTGATGCTTCACACACGGACTAGGATGCGTGTTGATGCAAGGTGGAAAGGTTGTTGCGCATTTATCTCGGCGCTAAGACCGCACGAATCAAATTATCCCACACATGATTTGGAATTGGCGGCGGTGGTTTTTGCCACTGAAGATCTAGAGGCATTATCTCAGACGGGAAAAATCATTATTTACACCCCATCATAAGAGCTTAAAATACCTTTTGACCCGAAAGAGTTGAATCTAAGGTAAAGGAGGTGGATCGAGTTGCTAAAGGACTATGACTGCTCGATCGAGTACCATCCGGGTAAACCTAACGTGGTGGCGGATGCCTTGAGTCGTAAAGTAATCTCTAACTTGAGAGCAATGTTTGCTCACCTTAGTCTATATGATGATGGGAGTTTATTAGTTGAACTTCTAGTGAAACCCTCTTGGGTCAGTCAGGTTAAGGAGAAACAGCAGACTGACGAGTTGCTAAAGGAGAAGTTTCCGGTAGGACCAAGTGAAGGATCAACAAAATTTAGTGTGAATGAGGAAGGGCTATTATGTTTTCAAGGGAAAGTGTGTATGCCGAAAGATCCTGAGTTGAGGCATAAGATTTTACAAGAAGCGCATGGTAGTCCATACGCTATGCACCATGGAGGAAGTAAGATGTATCGAGATTTGCGAGATCAGCCTGCGTGGCCGGTTTGAAACGCAGAGGTGACCGAATTTGTGGGGAAGTGTTTGACCTCACAAGCAGGTAAAGGCGGAACATCGCTTACCATCGTAGTTGTTACAAAGAGGTGAAGATTCCACAATGGAAGTGGGAAAGGATCACAATGGACTTTGTTAGTGTGCTACCCTCACGCCTACTAAGAAAGATTCGGTGCAGGTGATTGTTGACCGCTTGACTTAAGTCCGCTCATTTCATACCAAGACGTGTCGATTACTCTCTACGTAAATTGGCTAACCTATACATAGCGGAGGTAGTGAGGTTGCGTGGGGTACCAGAGATCAATCATATCGACAGGGACCCTAGGTTCACCTCATGATTTTGGAAGGCGTTGCATCAAGCATTGGGTACGAAGTTGGATTTCAGTACGGCATTTCATCCTCAGACCGATGGACAGTCTGAGCAGGTAATCAAAACTTAGAGGACATGTTAAGAGGATGTGTCATTGACTTCAGGGGTAGTTTGGGAAGAGTTCTTACCGCTGGCGGAGTTTGCGTACAACAATAGCTACCAAATCAGTATTCAGATGGCGCCCTATGAAGCATTGTACGGGCGGAGGTGTCGTACACCTACCTGTTGGACAGAATTACGAGAACGTTAGATTTTGGGTCCGGAATTGGTTACCGAGACAAAGGAGAAGGTAGAGTAAATTTAAGCTCGATTAAAGGAAGCGTCAGACCGACAGAAGTCCTCTGATGACCTGAAGCGTAAGGCCACGTAATCTGCAGGGTGACAAGGTGTTCTTGAAGGTGTCGCCATGGAAGAAAGTACTTGAGGTTCGGACGGAAGGTAAATTAAGTCCCGATTTATCGGGCCTTATCGGTGTTGAAACAAGTGGGACCGTGAGCTTATTAGCTAGAGTTACCTTCCGAGCTAAGCCGATTCACAATGTATTCCACGTCTCTATGTTAAGATGTTACCGCTCGATCTATCTCATGTGGTGTCGGTGGAAGAAATCAAGTAAGACCCGATTTATCCTTTGAAGAGGAGCCGATGGAAATCCCGGATCGTAATGTCAAAGTATTGCGGAGAAAAACGGTTCCGCTTGGTTAAAGTTTTGTGGCGTAATCACTACCGGAGGAGGCTACTTGGGAACCGAGAGAAGTAATGTGGCAGCGACCTGCATCTATTCTCGATCGTGTAATTTCGAGGTCGAAATTTCTTTAAGGGGTAGAACTGTAACATCCTCGGATTGGTGGGGCTATGCATTTAATGTGTTGTTATGCTTAAGGTGTTAATTGGAATGTTTAAGGGGTTCAGATTGGGCTCAAGAATTGGGCCGAGGCCTTAGTCAAATTTTTCTACTTGGGCACTCTAGGGAAAGCCAGCTAGAATAGGGCTTAAAAGATATTATCTCAGAAAGTAAGACACAGAAATGGGCTTGTGGCCGTGGTCAATGGCGTTACTTAGGGGCTTTGAGGTGGCGTGATAAGCAATAAGGAGGTCCATGTTCGAGTCGCATTACCCACTTATTTTAAATGTTTTTGGCGCCAAAAGAGAGGGAGTTGAGTCGGTTGGAATGCTTAAAAACAGGAGATTTAATGAGTGGGATAATGTGGATAATATGGCTGATAATGTGGCGGATAAAGGAAGGAAGAGGTGGCGTTATCCATGCCACTTGACGATGAGTGATCGAGATGGAGATAAGGGAGAAAATCTAGGAGTTATCCGTAAGTGAGTGGTGGCCGATTTTCAAACTCTAGGTGGGAAGGGGGAATCGGTTTTGTATGGCTAAGGGGGTGCCAAATTTCCTATTGATAGGATGGGTTTTTAGTTTGCAAAATAGGCATTTTCGGCATTTGTTTGGTAAGAGCCAGAAATTCTCTTTAGGGAGGGGAATACTTCTTTATTTTCTAAGCATTTGGGTTTTATTCTCTTACTCTCTTCTCTCATTCTCTGCTAAAGTCAAAACCCTAATTCCATTCTCTCATCTCCACTTTTATGCTAAAGCCGAATGTCCATTGTTTTTCTCTCTTTCTCCTACAAACTGAAACCTCATAATCTTCCTCTGTATCATTTTCTTTGATTCCTTCATTAAGTAGAACCTCCATAGATTCCTTTGCACCATCTTTCTTTTGATCTTCTCAAAAGCCGAAATTCTCTAGGAGTTGCCGAATTCTCTGTGTTAAGGTAAGTGCCGATTTCTTCCTGTTTCTTCCTTTCTCTTTGGTTTATGGAGGCCAAAGCCGAAGGCTAATTGATGTGATAAGATTAACTTTGGAGTAACGTTTTGACTGCTCTTGTGTTCTCATCTTGGGGCAACATTTCTAATCAAGTAGATCAAATCATCTAGATCCCAAAAGCCGAAAATCGCTAGTCTTTGAGACCCATACCTTTTTTGGGATTTCAAGGTAAGGGTTCTCTTTAGATTTTCGTTAGGCTCGTTTATTGTATTTGTGGTCTTAACCCCGTGTTACTTGATTAATAACCATATGTGGGTGGTAGCAATCGAGCAAGGTCTTTTGATGGAATCAAATGTCGATTAGGCAAAGGAGGGATTGGACCCGTAAATCCAACCCCTAAGTTTAAGAAACGAACGATGTCGCTATTTAGTCGATTGGCCACCGGGTTGTGGACCTGGCTTTAACAAAACCAAAGGCGCTTAGCGATCATATCGGCTACCGATAGTGTTGACATAGAAAGTATCATCTTGATCAGTAATCGTGTGTAGATCTCTATCACACTAATTAATCAGACTATATATGTTATGCGCTAAAAGCCGAAAAGAGGTCAGTATGGATGTCAGACATTACCCGAAAAGGGTAGGCAAGGGATGCCAGTACATAATCATAAAAACTTCTCTATGTGTATCGATGTAGGTGATAGATCGTGATCTTTAGGTTGTATGTTATTTTGCTTCGCATGGATGTATGCATGGGATGGGGTTGATATGATGAAGGGGAAGAGCATGTTAAAAGGTCACCTAGTGATCGGTAGTTAAACCACGATATGTACACTTAGGTGACAATAGTGATCGGTGGCTCTGCCACACTTGATTATAAGGTCACACAGTGATCGGTGGCTCTGCCACAGTGGATTATAAGGTCACACAGTGATCGGTGGCTCTGCCACAGTGGATTATAAGGTCACATGGTGATCGGCATTATAACTGACAGCATGACTGTCGATATGGTGTGTAGCGGTTGGTGGGTTGATTGTAGAAATCCCCGAGGTGTGATGGCTAGTACGGGCTGGTGTGTAGAGGATGGACTTTTAGGTTGGGTTGGGCCATGCAGCATGTGATTATTTTGTTGCCATTGTGTATGGGCCAAGGCCCATAATGTGTTTGTGGGCCTCAAGCCTTTTATGTGTTTTCGGGATTTGCACACTGAGTCTTGGTAACTCACCCCTTTATTTTCCCTGACTTTTTAGATGAGCAGTAGATCGTGGACATGGGAGCCGAGGCGGGCTCGAGGGGCCATCAAGTCTTATATTTTCATAGACTATTTTCAGCTTTCCTTTAAGTTTTCAATTTTGGGACTATTTATGTAATAAGGCTCCATAGCTTAGGTTTAAATTATACTTGTTAATGTCTTTATTCTATTTTTTAAAAAAATTTAACTTTATGTTCAAAGACTTATCTATAAGAAGTAATAATATGGGATTTTCAAACATGTTCAAAGAAAAAGCAAAGGTTTTCTTCAAATATCACTTATTTTAGTGAATACCTAAATAAACAAACTGAATTTCCGAAAATCAACCAAGTGAAGTTTTTAACGTTAAACCCCGTAGCATACCAGATCTGGTCGTAGCGTTTGGGGCGAGTTTGGGGTGTTACATTTTGGTATCAGAGCCCAGTTGCAAAACTCGGGCTGTGAAATGGGTCCAGTAGTAGGTTATAAAGTTGGTGAAAATGCTTTGGTTGAGATATGGCCTTCGAGTCTACCGGCACTCGATCCACGCAGGTAAGTATTCTAACTCTTGATGTGATATGCATGTTGGGTTGATGGGCTTGATGGACGTAGACTAGTATGATAGGAATTAATGGACTTTAGGCCTAGTTTAAACAATTCTTTAAATTCATAAAACTTAATCTAACTAAACATGTCCGTAAACCAGTCGCTGGGTTAGGGTGTGGCAACAGGCATGCGCATGTCTAGGATTGGATTCAGGGAGAGCTTGGTATTTAAGCGGCCCTAGTGACTCACCTCCTCTTCGCTGGAATCCTACCTGGTGCGTAGTGACTGTTCACCTTAGCCGCGAGGACTTGTTGACGGGCCAAAGACCATAATTAAAACCCGAAAGGGACCAAATACCCTTAGTTTTGTAAATTACCAAAATACCCATGTTTTGAAAATTTTCCCAAAAACCCCTAGATTTACAATAGCACCCGGTTTACAAAATTATCGGAATCTGTGAAATTACCAGAATACCCTCGATTTGGAAAAAAAATTCCAAAATACCCCTGCTTTAAAAAAAATATATATATATATAAAATATTTCTATTTCAAAAAAAAACACCAAGATACTCTATTCTGGGAAATTACGAAAATACCCCTGTAGGATAAAATTATGGAAAAACCCCTGGGTAGTGAAATGACAAAAATACCCTTATGTGATGAATGTGAGTTCTTGGATGCTACTTGTATGTTGATGTATGATGGTTGAATGTATGTGGTTCCTAGAACTAGGAGATACAGACTTGAGACTGAAACTCGTGGATATAATTTCGAATTCGAAAGAACTAATCTTAAAACTACTGTCCATAAGATTGCCCATGGTTAATCAATAAAAGAAATTAATAATTCATAAAATTTCTAATCAGATAAACGTGAATCGGTAGAATGAGTACAAAGGGTCGTGGATGTCCTTTGCGTGGCCGTGGTAGGGGTAAGATGGCTATGTCAGAACCAGTAGGATCTGGCTATGGGTCTGGAAACGAGATGCCGGTACCACCCACTGCAGAGGTGGAATTTCAGGACCATACGGCCGGAGATGATGCGGTATCTCAGGCGATGTTAAGGGTTTTAGAGAGGGTTGTTGGGGCAGGCATGGGCACAGGAGCCCGAAAATCTGTGTCGGAGTGACTTAGAGCCAATGGGGCAGAAATGTTTAGGGGAACTTTGAACTTAGATTATGAGACTTCTTCTAGGAGATGACCGTAGTGAGCCCTCTAGGAAAAATCAGAGTGGTGAGCAAATCAGATAAGGATGTACCCCTGGAAGTTCAAGGGGTAGCTTTTCGGGCTGATCTAATGGAACTGCCATTTGGGGAATTCGATTTGATCTTAGGAATGGATTGGCTGGTGAAGTATCAAGCAAATTTAGACTGTGTAGCCAAGCGTATGGTGTTAAAAACTCCCGAGGGTGGTGAATTGTTGGTGATAGGTGAAAGGAGGAACTGTTTGTCAAATGTGGTGTCTGCCTTAAGGGCAGAAAGGATGGTGAGGAAAGGATGCGAGGCAATTCTAATGTTTGTTCGGGCTCTAAAAGCCAAGGAACTAACTGTCGGAGAAGTTAGGACGGTGAAGGAATTTCCGGATGTTTTCCCATAAGAGCTCTCGGGATTACCCCCGGATCGTGAAGTAGAGTTTGGTATCGATCTTCTTCCGGGAACAACGCCAGTATCTATTGCTCCGTATAGGATGGCGCCGAAGGAGTTAGTGGAATTGAAGGCACAGATCCAAGAGTTGATGGATAAAGGGTTTATCCGACCAAGTGTGTCACCTTGGGGAGCGCCGGTGTTATTCGTTAAGAAGAAGGATGGATCAATGCGTATGTGCATTGACTATCGCCAGTTGAATAAGTGAACAATCAATAACAAATACCTGTTGTCGAGGATCGGTGACTTGTTCGATCAGTTGAAGGGAGCCTCAGTCTTTTCAAAGATAGATCTGAGGCCAGGGTACCATCAGCTTAAGGTCAAAGAGGCAGATATTCATAAGATGACTTTTAGGAGTCGCTATGGTCATTACGAATTCATGGTGATGCCATTTGAGTTGACTAATGCACCAGCAGCGTTTATGGATATGATGAACCGAGTATTTCAACCCTACTTGGATCGGTTTGTCGTGGTATTTATAGATGATATTCTGGTTTATTCAAAATCGGAAGAGCAGCATGATTCACATCTTCGGGTGGTTCTGCAGATTTTGAGGGAGAAACAGTTGTATGCCAAATTCAATAAGTACGAATTTTGGCTAAGAGAAGTTACTTTTCTAGGTCACGTTGTGTCGGCGTAGGGGATTAGGGTTAACCCTCAGAAAATTGAAGCGGCGTTGGATTGGAAGCCGCCTAAGTCGGTAGCAGAAATTCAGAGTGTTCTTGGTTTGGCTTGGTACTACCGAAGGTTTTTTGAAGGATTTTCTTTAATTGCGGCACCATTGACTAAGTTGTTACGGACAGGGGTTCCATTCGTTTGGTCTAATAAGCAGCAAGAGAGTTTTGAGAAGTTAAAAAGGATTTTGACGGAGGCTCCGGTGTTGATTAAGCCGGAGGCTGGAAAGGAGTTCGTGATTTACTGTGATGCTTCACAAACGGGACTAGGATGCGTGTTGATGCAAGGTGGAAAGGTTGTTGCGTACGCATCTCGACAGTTAAGACCGCACGAATCAAATTATCCCACACATGATTTGGAATTGGCGGCAGTGGTTTTTGCCCCAAGATTTGGAGGCATTATCTCAGACGGGGAAAATCATATATTTACACCGATCATAAGAGCTTAAAATATCTTTTGACCCAGAAGGAGTTGAATCTAAGGCAAATGAGGTCGATCGAGTTACTAAAGGACTATGACTGCTCGATCGAGTACCATCCGGGTAAAGCTAACGTGGTGGCGGATGCCTTGAGTCGTAAAGTAATCTCTGACTTGAGAGCAATGTTTGCTCACCTTAGTCTATATGATGATGGGAGTTTATTAGCTGAACTTCAAGTGAAACCCTCTTGGGTCAGTCAGTTAAGGAGAAACAAAGAGATCGACGAGTTGCTAAAGGAGAAGTTTCCGGTAGGATCAAGTGAAGGATCAACAGAATTTAGTGTGAATGAGGAAGGGCTATTATGTTTTCAAGGGAAAGTGTGTATGCCGAAAGATCCTGAGTTGAGGCATAAGATTTTGCAAGAAGCGCATGGTAGTCCATACGCTATGCACCATGGAGGAAGTAAGATGTATCGAGATTTGCGAGATCAGTTCTGGTGGCCGGGTTTGAAACGAGAGGTGACCGAATTTGTGGGGAAGTGTTTGACCTGTCAGCAGGTAAAGGCGGAACATCAGTTACCATCAGGGTTGTTGCAGCCGGTGAAGATTCCACAATGGAAGTGGGAAAGGATCACGATGGACTTTGTTAGTGTGCTACCCCTCACGCCTACTAAGAAAGATTCGGTCTGGGTGATTGTTGACCGCTTGACGAAGTCTACTCATTTCATACCAGTACGTGTCGATTACTCTCTGCAGAAATTGGCTAAGCTATACATAACGAAGGTAGTGAGGTTGCGTGGGGTACCAGTACCAATCATATCGGACAGGGACCCTAGGTTCACCTCACGATTTTGGAAGGCATTGCATCAAGCGTTGGGTACGAAGTTTGATTTCAGTACGGCGTTTCATCCTCAGACCGATGGACAGTCTGAGCAGGTAATCCAAATCTTAGAGGACATGTTAAGAGGATGTGTCATTGACTTCAGGGGTAGTTTGGGAAGAGTTCTTACCGTTGGCAGAGTTTGCGTACAACAATAGCTACCAGTCAAGTATTCAGATGGCGCCCTATGAAGCATTGTACGGGTGGAGGTGTCGTACACCTACCTGTTGGACGAAATTAGGAGAACGTCGAATTTTGGGTCCAAAATTGGTTATCGAGATAGAGGAGAAGGTAGAGTTAATTCGGGCTCGATTAAAGGAAGCGTCAGACCGACAGAAGTCCTATGCTGACCTGAAGCGTAAGGCCATAGAATTTGCAGTGGGCGACAAGGTGTTCTTGAAGGTGTCGCCTTGGAAGAAAGTACTGAGGTTCGGACGGAAAGGTAAATTAAGTCCCAGATTTATCGGGCCTTATCGAGTGTTGAAACAAGTGGGACCAGTAGCTTATCAGCTAGAGTTACCTTCTGAGCTAAGCCAGATTCACAATGTATTCCATGTCTCGATGTTAAGATGTTACCGTTCGGATCCATCTCATGTGGTGTCGGTGGAAGAAATCGAAGTAAGACCCGACTTATCCTTTGAAGAGGAGCCAGTGGAAATCTTGGATCGTAATGTCAAAGTATTGCGGAGAAAGACGGTTCCGTTGGTTAAAGTTTTGTGGCAGAATCACAGTTCTAAGGAGGCTACTTGGGAACCAGAGGAAGCAATGCGGCAGCAGTACCTGCATCTATTCTGATCAGGTAATTTCGAGGTCGAAATTTCTTTAAGGGGGTAGAACTGTAACATCCTGGATCGGTGGGGCTATGCATTTAATGTGTTGTTATGCTTAAGGTGTTAATTGGAATGTTTAAGGGGTTCAGATTGGGCTCAGGAATTGGGCCGAGGCCTTAGTCAAATTTTCTGCTTGGGCACTCTAGGGGAAAGCCAGTTAGAATAGGGGCTTAAAAGATATTATCTGTAAAGTAAGACACACAAATGGGCTTGTGGCCAGTGGTCAATGGCGTTACTTAGGGGCTTTTAGGTGGCGTGATAAGCAATAAGGAGGTCCAAGGTTCGAGTCGCATTACTTACTTATTTTAAATGTTTTTGGCGTCAAAAGAGAGGGAGTTGGAGTCGGTTGGAATACTTAAAAATAGGGAGATTTAATGAGTGGGATAATGTGGATAATATGGTGATAATGTGGCGTAATAAAGGAAGGAAGAGGTGGCGTTATCCATGCCACTTGAGGATGAGTGATCGGATGGAGATAAGGGAGAAAATCTAGGAGTTATCCGTAAAATTTCAGTGGTGGCCGATTTTCAAACTCTATGTGGGAAGGGGGAATCGGTTTTGTATGGCTAAGGGTGCCAAAATTTCCTATTGATAGGATGGGTTTTTAGTTTGCAAAACAGCATTTTCGGCATTTGTTTGGTAAGAGCTGAAATTCTCTTTTAGGAGGAAATACTTTTTATTTTCTGGCATTTGGGTTTTATTCTCTTACTCTCTTCTCTTATTCTCTCTCTAAAGCCGAAACCCCTAATTCCATTCTCTCATCTCCAATTTTATGCTAAAGCCGAATGTCCATTGTTTTTCTCTGCTTTCTCCTACAAACCGAAACCTCATAATCTTCCTCTGCATCTTTTTCTTTTGATTCCTTCATTAAGTCGAACCTCCATAGATTCCTTTGCACCGTCTTTCTTTTTGATCTTCTCAAAAGCCGAAATTCTCTAGGAGTTGCCGAATTCTCTGTGTTGAGGTAAGTGCCGATTTCTTCTGTTCTTCCTTTCTCTTTTGGTTTATGGAGGCCAAAGCCGAAAGGCTAATTGATGTGATAAGATTAACTTTGGAGTAACGTTTTGACTGTTCTTGTGTTCTCATCTTGGGGCAACATTTCGGGAATCGAAGTAGATCAAATCATCTAGATCCTAAAAGCCAGAAATCGCTAGTCTCTGAGACCCATACCTCTTTTTGGGATTTCAAGGTAAGGGGTTCTCTTTAGATTTTTGTTAGGCTCGTTTATTGAATTTGTGGTCTTAACCCTGTGTTACGAATTAATAACCATATGTGGGTGGTAGGAACTGATAAGGTCTTTTGATGGAATCAAATGTCGATCAGGCGAAGGAGGGGATTAGACCCGTAAATCCAACCCCTAAGTTTAAGAAACAAATAGTGTCAGCAGTTTGGGATTGGCCACCGGGTTGTGGACCGGCTTCAGAACAAAACCAAAGGCAGTTAGCAGTCATATCGGCTACCGATAGTGTTGACATAGAAAGTATCATCTTGACTGTAATCAGGTGTGTAGATCTCTATCACACTAATTAATCTGTACTATATATGTTATGGGCTAAAATTCAAAAAGAGGCTGTATGGACATTCGTATTACCCGAAAAGGGTAGGCAAGGGATGCCAGGTAAGTAATCATAGAAACTTCTCTATGTGTATCGATGTATGTGATAGACTGTGATCTTTTAGGTTGTATGTTATTTTGCTTCTGCATGGATGTATGCATGGGATGGGGTTGATATGATGAAGGGGAAGAGCATGTTAAAAGGTCACCTAGTGATCGGTGGTTAAACCACGATATGTACACTTAGGTCACAATAGTGATCGGTGGCTCTGCCACACTTGATTATAAGGTCACACAGTGATGGGTGGCTCTGCCACAGTGGATTATAAGGTCACACAGTGATCGGTGGCTCTGCCACAGTAGATTATAAGGTCACATTGTGATTGGCATTATAACCGACAAAGATGACCGTCGATATGGTGTGTAGCGGTTGGTGGGTTGATTGTAGAAATCCCGAGGTGTGATGGCTGGTAACGGCTGGTGTGTAGAGGATGGACTTTTAGGTTGGGTTGGGCCATGCAAAGATGTGATTATTTTGTTGCCATTGTGTATGGGCCAAGGCCCATAATGTGTTTGTGGGCCTCAAGCCTTTTATGTGTTTTCGAGATTTGCACACTGAGTCTTGGTGACTCACCCCTTTATTTTCCCTGACTTTTCAGATGAGCAGTAGATCGTGAACATGGGAGCCGAGACAGACTCGAGGGGCCATCAAGTCTTATATTTTCATAGACTATTTTCAGCTTTCCTTGAAGTTTTCAATTTTGGGACTATTTATGTAATAAGGCTCCATAGCTTAGGTTTAAATTATACTTGTTAATGTCTTTATTCTATTTTTTTTTTAAAATTTAACTTTATGTTCAAAGACTTATCTATAAGAAGTAATAATATGGGATTTTCAAACACGTTCAAAGAAAAAGCAAAGGTTTTCTTCAAATATAACTTATTTTAGCGAATACCTAAATAAACAAACTGAATTTCCGAAAATCAACCAAGTGAAGTTTTTAACGTTAAACCCCGTAGCATACCAGATCTGGTCGTAGCGTTTGGACCGGGTTTGGGGTGTTACATTACTTATATGGTGAGAAGTGCTGAATCTTTACGGATCACAAGAGTTTGAAGTATTTGATGGTTCAAAAGGATTTAAATTTGCGACATAGGCGGTGGCTCGAGTTATTGAAAGACTATGAGTTAGTTATTGATTACCATCCCGGAAAAGCAAATGTGGTTGCGGATGCCCTGAGTAGGAAATCCTTGTATGCTTTAAGAGTTATGAGCACGAGTTTAGCATTGTCTGATGATGGTGCTATATTGGCAGAGTTGAGAGCTAAGCCATTGTTTGTTCAACAGATATGTGAGGCTCAAGAAAATGATAGTGAGATGCAAGCTAAGAGAACTAAGTGTGGATCAGAAAGTGACTCTTATTTTCGAGTGAGTTCGAATGGTTGTTTGTTATACCATGACATAATTTGTGTACCTAGAGATGAAGAATTGATCCGAAAGGTTTTGCATGAGGCACATAGTGGTTATTTATCAGTACACCCGGGCAGTACGAAAATGTACAATGACTTGAGGAAATTTTATTAGTAGTCGGGTATGAAAAGAGATATCTCTGAGTTCGTGACAAAGTGTCTGATTTGTCAACAAGTGAAAGCTGAACATCAAGTGCCTTCGGGATTACTTCAGCCAGTGATGGTTCCCGAGTGGAAATGGGATCGGATTACCATGGATTTTGTGACGGGGTTGCCTATGACTCCGAAAAAGAAAGACACTGTGTGGGTTGTTGTGGATAGATTGACAAAGTCTGCTCATTTTATTCCAATACGTGTTGATTATTCACTGGAAAAGTTAGCTGAATTGTATGTTACAGAAATTGTGAGGTTACATGGTGTGCCTGTGTCTATAATATCGGATAGAGATCTGAGGTTTACTTCGAGGTTTTGGAAGAAGTTGCAAGGGGCCATGGGTACGAGGTTAAATTTTGGTACCGCGTTCCATCCACAAACTGATGGTCAGTCTGAAAGAGTGATCAAGTTCTTGAAGATATGCTTCGATGTTGTGTGTTAGAATTCGAAGGTAGTTGGGATAGATATCAACCTTTGGTCGAATTTGCTTACAACAACAGTTATCAGTCAAGTATACGGATGGCTCCGTATGGGGCCTTGTATGGTCGTAAGTGTCAGACTCCATTGTATTGGACCGAGCTTAGTGAAAAGAAGATCCATGGGGTCGATCTAGTGAAAGAAACCAAAGAGAAAGTGAAAGTAATCCATAATAGTCTGAAAGCTGCTTCGGACCGACAGAAGTCGTACGCGAATTTGAAAAGAAAAGAGATTGAGTTTGAAGTGGGTGACAAAGTGTTTTTAAAAGTATCCCCATGGAAGAAAATCATGAGATTTGGACGAAAAGGGAAATTGAGTCTAAGGTTCATAGGACCATATGAGATTACAAATAGAGTTAGGCCAGTAGCATACCTGTTGGTTTTACCGGTAAAATTGGAAAATATTCATAATGTGTTCCATGTGTCGATGTTGCGACGGTATCGCTCCGGTCCTTCACATGTGATTCCTTCGACAGAAATTGAGATAAGACCGAATATGTCTTATGAAGAGGAGCTAATTAAGATCTTGGCTCGAGAAGTGAAACAGTTGAGGAATAAGAGCATAGCACTAGTGAAAGTGTTATGGCAGAAACACGATGTTGAAGAAGCTACGTGCGAAACAGAAGAGGCTATGAGAGAGCAACATCCAAACCTCTTTACTGGTAAGATTTTCGGGGGCGAAAATCTCTAAAAGGGGGGAGAGTTGTAACATCCCGATTTAGGGCCTAGTCAGAATAGTGGTGCGAGACCACAAATCTGAGGCATAAGTATGAGTTTTTGAGGTCTATGCTATGTTTGCATGCTAGTGTAAAAGTTTCATGAAGCAATTTTGTTAAATTGTGGTTGAACTGTCCAAAAGGACTAAATTGCAAAAGTTGCAAAATGTGAGATTCTAGAAGCTATTTATGTGAAATTGCTTTAGAATATCAATTAGAAGTCCTTAATGAGTAATTTTCACAATTTATAATTTTTGGACAAATTTGGGCATGGATGAGTTAAATTAGGAAGTTTGTCAAAAAGGGTATTTTGGTCATTTGACAAATAAATGATTAAAATAGGAGAAAAGATGACAATATTCATCCATCTTCTTCTCCAAGGCTGCCGAAAATTTGAGAGAAGCCATTATTAGGGCTCTTCAACATTTCAAGCTAGCTAGTAAGTGTATTCTAGCCCGCTTTTTGATATTCTTCAGATTTTTGAAGTCCTAGTAGCATGAGTAAGCTATTTTTAGCTATATGATGAGCTAAAATGGATGTTCAAAAATGTACCCATGTATGACATGCATGTATTTTGATGTTTTATGGAAGAATATGAAAGCTTGATGTTGTAGAAACATCTTTTACTAAGTGAATTCCATGAAAAATGCATGTAGGGACTAGTTTGTGAAAGTCTTGAGTTTGGTCATACATGTGAGACTTAGTGAGAATTGATGATAGCTTTAATTGAGTAAGTGATTCGGCTAAGCATGAAAGGCTAGAAAGTTGAATAAAAATCACTTTACGGGCCTTGGGGCAAAAGTGTAAATATGAGAAAGATTAGGGGCAAAATGGGGATTTTGCTAAAGTATGAGATAAAGGTAAATTTAGTCAATGTGTGTATTGAATGTGTTGATTTGTCATTATAGATAAAGAAAGATGAAGCTCGGATAGAAACCGAGGCAAGGGCAAGGTCGTGGACTAAATTGCACATCTCTATACTTTTTGAGTACCGAGGTAAGTTTACGTATAAACGATGCATTATGCGTATACTTTGTAAATGCTTGCTAGAGTATAGCATGGTTGAGAACCTATATGGTTCATGTGGAATGAATGAGTTAGTTATAGTGAACGAATGAATGAATGAACTACAAAGTAGATATGTGAATGTGTAGTGATAATGCTTGATGGTAAGCTAAGTGCGATGCTACCCCAATACTTAGCAACGATGAGCTGGGCTATGTGCGAGGCTATCGCTAAGTATATTGTTAGTGGGCTAAGTGCGAGACCTCTATGATTACCTTATTGGTAGGCTAAGTTTGATACCACCTTATTTTATCGATTATGGTAGGCTAAGTGCGAAACCACCGAGAGAGTAACTGTGTGGATGTTTTAGTGAGTAGTGTAGATGTGTGGATGTGTTATTGTGAAATAATGATGTGTTGTATATTGTGTAAATGTGATATTGAATGCAGGGGTGCATGTCAATGTTTATGAGTATGTGACTCATGATATGTTGGAAATGTGGTAAGGGATAGAAAGAGTAAGCATAGTTGTGAATTACTTATGTTAGTATAATGCTAATTGTTGTTTAGCTTATATTATGATGCTTAATTGTTTATGTGTAAACTCACTAAGCTCAAAGCTTACTCTCTTTCTTTTCCATTGTCTTATAGAGTGATAGAGTTCAATCGAGATACGTGGATCAATTGGAAGATCGCCCATACTATCAGCACACTCTGGTACATTGGATTAAACGTTTTGTATATGGCATGTATAGGGGCTAGACAAGTTAGTGATTTTTTCGTTGTAAATGGCTAAGTCATGTTGGCCTTTAGATGGATAATCTATTTTGTATAATGCCATAGTTGTTGGCTATTTTATTATATGAAAAGATGTAGTTATCTATGTAAGATTGTGTTTCAAATTGAGTTGATTATGGATGTGTTGAATGAGTACATGTTGTGTATGCTAGGGGGTGAGAAGGGGCATGACAAATAGCTTTGTTCTTGTCCATGTGGGTAGACACACGGGCGTGTGTCTAGACCATGTGTGACACACGGTCAGCCCATGGGCGTTTGACTTGGCCGTGTGTCCCCCGCATGTTAGTATTTTAAGTCAGATTAGACCACGGACTAGTCACACGGGCATGTGCCTAGGACGTGTGAGCTATTCAGTGTTGGCCACGGGCTAGCCACACGGACGTATGTCTAGACTTTAAGGCCGTGTGAAGTAGTCAGTGTGCACCACGGGTGGTGAACACGGGCATGTGACCTAGCCCTGGGACTTTGGCAGAATGGTTGAGTTTTGTGCACGGGTTGTGGACATGGGCGTGTGTGACTACACATGGGCGTGTATCATCTAGCACGGGCGTGTAGTCCCTGTCTAGATGGAGAAAATTTTTGAGTTAGTAAGAGTTTCCGATATGGTTTCGAGAGCCCTCATGTGTTTGAGTAAGGCCTTGTAACTCTAAAATGAGGTTGTCGTGGTGACTTAAGGAGAGTAGTCACGTTGAGCCTAAGTGACGATCAAGTAGTTTTAATCCAGTAACGCCTCAGACCCGATTTCGACGGGGATTACGGGTAAGAGGTGTTACAGGCATATTACTCTGGAAGCTTCTAAATAGTATAAGAACCTGAAACGGGACTATTGTTTAGAACTCACCAAGCTTAAGGGTTGGAAATATTTGAGCCCAAAGTGATTTATCTCTTTAGATTTTTTGTCAAGGACATTGGTTGATCAAAAGACTAGATATTGCGTCGGTGATACAAATCCGACAGAAAATAAGTAATGACAACCCAAGCGTAGAAGGAATCATTCTCGAAAAGAAAAAATGACACTCTGCATTCATGCAAATTTCAGGCATATACATCTGGTCATTACACCCAGGGAATGGTGTAACAGATCAAATTGATTGAAGATGATACAAATTCTATACCTCTGAGTGGCAGCAGGATGGATGGAAGAAACCAAATGTTATTCCCCTGAAGTTGCAATAGGAGGTACAAACTTTATGTCCCCGCATTTATACAAAGGAAGGGACTCAAATTACAGCGGGGCAAGCTTGCTGAGCAGAATGTGGTTGTTTCTTTGAGTTTTCTGTTTGAAAATACAAAGTCAAATAAGATAGTAGTATAATACATCAGTGATAAGACTCTTGATGAATAACAAGTGATGGTACCCTAAGCATTAAAGGGATCATTCTCATTTTGCATTTATAGCACATCTAATTAGGAGCATTTGACTCATTTCGATCATAGCATCCTAACCATTTTGCATAAGCATAAACACATAAAAACCAATTTTCCAGGATAGGTCCCCCAGAGGACGGTGTCGCAACATCGGTGATAGCAGATCTTGTCTTCTTGAGTTTGCAGTGAAGCGGATCGAAAACATCAGTCTGGCATCCCTGAGTTTGCAGTGGAGCAGATCGAAGATAGCAGATCTTGTCTTCCTGAGTTTGTAGCGAAGCGGATCGAAGATACTAGTCTGGCATCCCTGAGTTTGTAGTGAAGCAGATTGAAGATAGCAGATCTTGTCTTCCTGAGATTGCAGTGAAGCGGATCAAAGATACTAGTTTGGCATCCCTGAGTTTGCAGTGGAGAAGACTTAAGATAGCAGATCTTGTCTTCCTGAGATTGCAGTGAAGCGAATCGAAGATACTAGTCTGGCATCCCTGAGTTTGCAGTGGAGCAGACCAAAGATCGCAGATCTTGTCTTCTTGAGTTTGCAAAGTGCGAAGTGGATCGAAAACATCGATCCCGCATCCCCGAGTTTGCGATGGAGCGGATCAAGATAGCGAGATCTTGTCTTCCCGAGTTTGCAAATGAAGCGGATCGAAAACATCTGTCTGGCATCCCTGAGTTTGTAGTGGAGCGGACCGAAGATAGTAGATCTTGTCTTCCTGAGTTTGCAGCGAAGCGGATCGAAGATACCAGTCTGGCATCCCTGAGTTTGCAGTGGAGCAGACTGAAGATTGCAGATCTTGTCTTCCTGAGTTTGCAGTGAAGCGGATCGAAAATATCAGCCTGCATCCTTGAGTTTGCAAAGTGGAGTATATTAAAGATAGCGAGATCTTGTCTTCCCCGAGTTTGTAACGGCGGATCGAAGATACTAGTCCGCATCCCCGAGTTTGCAAGTGGAGCGCACCAAGATAGCGAGATCTTGTCTTCCTCGGTTTGCAATGAAGCGGACTAAAAATTTCAGATCTTGTCTCTTTGAAGTAGTAGTAAAGCGGATCGAAGACATCACCGACCTCTCCGAGTTTGAAGTGGAGCGGACTAAAGATTGCGATCTTGTCTTCCTAAAATTGCAACGGCAGAGATCGAAGACACTAGCCTTGCCTCTCTCAAGTGGTAGTGGAGTAAATCGAAGAAACCAAATCTTATGGCAAATCTTATTTTCCCCGGTTACCGTGGAAGCGCATTGAAGTCATCGACTTTATTTCCTGAAAGAGCAGCGAGAGAAACAGATAGTCCAATACTTCGGTTGTAGTAGTTGCGAGAGAATTAAAGTTAAGTTGAAATTCCAATACCCCTAAAGTTGCAGTTAGGTTGGAAGCCATTTGGAGAAGACGAGGACCAAGTCAAGACTCAGAAAGACCGGGCAAAATTGTTCCTTTTATAGTCTTTGCTCCATTCTCGTTACACGACAATGAGCAAAGAGGGGCAGCTGTAATAGGCCCAATTTGCCCGGGCCCATACAAAACCCAAAAACATAAAATAAAACAATTTTAAACCATAATTTCCAGTCCATTTAGAGCCCAATAAAACAAAAATTACAAGATTAAACCCCAGACCCAACTAAACCTAATACCCAAAACCCGAATGGCCCAATGGCCCAATGGCCCAAATTTGGTTTCAGGAATTGGAAACCCCGAACCCTAGGGTACCTTCCTCGCGTCGTAGCTCCCGACACACGAGCCCTTGGTCGCGCTGCAATTGGCGCGCGGATAGTGCTCTCTCACCGCCCCATTTTCGCCATTCACCGCAAAAGGAAAGAAAAAAAAGCAAGACAAAATCTTTATATTTATTTTCGATTTATTTTCGGGGCTATAAATAACCCTAATGAAATTTGTAAAATGGGAGGCATATATACAATACAATACACAACGATTTTGAGAGAATACGAGAGTAATGAGTAGATCAACCAAGGTTCAAACATTTTCTTTAATTTTTTTTCTTTTCTTCGAAACAGTTATACGTGCTTAAAACATTTCCTTTTATTTTTTGATTACATATATAGGTATATAAATACAAATAAAAAAGAGGAGAGAAAATACCTTTTTTTGTCTCACGCCCACACAGACGGCTGGCCATGGTGAACGACGGCGGACGGCGGCACCGGGAACGGAATCTCATCGGGGCTCCCGCCGAAAATCGCCCAAAGGAAGAGAGGGGGAGAGCTCCTCTCCTTTTTTTCAGAATCAATGAGGAAATGATTTTTTCTAAATTTTTTTGGCTTACATAGCTATTTAAAACGGCGTCGTTTTGGCCAGGGTCCTAAAACCCCAAAACGATGTCATTTTTTCCTTGGCCCGACCCAATCCGACCCGCTCCGGCCTAGGATCCGCGCATTTTTATTGGAAGGGCTAATTGCGCTTTTAACCCTTCCGCTTTTTTATGATTTTATAATTAAGTCCTTTTTATTTTTAATTTGGCCCTGTATTTTTACTTACTGTTTCATTTTAATCCCACGACACACGTCGCCGTTTAGGAGGGCGGGAATATCTCCCATTTGGTCCTCCCCTTTTTGTGCACGTTGCTATGGGGCCCTAATTCATTTATTTCTTTTAAAATTCGCCCCAAAGTTTTATTTTAAATTTAATTCCGTCCTTTTTCTTATTTCCTTTTATTATTTTGCTATTATTGTTATTATTTTGGTTATTATTTTGGTCTTTAATATTATTATTACTGTATTTATTATTATTATTACATTCCTTATTATTAATATTGTTATTATTACTATTCCAATTATTATTATTATTTTTGTTATAATTACTATTATTTTTTTATTATTATCACCATTAGTTTTAATATTATTACTACTACTATTTTTTTAAATTTTATTTATAATTAACTTTATTATTATTATCATATTTATTATTATTATTATTATCAACATTATTACTGTTGTTTTTATTATTACTATTATTTTTATTATTACTAATATTATTTTTATTTTTTTACTATTATTTGTTTATTAATGTATTTCATTACTATTATTGCATTTTTTGTTACTATTATTATTCTAGGTTTTATTATTATTATTGTATATAGCTTCCATATTTGTTACTATTCTCTTTTATTTTATTTCATTTGTTTATCTTGCTTTTACTTTATTGTATTTTATTTCTACCTTTATTATTGTTATTATATTTTAGCATCATCATGTTGTTATACAAGCTAGCATTGTAAATCGTTTTACATTTTATTTTAAATTCATTTTCCATTTTATTACGATCGCATTATATTTTATCCGATTTTCAAAATAAGTAAACACTCCACGTTCTAAGATTCGAAAGAAATCATATCCTAACTTACTGGTTTTGATTTTTCTCTTGAGTCTAAAGAACCTATTACTTTATTTTTAAAAAGTTAAATAAAAACTTATTCTCGGGAATTCGAGATGTTGTGTCCTAACTTATTGGATATGACGTTTTGTTGTCTCAAGGTAAGGATTTTCTACAAATAAAGGCAAATTTAGTTTCGAAGTCTTGAAATATTGCATCCTAACTCATTGGGTGTGACATTTTATTTCTTTGAGATAAATGGGTTTTGGCGTACAATTTAATTTATTCAAACATTTTTAAAATAAAAAGGATCATATTTTAAAATCTTCTCAAATTTTCGACATTAAGACTTTAGTTAATCAATTAGGTACCAATTTTGGGCGTTACGAGGGTGTTAATCCTTCCTCATGCGTAACCGACTCCCGAACCCGTTTTCTCGAATTTCGTAGACCAAAATCATTATTTTAATAAATCAAAATGTTTTTTATTAAAATGATCAATTTCAAGGTGACCTGATGTAACACCCTGGTTTAGGGGCTATGCAATTTGAGTATAATTCAGGTGACTTGTTGATCGGACCGGGTCGGAGAGGCTGCAAGGTGGCCCATGCAGAAGGAGACGTTTTAAATATTTTCTTTATGCATTTTAGTTTGAAGTACTTGGATTAATTATTTTGTAATAAGGGCCACTTTTGATTAAAGTACTCTATTTATAGTTGATAAAGGGTTCATAGTATTTAGTAATATTTTTACAAAGGATTTATAGTATAATAAATTATAATAAAGTTTTAATTCAAACCAAGCTTATATTATTTAATAATTTTAATGGACTTACTTCCTAAAGTTAACAAAATTTTCAAGTTTTACTCTAAAGACAAAGATTTTTAACCGTCATTCCATAGTTGACATAACCAGATCCGGACGAGACTTGTGGGCGGGTTTGGGGGTGTTCTGATTTGGTATCGAGCCCGGTTCAAAACTCGGCTTTGAGGGTTTTGGGCCCAAAACATTTTCAAAATGGGTTTTTAAAAATATGGGCTTTTAAGAAATTTTTTCAGTGTTTTACGGCATGGCACTTGTACCTCAGGCAGAAGTCCACTAGGTAAGTACTTGGACTTTTGAAGTGATTTGTTATATGTGAATTGTTATGGGCTTATTTGGGCTCGTAGATTAGAATATTAGGGCTATTGAACCCTAGGACTAGTCTACTCAAACATATGCATAAGACTTAAAGACTATTAACAAACTCATGAAGTAAGTCGCTGAGTTAAGGTGTGGCAACTTTGTGTGCGCATGTCTAGGATTGGATCCTAAGAGCACAGTATTTAAGCGATCCTCGTGACTCACCTCCTCTTCTTCAGGAATCCTACCAGGTGCGTAGCTACGGTTCACCTTAACCAAGAGGACTTGTTCATAGGCTAAACCAATTATTAAAACCCGAAAGGGATTTGCCTCACTGTTTTAAAACCCTTAGTTTTAAAATTTCTAAAATTTACCCCTTTGGTTTGTAAACTCTAAATCTGATTTTGAAAGATGTTTTCTCGATTTACAAAATTACCAAAAATACCCCTGTAGGAAAATGACGAAATTACCCCTGGGTTGGGAATGCTCAAGAAAGTGACATGGATGAATGAATGTGTCTTTAGTGAAGTATGTGAATGTTTGAATTAGAACAGAGAACTTGAGATGAAACTTGATTGCTCGAAAGAACGACTTCTAGAAACTTCTGTTCATAAAATTTGCTCGTGGTAAAACAGTGGAACAAAATTCCTAATGCATAAAACTTTTAATCAGATTAAATCGCGACGCTAGATATGAGTTCTAGGGGACGTGGTTGTCGTGGGCGTGGTCAAGGTGGAATCACGACTTTATTAAGATCAGAGTGCGCAATGATAGTGTAAGTTTGGAGAAGTTAGGGCGTGGACCGTTAGTCTAGCCAAGTAATTTCGAGGACGAAATTATTTTAAGGAGGGTAGAATTGTAACACCCTGGTTTAGGGGCTATGCAATTTGAGTATAATTCATGTGACTTGTTGATCGGACCGGGTCGGAGAGGCTGCAAGGTGGCCCATGCAGAAGGAGACGTTTTAAATATTTTCTTTATGCATTTTAGTTTGAAGTACTTGGATTAATTATTTTGTAATAAGGGCCACTTTTGATTAAAGTACTCTATTTATAGTTGATAAAGGGTTCATAGTATTTAGTAATATTTTTACAAAGGATTTATATTATAATAAATTATAATAAAGTTTTAATTCAAACCAAGCTTATATTATTTAATAATTTTAATGGACTTACTTCCCGAAAGTTAACAAAATTTTCAAGTTTTACTCTAAAGACAAAGATTTTTAACCGTCATTCCGCAGTGACATAACCAGATCCGGACGAGACTTGTGGGCCGGGTTTGGGGGTGTTACACCTGATCACACCTCTAAAAAAGATTGGTGGCGACTCCATTTGCATTTTTTAAAGTCGACCCCCGCTTTTTTTAAAAAAGATTAAAAATGGTTTCGACAAGGTGAACATAGGGAAGTGAAAGGAGCCAAAAACGGGCCAAAATTGAACAAAAGGAACTGTTTTCAGGAACAACACGGCCTGGGCACACGCTCGTGTGAGCCACACGGGCTGGCCACATGCCCCTGTGAAAGGTCGTGTCGATATCGCTCCCAGTTTCCCAAACACGCGAAAAAACCCAATTTTTAGGCTTTCTAAGCATTCTAAAGTCTATAAATACGCACTTGAAGAGGACCTAAGGGACCACGCAGAGAAGAACGAAGAAAAGACTCGTAGAACGCCACGGGATTCAACTCAGAAGCAGGATCTCCTTCAAGATAGAAGATCTCCATTCAATTTCTTTAGAAGTTTTATTGGGTTTCATTAAGTCTTGTTGTTATTCTAATTTTGAGATGATTACACTCCAAATTATGAACTAAATTGTAACATCCCAAAATTGGGCCTAGTAGAATTGGACCTATTGGGCCCATTGGGCCTTGAGCGCAGAAGCATTTTAAAATTCATGGGAATTTGAGAACGGCATTATTTCAAGTTGGACTTATTAGGAAGGTGATTTTGGAGAGTTACGAGGTTTCTAGGAAGTTCCGGGTTCAAGTTAAGTTATAGGAAGAATTTTGTGTTTTAGCACTTTAAGGAGAGATAGTAAGTGACCTCAATGTTTATGGAATTAAATGAGTAATGTACTAGCATAATTGAACAATTGGTAAGAAGGTTATGGCGCCACATGAAGTACTTGGAGGGAAGAGGTTCAAATCCCATTACAGGCAAATTTTGACTATTATTTTGCATTCTTTCCTAAGTGTCGCCAAGCATGTAAATAAGGCAAGTTGGACTTTTTATTTTTGGCAAGATGGCTAAGGAAAATAGGAAAGGATGAAGGTGAGGAAAGAAATCAAGAGAAAGGGGAAAGTAAGGGGAACATGTGGCCTTTTTCAAGGGAAGTGTTATGGAAAGTATGGTTGGCCAATTTTTGACCATTATGGTCATGAATGTGGACGGTTTTGGGTGTAGAGGGAGGTAGCCGAATTTAATTGCCAAAATTTTGGTGTTGTTTTGGCATAAAACTCCTATTTGCAACTTTTGGGTCATTTTTCTTTTCTCTCCAAATTTCCTTCTCCTTCTTGCCGAATCTTCAAGCTTTGAGTGTACATCTTTCTCCTTTGTTTGGCCGAATCACTCATCTTTTTGTTCATCTCCCCTTAGATAGCTGAAACAATCTAGCACTCTTCTCTCCATCCATTCTTTTCTTTTGACCTTTTCATCAACATTTTCTCTATTCTTAATTCGACATTACCTTGTGATCAAATCATCCTCTTTTCGTAGTGATTTAAGTGAGTGGCGCTACAAGGAAATTAACAATCGGTAAGTAGTAGTTCTCTCTTTGTCGATAACTTTCTTTCATTCGAGTTTTTCCTTAATAATCGAAAGTGTTCTTCTTTCTCTCTCCTTGGTCCGAGTTACATTCTTTTACGTGATATGGCCATCGTTGGATTTAGGGCTTTCAACAAGGTGAAGGAGCACAAGTGATTTGTATTAACCAAATCGTTATCAATCGACTTGTCAAGCAAGTGGGGTAAGAACGTTGTTATAAGATTTGTTTTGATCAAAGGTGGGATAATTGCTAACGACTCTTTCGCTCACCAAATATTGTTAGGACGGGATTTCAGTAGTCAAAGGGTAGGATCAATTCTTGGTGCACTGAGGGAGATCACATTCGTGGTAAGTGGAGTTAGCCTAATAAAGTGTTTCTAGATACGATTATCAAAGTTGAGACTAACCTTCTATCAACTATCATTATAGGTGTTGAAATCGGTAGAAAGCACAACTCGTAATCAAGGTGTGTAATCCAGTACCCTTCCGAATACATGTTTGAAATGGTGTGTAATCTCATAGCTCTCTAAATTTTTGTATGAAATGTTCTATGATTCGGTTGAAATACCGAAGAAAATCGGAAACCGGCATCCGTGACCACTCGGGAGTGCGTATGTTCATAGTAGTAACCATATTTTGCAAAGAAACAGTTTGGTCAATGCGATGATTTGGATTTTGGAAAAATCACAAAAAATAGGATAAATGAAATTAAAAAGCGAAAAAGATATCAAATTAAAGCTTACTGTGTCTATTTTTATATGAAAGAAATAGAGGAGGAAGAGAAAGTTTATATTCTGGGATATCTTAATTTTAGTGAGACTAGTTCTGATAGACTTCGTGGTTCCCTGTTCTGTCTTGGAAAAATTGGTTAAAATTGTACAAAGTGAATTATGAGTTATAAGTTATATTTATGGATTCCTTAGAGAACCTATTTTCAATAGAAACAAGTGGGAGCAGTATATGAAAACCGTACGGTGAGATATTTGAAATTAAGTTAAGAAAGGTCAGAATCGTTAGACAGCGAAACAAGAGAAATTTTAAGGAATAAACTGTACTAAACGGAAAAGCCAAAAATTCTAAAAAAAATTTAGTTAGAAGATATATGAGCCTAGTTTCAAGGAAAATTTACGGATTTAAATTTTGAGTTTTCTAACCCGAGTTATAATCAATTTAGTCAGTATGACGCAGATGGAAAATTTCAAATTTTTATGCCCAAATTAGTAGTTAAGTCCGGGGTTGCGAAATTACCAAAATACCCTTGGAGTGTAAATTACTGAAATACTCCTGGGTTGCGAGATTACCGAATTACCCTTAGTGGGTAAAATTACCGATTTATCGAAATGCCCCTATGGGCCGATTTGATAGATTGTTATAATGGGTCGATTTACCGAAATGTCCTTATGGACCGAATTACCGAAATGCCCCTATGGGCCGAATGATCGTTTTGCTTTAATGGGCTGATTCATAAAAAGTATTCAATAGGTTAATGGATGTTATTTTTATATGGATGTTTTACGATTATGTATGATGCATCTTTACATATTGCATGGGATGGGAAAATTTGAATGAAGAGAAGTATAGACCAGGGTGGCATTGCCACAAATTCTCGATAATGGCTATGTGCCTAACATATGAATTAACGACTGCTGTGTCGATCATTTTACTCGTATATGAATCGGTGGCTCAACCACAAATAGTATAAATGGCGACTTGACCGCAAATTGGAGAGGCAAGCGGGGTGGGTTGACTTGATCCCCACAGGAGAGACTGGATGGTACGGGGGAGAGATTGGATGGATGGGTTGGGTTGCATACTTTGTATTCATATATATATATATATACTGTTTTGCAATTGGGCTTCGGCCAAAGATTATCTTAAATGGGCTTAGGCCCAAGATATTTCTAAGCGGGTTCAGGCCCAGTGGATGACGGTAAGGGGATTTCACACTGAGTTCTTGTAACTCACCCCCCTTTTTCTTAACCCTTGTAGGTAATGCTTAGTGATGTGGACTTGGGCCATGGATGACTCGGTGGAAGCCATACTTCAGAAATGGTGTTAATGAAATTTTAAATTTCTATTCACGTTTATTTTATTATTTTGCTATTTTGGTTTAAGTTGTAATAAGGCCTTTGGAGTGTGTTTTATTATTTTCTTTATGGTTGTTATACTTATTATTTTGCTTAAATTGTTTAAAATGAGAATTTTCTAAAAACCTAAATAAAGGTTTTCCAAAATCGATTAACAAATGGATTTCATAATAAACGTTTATAAATATTTTAACACAGAAGTTTTCACTCGAACTTTCAAATGATATTTTCAAAAGACACGGTTTTAAAGTTCACTACCTCGATTGTTGACTCATCAATCAATCTTTCAAAAATACTTGTATTTTATCTACATTTCATAAACGATTTCAAAATGCTTCAGAACTCTATTTCTAAACATCACATTTTTATTTTGTTCATTTCAAATATGCTTTCGCTACTAAAAGGTTTTTTTAAAGATTATTACGTTTTCAAGTAGTTAACAATTGCTTAAGTGTTTTTGGTTTTAACAAAGAGGTCGTATTTCTCAAGCAAGTTTTTAAGTAATCGTAAAGATGGTTTTTACTTCCATGTGACACACTAGATGCGGGACTAACTTCTAGACCGGGTTTGGGGTGTTACATTTTATGGTATCGAGCTCGATTGCAAAACTCGACTGTGGTTTGGGTTCAAACACGTTTTCAAAGCCGTTTAAAATTTTAAATTTTACATGTATGTTCTAAAGGAAGTATGGCACCACGGGTATCCGGCACCTAGTCAAGTAAGTATATGTTATCATTTTATGATTATGATTATTGTGGTATGACTGTAGAAATACTCTAGAACTCTTAACTATAGGAGCTGAAACTATAGAGATTGAGATTTTAGGATACATTGTGCGAAAATAATTTTACTTCCTATACTCCATAAAACATTGTTTAATAAACACTGAAATAGTATACTGATTCATAAAACTCGTAATAAGATTAAGTCGACATTAGGTAACATGAACGCTAGAAGACGTGGACGCGGTAGACGTGGACGTGGTAGAGGCCGAGGTGCTAGGGCTAGATCTTCAGCATCAGGGCATGTTTCCGAAAGGAGGTGTTGGCATTGCCAGTGGTTGAGACGGAGTCTTATGATCGATCTGGGGTTGATGAGCTAACTCAGATAGTTAAGGAGGTATTGGAGGAGGTTAAAGGAATTGGTGAATCGCTTCGAGTTGGACGCGTGGATTGTAAGAAGAAATTAGATCGCGGTTCTTTTGGGTCGTAGTCTCGTTCTGTAAAGCGTGTTAAGGCACGTCTAAACCTTCCGGCTTGCGATTATTGCAGAAGGTGTCATCTGGGAGAATGTTGGAGGAGGTCAGGAGCATGCTTGAGATGCGGGTCTAAGGAGCATAAGGCTCGGGATTGTTTCATCACCATCAAGTCAGGTATGTTTTGGTTGGACGTGATGATTGAATGTAAAAATTTTAGGTATAAGTGGTAGATAACTGCTTGCTTCTGTGGTTAGGTGTTTAGTTGTGTGAAAGAGGATTCAAGATTATGTTAGAAGTACATTAGTGTTATTAATATCAGAGTGCACAGCGAAAGCATAGTGGTGTGATTTGAGCAGTGTGTTAGTAGTTGGTTGGAAATTTCGAGGACGAAATTTCTTTAAGAAGGGTAGAATTGTAACATCCCAAAATTGGGCCTAGTAGAATTGGACTTATTGGGCCCATTGGGCCTTGAGCGTAGAAGCATTTTAAAATTCATGGGAATTTGAGAACGGCATTATTTCAAGTTGGACTTATTAGGAAGGTGATTTTGGAGAGTTACGAGGTTTCTAGGAAGTTCCGGGTTCAAGTTAAGTTATAGGAAGAATTTTGTGTTTTAGCACTTTAAGGAGAGATTATAAGTGACCTCAATGTTTATGGAATTAAATGTGTAATGTACTAGCATAATTTAACAATTGGTAAGAAAGTTATGGCGCCACATGAAGTACTTGGAGGGAAGAGGTTCAAATCTCATTGTTTGCAAATTTTGACTATTATTTTTGCATTCTTTCCCTAAGTGTCGGCCAAGCATGTAAATAAGGCAAGGTGGACTTTTTATTTTTGGCAAGATGGCTAAGGAAAATAGGAAAGGATGAAGGTGAGGAAAGAAATCAAGAGAAAGGGGAAAGTAAGGGGAACATGTGGCCTTTTTCAAGGGAAGTGTTATGGAAAGTGTGGTTGGCCAATTTTTGACCATTATGGTCATGAATGTGGACGGTTTTTGGTGTAGAGGGAGGTAGCCGAATTTTCTTTGGCAATTGGTAAAAGTTTTGGTGTTGTTTTGGCCAAAAACTCCTATTTGCAACTTTTGTGTCATTTTTCTTTTCTCTCCAAATTTCCTTCTCCTTCTTACCGAATCTTCAAGCTTTGAGTGTACATCTTTCTCCTTTGTTTGGCCGAATCACTCACCTTTTTGTTCATCTCCCCTTAGATAGCTGAAATAATCTAGCACTCTTCCCTCCATCCATTCTTTTCTTTTGACCTTTTCATCAACATTTTCTCTATTCTTAATTCGACATTACCTTGTAATCAAATCATCCTCTTTTCGTAGTGATTTAAGTGAGTGGCGCTACAAGGAAATTAACAATCGGTAAGTAGTAGTTCTCTCTTTGTCGATAACTTTGTTTCATCCGAGTTTTTCCTTAATAATCGAGTGTTCTTCTTTCTCTCTCCTTGGGTCTGAGTAACATTCTTTTCTGTGATATGGCCATCGTTGGATTTAGGGCTTTCAACAAGGTGAAGGAGCACAAGTGATTTGTATTAACCAAATCGTTATCGTCGACTTGTCAAGCAAGTGGGGTAAGAACGTTGTTATAAGATTTGTTTTGATCAAAGGTGGGATAATTGCTAACGACACTTTCGCTCACCAAATATTGTTAGGACGGGATTTCAGTAGTCAAATGGTAGGATCGATTCTTGGTGCACTGAGGGAGATCACATTCGTGGTAAGTGGAGTTAGCCTAATAAAGTGTTTCTAGATACGATTATCAAAGTTGAGACTAACCTTCTATCAACTATCATTATAGGTGTTGAAATCGGTAGAAAGCACAACTCGTAATCAAGGTGTGTAATCTCGTACCCTTCCGAATACATGTTTGAAATGGTGTGTAATCTCATAGGTCTCTGGATGTTTGTATGAAATGTTCTATGATTCAGTCGAAATACCGAAGAAAATCGGAAACCGGCATCTGAGACCACTCGGGAGTGCGTATGTTCATAGTAGTAACCATATTTTGCAAAGAAATAGTTTGGTCAGCAGCAGTGATGTGATTTTGGAAAAATCACGAAAAAAAGGATAAAGGGATTTAGAAAGCGAAAAAGATATTGAATTAAAGCTTACTGTGTCTATTTTTATATGACAAAAACAGAGGATGAAGAGGAGGTTTATATTCTGGGATATCTTAATTTTACTGAGACTGGTTTTGATGGACTTTGTGGTTCCCTGTTCTGTCTTGGAAAAATTGGTTAAAATTGTACAAAGTGAATTATGAGTTATAAGTTATATGTATGGATTTCTTAGAGAACTTATTTTCAATAGAAATAAGTGGGAGCAGTATATGAAAACCGTATAGTGAGATATTTGAAATTAAGTTAAGAGAGGTCAGAATCGTTGGACAGTGAAACAAGGGAAATTTTAAGGAATAAACTGTACTAAACGGCTAAGCCAAAAAATCTGGAAAAATTTTAGTACCAAGATATATGAGTATAGTTTCAATGAAAATTTACGGATTTAAATTTCGAGTTTTCTAACCCGAGTTATAATCAATTTAGTCAGTATGACGCAGATGGACAGTTTCAAATTTTTATGCCCAAATTAGTAGTTAAGTTCGGGGTTGTGAAATTACCAAAATACCCCTGGGTTGCCAGATTACCGAATTACCCTTAGTGGGTAAAATTACCGATTTACCGAAATGCCCCAATGGGCCGATTTGATAGATTGTTATAATGGGTCGATTTACCAAAATGTCCTTATGGACCGAATTACCGAAATGCCCCTATGGGCCGAATGATCGTATTGCTTTAATGGGCTGATTCATAAAAAGTATTCAATAGGTTAATGGATGTTATTTTTATATGGATGTTTTACGATTATGTATGATGCATATTTACATATTGCATGGGATGGGAAAATTTGAATGAAGAGAAGTATAGACCGGTGGCATTGCCACAAATTCTGATAATGGCTATGTGCCTAACATATGAATTAACGACTCGTGTGTCGATCATTTTACCAGATATGAATCTGGTGGCTCAATACAAATAGTATAAATGGCAGCTTGACTGCAAATTGAGAGATCAAGCGGGGTGGGTTGACTTGATCCCCAAAGGAGAGACTGGCTGGTACGAGGGAGAGATTGAATGGATGGGTTGGGTTGCATACTTTGCATTCATATATATATACTGTTTTGTAATTGGGCTTCAGATCAAGATTATCTTAAATGGGCTTAGGCCCAAGATATTTGTAACATCCTAGATTAGGGGTTGTGCGTTTGGAGCATAACTCAAGTGTAGTAGGCTTTAAGTGTATTTGGAGGTGTTTTAGGGGTTTTGAGAACCCTAGGGTGTAGGTGAAAGTTTTTGGAAAATACTAGATTTTAAGTATAAAAGGGGGAGCTGGTTGAAGGAGCCCTTAAGAAAAGTTTTGGGGAGTTTAGGACACAAGTAGCCGTGTGGCAAAGTGGCAAGGGACGCCACCTGGGTGCTGGGGAGTTTGCGTCAAGTGGAGTGCCAAGGGGAGGAGGTTCGAGCTGCAGGAATCGCACTTGGGAGTTGTTATTTTTGTCGTTAAAGGGGAGCAAGGCCAGGGAGGCCTTAAGGGAAAAATCTTAGGCGTGTTTGGCATAAAACAGGCCTTAGTAAAGTGGCTGCAAGGCGCCACTTAAGGGCCTGGAAATGACGCTGTGCTGGTCTTGGGTTCGAGCAACGTAGGAAGCAATGGACTTTTATTTTTGGCGTTAAAAGGGGAGTTGGGCTAAGGAGGCCTTAAGAATAATTGTAAGGACTTTTGGACATGAAAGTGAGCCTGGTAAAGTGGCTTGGACGCTTGCGGCAAAGGGAGCTTTAAGAGGGCTCAGGTTCGAGCCTTGTTGACAGCAGTAGGCGTGTTTTTATTTTGCTTTTGGCGTTAAGACAAGGAGGAAATTGGGCTAAGGAGGCTTTAAGAGGAATTGTGGGGAGTTTATGACACAAGGGTTGGCCTGGTAAAGTGGCAGCAAGGCGCCACTTAAGGCTTGGGCAAGTGACGCCTCACGCAATGGGTAGAGGGCCCAGGTTCGAGTTGCGAAGGAAGCAAGAAGGAGCATTTTATTTTTCGTGCGGCAAGAAGGCGCTGGGCTAGGGAGGCTTTAAAAGAAATCCTCAGTGATTCATGTCACAAAAAGCGCCTTGGCAAAGTGGCTTGGGACGCTACCTAAGGTACTAGGAGAATTGCTCCAAAGAGGTCTCATGTTCGAGTCTTGATGGCAAGATAAGGAGTGTTTTTTTTATTTTGGCGTCAAGTTGGAAGAAATTGGACGGCACATGGACTTTCAATTGGATGAGGATTGAGTTTATTTCTCCTTTTAATTTTCGGCTAGATTAGATAAAGGTAGGATAAATGTTGATTTATTTTATTTATTTTTAATGGATGATAAGAAGATAATGGAGGCCTTATTTTATTTATTTTAGTTTAAATAGGTGATAAGAGATAATGTGATGATTTATTTTATTTTATTTGTTAAGGTGATAAAGAGTTAGAATAGGAGTTTAATTTGGGATTTGATAAGTGGGGATGTAGTAGCCGAATTCTTTATAAGGGGGAGTGATCATCTTTTGTTATTCTTTTTCTTCTTTAAATTCTTTGTACCGAAATTTAGTCTCTCCTTTCTCTTTAGTGCCGTCTTCTTTTGTGTTAAGTCACCTAGTTTCGGCCTTCACATTCTTTTGGTTAGTGACCGAAATTACAAAGAGCATTAAGGCCATTTGAGTTCATTCTTCTCCTATTTGCTAGCTTGGCCGAACCTATATCCCTCTCCAAAACTTCTTCTTTTAATTGGTGTTAGCCGAATATACCTTTCTCTTGTGACCGATTTTTCCATCAACATTTGAAGGGCTTAGCCGAATCATGTAAGTGCTTTTTCTTCTATTTGTATTTTACTTTTATTAATAGCCATAGCCGAATCTCAAAGACGGCCTTATTCTTTTTCTTCTATCGCAAGTTTCAAAAGCCGAAAGTCAACATCCCTTTTATCCTGTCGACATTTAGAGCTAGTGGACGATTGGTGTGGTGGTGGTAAGTGTTCTCTCCTTTGATAATCGGTTTTGAGTTTTCTTCATAAGCATGCCGAAATCAAGAGTTTAGGCTCTAATTTCCAAGGTTGGCCGAATGGCCCTATAACTCTTATTAAATGTGTTAAGACCGATTGTAGGGAAGGTACAAACCTAGCGCAAGAGATCTTTCGGGATTCTTATAGCCAACGTTTGTGGAAGTGATCTTTCGGGATTTAGTTAGTAAGGTAAGAAGTGTAAGTATTCGGCCAAAGGCCATTTTATTAGTTGTTAAGTGATGACCGATTGTGACTATGATGGTTTAGGGGCTAATCGACAGGAATAAGCAAAGCCTTCGGGATTTGGTAGGAGACCAAATCGGTATTTAGGGAGGAGGAAAAACCCCGTTCATCGTGTTAGATTCAAGTAGTTCGAGATTTCGCTAAATAGTAAGGTGTGTCATTAACCCACCGTTTTCTGGGTATATGATATGTATGTGAAATGTGTATGTGTTATGAATGTGCTAACTAGTGCAGTGGAAATTGTGATAAGGATACCCTCATGGGGTATGTCAATAATCCGGTAAGTACCAAACCTGATGATATGTGATTATTAATATGAATATGTGATAATATGCTTGATGAACATGCTCATGCATCATTACATTGTATCATTATTTTATGTGGCATGTGCATGGGTGGGATATGATATGAAAGAAGGTACGGGTGTACTTCGAGTACGTGGTTTGATGTTAGCCTTGAGCTACATCGTGGATTGACGTTGACTAAGGTCACGTTGTGGATTAATTGCGATTTAGTTCGCGTGGCTTGATGAGTGGCTATGTGCCTCATCGTGGTTGATATCGACTATGTGCCATATCGTGGTTGATGAATGACTATGTGTCCCATCGTGGTTTTAGTGTTAGCTACAGCTACATCGTGGATTGGCGCTGACTGAGGTCGCGTTGTGGACTATTGTGCTTAATTGCACGTGGACGGCAGTGATTGCCTTTGGAGTGAAAAGGAGAGGGTGATTTGATAATCCCCTGGTGTGTGGTAGGCTGGATAAGGGGGTGTGTAGCGGATGGACCCTAGGTTTGGGTTGGGCTTCATAATTGCATGATTTCGTATGTGAACATATGTGGAAATGGGCCAAGCCCAATATGATATGTGGATTAATGTGGAAATGGGCAAAGCCCAAGATACTGAATGTGGATCATGTGAAATGGGCTATGCCCAAAGATGTGGAAATTATGTGGTTAACTACCCTATTAGATGAATGTGATATGAATATAGGCCAAGCCCAGAATGTGATAACATGTGAATTTGATAATTGATATCTGATATATGAGTTAATATGTGGTTAACATGTGGGTGGGATTCAATGGACTAATTACACAATGAGTCTGTATGACTCACCCAATTTTTATTAAACGTCGCAGGTGATCGTGATTTTTGGACCGGGTTGGAGTGGATACAAAGGTGGCCATGCGAAGCGATTTCCATGCGAAAAGATATTTTAATTAATTAAGTAGTTATATTTTCAGTATTTTGATTAAGTGTTTATTGTAATAAGGCCCATTAAAGTGATTGAACATTTTTATTATGTTTAAGCTAGACGACCATTAAATTATTATTGAGAAGTGCTTTTAATTTTGGCAACTTATATTTTAAAAGCTTATAATAAAGTTTTAATTTGGATATTTTTATCAAGCTTATATTATTTAGAATTTTTAATTGGACATGGTTTTCAAATGACAAATTTTTAATGTTTTTCCCAAAAGTGAAATCAGTCTTCAAACGTTTTTCCGCAGTGGCATTTCAAATTCGGTCGTAACGAATGGGCCGGGTTTGGGGTGTTACAATATTTCTAAGCGGGTTCAGGCCCAGTGGATGACGGTAAGGGGATTTCACACTGAGTTCTTGTAACTCACCCCCCTTTTTCTTAACCCTTGTAGGTAATGCTCAGTGATGTGGACTTGGGCCATGGATGACTCGGTGGAAGCCATACTTCAGAAATGGTGTTAATGAAATTTTAAATTTCTATTCCCGTTTGTTTTATTATTTTGCTATTTTGGTTTAAGTTGTAATAAGGCCTGCAGGTGTGTTTTATTATTTGCTTTATGGTTGTTATACTTATTATTTTGCTTAAATTGATTAAAATGAGAATTTTCTAAAAACTTAAATAAAGGTTTTCCAAAATCGATTAACAAATGGATTTCATAATAAACTTTTATAAATATTTTAACACGGAAGTTTTCACTCGAACTTTCAAACAATATTTTCAAAAGACACGGTTTTAAAGTTCACTACCTTGATTGTTGACTCATCAATCAATCTTTCAAAAATAATTGTATTCTATCTACGTTTCCGCAACGATTTCAAAATGCTTCTGCAACTCTATTTCTAAACATCACATTTTTATTTTGTTCATTTCAAATATGCTTTCGCTACTAAAAAGGTTTTTTTTAAAGATTATTACGTTTTCAAGTAGTTAATAATTGCTTAAGTGTTTTTGGTTTTAACAAAGAGGCTATATTTCTCAAGCAAGTTTTTAAATAATCGTAAAGATGGTTTTTACTTCCATGTGACACACCAGATTCGGGCCTAACTTCTAGGCCGGGTTTGGGGTGTTACATTTTATGGTATCAGAGCCCGGTTGCAAAACTCGGCTGTGGTTTGGGTTCAAACACGTTTTCAAAGCCGTTTAAAATTTTAAATTTTACATGTATGTTCTAAAGGAAGTATGGCACCACGGGTATCCGTCACCAAGTCAAGTAAGTATATGTTATCATTTTATGATTATGATTATTGTGGTAGGACTATAGAAATACTCTAGAACTCTTAGCTATAGGAGCTGAAACTATAGAGATTGAGATTTTAGGATACGTTGTGCGAAAATAACTTTACTTCCTATACTCCATAAAACATTGTTTAATAAACACTGAAATAGAATACTGATTCATAAAACTCGTAATAAGATTAAGTCGACATTAGTGAACATGAACGCTAGAAGACGTGGACGCAGCGACGGACGTGGGCGTAGAGGCCGAGGTGCTAGGGCTAGATCTTCAAAGATCGGGGCATGTTTTCGAAAGGGAGGTGTTGGCATTGCCAGTGGTTGAGGCGGAGTCTTATGATCGAGCTGGGGTTGATGAGCTAACTCAGATAGTTAAGGAGGTATTGGAGGAGGTTAAAGGAATCGGTGAATCGCTTCGAGTTGGACGCGTGGATTGTAAGAATAAATTAGATCGCGGTTCTTTTGGGCCGTAGTCTCGTTCTGTAAAGCTTGTTAAGGCACGTCCAAACTTTCCGGCTTGCGATTATTGCAGAAGGTGTCATCTGGGAGAATGCTGGAGGAGGTTAGGAGCATGCTTGAGATGCGGGTCTAAGGAGCATAAGGCTCGGGATTGTTTCATCACCATCAAGTCAGGTATGTTTTGGTTGGACGTGATGATTGAATGTAGAAAATTTTAGGTATAAGTGGTAGATAACTGCTTGCTTCTGTGGTTAGGTGTTTGGTTGTGTGAAAGGGGATTCAAGATTATGTTAAAAGTACATTAGTGTTATTAAGATCAAAGTGCACAGCGAAAGCATAGTGGTGTGATTTGAGCGGTGTGTTAGTAGTTAGTTGGAAATTTCGAGGACGAAATTTCTTTAAGGAGGGTAGAATTGTAACATCCCAAAATTGGGCCTAGTAGAATTTGACCTATTGGGCCAATTGGGCCTTGAGCGTAGAAGCGTTTTAAAATTCATGGGAATTTGAGAACGGCATTATTTCAAGTTGGACTTATTAGGAAGGTGATTTTGGAGAGTTACGAGGTTTCTAAGAAGTTCCGGGTTCAAGTTAAGTTATAGGAACAATTTTGTGTTTTAGCACTTTAAGGAGAGATTGTAAGTGACCTTAATGTTTATGGAATTAAGTGAGTAATGTACTAGCATAATTGAACAATTGGTAAGAAGGTTATGGTGCCACATGAAGTACTTGGAGGGAAGAGGTTCAAATCCCATTGTGTGCAAATTTTGACTATTATTTTTGCATTCTTTCCCTAAGTGTCGGCCAAGCATGTAAATAAGGCAAGGTGGACTTTTTATTTTTGGCAAGATGGCTAAGGAAAATAGGAAAGGATGAAGGTGAGGAAAGAAACCAAGAGAAAGGGGAAAGTAAGGGGAACATGTGGCCTTTTTCAAGGGAAGTGTTATGGAAAGTGTGGTTGGCCAATTTTTGACCATTATGGTCATGAATGTGGACGGTTTTGGGTGTAGAGGGAGGTAGCCGAATTTTCTTTGGCAATTGGTAAAAGTTTTGGTGTTGTTTTGTCCAAAAACTCCTATTTGCAACTTTTGTGTCATTTTTCTTTTCTCTCCAAATTTCCTTCTCCTTCTTGCCGAATCTTCAAGCTTTGAGTGTACATCTTTCTCCTTTGTTTGGCCGAATCACTCACCTTTTGTTCATCTCCCTTAGATAGTGAAGCAATCTAGCACTCTTCCCTCCATCCATTCTTTTCTTTTGACCTTTTCATCAACATTTTCTCTATTCTTAATTCGACATTACCTTGTGATCAAATCATCCTCTTTTCGTAGTGATTTAAGTGAGTGGCGCTACAAGGAAATTAACAACCGGTAAGTAGTAGTTCTCTTTTTGTCGATAACTTTGTTTCATCCGAGTTTTTCCTTAATAATCGAGTGTTCTTCTTTCTCTCTCGTTGGGTCTGAGTTACATTCTTTTCTGTGATATGGCCATCGTTGGATTTAGGGCTTTCAACAAGGTGAAGGAGCACAAGTGATTTGTATTAACCAAATCGTTATCGTCGACTTGTCAAGCAAGTGGGGTAAGAACGTTGTTATAAGATTTGTTTTGATCAAAGGTGGGATAATTGCTAATGACTCTTTCGCTCACCAAATATTGTTAGGACGGGATTTCAGTTGTCAAAGGGTAGGATCGATTCTTGGTGTACTGAGGGAGATCACATTCGTGGTAAGTGGAGTTAGCCTAATAAAGTGTTTCTAGATACGATTATCAAAGTTGAGACTAACCTTCTATCAACTATCATTATAGGTGTTGAAATCGGTAGAAAGCACAACTCGTAATCAAGGTGTGTAATCACGTACCCTTTCGAATACATGTTTGAAATGGTGTGTAATCTCATAGATCTCTAGATGTTTCTATGAAATGTTCTATGATTCGGTCGAAATACTGAAGAAAATCAGAAACCGGCATCCGAGACCACTCGGGAGTGCATATGTTCATAGTAGTAACCATATTTTGCAAAGAAACAGTTTGGTCAGCAGCAGTGATGTGATTTTGGAAAAATCACGAAAAATAGGATAAGGGGAATTAGAAAGAAAAAAAGATATAGAATTAAAGCTTACTGTGTCTATTTTTATATGAAAGAAACAGAGGAGGAAGGAAAAGTTTATATTCTGGGATATGTTAATTTTACTGAGACTAGTTCTGATAGACTTCGTGGTTCCCTATTCTGTCTTGGAAAAATTGGTTAAAATTTTACAAAATGAATTATGAGTTATAAGTTATATGTATGGATTTATTAGAGAACCTATTTTCAATAGAAACAAGTGGGAGCAGTATATGAAAACCGTACAGTGAGATATTTGAAATTAAGTTAAGAGATGTCAGAATCGTTGGACAGTGAAATAAGGAAAATTTTAAGGAATAAACTGTACTAAACGGCAAAGCCAAAAAATCTAGAAAAATTGTAGTACGAAGATATATGAGTCTAGTTTCAAGGAAAATTTACGAATTTAAATTTAGAGTTTTCTAACCCGAGTTATAATCAATTTAGTTAGTATGACGCAAATGGACAGCTTCAAATTTTTATGCCCAAATTAGTAGTTAAGTCTGGGGTTGCGAAATTACCAAAATACCCTTGGAGTGTAAATTACCAAATACCCACAGGTTGCCAGATTACCGAATTACCCTTAGTGGGTAAAATTACTGATTTACCGAAATGCCCCTATGGGCCGATTTGATAGATTGTTATAATGGGCCGATTTACCGAAATGTCCTTATGGACCGAATTATCGAAATGCCCCTATGGGCCGAATGATCGTATTGCTTTAATGGGCTGATTCATAAAAAGTATTCAATAGGTTAATGGATGTTATTTTTATATGGATGTTTTACGATTATGTATGATGCATCTTTACATATTGCATGGGATGGGAAAATTTGAATGAAGAGAAGTATAGACCGGTGGCATTGCCACAAATTCTGATAATGGTTATGTGCCTAACATATGAATTAACGACTCTGTGTCGATCATTTTATCGTATATGAATCTGGTGGCTCAGCCACAAATAGTATAAATGGCAGCTTGACTGCAAATTGGAGAGACTGGCGGGGTGGGTTGACTTGATCCCCACAGGAGAGACCGGCCGTGCGGGGAGAGATTGGATGGATGGGTTGGGTTGCATACTTTGCATTCATATATATATATATATACTATTTTTAATTGGGCTTCGCCCAAGATTATCTTAAATGGGCTTAGGCCCAAGATATTTCTAAGCGGGTTCGAGCCCAAAGGATGACTAGTAAGGGATTTCACATCGAGTTCTTGTAACTCACCCCCATTTTTCTTAACCCTTGTAGGTAATGCTCAGTGATGTGGACTTGGGCCATGGATGACTCAGTGGAAGCCATACTTCAGAAATGGTGTTAATAAAATTTTAAATTTCTATTCCCGTTTGTTTTATTATTTTGCTATTTTGGTTTAAGTTGTAATAAGGCCTCTGGAGTGTGTTTTATTATTTGCTTTATGGTTGTTATACTTATTATTTTGCTTAAATTGTTTAAAATGAGAATTTTCTAAAAACTTAAATAAAGGTTTTCCAAAATCGATTAACAAATGGATTTCATAATAAACTTTTATAAATATTTTAACACGGAAATTTTCACTCGAACTTTCAAACAATATTTTCAAAAGACACGGTTTTAAAGTTCACTACCTTGATTGTTGACTCATCAATCAATCTTTCAAAAATACTTGTATTTTATCTACGTTTCATAACGATTTCAAAATGCTTCAAACTCTATTTCTAAACATCACATTTTTATTTTGTTCATTTCAAATATGCTTTCGCTACTAAAAGTTTTTTTAAAGGTTATTACGTTTTCAAGTAGTTAACAATTGCTTAAGTGTTTTTGGTTTTAACAAAGAGGATGTATTTCTCAAGCAAGTTTTTAAATAATCGTAAAGATGGTTTTTACTTCCATGTGACACACCAGATTCGGGCCTAACTTCTAGGCCGGGTTTGGGGTGTTACATTTTATGGTATCAGAGCCCGGTTGCAAAACTCGACTGTGGTTTGGGTTCAAACACGTTTTCAAAGCCGTTTAAAATTTTAAATTTTACATGTATGTTCTAAAGGAAGTATGGCACCACGGGTATCCGGCACCTAGTCAAGTAAGTATATGTTATCATTATATGATTATGATTATTGTGGTATGACTATAGAAATACTCTAGAACTCTTAGCTATAGGAGCTGAAACTATAGAGATTGAGATTTTAGGATACGTTGTGCGAAAACAACTTTACTTCCTATACTCCATAAAACATTGTTTAATAAACACTGAAATAGTATACTGATTCATAAAACTCGTAATAAGATTAAGTCGACATTAGTGAACATGAACGCTAGTAGACGTGGACGTGGTAGAGGCCGAGGTGCTAGGGCTAGATCTTCAGCATCGTGGCATGTTTCCGAAAAGGAGGTGTTGGCATTGCTAGTGCCTGAGACGGAGTCTTATGATCGAGCTGGGGTTGATGAGCTAACTCAGATAGTTAAGGAGGTGTTGGAGGAGGTTAAAGGAATCGGTGAATCGCTTCGAGTTGGACGCGTGGATTGTAAGAAGAAATTAGATCGCGGTTCTTTTGGGTCGCAGTCTCGTTCTGTAAAGCGTGTTAAGGCACGTCCAAACTTTCTGGCTTGCGATTATTGCAGAAGGTGTCATCCGGGAGAATGCTGGAGGAGGTCAGGGGCATGCTTGAGATGCGAGTCTAAGGAGCATAAGGCTCGGGATTGTTTCATCACCATCAAGTTAGGTATGTTTTGGTTGGACGTGATGATTGAATGTAGAAAATTTTAGGTATAAGTGGTAGATAACTGCTTGCTTCTGTGGTTAGGTATTTGGTTGTGTGAAAGAGGATTCAAGATTATGTTAAAAGTACATTAGTGTTATTAAGATCAGAGTGCACAGCGAAAGTATAGCGGTGTGATTTGAGCGGTGTGTTAGTAGTTGGTTGGAAATTTCGAGGACGAAATTTCTTTAAGGAGGGTGGAATTGTAACATCCCAGAATTGGGCCTAGTAGAATTGGACCTATTGGGCCCATTGGGCCTTGAGCGTTGAAGCGTTTTAAAATTTATGGGAATTTGAGAACGGCATTATTTCAAGTTGGACTTATTAGAAAGGTGATTTTAGAGAGTTACGAGGTTTCAAGGAAGTTCCGGGTTCAAGTTAAGTTATAGGAAGAATTTTGTGTTTTAGCACTTTAAGGAGAGATAGTAAGTGACCTCAATGTTTATGGAATTAAATGAGTAATGTACTAGCATAATTGAACAATTGGTAAGAAGGTTATGGCGCCACATGAAGTACTTGGAGGGAAGAGGTTCAAATCCCATTGTGTGCAAATTTTGACTATTATTTTTGCATTCTTTCCCTAAGTGTCGGCCAAGCATGTAAATAAGGCAAGGTGGACTTTTTATTTTTGGCAAGATGGCTAAGGAAAATAGGAAAGGATGAAGGTGAGGAAAGAAATCAATAGAAAGGGAAAGTAAAGGGAACATGTGGCCTTTTTCAAGGGAAGTGTTATGGAAAGTGTGGTTGGCCAATTTTTGACCATTATGGTCATGAATGTGGATGGTTTTGGGTGTAGAGGGAGGTAGCCGAATTTTCTTTGGCAATTGGTAAAAGTTTTGGTGTTGTTTTGGCCAAAAACTCCTATTTACAACTTTTGTGTCATTTTTCTTTTCTCTCCAAATTTCCTTCTCCTTCTTGCCGAATCTTCAAGCTTTGAGTGTAAATCTTTCTCCTTTGTTTGGCCGAATCACTCACCTTTTTGTTCATCTCCCCTTAGATAGCTGAAACAATCTAGCACTGTTCTTTCTATCCATTCTTTTCTTTTGACCTTTTCATAAACATTTTCTCTATTCTTAATTTGACATTACCTTGTGATCAAATCATCCTCTTTTCGTAGTGATTTAAGTGAGTGGCGCTACAAGGAAATTAACAATCGGTAAGTAGTAGTTCTCTCTTTGTCGATAACTTTGTTTCATCTGAGCTTTTCCTTAATAATCGAGTGTTCTTCTTTCTCTCGTTGGAGTCCGAGTTACATTCTTTCTCGTGATATGGCCATCGTTGGATTTAGGGCTTTCAACAAGGTGAAGGAGCACAAGTGATTTGTATTAACCAAATCGTTATCGTCGACTTGTCAAGCAAGTGGGGTAAGAACGTTGTTATAAGATTTGTTTTGATCAAAGGTGGGATAATTGCTAACGACTCTTTCGCTCACCAAATATTGTTAGGACGAGATTTCAAAAGTCAAAGGGTAGGATCGATTCTTGGTGTAATCGAGGAGATCACATTAAGTGTAAGTGGAGTTAGCCTAATAAAGTGTTTCTAGATACGATTATCAAAGTTGAGACTAACCTTCTATCAACAATCATTATAGGTGTTGAAATCGGTAGAAAGCATAACTCGTAATCAAGGTGTGTAATCCCGTACCCTTCCGAATACATGTTTGAAATGGTGTGTAATCTCATAGCTCCCTGGATGTTTGTATGAAATGTTCTATGATTCGGTCGAAATACTGAAGAAAATCGGAAACCGGCATCCGAGACCACTCGGGAGTTTGTATGTTCATAGTAGTAACCATATTTTGCAAAGAAACAGTTTGGTCAACAGCAGTGATGTGATTTTTGAAAAATCACGAAAAATAGGATAAAGGGAATTAGAAAGCGAAAAAGATATAAAATTAAAGCTTACTATGTCTATCTTTATATGAAAGAAACAGAGGAGGAAGAGGAAGTTTATATTCTGGGATATCTTAATTTTAGTGAGACTAGTTCTGATGGACTTTGTGGTTCCCTGTTCTATCTTGGAAAAATTGGTTAAAATTGTACAAAGTGAAATATGAGTTATAAGTTATATGTATGGATTCCTTAGAGAACCTATTTTCAATAGAAACAAGTGGGAGCAGTATATGAAAACCGTACAGTGAGATATTTGAAATTAAGGTAAGAGAGGTCAGAATCGTTGGACAGTGAAACAAGGGAAACTTTAAGGAATAAACTGTACTAAACGGCTAAGCCAAAAATTCTGAAAAAATTGTAGTAAGAAGATATATGAGTCTAGTTTCAAGGAAAATTTACGGATTTAAATTTAGAGTTTTCTAACCCAAGTTATAATCAATTTAGTCAGTATGACGTAGATGGACAGTTTCATATTTTTATGCCCAAATTAGTAGTTAAGTCCGGGGTTGCGAAATTACCAAAATACCCTTGGAGTGTAAATTACCGAAATACCCCTGGGTTGCAAGATTACCGAATTACCCTTAGTGGGTAAAATTATTGATTTACCGAAATCCCCTATGGGCCGATTTGATAGATTGTTATAATGGGCCGATTTACCGAAATGTCCTTATGGACCGAATTACCGAAATGCCCCTATGGGCCGAATGATCGTATTGCTTTAATGGGCTGATTCATAAAAAGTATTCAATAGGTTAATGGATGTTATTTTTATATGGATGTTTTACGATTATGTATGATGCATCTTTACATATTGCATGGGATGGGAAAATTTGAATGAAGAGAAGTATAGACCGGTGGCATTGCCACAAATTCGATAATGGCTATGTGCCCAACATATGAATTAACGACTGTGTCGATCATTTTACCAGATATGAATCTGGTGGCTCACCCACAAATAGTATAAATGGCACTTGACTGCAAATTGGAGAGATCGCGGGGGTGGGTTGACTTGATCCCCACAGGAGAGACTGGCTGGTACGGGGGAGAGATTGGATGGATGGGTTGGGTTGCATACTTTGCATTCATATATATATATATACTATTTTGTAATTGGGCTTCGGCCCAAGATTATCTTAAATGGGCTTAGGCCCAAGATATTTCTAAGCGGGTTCAGGCCCAGTGGATGACGGTAAGGGGATTTCACACTGAGTTCTTGTAACTCACCCCCCTTTTTCTTCACCCTTGTAGGTAATGCTCAGTGATGTGGACTTGGGCCATGGATGACTCGGTGGAAGCCATACTTTAGAAATGGTGTTAATGAAATTTTAAATTTCTATTCCCGTTTATTTTATTATTTTGCTATTTTGGTTTAAGTTGTAATAAGGCCTCTGGAGTGTGTCTTATTATTTGCTTTATGGTTGTTATACTTGTAACATCCCAAATATGGGGTTATTTGGAAGTTGACTATTTTTCTTATGTATGAACTGCTGTGTCATTATTTATGGAATAATAATGGTCAATTTAAGGCTTTGTGTTGGCTCGATTAGGTAGGAAATTTTAGCTTTTAACTTTTAAAAGAAGGGAGCCTTGGTAAGTGGTGTTATAAGAATAAATGCGGGTATTTTTAACACTAAAAAGCCCTTGGTTAAGTGGCAAAAAGAAGCCCACTTAAGAGCTACATGTGACGCCACCAAGGAGCAGGGGAGAGCTTGTGTTCGAGTCACAAAATCCTCCTCTTTTTGTTTTTTTGGACGGCACAAGGGGGGAGAGTTTTTCTCCCTTCAAACTCTTTTATTAGGTGTAATTATTAAGGGATAATTTAAGCATTTTAATTAGTTTTAATTTGCTTAAACCTTTGATAATACAAGAGATATGATAATTTCATAGGATAATCAAAGATATTATTTGATTAGAAGGGATTATTAAGTGATTAATTCAAATTATTTGAATTAATTGAAATGTGTGGCCAAGAGTACTTGGAGAGGTTGCCGAAATTTTGAACTCCTTGAACAAGGAGGTGTGGACGGCAAGGCTCTACTGGGGATACCAAATCCTATATAAACCCCCATCTACCATCTTAAATTCTTTTTAGAATTTTTGTAGCCGAAATTCTCCCAACTAGTTGTCATCTGATTTCTTTTCTTTCTTCAAAGTTAAGAACCACTTCCATCTCTTAGTCTCTAGCCGAATCTAATCCCTATTGGTGTGCCGATTTCCCTTAGTCTCTTCTCTCAATTTTCGGCTAGCCTTCATTAGTTGTTGTTTATTCTTTGATTATTCTCCCAAAAAAACCGATAAAAGAAAAACCCTCTCTTCTTTTGGAACCTTGGCCGAATACTGAACAAGGAGGGGGAAGCATTCTCTAATCGAATTTGGAGGGTAAGTATGTTAGGCCGAATGTCTAGGATTCTCTTTTCTCTTCTTGTCGACTTGGAGGTTGGTAAGTGACTATTTCGGCAATGACTGTTAAGGCTACTAATCGCTTGATTAAAATATAGGGCCTTCGGATTCGGAAGCAAGCAGTGAACCCGCTGCTTGGGAGCAATCGATTTTGGGGTAAGGTGGTAAGATCTGCTTTTCTTCATTCATGATATTCGATTAAGCCGACGGCTACTAACTTAATGATTGCCGATTAGGGAAGCAGAAACACTTGGTGGCTAGTACTCAAGGGTGTTAGGTAAGGCTTTCGGGTTAAATATTAACCCTTTGAATATTTTGGATTTGGCCGAATAGGCCATAAGACTAACCCATGTTTTTGGTCGAATATAGGACGTATAGATCTGTGGTGACCAACGCTTCTTCTTGGGATTTAAGACTATCGTAGTAACAGTGTGTACATACACACCATTTAACTTATTAAATTATGCTAAGTAATGTGATTGCTAACTTGATGTATGTAGCAATGGCTTGAATACCATAACGGTATATGGGGTAAACCGTGTAAGTACTGTGCATATGATTGCTATTTTATGCTTTTGGGAAGCATGTTTGTGATAATACATATGATAAATCTATATGTGACCGTTGACTATGTGGGTTGATTGAGTGGAGGGCAAAGAATATCGTGGTGACGAGCACCGGTGCTTTGGTAGCACACTTTGTGACTATACGTCACCGTGAGGTTTGGTACCTCCGCAGGTTTGGTACCTCATAGCGACTTGTCCCCTCGTGGTTAACACCACCGTGGGTTGGCCCCACTTGAGATATGGGATCGTCTGCCAGCTGATTTGGTATCACACGATGGGTTGGCCCCATCACCCGATTTGTGTCTACGGACACCGTGCTTTGGTAGCACATTGTGACTATATGTCACCAAAGTGGTTTGGCACCACCAGTGTTTTGGTAACACATCGTGACTACGGTCACCAAAGTGGTTTGGTACCACGTGGGGTAGACAAAGGTGTTTGGTTGGCTAGGTTGGGTACATGATACTTTGCTTAATTAATCTGTTATATGTTGTGTATGAAATGTTGTATTAACCGGGGAAGGGTTACATATCGAGTCTTGGTGACTCACCTTCTCCTTTAACATTTTTCAGGTGACTCGTAGATGGCGGTTGAGGAGCCAGGGGGGACTCGAGGTGGCCATGCAAAGGATTTTACTTTCTGAGTAACTTTAAACTTGTTTAATTCTATTTTGGGTTGTAATAAGGCCTCCATAAACTATAGTTGCGTTTTATTCTTTTTATGTTGGATATTTACTTAGAACTATATCATTAAATTAAATTAAATCACATGATTTCTTAAGTTAACACGTGGAAGTTTAAACGTGCCATCGGGTACACTTGGAACCGTATAATAATTGGACTTAATTAAAATTCCCAAACTAAATTCAAGTATTACTTTGGCAAGATAACCAAAAGATGAGAAGTTTTCTATAAGATTTAAATGGGTTTCAAATGGTGTTCACAAGGTTTTACTTCAGAATAACTCGATTCTGGTCGTAGTGTTTGGGCCGGGTTTGGGTTGTTTACAGACTGGTATCGAGCCCAGTTCAAAGCTCTCTACTGGGGCCCAAGGCCCAAAAATGTTTTGGTAGGCCTTATGGTATGATTTCGGGTTTTTAAGCGGCATGGCCCGAGTCTCCGCACCGATCCGCCTGTAAGTACATCTAAACATTTCGTGAATTATATTCTGTAGAAGGGTAGGAAGCATGGAACGTAGATAGACTTATAGGACTTGGACCCTAAGGTTAGATTACTCAAACACACAAACAGAGCATAAGACTTAAAGAACTAAACCAACCTATGACTTAGTCAATGAGCTAGGTGTGGTAACCCACAGACGCATGTCTAGGATTGGATCCTAAGAGCCTGGTATTTAAGCAGTCCTCGTGACTCACCTCCTCTTCGCAGTATCCTGCCCGTGCGTAGCTTCTGCTCACCCTAACTCGCAGGGCTCGGTGGTGTGGTAACCTCCATGCGCATGTCTAGAAAGGTTCAAGTGAGAGCTTGGTATTTAAGCGATCCTCGTGACTCACCTCCTCTTCACTCAAATTCTCGCTGGTGCGTAGCTTTGGTTCACCCCCCGACCAGAAGGCTCTGGCCATGGGCTAAACACAATGATTAAAACCCAAAAGGAATTAGCCTTGTTTTTCAAAATAGAACGAGACAACAAGCCCTAATGTTTTCAAAACTTATCCAATAACCCTCTTAAACCCTAGAACACTAGGTATACAACGTTTTTCTCGGAAAACTTGACTTGTGAAAAATTACGTAAATACCTCTTAGGAGTAAAATTACCAAAATGCCCCGACCCATAAAATATTAACTCAATGGTTTTGCCCCAAAAATTCCAATGATTTTATAAAACATTCAATAACTTAGCTTTGGAAATCATCAAAGAAAATATTTTGGTTCTCGAAAATTACCAAAATACCCAGAGGAAAAAAGACGAAAATACCTCAAGGTTAGAAATGGGATGAAATGTCCGATGAGTGAATAGGTATGGAAAGTATTAAGGAATGGATGCATGGACTTCTTTGTGTGAACTAGGATAGAAATCAAACATTGTTTGCTCGAAAGAATCTCTGATTAAACCTCATCCATAAAACTTCTTCGCGAGTAATAAAGTGAAACAAATGCTAACGCATAAAATTTTTCGTGAATCGATTAAAAGCGCGGTAGATAGAATGAGTTCTAGAGGACGTGGACGCCGTGGACATGGTAGGGGTAGGATGATCGTATCCTCGAACCCGTCAGTCGTGACAAGGTTCGAAAATGAGGTACCACCGCCACCACCACCTCCTACTTTTAGAGTGAGGAGCCGGAGCGGCACCGGTGGCGAAGCCGGTATCGCAAGTCGTGTTGGCGAGTCTTGGAGATGGTGGTCAAGGCGGTGGAAATGTTGGAGCTCGGAAATCTATCCCGAGTGACTCCGATCTAACGGAGCGGAGGTATTCCGAGGTGTGTCGAGTGGCACCCAAAGGCAATGAAATCGGCTGGAGTCAATCGAAAGAATCATGGATGACCTTGACCGACCGAGGAAGAGAAGCCGAAAGGCGTGTAAGCTTCGAAGGATGAAGCGACGTTGGTGGCTTACGGTTCGAGATGGGGCTACAAAGATGATTTGACGTGGGAGTATTTCAGAACCGCCATCGTAAAAAAAGTATGTGGGCATTAGCTACACCGACGCTACAGAAAGGCTTTTCTCGGGATTAGTTCAAGGAACTAAGTCCGTGTGTCGGAATATGAGGCGGAATTTCTAAGGCCGAGTAGATATGCGAGAGGCATCGTGGCTCACCGAACATGAGCGCTGTGGTCCGCTTTGAGGACGGACTCGAGATGATTTAAGGTTACCGATTGCCCCACAAAGGTTCGTGAGTTCTCATCTCTAGTGGAGAAGGCTAAGGTAGCCGGCTGGAATCAAGGAGGCCGTGAGGCGTAACTATAATAAGAACAATCGTAAGAGAAGTTTTGGGTCACCGGATCAAGCGGTAGTGCTCGAAAAAGGCTAGGCTGGCGGGCCCAATCAGCGCAAGGCCCACAACCGCTAATCGAGAGGCACTCGTCTGCAATCGCCGTGGAAAGACCCATTGGGGAGGATGTTGGACTGGTGACAAAGGATGCTTTGAGTGTGGATCTTTGGAGCATCGCGTCGAGATTGTCCCCGAAACTAGCTAAGAAGCAGCCAGGGCGAGGACAACTGCGCTCGTGGATAGGAATGTGGGACCACGCAGGGGTCGTGGTAATGGTAGAGGAAACAACGGTCCTAACCGAGGTCGTGGAACTCAAGCGCAGGTTCAAACAACACGCAGGCTAGGCGGCTGGCTTAGTTTACGATCGAGGTGTCGCGAAGAAGGTGACGCACCGGATGTCATAACCGTGCGCTCCTAATTTTCGGTTTTCCTTATGTTGCATTGATTGATGTGGGCTCAACACACTCGCATATTGCTTGTAGTGTGGTAGGAACTATGGACCTAAACTCAAAAGCCGCTTCTAGGAGATGACCGTAGTTAGCCCCTTTAGGTCACTCCGTAGTCGTAAATAGACTTTATAGAGGCGTACTCCTAGAACTCCAAGGGGTAGTATTTATAGCTGATCTAATGGAACTACCGTTTGGGGAGTTCGATTTGATCCTTGGTATGGATTGGTTGGTTAAGTACCAAGCAAGGTTGGACTGCGCGGCCAAGCGCATGGTCCTTAAGACGACTGAAGGTGATGAAGTGGTTATGATAGGTGATAGAAGGAATTACCTATCCAACGTAGTGACTGCCTTTAAAGGCTGAAAAGATGGTCAAGAAGGGTTGTGAGGCGTATTTGGTTCAAATCGTGCTTTGGAAGCCAAGGGGTTAGTAATTGAAAAGGTCCGAACGGTTGGGGAATTTGCTGATGTGTTTCGTAAGAACTTCCGGTTTGCCTCCGGATCGAGAAGTCGAATTCGGTATAGACTTGCTACCTGAACGCACTGTGTCTATAGCACCATACCGAATGGCACCAAAGGAATTGGTGGAGCTAAAGGCTCAAATTCGTGAGCTCTTGGATAGAGGGTTTATACGACCAAGTATATCTCCGGGGAGCACTGTGTTGTTTGTCAAGAAGAAGGACGGTTCTATGCGGATGTGCATCGACTACCGCCGCTTAAATAAGTTAACGATCAAGAACAAGTATCCGCTGCCTCGGATTGACGACTTGTTTGATCAACCAAGGGTGCCTCGGTGTTTTCAAGATAGACTCGAGGTCGATATCATCAACTTAAGGTAAAAGAGGCTGATGTTCACAAAACGGCATTCCGAACTCGGTATGGGCATTTTGAGTTCTTGGTAATGCCATTCGGGTTGACCAATGCAATCGGCATTCATTCATGGACTTGATGAACAGAGTATTCCAAAGAAGATTTGGACCAGATTCGTCGTGGTGTTCATAGACGACATATTGGTTTATTCAAAGACGTAAGAAGAGCATGATAAGCATTTACGGATAGTTCTCGCAAGTATTGAGGAGAAGCGCTTATATGCCAAATTCATAAGTGTGAATTTTGGCTTAGGGAAGTGGCTTTCTTAGGTCATGTAGTATCACCAAGGAATTAGAGTAGACCTCGCAAGATTGAGGCAAGATTGGAGTGGAAACCACCTAGGACGGTGGTGAAATACGAAGCTTTCTGGGTTTAGCGAGATACTATCGGAGATTCGTGGAAGGATTCTCTCTAATAGCAGCGCCGTTAACTAAGTTGCTAAGGAAAGGTGTCCCATTTGTATGGACGGAGAAGCAGCAAGAAAGCTTTGATAAGTTAAGGAAGATTTTGACTAAGCTCGGTTTTGGTACAACTTTTTGAAGCGTGAAAGTTATTCACGATTTATTGTGATGCATCTCACACCGGCTTGGGATGTGTGTTGATGCGGGATGGGAAGGTAGTAGCCTATGCATCCCGTCAATTAAGATCGCATGAGGTTAACTACCCAACTCACGACTTAGAGTTAGCAATGGCCGCGTCTTCGCTCAAGATATGGAGACATTACCTGTATGGAGAGAAGTCGATGGTCTACACGGATCACAAAAGCTTGAGGTATCTTCGACTCGTAAGGATCCGAATCGAGATAGCGTCGATGGATTGAACTACTAAAGGACTATGATTGTTCAATCGAGTACCATCCGGTAAGGCTAATGTGTAGCCGACGCATTGAGCCTAAGGTGGTAACGGACTTAAGAGCAATGTTCGCTCGGTTGAGTCTATATGATGATGGAAGTCTCTTGGAAGAACTTCAAGTAAAGCCGACTTGGATTGAGGAGATTAAAGAAAAGCAGTTAGTGGATGAAGGCTTGAGCTCTAAGAGGGTACAAGTTCAAGACGGTGGTTTGGAAGGGTACAGTCTGTCTATTGATGGAGTGCTTTGTTTTCAAGGACGAGTATGTATGCCAAAAGATACTGATTTAAGGCGTAAAATTCTCCAAGATGCACATAGCAGCCCATACGCTATGCATCCTGGAGGAAGCAAAATGTATGGAGACTTGCGGAAAGCAGCTTTGGTGGCCGGTTGAAGCGTGAGATAACGGAGTTCGTAGGGAAGTGTCCGACGTGTCGTGGTGTTAAGGTCTGAACATCGGTCACCATCGGGACTACTTCAACCGATAAAGATTCCTCAATGGAAATGGGAGAGGATCACCATGGATTTTGTTAGTGGGCTACCCTCACGCCCACCAAGAAGGATGCGATCTGGGTAATTGTGGATCGCCTAACTAAGTCGACTCACTTCATGCCCTGAGAATGGATTACTCACTCTAAGTTAGCGAAGCTATATGTGGGTGAAATAGTGAGGTTGCATGGCGTGCGATGTCGATTATCTCGGATAGGGATCCCGATTTACGTCAAGGTTTTGGAAAGCATTGCATCAAGCTTTAGGTACACGGTTAGATTTCAAGACGGGCTTTCCATCCACAAATCGACTGACACTCGGAAAGGGTGATACAGATTTTAGAAGACATGCTAAGAGGCTGTGTTTTGGATTTTAGTGGTAGTTGGGAGGAGTACCTACCATTAGCGGAATTCGCCTATAACAATAGTTATCAAGCGAGTATCCAAATGGCTCCACACGAGGCCCTATATGGACGAAAGTGTCGTGACTCCTACGTGTTGGACTGGAGTTGGGAGAAAGACAAGTTCTGGGTCCAGAGTTGGTAACCGAGACGGAAGACAAAGTCAAGGTGATTCGGTCTCGTCTCAAGGAAGCATCGGATAGGCAGAAGTCTTATGCCGATCTCAAACGCAAGGAAGTGGAGTATCTTTGTGGGGACAAGGTCTTTACTGAAAGTGTCGCCTTGGAAAAAGGTGTTGAGATTTGGACGGAAGGGAAGTTAAGCCCAAGGTTCATTGGGCCATATAATCGTTGTGAAGCGAATAGGACCAGTGGCTTATCACCTAGAGTTGCCGCAGAATCGAGTCGATTCATGACGTATTCCATGTATCAATGCCGAGGCGGTATCGGTCGATCCTTCGCATGCGTTGTGCCCGATGCTTGAGATTGAGGTGAACACGGATTTATCTTTTGAAGAAGAACCGGTTCGGGATTGTAGACCGAGATGTGAAAGTTCTACGTAGGAAGGCAAAGCCTTTAGTAAAGGTGTTATGGCGGAACCACGGAGTGGAAGAAGCTACGTGGGAGCCCGAGGAGGTGATGCGGCAAAGAATACCCTCATCTCTTTGATCAAGGAATTTTGAGGACGAAATTTGTTTTAAGGGGGGTAGAACTGTAACATCCCAAATATGGGGTTATTTGGAAGTTGACTATTTTTCTTATGTATGAACTGCTGTGTCATTATTTATGGAATAATAATGGTCAATTTAAGGCTTTGTGTTGGCTCGATTAGGTAGGAAATTTTAGCTTTTAACTTTTAAAAGAAGGGAGCCTTGGTAAGTGGTGTTATAAGAATAAATGCGGGTATTTTTAACACTAAAAAGCCCTTGGTTAAGTGGCAAAAAGAAGCCCACTTAAGAGCTACATGTGACGCCACCAAGGAGCAGGGGAGAGCTTGTGTTCGAGTCACAAAATCCTCCTCTTTTTGTTTTTTTTTGGACAGCACAAGGGGGGAGAGTTTTTCTCCCTTCAAACTCTTTTATTAGGTGTAATTATTAAGGGATAATTTAAGCATTTTAATTAGTTTTAATTTGCTTAAACCTTTTGATAATACAAGAGATATGATAATTTCATAGGATAATCAAAGATATTATTTGATTAGAAGGGATTATTAAGTGATTAATTCAAATTATTTGAATTAATTGAAATGTGTGGCCAAGAGTACTTGGAGAGGTTGCGAAATTTTGAACTCCTTGAACAAGGAGGTGTGGACTGCAAGGCTACTTTGGGGATGCCAAAATCTATATAAACCCCCATCTACCATCTTAAATTCTTTTAGAATTTTTGTAGCCGAAATTCTCCCAACTAGTTGCCATCCGATTTCTTTTCTTTCTTCAAAGTTAAGAACCACTTCCATCTCTTAGTCTCTAGCCGAATCTAATCCCTATTGGTGTGCCGATTTCCTTAGTCTCTTCTCTCAATTTTCGGCTAGCCTTCATTAGTTGTTGTTTATTCTTTGATTATTCTCCCAAAAAAACCGATAAAAGAAAAACCTCTCTTCTTTTGGAACCTTGGCCGAATCTTCGAACAAGGAGGGGGAAGCATTCTCTAATCGAATTTGGAGGGTAAGTATGTTAGGCCGAATGTCTAGGATTCTCTTTTCTCTTCTTGTCGACTTGGAGGTTGGTAAGTGACTATTTCGGCAATGATCTTATTAAGGCTACTAATCGCTTGATTAAAATATAGGGCCTTCTGATTCGGAAGCAAGCGGTGTGAACCCGTTGCTTGGGAGCAATCGATTTTGGGGTAAGGTGGTAAGATCTGCTTTCTTCATTCATGATATTCGATTAAGCCGACGGCTACTAACTTAATGATTGCCGATTAGGAAGCGAAACACTTGGTGGCTAGTACTCAAGGGTGTTGGGTAAGGCTTTCGGGTTAAATATTAACCCTTTGAATATTTTGGATTTGGCCGAATAGGCCATAAGACTAACCCATGTTTTTGGCCGAATATAGACGAGATAGATCTGTGGTGACCAACGCTTCTTCTTGGGATTTAAGACTATCGTAGTAACAGTGTGTACATACACACCATTTAACTTATTAAATTATGCTAAGTAATGTGATTGCTAACTTGATGTATGTAGCAATGGCTTGAATACCATAACGGTATATGGGGTAACCGGTAAGTACCGTGCATATGATTGCTATTTTATGCTTTTGGGAAGCATGTTTGTGATAATACATATGATAAATCTATATGTATTTATTGACTATGTGGGTTGATTGAGTGGAGGGGCGGTAATATCGTGGTGGACGAGCACCGCGTGCTTTGGTAGCACACCGTGACTATACGTCACCGGAGGTTTGGTACCTCCAGAGGTTTGGTACCTCATAGCGACTTGTCCCCGTGGTTAACACCACCGTGGGTTGGCCCCACTTGAGATATGGGATCGTCTCGCCGGTGATTTGGTATCACACGATGGGTTGGCCCCATCACCCGATTTGTGTCTATGGACACCATTGCTTTGGTAGCACATTGTGACTATATGTCACCGGTGGTTTGGCACCACCGATGTTTTGGTAACACATCGTGACTCACGGTCACCAAAGGTTTGGTACCACGTGGGGTAGACAAAGGTGTTTGGTTGGCTAGGTTGGGTACATGATACTTTGCTTAATTAACTGTTATATGTTGTGTATGAAATGTTGTATTAACCGGGGGAAGGGTTACATACTGAGTCTTGGTGACTCACCTTCTCCTTTAACATTTTTCAGGTGACTCGTAGATGGCGGTTGAGGAGCCGGTGGGACTCGAGGTGGCCATGCAAAGGATTTTACTTTACAGAACTTTAAACTTGTTTAATTCTATTTTGGGTTGTAATAAGGCCTCCATAAACTATAGTTGCGTTTTATTCTTTTTATGTTGGATATTTACTTAGAACTATATCATTAAATTAAATTAAATCACATGATTTCTTAAGTTAACACGTGGAAGTTTAAACGTGCCATCGGGTACACTTGGAACCGGTATAATAATTGGACTTAATTAAAATTCCCAAACTAAATTCAAGTATTACTTTGGCAAGATAACCAAAGATGAGAAGTTTTCTATAAGATTTAAATGGGTTTCGAAATGGTGTTCACAAGGTTTTACTTCGTAATAACTCAGATTCGGTCGTAGTGTTTGGGCCGGGTTTGGGTTGTTACAATACTTATTATTTTGCTTAAATTGTTTAAAATGAGAATTTTCTAAAAACTTAAATAAAGGTTTTCCAAAATCGATTAACAAATGGATTTCATAATAAACTTTTATAAATATTTTAACACGGAAGTTTTCACTCGAACTTTCAAACGATATTTTCAAAAGACACGGTTTTAAAGTTTACTACCTTGATTGTTGACTCATCAATCAATCATTCAAAAATACTTGTATTTTATCTACGTTTCCGCAACGATTTCAAATTGCTTCTGCAACTCTATTTCTAAACATCACATTTTTATTTTGTTCATTTCAAATATGCTTTCGCTTACTTAAAAGTTTTTTTTTTTATTACGCTTTTCAAGTAGTTAACAATTGCTTAAGTGTTTTTGGTTTTAATAAAGAGGCTGTATTTCTCAAGCAAGTTTTTAAATAATCGTAAAGATGGTTTTTACTTCCATGTGACACGCCAGATTCGGGCCTAACTTCTAGGCCGGGTTTGGGGTGTTACATAAATTCCCTAGATACCTAGGGAAGATGAAACCTATGATGGATCTTGTTATTTAATTTCTAATTTACATGATAAATACTTGAATTCTTGTTCTCAATTATGGAAGCTTCTTTCGTGTTTTGATATTTTCAGGATATTGATTCATGTGTGCTTATTCAGTGGAGCAAAAGTCCCTGTTTAAGAGTAGATCTAGCATAATTCAGTGGAGTTGCATGCAATCCTAGAAAGAGGACGACATAAATCTACCGAATTAGAGTCAAATCTAATAAGGGAATCCATAGATCGAGTTAATGTGACAATAGGGGTTTTAATTAGAAAGAGATTTTGATTAATCAACCTAGAGTCAGTTATTCTTACTTTCGAAAGAGATATTAATACAATTTAGGGATTTCTACGGATCAAGGCACAAGTGAACAAATCGTTTAATTCAGATTCAGAATAATAAGTGAAGTCTAGGTGAATTCTTCCCTGGGTATTGTCCATCTGACTGGTTTTCTTTAAATATTTTCCTAATTCATTCTCTGTTGCATTCTTAGTAATTAGTTAGTTAATTTTAGATTCAAATCAATCCCATTAATTTGTAGGCTAAATAATAGAAAAACAGTCATTACTAGTACTTTTAGTCCTCGTGCATACGATGTTCCCGACTCACCATAGCTATACTATTATTCGATAGGTGCGCTTTCCTTTGTCGTAATTTTAGCTAGTTTAGTGACTCATCAATCGTGTTGGTGGAATGTTGAGAAACAACTTAGACCGCCTAATCCATAACACAAGTATGATTTTGGTAAAAAGGCTTTGTCCCTATAAATATGACAACTGATTGGTTTTAGAAATTTTTAATTTTTTTGTTTTTAAAAAAAAAAAATCATTTTCTAAACGAATGTTTCCAACACAATCAAGAATGATCTCTAATTTCTAAATTCAATAGGTCACTAATAATTACTTGGTCTTTACAGTCCTTAGCCAAATCTAGTGCTTTTCTAATCTCCCAAGCTTCTTCGACAAACTTGCACAATGTCTTTCTTCTCGAATGTCCAAATCTATTGAGGACTCCTTAACCACATTATTCCATAATGACGTGACAGCATTTTATGTTTACTTATTACATATAAAAAAATTGAACCCCAAAATGGAGAATGAGAGAAAAATTTTTTGACCTGTAAATAGATTTTTAGAAAGGAAGGATATTTTACATCGAGATTAAGTGTAATGTTTGGGTATTTTGCGATTATCACTTAAAGATCTCGAAATTTATTGATGCGATTTTGAGTTTTTGCTTTTAGATCCTCAAAGGTTAGTCTCTTTTTCTGATTTTTGTGTGTTTGGCTTGAAATTTTTTTCATGGTTTCTTTTCTGATTCGGGGTTCATGTTGGAAATGCATTTAGAAAAGTAGCCAGGGTAGGAACATCAGAGTTTTAATTTCTTTTGTAAAACGGGAATTTACCGTGATATCTAAAGTTATAAATTTGATCAAATTAAATAGTTATGTTCAAAGTCTTAGGAGATGTCCATGTAACGCCCCGAATTTGGGCCTAGTAGAATTGGGCCCATTGGGCCTTGGGAATGGGAGCGTTTAAAATTTTTGGGAATAAGAGAACGACACTAGTGCAAGTTCGACCTATTAGGTGAGTGATTTTTGAAGGTTAGGGGGCTTCCATGAAGTCCCGGGTTCAAGTTAGGCCATAGGAAAATTTTTGGTTTTAGGTGAATAAAGCCCTGGGGGTAAGTAAGTAGGCTTTAAGAATAAATTGTGGGAAAAAAAGACACAAAAGAAGTTGTGGTCTAGTGGCAAATGGCGCCACATGGGAGACAAGGAAGTGACGCGATAGAGGAAGCAAGGGGTCCAAGGTTCAAGTCTTTATGCCTGCAATTCATTTTGTTTTTCTTTTAAATGAACTTAGACTTTGGCCCATAGGCTTATATTTAGTTGCGCATGTTCTAAATCAAAAAAGGAGCTTGTGTTGTGGTGGCATGTAACGTCTGGAGCATAGGATAGGGCAAGGGTTCGAATCTCATGTCAAGCAAGGGAGTGTTTATTTTACGGATTGGACGGCCAGAGTTTGTGTTGGATTTAAACTCTGCTGAAGGGTGGATCCCACATCGGGAAGCTAGCATGAGAGTAGGTGAGAAGCTGGCTTTAAATAGAGCAAACCATGAGGAGAATAAGCATACCTTCCTTGGCTTATCCCTTTCGCTTTGTGGCGTGCTCGTTTGGGTTAGGCATTGGATCATTCGTTGATCTGTATGCCGTTGGGTCGTGGTGGTGGTGACCGAAGTTGATCGACACACCCCTTGGGGGTCAAGAGTCCGATCATTGTTGGCTTCTGCAGCGAGCGGTGTTCGAGCGCGGATTAACTCCAGATTCCTATCAGGTGTGTATTTTGCACTACTCTAGCTATAGAGCGGCAAATGCCGAAATGCCGATCACACGGCGATGGTAGCCACTCGAGCGTGCGAGCGCACGTGTGGGAGCTTTGACGCGATAGTTGAGGCCATCATGAGTGTTCTTGTGGGTTTAGGCTGTTTGGGCCGAAAGGGGCCATGTGGGCCTAATGGGCCCATCGGCCCATATGAATAAATTGTATGATTATGTAGTAGATATTGAACTGGACTATGAGAATCTCATATCTGTGGCTAGATTTAGGCTAAATGGGCCACACGAGCGTGTGGGCCCATTTGGGTCGAGAATGGGCCCTAGGCCCATTCGCATCGTTATCTCTGTTTAGAATACCCTTGGTTTACAGAATTACTGAAATACCCTTGGTTTCTGAATTCTTCAAATACCCTCGTGGTTTACAGACTATCAAATACCCTTGGTTTACAGAATTACTGAAATACCCTTGGTTTACAGAATTACTGAAATATCCTTGGTTTAGAGAATTACTAAAATACCCTTGGTTTACAAAATTACTGAAATACCCTTGGTTTAAAAATTACTGAAATACCCTTGGTTTACAAAATTACTGAAATACACTTGGTTTACAAAATTACTTAAATACCCTTGGTTTACAAAATTATTGAAACACCCTCGACTTTTAAAATTACCGAAGTACCCCCAGTTTTTACAATTACCAAAATACCCTCAGTTTGCAAAATTACCAAAGTACCTCTGATTTGCAAAATTACCGGAACACCCCCGGTTTGTAAAATTACCAAAATACCCCTGGTTTGTGAAATACCCCTGTAGGGTAGAATTATCGAAATACCCTTGTAGGGTAGAATTACCGAAATACCCCTGTAGGGTAGAATTACTGAAATACCCCTGTAGGGTAGAATTATCGTAATACCCCTGTAGGGTAGAATTACTGAAATACCTCTGTAGGGTAGGATTACCGAAATACCCTTATAGGGTAAAATGACTATTTTGCCCTTGTGGGTAAATCGATCGATTAGGACTATGATTGATCTAATCGTGAATGTATGACTGTGTTTTAAATCGATTTGGATCGGGATTATATGGCTGATATGTTTTCAATATGTGTGTAAATGACTGTTTTTGAGCATGGCCATTTTGCATACACGTGTAATGATTGAGCATGAAATACACGACATATTGCATGGGGTTGGGACTTTGATACGGAGGAAGTTCTGATAGGGTCGCACGAGTCGCATGACGACTTTGGATCCAGTATTGATATGTTAAGGTCGCACGGGTCGCATGACGGCTGTGGACCGACGGACGGCTTAAAGCCGCGTAATCCGATTATGGCTTTGTGCCAACCTAAATATGGCTCTGTGCCATCTTGATTATGGCTTTCTGCCAATCATATTTACCCATGGCTATGTGCCTACCATATATACCGATGACTTTGTGTCGATCATATTTACCCGTGGTCGTGTGCTTGCGATATTATCAGAAAATGATGGCTATGTGCCGATCTTATTATAGTTACCGATGGCTATGTGTCAATTATGAGACTGTTATTGAAGGCTTAAAGCCGCATAAATACTAGCAGCTAGGATGCACCATTGGAGAGTTTGGCTGGGTGGGTCGACATGGTCCCCACATGGAGAGTTTGGTTGGTACGGGTGGAGAGTTTGGTTGGTATGGGTTAGGGTACATGCATGTTTTGCATTGATATGATTTAGGGCTTAGGCCCAGATTGTTACCGAATAGGGCTTAGGCCCAAATTGTTACCCAATAGGGCTTAGGCCCAGATTGTCACCGAATAGGGCTTGGGCCCAGACCATGACCGTAATAGGGGATTGCACACTGAGTTTTTGTAAACTCACACTGTGTTTAACTGTGCAGGTAATCCCCAGCTTCAGGAGGATCGGTACTGTGAGGGACTCGAAGATGGCCACATGTCTACAGTTTCTTTATACTTTGGACTATATTTTTGAGAATCTAGTTTGGGTTTTAATTTTTGTAATAAGGCCTTGTAAGTGAAGTTGTGGGTTTTTTGTTATGGTTTTATAATTGCTAGAAGTAGAACATGGTTTTCCAAATTAACTACTGTTTTTCAAAATATCATGCTTTCGCAACTGTTTTAAATTAAGTTTCCTCAACAAGCAACATTTTAAAGATAATAATGTTTTACAAGAGAATGACTTTTAATAAACCACGTTTTAAAACTAAGCAAGCGAAATCTGAGGTTTTAAAGGCAGAAAGTTTTAAATTGTAAGAAGGGTTTTCAATGAACACATAGTTTTCAAAAAGACTCTTCAATGTGACACGCCAGATTTGGGCCTAACTTCTAGGCCGGGTTTGGGGTGTTACAGTCCAAGTCGCAAGTAAAGTTCGGGAGATGCCTGTATTTTCTTGATCAATCCGAATAGTAGTCCAATGTCTTCAACCTTTCTACTGAAAAATTTTCTTCCCTATTCTTGAACTCTCAGATGCTTGGAAAGTGGGATGTAACTGAAAAAGTAAAACACAAGACGTGAATCGAGAATTCTCAAGGAGCTATGTGTCTAGCTCTTTGCGTCCTACCCAAAACTGAAAACAAGACGTAAACCGAGACTAATCAAGGAGGTATGTCAACTACCTCTTTGTGTTCTACCCAATCGAAAACAACTCCTATAATTCAATTATTATCTTTAGAAGAATGTCATTATAATCTCAAAAATCTAAATTACAAAGTCTAAAAATATAGAATTGATTTGAGTGGAAAGAAAATAGAATTTAACTAATATTTCAATAAATTTCAACAATGTTTTCTCTTATATATATTGTCCTTGGTTTTTTTACATCAATTGGGTATTGAGAGAGAAACATATGCAAGAGTTATATTTGTATTCGATGTACATAAAATAATTAATATAGAAGAACTAAAGTCTAACTAGTACATTTTTAACCCCATGGCCAGCGACTCCAAGGGATAATTGATCGCTGTGAAATCAGAGTTTTAAATTTATAAAGGTAATGATCGAACCTAGAAACTAACTATGACAACGATTGAGGCAAGTGCACCTATCGAACAATAGTATAGTTAAGGCAAGACCGGATTGTCGAACCTAAAGGAACTAAAAGTACTAATACTAACTTTCTTTCTATTATTTAGCCTAAAATAAGTGAAGTTGTTTATTAATCTAAATTAACTAATTACTAAGCTAAAGACGCAAAGAAAAAAAGGATGAATTGGGGAAATACTTAGGAAAAACTCAGTTGATTAAGACGATACCCTTAGGAAGAATCCACCTAGACTTCACTTGTTATCTAACACCGAACTGCATTTATTTATTCACTTGACTTGATCCGTAGGACTCCTAATGTATACTAAACCCTCTCTCGAGCTGAATAACGCCTAACCCTAGGTTAATTAATTGAAATCTCTTTCCCATTAATAACCCCTAGAATAGCAAATAAATCTATCTATGGACATCCCATATTAGGTTTCACCCTAATCCGCAAAATCTCGTCACCCTATCTCTAGGCGCATCGATCAACTCCGTTTAATTATGCTAGATCTACTCTTAAGCGGGGACTTTGCTCCACCACCTAAGCACATTCATTTTGAATTAATATCCGCGAAATATTAACACAAGAATTAAGCACACATAATTAAGAACAAATCAAGTATTTATCATATAGTTCAGAAAACAATAACAAGATTCATCTAAGTTTCATCCCCTTCAGGTATCTGAAGGGTTTAGTTCATAACAATAAAAGAAAACATCTCAGAAGAAAAGATAAAACAAAACATAAGAAATCCCTAAAACCTCCTGAAGGAATTGAAGAGGAGATCATCCGTCTTGAGTAGAATTCCGGCTTCTTGAGATGGATCAATTGGCTATCCCTTGAGAGTTTCCCACAAATCTGACCTTTTCGACTCGGCTCCTTGGCCTAGCTGACCGCCCGTTGACTCCCCCTTTTAGGTCATACTTAGGGTGTATTTATAGGCTTTTGGAATGTGTTTCTTTGCCCCTAATTATCCAAATCCGAGTGAAATTACTCTCCTCCACGACAGGGGCACAGCCATGGCACACGCCCATATGAATCGAGGTCAGGCCGTGTTGGACTCTGTTAGTGAGGCACGGCCGTGTAAATCGTGGTTGTGGTCGTGTTCTAGTATATTTGAGGAGGCACAGCCGTGTGGGCTTTAGTCCAGGCCGTGTCGATTTCTTCTTTGGCCCATTTTGGTCCGTTTTGAACCCGCTTTCTCTCTTTTTATTCTTGGGTGCTTTCTGGGCATAAGACATGAAAAGAAAGGATTAAGAGCACATTTTTACATAAATCAAGGGATAATTCATCCAAAAGTATGCTTAATGTGGGCCTAAAATATGTTACTATTTCGGTTTATCAAATACCCCCACACTTAAGCTTTTGCTTGTCCTCAAGAAAAATTCTCAATTTACAATTAAAACGAACTTTCTATATTTCATAATTCCTATCAACAATGTCTTATCATAATTCATAGATAATTTATGCATGGATAATTTAATTCAAAGAGTCCTAAGGATTCAAACAATCTAAGTCATAGATTTGTAGCTCAAAAATATAGGCGTCTCCCCTTATCTAAATAATCACCTTTAATTCAAAACTGACAATGATTGACATCCTCACTAGAGATTCACTCAAATCACTCAAAGTGTTTAAGGTTTAGGAAAAAGCACTCAAAAGTCGAACATGAAAAGTTAATCCCATAGGCTTGCCTGAAAATCAAATCTCCACCACTATAATATGAGATGATGCACAAATCAAAAGGTCTTTAATTAGGGTTGTAACGGGGCTAGGGTTAAGGTGTGGATATAGGCTGAATTAGAAAGTTAGAATCGAGATCGAATTGATAAAATACCTAACTAGAATAATAAACTGAATAAAAGTAATTACATCAACTGAAAGCTAATAATACTAATAATGTGAGCTTCTTCTTCAATATTTGGAATTCACACGTATAAGCTCACTTAATCACAAAACTAGTTATGAATAATGAATATACTTTGATTTTTTTTTAAGAACAAATCATAAATACATCACAAAGGATAAATTACTGAAATAAAAACATAGTTAGGCTATTAATCAAATCAAATCTCGATATAAGGGAAGTTGAAAAAGAATGGTGATAACAAAAACAAAGGGTTTTGGGTTAATATTAGTGGTTATGTCAATAAAAAAGGTTGTTAGGATTAAAAGGGGTTCACTAGGGGTTAATTGTGAAAGTAGGCTTTTTATGGAGTTAGTGGGTTAAAACCTAGGTGCCTTAATCATCTCTGTATATCAAATCATAGGTGTGGTCTCGATATGTATAAACGAGGCAAGTTCTAGAATAACAAATAAATGTTGACATACTCATAATCAATAAAGTGAGCATGAAAAAGAATATATGCTCTATAAGGCTCAAAATCTCACAAAAATTATGGGTATTTTGATATCAACCTCGTAAATTTCAAACTTCAAAGTAATATTTAAACTCAGTTCGACAACCTAGAAAATTTTTTAATTTCTGAAAAATAGACTTATCATGCTTGATTCTCTAGTATTCTTAGAATTTAATTATCAATGCACAATTATCAATGACTTAATCTAAAACATATCAATAAAAATCATAAATCATTAGAAATTTCATCCTAATTATAATATGAGAAATTTACTTAAAAACAATACTAAATTCAGGATTTTGAGAATAATGCAAAAAGTTTGGCACCTAATTTTAGAAATTTGAGAATAATGAAAAAAGTTAGGCACCTTTTTAGGTTGTTCACCCCCCATACTTAAGATGTACATTGCCCTCAATGTACAAAGTTAGATAATACAATAAAATCATAAGATATGGAGAGAAGTGAAACTCCTGAATTTTGGATGGATTCCTTGAGTTGGAGGTGAAAGATAAGTTGGAGGGGCCGGTCTGGATGACGATCCTGCGCTAGATGAAGAAATTGGGTAGCTCATGGAGAATTAGCCAGGATATGATAATAATAATTAAAACTATACTAATTAAATATTTAAATAAAAATAAGCTAGGGTGAAGAAAAATAATGATGAAATTAAAATTAAAAGAAAATATGGATGGACCGTAGAGTCCTTATTGTTGGGTGTGCTTTCTAAGGCTGATGATATGGTGGTGGTCGTGGCGTGACTCCCTAGCAGCCTTTAGAACCTAAAATAAAAAAAAAACTAAGATAAAATAAACTAAATTGAGCATAAGAGTGCTAAAGAGAAGGAAAATAAAGGAGAAGATAAAAATAAAAGAACAAATAATTGGTCTCAAAGACCCTTGGCTTGACGAGTGATTGAAGCGGGCGGCATGAACTTATATGCATCGGTCTCTGTGAGGGAGACTGTGCTTGGCTTCTTCCGCTTCTTTGGCATTGTTTTGGTATAGCTCAAGGGTATAGAGAAGAGGGGTAGGAAAGAAACTGAAAAGTTGAAGGTTGAAAGTTAGTAGGAGAAGATGGAAGGGAGGGGGGATTAAATAGATTTTCAAACCTGGTACCATCCCACGCCCGTGCTCTTTAGGCGTGTCGATTCACACGGCCGCCTCGCACGGCCGTGTGTCTAGGTGTGTTGGTTCACCTACGCCCATTTTACAGATTGCCACTCCCGCTGGTGATAAGTCAGTGTCATCCACGGCCGCGTCGCATGGCCGTGGCATTCTATCAGTCCCCGTGGGGCGGTGGTTGGAGTCCGTGACTTCAAAGATTTGATTCTTTCTGACTCGTACCACCTCTGCCATGTCAGTACAGCGATCCGGGGCATCCATAAGGCCACGTCCACGGCCGTGTGCTAGGCCGTGTGGCCTAGAAATCTGCACTTTTTGGTTAGTTTAAAGCTAGATACTATAAAGAAAGAGTAAAATAGAATAAATAAGAAAAAAAAATTTAAAAGTTAATGGGGTTAGTACTCGGGTTGCCTCCCGAGAAGCGCTCGTTTATAGTCTTAAGCTAGACTTTCCTCTCGTTTACATCATCAGGGTGGTTTGAAGAGTTGGAAGTCCTTTCTCATGCTATCAATTTTATCCTCGTGAAAAAGTTTAAGTCGAGATGCGTTTATAGTAAAAGTACCAAAAATAGGATTACTTACCTCGACTGTTCTGTATGGGAAAACACTGGTTACCCTAAAAGGTATTTCTTTGTTTGTGTTAGGGTCCGGAGGAGATATTCAAGGATCTGGCTTATCTAACAATACCTGATCTCCTATTTTGAAGTGGTTTGTTTTTCCTATGAGCTCTTCTGTGGGCTCCTTCGGTTTTACCTTGTGTGGTTCCAGTTTTTCATCCTGTATCCCTAATTTTCCCTTGCAGTGTGTCTTCCACTCGTCTAGATCATCGATCTAAAACCTTCATCTTCATGAACTACTTCCTTGTTGGCATGGGTTTTAGGATCGGGTTCAGTTGTATTCTTTTATGGTGCTTCCTGAAAATAAGGGTTAACCGAATGGTTATTAGTAGAATTTACGTTCTCACCTTGATTACTCGATGTTCTGGCTGAGTCGAGAGCCTTGAGGGTGACCGTCTCATTACCTACACGAAGTGTGAGTTCTCCTGCATCAATATCAATTTTAGTCCTGGCAGTTGCTAAAAAGGGTCTCCCTAAAATTAAGGGAATCGAATTATCCTCATCCATGTCTAAGACAACAAAATCTACTGGGAAAACGAATTTGTCAATTTTTACAAGAACATCTTTGATAATACCCCTAGGAATTCTAACAGTTTTATCAGCTAATTGAATGCTCATCCTAGTTTGTTTGGGTTTCCCTAGACCTAATTGTTTAAACAATTTATAAGGCATTACATTTATGCTTGCCCCTAAATCAGCAAACCCATTATCAACAGTTAGTCTACCAATTAAACATGGAATTGTAAAACTCCCTGGATCTTTTAGCTTTTTTGGTAGTCTATTCTTTAACATTGCTGAGCATACTCCGTTTAATTTCCACATGTGGATCTTCGTCTAATTTGTGTTTATTCGTCAAGAGATGTTTTAAAAATGTAATATCCCGGGTTAGGGGCTATTTTGATTATTGCATTGTTTGCATGTATTTGGCCTGCAATGTTGTGTTTCAATTGTTTTGGGGCTTAGTTGTAAGCTTGGTGTAAGCTTTGAGTGGTTGGGAAACTTTAGTTTTAAGCTTTAGGTGAGGGGAGCCGAATGAGTGGGGTTTATAAATATTTTTAGGAGAATGTTAGCACAAGAATTGAGCTAGTAGAGTGGCAAGTTAGGCGCCACTTGGAGCTTGGGTTTGGCGTCACTTGCAGGGGAAGGAGGTCCCGTGTTCAAGCCTGCAGAAGTCTCATATTTTTGCTTCCAATTTTGTGACAGGGAGAAGAAGAAGTTGTGGGCAGTTCAAACTCTGCCATAGACCAAGTCAAATTGTTCAAATGGTGGGTGGAGAGTAAATTGTGGAGGTTGACTAGTTCAAACTAGTTTGAATTAGTGGTTGGGAGTGTTTGGAGGTAGTGGTAGAGAATGTTGGGTGCTTCATGGGGGGAGTGGCCGGTTTTGGTAAGTGGGTAAGTGGAGAGGGCCGAAATTCTTTTTGGCATTTTGGAGCATTTTTGGTCAAATTTGTGTAAGCCAAAATCCTTCTTTTGTCAAAAGCAAGCCGAAATTTCAAGTGAGTTTCTGCATTTTCTTCTTGAAACCGAAAGTCCAAGCACATACTTGCCGAAAATTGCTTGTTTCTCTTGATATTCTTTGATAGCCGAATGTTCTCTTCCATCTTTCTTTCTTTTTCATTTGTGTAAACCGAAATTAGTACCCTATTCTTCTCATACTTTCTTCCTTTCTTCTCTTGAAACCTTGATAGCCAAAAGTTATTCCCAAAACATTTTCTTCATTCCTTCTTCTTTTCAAACCAGAAAGTACTTTCCTTCTTCTTCTTCTTTTTCCCATTTCATTTATTGGCGAATATCAACCCCTTTCTTTTCATCTTTCTCTTGTGTTCTCCTTCTTTGTGTAAGGCCGAATCTTCTTCTCCTTTTTGTTTAAGTCTTGGCCGAATATTGGTGTGGTGTGATCTCTCTTGTGTGTGGTGTCCAATCGGGTTTAGAGCAAGGTAAGTGGTTGGCCGAATGTTCATTTCTCTTCTCCCTTGTTCTTTGTCGATTTTGGTTTGGTAAGAGCCGATTTTGGCCTTTGTTGATAGGAGTTAATCTTTTGTGTTGGAATCGATTTTATCATAGGGCATCCAGGATTTTGGAAGCAAGCAAGAGGAGCCGTCTTCCTCTGTTAATCGATTGGTAAGTGGTGGTAAGGGTTGGTTCTTTTAGTCCACTCTTTTAGTTTCGTTAAGTCAAAGTTTCAAAGGATTAATCTTTCCTCTTAATAGGGTGTGCCGTGTGCATAAAGAAGAACCATCGTTTGGTTCAGATTTGGTAGGAAACCAAATCAAGTGTAAGGTAAGGGTTCAAACGTTAACCCCTTTGGTTTAATGGTTTTGGCCGAATGGCCTAGGTGCTAATCTCATATGTGGCCGATTATAGGAGCAAGATAATCGAGGGTCTTAGATTGGTTCCTTGGGATTAAGGCTTGCGTTTTAACAGTGTGTAAACTAACACACTCTTTGCTTAGTAATATGCTTAATAATCGATTGTTTAATAAAGCCGAAACAGTATGGTTGATTGATATGATACCCGATTGGGTATGTGCATGGATTCGGGTAAGTCCGTTTCATTACGAGTTCTATTGTTGATATACTTGAGATCATGACCTATGATGTATGTGTTATGAGATGCAACATTAAACATGTAGCATGATTTGTATGATTTGCATACTTTACATGAGTCGGTATGATAATGGGTGATATGAGAGGAGGGGGAATATGATATCCGTGTCTTTGGGACACCAGAGGTTTGGCACCTCCAGTGGTTTGGTACCACAGATTATTTTGTGACTTTGGGTCACCAGAGGTTTGGCACCTCATAGCGTCTCGTCCCAGTGGCTTAGCACCACAGTGGGTTGGCCCCACAGTTGATAATACGAGATTGATGCGGTGATTTGGTATCACACGATGGGTTGGCCCCATCACTTGATTCTTGACTTCGGTCACCAAAGTGATTTGGTATCACATTCGTGTCTTTGGGACACCGAGGTTTGGCACCTCATAGCGACTCGTCCTCGTGGTTAACACCACCGTGGGTTGGCCCCACTTTTGAGATATGGGATCGCCGCCGTGATTTGGTATCACACGATGGGTTGGCCCCATCATTGGATTCTTCGTGACTTTGGGTCACCAGGTGGTTTGGCACCACACTTATGGATATCGTGACTTTGGGTCACCAAGGTGGTTTGGCACCACCAGGTGGTTTGGTACCACACGGGGTAGAAAAGGTGTTGTGGATGGCTAGGATTGGGTGCATTAATGACATTGCTCTGTATTGTGTGTGTTAGTATGTTGTATTAATCGGGAGGGGGATTTATGCACCGAGTCTTGCGACTCACCTTCTCCTATCATTTCAGTGACACTTAGATCGCAGACATGGGTAGGGGTGGACTCGAGGTGACCATGCCATGAATAAAGTCGGTTTTGCAATTTAAGCACTTGGTACTTTATTTCATTTATTTTCATTTGGTTTTGTTGGGATTGTAAATGGCCTTTTAAAATTATGCTTTGATTATTTATATGCTTAAAATTTGATTTCAATTTAGCCTTAATAAATTACTTTGGGTTAATAATGGATAAAACTTGGAATGAAACGGTTTTCAAGACTACAAAGCGATATGTTTTAAACTTTACCAACGGGTATCACATTAAAATATTTAAATGAGCATAACTCAAATATTTTCTAAACTTGTGATCTTCCACACTAAGTTCAAAATGTTTTTTTAAGTAACTAAAAGGAATTTCTCGGCCTTCTAAATGATAAAAACTTACTTTTCAACTAAGCTTTCAAATTCCCGGGTCTTCAAAATGCACTACCGGTTTTAAAACAATCATGCCCAAGGTTTTTTTTTTTTTTACAAGTACGGATACATCAAAGAGTTTTCGTTAAACCTTTCACCGGAAACCTAACTTCTCACATACGATTTTCCCCGTAACATACCAGATTCGGTCGTGGTGTACTGACCGGGTTTGGGGTGTTACAAAAAATTTCCTCGAATCTGGCATCTGTGAAAGAGCTTCAAGTAGTGGTAAGTTAATATGTAATTTCTTTAAAAGTTTAAGAAACTTACCAAACTGTTCCTTTGTGTCGTCTCTCGTTAATGCTTCGGGATATGGTATGCGAGGTTGGTACTCCTTGATTATCGGTTTTGGTTTTTCTTGTGTTACCTCAACTTTACCTTCTTCTACCTTGTTTCTTTGTATTAGACTGGGTTCGTCTAATCCTTCACTTTCTTGAGCTGTTATGGCTTGGATTTGCTCCTTTAGATTAATCTCAGTGTTTCTTGGTAGACGCCCTTGCGGTCGTTCGAAAATTATTTTTGCAAGTTGTCCAACTGTGTTAGTAAGTTGTCCAACTGTCTTAGAAACTTCCTCAACTGACTTAGTGACTTCCCTAACTTGGCTCTCGATCCCTTTGATCGATGCTTGTTGGGTCTTAAGGGTGGTTTCAGTGTCTTGGAGACGGTTTTCTTTGGATGCCATGAATCTTGTCAACATCTCTTCAAGGTTCAACTTTTTCTCCTGTGGATAGGGCTGATTTTGGAAATTTTGAGGAGGTTGTTGTCTTTGATTTCCTTGATTTCCTTGACCTCCCCACGAAAAATTTGGGTGGTTCCTCCAACCTGGATTATAATTATTACTATATGGGTTATTATTAGATCTGAAATTGTTACCTATATAGTTCATCTGTTCGTTCTCTGTGCTTGGTTGGTAGGGTGGGTACTCAGGATTCGCCACGGTTCCACTTACGTCGCACTGCATTACTGGATGTACCTGTAAAGAACACAAACTATCAAGCTTTTTATTCATCATCTCTACCTGTGTTGATAGCATGGTTATTTCATCCATGTTGAAAACTCTAGCGGATTTTGTTGGTTTTGTCCTTGTAACCTACCACTGATAGTTATTCAGTGACATCTCTTCAATAAACTCGTAGGCTGCTTCAGGAGTTCTATTGTTCAGGGTTCCACCGGCGGCTAAATCAATTAGTTACCTCGTTGAGGGGTTTACACTGTTATAGAAAGTTTGGATGTGGATCCACAAGGGTAAACCATGGTGCGAACACCTTCTCAAGAGATCCTTGTATCTCTCCCATGCGTCATATAATTTCTCTAAATCTGTAACGACCCAAAATTGGGCCTAGTAGAATTGGACCTATTAGGCCCATTGGACCTTGAGCGTATAAGCGTTTTAAAATTTTTGAGAATAAGAGAACGGCATTATTTCAAGTTGGACTTATTAGGAAGGTGATTTTGGAAAGTTACGGGGTTCTATGAAGGCTCGGGGTTGAATTGGGCCCTAGTACAAATTTGGTGTTTAAGCCTATTTAGGAGAAATAGTAAGTGACCTCAAAGCTTATGGAAATAAATGAGTAAATTGCTAGCATAATTGAACAATTGGTAAGAAGGTTATGGCGCCACATGAAGTACCTTGAGGGAAGAGGTTCAAATCCCATTGTGTGCAAATTTTGACTATTATTTTTGCATTCTTTCTTTAAGTGTCGGCCAAGCATGTAAATAAGGCAAGGTGGACTTTTTATTTTTGGCAAGATGGCTAAGGAAAATAGGAAAGGATGAAGGTGAGGAAAGAAATCAAGAGAAAGGGGAAAGTAAGGGGAACATGTGGCCTTTTTCAAGGGAAGTGTTATGGAAAGTGTGGTTGGCCAATTTTTGACCATTATGGTCATGAATGTTGACGGTTTTGTGGTTAAAGGGAGGTAGCCAAATTTTACTTGGTGTTTTGCTAAAACTATAGTGTTTGTTTTGGTCAAAAATACTTTTGGCTTCAATAGTGTCATTTTCTCCAAATTGCTACTCTTGGTGAGTTTTAGTTTTTCTTCTTTCTTTCTTCTTTGCCGAAACCTCCTAGCACATTTGTGCAACATGTTCATCTCCCTTTGATAGCCGAATCACCTAGCATCCATCCAACCTTCCATCCTTTTCTTTTAACCATTCCTCTAATCTTTTCTCTTCTCTAAATCGTCACCACCATAAAATCACATTTTCTTGTTTGATTATCCTCCATAGCCGAATATCAATATTCATTTTCTTCTATAACCGAACCTTCATCTCTTTTCTATCTTTTCTTCTCATCCGTATTTACACTTAATCCTTGATTAATCGGTAAGTGTTCATCTCAACATTTCTTATTTTCTTTCTCTTAATATCGAATCTATGTTTTGGTTTGGGATGGTCATTTTGACCGAGACCATCACCTTTTTCTTTCTCAAACGAGATTATTTTCCTTCTTCGTAGTGATATAGTGGAAGGCCGAAACTTTGAATCTTCCGAAGTTATCGTACAATCGTTAGGAATCGGTCCTAAAAATCTTCAAGGTAAAGGAGCACAAGTGATTTGTATTAACCAAATCATTATCGTTGACTCGTCAAGCAAGTGGGGTAACAACGTTGTTATGAGATTTGTTTTGGCCAAAGGTGGGATAATTGCTAACAACTCTTTTGCTCACCAAATATTGTTAGGACGAGATTTCAGTAGTCAAAGGATAGGATCGATTCTTGGTGCACTGAGGGAGATCACATTCGTGGTAAGTGAATTTAGCCTAATAAAGTGTTTCTAGTTACGATTATCAAAGTTGAGACTAACCTTCTATCAACTATCATTATAGGTGTTGAAATCGGCAGAAAGCACAACTCGTAATCAAGGTGTGTAATTTCGTACCCTTCCGAATATATGTTTGAAATGGTGTGTAATCTCACACTTCTCTGAAAGTTTACATGAAATATTCTGTGATTCGGTCGAAATACCGAAGAAAACTGAAAACCAGCATCCGTGATCACTTGGGCGTGCCTATGTCCGTAGTGGTAACCATAGTTTGCAATGAAACAATTTTTGGTCAGCAACAGTGACGTGATTTTGAAAAATCACGGAAAATAGGAAAAAAAAGATTAATAAGTGAATAAGATATAAAATTAAAACTTACTGTGTCTATTTTTATATGGAAGAAGCGGAGAAGAAAAAGGAATTTTAAAGTCTGTGATATCTTAATTTTCGTGAGACTGGTTCTGATCGACTTCACGGTTCTCTGTTGTGTCTTGGAAAAATCGTTTAAAATTGTACAAAGGGAATTATGAGTTATAATTTATATGTATAGATTCCTTAGTGAGCCTATTTTCAATAGAAACAAGTGGGAGCAACATATGAAAACTGTAGAGTGAGATATTTGAAATTAAGGCAAGAGAGGTCAGAATCGTTGGACAGTGAAACAAGGGAAGAATCCAGTTGTTTATTAATCTAAATTAACTAATTACTAAGCTAAAGACGCAAAGACAAAAAGAATGAATTGGGGAAATACTTAGGAAAAACTCAGTTGATTAAGACGATACCCTTAGGAAGAATCCACCTAGACTTCACTTGTTATCTAACACTGAACCAGACGATTTATTAACTTGACTTGATCCGTAGGACTCCCTAACATATATTAAACCCTCTTACGAGGCGAATAATGTCTAACCCTAGGTTAATTAATTGAAATCTCTTTCCCATTAATAACCCCCTAGAATAGCAGTAAATCGATCTATGGACATCCCATATTAGGTTTCATCCTAATCCGGCAAAATCTCGTCACCCTATCTCTAGGCGCGCGATCAACTCTGCTTAATTATGCTAGATATACTCTTAAGCAGGGACTTTTGCTCCACCACCTAAGCACATTCAACTTGAATTAATATCCGCGAAATATCAACACAAGAATTAAGCACACATAATTAAGAACAAATCAAGTATTTATCATATAGTTCAGAAAACAATAACTGTAACAGCCTGATTTAGGGGCTAGTCGGAACAGTGATCTTAGAATCACTAATTCGAGGTTAGAAAAAATTATTTTCATGTTATGTTATGAGTTATAACATGTTTATGAGGATGCATAAAAATTTTGGTGCCTTAATTTTAGCGATTTCTAGCTAAATTGTGAAAAAGGACTAAATCGCATAGAGTGCGAAAGTTCCATTCTATAGGCTAAAGGTACCAAATAGCTATGGCTTAGTAATTGGAGGTCCCAAATGAGCAATTTGGCCTTGTCTAAGTGAGTTGGTCGGCCATAGTAAGCTAAGGGGACAAGAACATTAAATGTGGTCATGTTAGGTGTTTAAAAAGAAATAAAATAAGATGAAATAAGCCAAAAAGCTATCATCTTTTTATTTCTTCTCTTTCAACCGAAAATATCAGCCATGGGAGGGCTTTGAAAGCTTGAAAATTTCAGCAAGCTTCTCTTCACTCAAGTAAGTGATTTTGATGGCTTTAGGTGTTAATTTTTGTACTTTTGAGACCCCTAAAGCTTAAGCTTTCTAAAGAGGGGACTAGTTTGCAATATGGTTGAAAGTATAGGGACTTTCCATGAGAGATTTTATGTTATTTTATGAGTTTTTATGAAATAAAATGAATGATAGGATGATGAGAAACAACTTGTGTGAAAGGTGTTGTCATGAAAACACCTAATTGGGACTAAAATGCAAAAGTTGTAATTTGTTCATTAAGGCATGAAATTGATGGAATTGAGAATAGTTGTAAGAGGATTAAATGTTCAGCTAGGCTTGTTTAATAAGAAAATGTGATGAAAATTTATTTACTAGCCTAGGGGCAAAATCGTAATTTTGCCAAAGTATAGGGGCAAAATGGTCATTTTTTCCTAAGTAGAGATTATGTTGTAATACGATCATTAAGTGATTAAATGAGTAAATTTCATTGTTCTAGATCAAAGAAAATGAGTTTCGGACCTAGAACGGATGAAAAGAGAAATGTGGGCAAAAAGTCATTTCCGGCTCTTTCGACATCAAGGTAAGTTCATGTGCAAATGTTGAAATTATGTATGAGCTTATTTAGTATTCCAATGTTGTATGGAATGTATATTACTATATGAATGTATGAAATGTCTCTTGATGAGATGTCAATGGAATTGAATTTAGAGTAATGGGAAAGGTGTATAGCACGATAGGACGATGGTTAAAGGCTCGAGTAAGACCATATTGGGATATGGCCTCGGTGTAAGAATTCATATAAGACCATGTCAGGGACATGGCATCGATATGTTAGTGTATGTAAAACCCAATTGGGGTAGAGTGACAACGAGAACTATGTGCATGAGACTCTAGAGAGTTATTTAACAATTCGAATGATTCAATGTATATGTGAATGTATGTGGTTGTACCATGAGTAGCACAAGTATGTGTAGAATTGAATTGAGATGAATTCAATAAATGATGAACCCCTAGTGGGGTATGTGTATTTGATGCACTGTGTGAATGAGAACGAGTATCGTAGAAAGTTAAGTAAAAATGGAAACATGTGAGGATGTTCTTGAATGAACATTTGAAATAGAGATATACTTGTGAATTATTATCCATGAATGTAAATAACGGTAAGCTATGTGCGATATCACCTTATTGATTATTGATCGATGGGCTATGTGTGATACCATCACTTATAAATAATTGGTGGGCTATATGCGATACCTCCCTATTAGAGATTCAATGGTGGGCTAAGTGCGAAACCAACGAGATATTAGTAGCATGAGTGGCTTATTGAAAATGCTTGATGTGTTGTTATATATGATCTTGTGACGATCAGTGCAGGAACGTATGCTAATTAAACGAGCGAATTGGCTTGTGATGTGGTAAGAATGTGGTAAGAGATTGAATGAGTAAGTTTTAAGAATGGTTGAGTGAGTAACCATGAGTTGATGAGAAAAACTCAACATATTGCCTTGGGGTTATGTATATTCAGTGAATATCAATATTTGTCAAATTATACAGATGAACTTACTAAGCATTATTGCTTACTCCTTTACTTTTCTCATCTCTTATAGGTTTTATTACTTAGCTCGGGTTGGAGACCGCCGGAGATGTTTTCACACTATCGAGAAGACACACGGTATGAGGTATCAAGTCCTTAAGAGTCATGGCATGTATAGGGATTCGTTTAAAGTTGATGAAGTCTAATTGTGGTAGCCAAATGTTGTTGGCCAAAGAGTATTCATAGTATGGTTGTGTATGGCCATTTATGATGGTTTAAGTTGTTGTAAATGTTGTGGGAACAATTCTCCCAAGTGTATGAGAGGAAAACTTTATTTTCATGAACCAAATGTGTTAATTTATGTGTTTTCAATTGATGTTTTGAAGAAGTATACGAATGTATGCAATTGAGAGTAAGAAAAGGCTTGGTAGATAGCTTCTAAGTGCCCACATGGTTAGAGACACGGGCGTGTGTCTAGGCCGTGCATAACCTGCACCTTAGTCTCATAAGTTAGAATAGGCCACGGGTTAATCCCACGGCCGTGTGTTGAAGCCGTGCATGAAACACGGTTAGAACATGGGCATGTGCCCCGGCCGTGTGTAATAAGTCAGTATATCAAGGTATAGTACACGGTCTAAGTCTATGGGCGTGTCAAGGCCGTGTGTAATTAGTCAGTGTCGACCACGGTCGGAAGACATGGGCGTGTAAAGGGGTGCACGGGCGTGTCCCAAACCACATGGGCATGTGACCTATGCTTTAAAGAAAAGTTTCCGATTAAGTTCTTAAAGTTTTTATATACGCGTATAAGGCCTCGTAGGCCCATGAAATGTATGATTAGACTGAGAAAGAAAAGTTTTTAATTCGAAACAAAATTTTATAGCTTGTAAGTGCATGATTAAGCAAGTTAAAGCATAGTAATATCTCGTATCCGGTCTAAGCCTCGGACTCGGGTATGGGGTGTTACAATAACAAGATTCATCTAGGTTTCATCCCCTTCAAGTATCTGAAGGGTTTAGTTCATAACAATAAAAGAAAACATCTCAGAAGAAAAGATAAAATAAAACATAAGAAATCCCTAAAACCCCCTGAAGGAATTGAAGAGGAGATCCTCCGTCTTGAGTAGAATTTCGGCTTCTTGAGATGGATCAACTGGCTATCCCTTGAGAGTTTCCCACAAATCTGACCTTTTCAGCTCGGCTCCTTGCCCTAGCTGACCGCCCGTCGACTCCCCCTTTTAGGTCATACTTAAGGTGTATTTATAGGCTTTTGGAATGTGTTTCTTTGCCCTTAAGTATCCAAATCCGAGTGAAATTACTCTCCTCCACGGCAGGGGCGCAGCCATGGCACACGCCCGTGTGAATCGAGGTCAGGCCGTGTTTGACTCCGTTAGTGAGGCACGGTCGTGTAAATCGTGGTTGTGGCCGTGTTCTAGTATATTTGAGGAGGCACGGCCGTGTGGTCTTTAGTCCAGCCGTGTCAATTTCTTCTTTAGCCCATTTTGGTCCGTTTTGAGCCCGTTTCTCCTTCTTTTTATTCTTGGGTGCTTTCCTGGGTATAAGACATGAAAAGAAAGGATTAAGAGCACCTTTTTACATAAATCAAGGGATAATTCATCCAAAAGTATGCTAAATGTGGGCCTAAAATATGTTACTATTTCGGTTTATCAATAATTCTCTTTGTGTGCGGAGGCGCACTTACCTTAGTGGTCTATTTTCCATTTTAATTAAACGAGCTTACCTCTCTTGACTTAAATAGGAAATCAAGACCATATGATTATCTAACCCAATAGCATATATTCTTCCATGAATTAAGCTTTTTGAAATTAATTATTTAATTAAATTAAATTATTTCCACTACTTAATTTACAAAACCCAATTCAATTTTTGTTAGAATAATGAAAACTTTTCCACACTAGAACTAACATGCAAATTAATTTAATTACAAGTTGCTTGAGAGAAGTTGAGGATACTAAAAGATAAAAGTAAATCTATTTGGAAAGAGAAGTCAAATGCCCATCAGGTTTCCACTAATAGTTGTTAACTGGGTGAAGTTTAGGCTGAAGTCTAGGGTGAATGTTAGCTCGACTAGGTATTATAGGGCCAGGAAAACAGTGATTGAGAAGAGTGCCAAAAACCACCATAATTGCTTTCGGCAATATGGTGTGAACCTTCGTCAACCACCAAACCACGTTCCTGTATCAACAATTTTTATTGAATAATTAGGATTATACTTTTCGAAATAACATTTATAAATTTAACGGAACATAATTATATTCCCCACCATCTAGTAAAGATATTTTTTTGAAGATAAAATGTAAAATAATGCTTTTCAATCTTTTCATAATAAAATCCTTTCACATAGTTTAAATTATTCAAGTTGTGAAAAAATTAACCACAAAACTATCTAACCGTACGAAGTTGATATTAAAGAAACAAGCTAATCATAGAAATTGAAGCTTGGCCATATGACTTTTCCACATTGATTAAATAGTAATATATTTGATTGGTTGTAATTTTCTCAAACTTTCTATATATTTGGAACAAAACAAAAGGAAAAGCCATTCTTCCTTTAATTTCCAAACAAAATAAAAACATGGCACCACACCTTAATATTGTTCCTTCCATGTTTGTACTTTTATTATTATTCATTTCAGCCTCTAAAGTTCAATCAGATGCTTTTGATGTTGTTGCCAAGTTTGGCGCAAAAGCTGACGGGAAAACGGATTTGAGTAAGGCAAGTTCAATTGCTCTTAACTTTGTACCCCAAAGGTGAAAATATGAAAAAAAATATATTTCAAACTGATGTCTTTATTCATTTCATTTTAGCCATTTTTGGATGCTTGGAAAGAAGCATGTGCCTCTGTAACCCCATCAACAGCCAGATTCCTAAAGGGACATATTTATTAACAAAAGTAAACTTAGAAGGTCCATGCAAGGCTCCTATTGAGATTAATGTTCAGGGCACTATACAGGCTCCGGCTGATCCTAGTGCTTTCAAGGACCCTAATTGGGTTAGATTCTATAGTATTGAAAATTTCAAAATGTCTGCGGAGGAATTTTTCGATGGCGGAAGCATTGCTTATGAGAAGAATACTTGCGACAATCGTGAATTTCGTTCCAAACTTCCCGTTGTCGACTTTCTTCCCTCTTGCGAAATTTATTTATTCTTTTTCCTCTTATTATTATTATCAAAATATAATTATAACTAACATCTTTGTTTCAGCGTGTTACTTTGTTAACTCCAAAATTAAATGAATATAAGGTTTGACTTTGTGACCAACGCATTGATACAAGATATAACTAGCAAAGACAATAAACTATTCCACGTTAATGTTTTTGCATGCAAAACATTACCCTCGAGCGTTTCAAGGTAGAGGCACCCGCCGAGAGCCCAAACACGGATGGGATTCACATGGGCAAATCGACGGGGTCAATATTATTGGCTGTGACATTAAAGCGGTGATGATTGTATTTCTATCGGAGATGGAACTAAAAATGTGGACATAAAAGAAGTAACTTGTGGACCAGGACATGGTATAAGTATCGGTAGTCTTGGAAAGTTCCAAAATGAGGAGCCAGTTGAGGGAATTAAAGTCTCAAACTCTGCAAAATCACAAATACTTGAATGGAGCTCGAATCAAAACTTGGCGGCGAATATCACGGGATAGTATCGAAATACATTTTGAGGATATTACCGTGAATAATGTCTCTTCACCTATCCTAATTGATCAACAATATTGCCCATGGAATAAATGCAAGAAAAATGTATGTACATTCTTATCAAAATCCTAATAGAGTGACAATATTTAATCGATCATTGAATCATTGTTGTGTTGATGCAGGAAGAATCGAAAGTTAAACTAAGCAACATTAGCTTCAAGAACATCCGTGGCACATCTGCGCTTCCAGAAGCTGTCAAGTTTATTTGCAGTGGTTCTTCGCCATGTCAAAATGTGGAACTTGCAGACATTGATATTAAGCACATTGGATCTGAACCCGCAACATCCCAATGTTTGAATGTCAAGCCTATAACTAGTGGCAAATTAAACCCGATTCCATGTTCCAGCCCTATCCCAAAAACCCCTAGCGCCACCACTTAAAGCATACCAACAAATTCAATGCAATTGCAATTAATATATTTATTCATATTAAATAAAAACAGTTATTTTTCATTTTAATTCTTTGCTATTAATAAACGTTTGCTATGAATTCAATGCTTTTAGTATACACATCAATACAAAGAGTCGAAATGTGATAAAATTTAGTTCATTTAAACCAATAACAAAACCATTACTGAGTTTCTATATTGAATTAGAATTAATTGTTGAAGTTTTCTTTATCTAAGTATAATTTTTTATAAAAACCATCTTCCAACATAGTACTTTTAAGGCAAAATAAAATATTAAATTCGAGATTCTAATTAAAATAAAAGTTCGTCGTCCAAATTTTTTGAACAACATATTCCTGTATTATTTGTGTGCTTAAACATATGATTATATTTGTGCATTGGTTTGTTTCTTTTTCTGTTGACTTTATATTTTTCATGCAAGAAGATGTGATGGTCACCATGAGATATGATAAGATCATTTTGGGTGAACGGATATAATTAAAGGGATTGAGGATATCCTATGAGGCTAAAGCACATACGAAAAATTCATTGGACGAGCACTTGGTGAGTTGTTTTCATAATGATATATAATAAGGAGAGGTCGGTCATGACAGTTAATTACAAACTATTTGAGCTCTAATTATATATCCAGTTGGCCCCTCTACTAGCTCTATACAACCTTGATGGTTTGCATTTGAATTGATGAGATGAATAAATAAAATTGATGAATTAAAGAAAAAGATCGAATGTATCAATATCCGTAGTGAATGGAATTTCTCGTTAAAAAAGAGAGATGACTTAAAGACTAAATTATTTTATTCGAATTATTATTTAATTAATAGTAATCACTTAACTGATGTTTGAAGTAAAAATTAAATTAATTAATTAGCCTAGTCTTGTTGAACAAGATAACTAAATTCATTTACTCATAGATTCTAGTGTGGTAAACATATCATGAATTTAACGGAATTAGAACTGGCTTTGGAAAATAATTTAATTGTGTGAATTAGTAAAATTTATTTCAATTAATTAATTAAATTATTAATATTTTGGGAAATAGAAAATTTTTTATTTGGTTGGTTAAATTATATGAGTTGAATAAATTTCTAAATAACACATATAATTATACCCAATACATGATATAGACCCAATGACCCATCTCACGTAAGATGGGTGACAACCCTATCTCTAAAGAGAGGGTGTTGAAGCTGTAACATCCTGAAATTCGGGAATTTATGTTTTACATTATACCATGCGATAGGCTAGTCAATAGTGTTAGTTGTGTATGTTTAGGGACCCTGAGAAGGCTATGGGTTGAGTTGGGCCTGAGTAAAATTTTTGTGTTTAAGCACTTTAAGGAGAGAAGGTAAGTGGAATCAAGACTTAAGGAAATAAATGTGTATTTTGCTAGCACAAGTGGAGCACATGGTGGAGTGGTGTGGCGTCAAGTGGAGAGCATTGAGGGAAGGGGTTCGAATCCCATCTATTGCAACTTTTGGGACTTAAATTTTTGAGCTTCTCAAGTGTTGTATGGTAAGTGTCGACCATGGCATCAAAGAAGGAAAGGAAGACTTTTCTAATCTTGGAAAGAAGACTAAGAAAATATGGTAAGGAGGAAAGCAAGGGAAAAAGAAGGAAAGAAATAAAGGAAAGGGATAAGGTGGGGGAACATGTTGGCCGAATCTTAGGGAGGTGTTTTGAAAAGAAATTTTGGGTCAACCTTAATCCTTTTGGTGCTTGGGATACACGGTTTTGTTGGGAGAAAAAGAGGAGCCAAATTTTCCTAGCCTATTTGCAAGTTTGTGCATGAAAGGCCTATTTTCTCTTTTGAACATTTTGGTACTCTTTTCCAACCTTTTTCCTTTGTTGCCAAAACACAAAATGATGAAAACACTCAAAGCATTTCGCTCACTTTTTCCTTTGTGTTAGCCGAATTATCTAACACTTCTTTTTTCCATCTTTTCTTTTCTTTTTACCATTTCTTCAACCTTTCTACCTTTTTCCTAAATCGACATTACTATATGACCGAATCTTCTTTGTTCATTTCTCCCAATAGCCGAATCCTCTTAGTCACTATCTCGTCTCCATTCTTGCGTGTTGGACATTTCTCTTTAGTTGAACGGTGTTCTAGCGGGTGGTTGAGTATCACATCCTTGCCGATTCATCTCTAGTCTTAAGTCAATCGGTGGAAGTCGGATCTATTATCATTAAGGGATTAAATCGCTCGTTTTCTTTACTCGTTGGTTCTTCGAAAGTAGAGTGGTAACGATTTGAAAGGAAAAGCGATAGAAGAACACCAAAGGAGTGGATTTGCAATTCCTACTCCTAAGTTCAAACGTAGGGCGGTATCGGCAGTTCGATATTTCCCACCGGGTTGTGGACCATCATCCGGTGAGAATAGACAAATCGTGGTCATTCACGATACTAAGGGTCCCGACGATCAAGAAGGTTTTGTCCTTACTGTAATCAGGTGTGTAATCTCACACCGAAATCCGTAGATTTGAGATTCGATATTATGTTGGAAAAGTAGATCGTTATTATTTACAGAGTTAAAAATTGTAATATGGCATAAATCGAGTAACTTGCTTAAATTAATATTATTTTCTAAAGATCTGTCAAAATCGGTATTAAATTGCTAAATTACGAAAATTCCCCTAAGGGCCGATTTACCAAAATGCCCCTAAGGGCCGATTTACCAAAATGCCCCTATGGGCCGGTTTACCAAAATGCCCCTAAGGGCCGATTTACCAAAATGCCCCTATGGGCTGATTTGCTAGAATGCCTTAGTGGGCCGATTTATTAAAATGCTTAATTGGGCTATATCACCAAAATTGTTCAATAGAATAATGGTTGATATTTATATGTGAATACTTTATGTTATTATGTATGTTGCATTTTTACATTTTGCATGGGATGGGAAAATTGTATGAAGAAGCGATGTAGCTTCAGTGGCATTGCCACAAATTGTATATTATTGTGCCTAAATTATGATTTTAGTGGTTTGACCACAAAAATAAAATGCTATAGTAGTTTGACTACAAATTTGGTGTGAGCGGCGGGGTGGGTTGACTTGATCCCCACAGGTGTGATTGGCTGGTCGGGGGTGTGATAGATGGATTGGGTTGGGTTGCATACATTTACTTCATTTAATTATTGTTATGTAAATGGGCTTAGGCCCAAGATTATGCTATACGGGTTCAGGCCCATTGGATGACGGTAAGGGGATTATACATTGAGTTCTAGTAACTCACCCCTTTCTCTTAATCCTTGCAGGTAATGATCAGTAATGAGGACTTGGGCCCATGGATGACTCGGTGGAGGCCGTACTTTGGAAATAATATTTTCGAACCTTAGTAAATTTCTTTTTCGCTTTATTTCGTTACTTTTACTATTTTGGGTTTAAAGTTGTAATAAGGCCTCTGGGATTTTTATTTCGATTTTATGTTTGACGTATTTATTTTCCATGAATTGTTTTAAACGGGGATCTTCTAAAATCATAAACAACGGTTTTTTCTTCAAATTTAACAACAAACGGATTTCATAATAAATATGTACAAATAATTTAACTTGGATTTTTCCTGCAAATTACCAATAATGTTTTCAAAAGTCACAGTTTTAAAAGATCACTAGTTCCATTATCGATTCTTCAATCAACCTTTAGATATTAGTAGTATTTTATTGATTAATTATAACTGAACTTGTTTTCTTAACTATAACAAAATAATGTCAACTTTAGTTCTTTATACGTTTTCTTTATGTGACATACAAGATCCGGTCATATCGCATGGGCCGGGTTTGGGGTGTTACATTTTATGGTATCAGAGCCGGTTGCAAAACTCGGCTATGGTTTGGGTTCAAAAATGTTTTCTAATACTGCTTGAAATTCGATTTATAAATACATGTTTTAAAGGAAGTATAGCACCACGGGTATCCGGCACCAAGTCAGTAAGTTTTGTTTTCATTTTATGATTATTGTGGTATGACTGTAGTAAGAAAACTTCACAAAATAGAGATACTCTAGAACTTTTAGCTTTAGGAGCTAAAACTATAGAGATTGAGACTTTAGGATATGTTTTGCGAAAATAACTTTACTTCTTATACTCCATAAATATTGTTTAATAAACACTGAATAAGCATATTGATTCATAAGACTCTTAATCAGATTAAATCGATGTTAGTAAACATGAGCGCTAGAGGACGTGGACGTGGTAGACGGGGAGGAGGTAGAGGCCGAGGTGCTAGAGTTGTACCTGAAGCATCGGGACATATGCCTGAAATGGATGCACCTGCGTCACCGGTGACTGAAGCTGGGTCACATGACGGAATGAGAGAGGACGACGCTCTGCCCCAAGCGATGTTGCTAGTTCTAGAAAGTGTTGCTGGGGTAAGAACTGGGTCAGCAGCTCGTGGGTCGATATCGGAGTGACTCAGATCGAATGCGGCCGAAGTCTTTAGGGGTATTTCAGGTGTAGCCCCAAGTGTAGCGGAGTATGATCGCTGTAAATCAGAGTTTTAAAATTTATAAAAGAATGATCGAACACGAAACTAACTCTGACAACGATTAAAGGCAAGTGCACCTATCGAACAGTAGTATAGTTTAGGCAAGACCGAATTATCGAACCCAAAGGAACTAAAAGTACTAATATTCACCGTCTTTTTATTATTTAGCCTTGATATGAAGTGATGATTGTTTAAACTAAAACTAATCTACATACTAAGCTAAGACGCAAAGACAAAAAGAATGAATTCGGGAAATAACGTTTGGGAAAACTCAGTTGACTCAAACGATACCCTTAGGAAAAATCCACCTAGACTTCACTCGTTAATTAACCTTGAACCATATGATTATTTACTTAGTTTGATCCATGAGACTCCCTAACGTATATTAAACCCTCTCTCGAGGTGAATAACATCTAACCTTAGGTTAATTAGTGGAACTCTCGTTCGCTTATAATAACCCCCTAGAATAGCAGTAAATCGATCTGTATACTCCCATATTAGGTTTCACCCTAATCCGGCAAAATCTCGTCACCCTATCTCTAGGCGTGCGATCAACTCCGCTTAATTATGTTGGATCTACTCTTAGGCAGGGTCTATTCCTCCTCCACCTAAGCACATTAGATTTGGACTAAGTTCACACAATTAAGAACAAACTAAGTTATTATCATATAATTCAAATAATCAAATAAAAAGATTCATCATAGGTTTCATCCCCTTCGGGTATTCGAAGGTTTAGTTCATAATAATAAAAGACAACATCTCAAGAGAAAAGATAAAACAAAACATAAGAAATCCCTAAAACCCCCTAAAGGAATTGAAGAGGAGATCCTCCGTCTTGAGTAGAATTTTGGCTTCTTGAGACGGATCAACTGGCTATCTTCGAGTGATTCCCACAAATCTTACCTTTTCGGCTTGGCTTCTTGGCCTAGCTCTCCGCCCCCCCTTTCAGTTGGTACCTAAGGTGTATTTATATGCTTTTGAAACACGTTTCTTTCTCCCTAAGTATCCTTTCCCGAATGAAATTGCTCTTCTCCACGGCAGAGGCACGGCCATGGCACACGCCCGTGTAAATCGTGGCCAGGCCGTGTTCAACACTGTTTAATGAGGCACGGCTGTGTAAGTCGTGGTAAGGCCGTGTTCTAGTAGGAATGGTGGCACGACCGTGTGGCTTGGAGTCTAGGCCGTGCTGATTTCGTGGCTTGGCCCAATTTGGTCTGTTTTAAGCCCGTTTCTCGTTCTTTTTGTCATCGGGTGCTTTTTTGAGTATAAGACATGAAAAGAAAGGATTAAGAGCACCTTTTCACATAAATTGGGGCTTAAATCATCCAAAAGCATACTAAATGTGGGCTTAGAATATGTTACTTTTACGGTTTATCAAATACCCTCACACTTAAGCTTTTGCTTGTCCTCAAGCAAAATTCTCAAGTTACAATTAAAACGAACTTTCCTCCATTCATAATAGTCATTGGTAGTGTCTCATCATAATTCATAGATAATTTATACATGGATAATTTAATTCAAAGTGTCCTAAAAATTCAAACAGTATAAGTCATAGATTTTGTAGCTCGAAAACATAGGCGTCTCCCCTTATCTAGATAATTACCTTTAATTTGAAATTGACAAGGATTGACATCCTCACAAAAGATTCACTCAAATCACTCAAAGTGTTTAAGGTTCAAAATTTAGGCACTCAAAAGTCGAACATGAAAAGTTAATCCCATAGGCTTGCATGAAAATCAAATCTCACCACTGAAATATGAGATGAAACATAAATCAAAAGGTCTTTGTTAGGGTTGTAACGGGGCTAGGGTTAAGGTGTGGAATAAGGCTAAATTAGAGGGTTAGAATCGAGTTTGAATTGACAAATTACCTAACTAAGAACTAATGAACTAATAATAATAATTACATCAATTGAAAACTAAGAATACTAATAATACGAGCTTCTTCTTCGATACTTGGATTTTAAATGTATAAGCTCGTTTAATCACATAACTAATAATTAATTTTTAATATACTTTTGATGATGATTTTTTTTTTGAGAACAAATCATAAATACATAACAAAGGATAAACTACTAAAATTCATAATTAGGCAACTAATCAGATCAAATCTCGATATAGGGGTAGTTAGAAAGAATGGTGATAACAATTACAAAGGGTTTTGGGTTAATATTAGTGGGTGAGTCAATAAATAGGGTTGTTAGGATTAAAAGGGGTTCACTAGGGGTTAATTATGAAGGTAGGCTTTTTATGGAGTAAGTGGGTTAAATCCTAGGTGCCTTTATCATCTCTGTGTATCAAATCAAAAAAAATATGGTCTCGACATGTATAATCGATGCAAGTTCTAGAATAACAAATCAGTGTTGACATACTCATAATCAATAAAGTGAGCAAGAAAAAGAATTTATGCTCTATAAGGCTCAAAAACTCACAAAAATTTATGGGTATTTTTGACATCAACCTCGTAAATTTTAAACTTCAAAGTAATATTCAAATTCAGGTAGACAACCTAGAAAATTTTTAATTTCTGAAAAATAGACTTATCATGCTTGATTCTTTAGTATCTTAAAATTTAATTATCAATGCACAATTATCAATGACTTAATCTAAAATATATTAATAAAAATCACAATTCAAGGGAAATTTCATTCTAATCATAATATGAGAAACTTACTTTAGGATAAGGCATAATTCAGGGATTTTCAAATAATACTATAGTTAACCCCCCCACACTTAAGATGTACATTGCCCTTAATGTACAAAGGTAGATAATATCAAAATAATCATAAAATCGTAAGATGGGGAGAGAAGGGAAACTTCCTGAATTTTGGATGAAGCCAATGAAAAGAAACCGGATAGGATTGGAGGTGAGCGTGGGGAAGCGTCTCGAACTGGTTGAGTCCTCAAAGCAGCCATCCTAATTTCTTTTGTATCCTAAGCTAAATCTAAATGGAATGAATAACAAGAAGAAAATAATAAAGGAAATAAAAATAAAAATAAAAATAAAAATGAAAATAAAAATAAAAATAAAAATGAAAATAAAAATAAAAATAAAAATGAAAATGAAAATAAAAATGAAAATAAAAATAGAAATAAAAGTAAATATTTAAATAGTGATACGGTCCACGCCCTTGTTCGAGTTTAATCACCAGTGTTTTTTTGTGATTTTGAATTTTGGGCGCGTTTAGGTGTTTTACCACGGCCGTGGGTCTCGTAGCACGCCCGCGTGTATTCTTCTCACGGTCCTTGAAGCAGGCGTGTTTAACCCGTGCTCGTCAAGTCGGTAACCTCGCCGCGGTTGTAGGGCACAGTAGTGTATCGCCTGTGCTCAATAAGTCGATAACCTCACACGGGAAGTCGGCACGGGCGTGGCTTTTTATCGCAGCCCGTGTTGGGAAAAATCATTCTTTGTCATGCACGGTTACTAGCACGTCCGTGGTTTGTCCTTTTGGCTTCCACACGGCCGTGTGCAAGGCCGTGTGAGCATGGAAATCTGTACTTTGGTTAGTTTATGGTTAGGTGCTAAAATGAAAAATAAAAGTAAAATAAAAAATGTAAAAATTAATAGGGTTAGTGCTTGGGTTGCCTCCCGAAAAGCGCTCGTTTATAGTCTTAAGCTAGACTTTAGCTCTCATTCGTATGGTCAAGGTGGTTTGAGGAGGTGAAAATCCTTCCTTATGCGATCAACTCGATTTTTGATATAAAATTTAAGTCGAGTAGTGTTTACCTCAAAAGTACTGAATTTAGGATTGCTTACCTCGACTGGCTCATATAGGAAGACATCAAGTACCTCAAAAGTGATTTCTTCGTTTGTCTTGAGGTCTGAATTGGCGATTCGAGAATCTTCCTTATTCAACAATACCTGATCCCCTATTTTGAAGTGATTTATTGTTCCTATCAGCTCGTCTGGGGTTTCCTTCGGTTTCACTTCGTGTATTCCTAGTTTCTCTTTAAAGTGTGTTTTCCACTCGTCTAATTCATCGACCTGAAGCCTTTATGGGTATTCCTAGTTCTTCATGAATTATTTCTTTATGGGTACGAGGTCTAAGATCTAGCTCAGCTAGGTGATTTCGTGATGTTTCCTGTAAAGAAGGTTGAACCAAATGGTTATCAATAGAATTAATGTTCATACCTTTATTACTCGATGTCCTAGCTGAGTCAAGAGCTTGAAGAGTGATTTTTTCGTTGTCTACACGAAGTGTGAATTCATCGACTTTTTCCTCTGTGTGGTCTTTCTTTATTGCATCGGGATATGGCACACGAGGTTAGTACTCTGTAATTGCCGGTTTTGATATATCATGGCACACTTCAACCTTACCTTCGCTTACCACAGGTTCTTCCCTTGAGTTTGGTTCGTCTAACCCTTCACTATCGTAAATGGCTTGATTTTGCTCACTCGGGTTAGTTTCAGTATTGCTTGGCAAGCTTCCTTCTGGTAGTTCTGAGATTAGCTTAGCAAGTTGTATAACTGACTTAGTAAGTTCCCCAACTGACTCAGTAAGTTCCCTAACTTGGCTCTCGATCCCTTTGATCGATGCTTGTTGGTCATTAAGTGTTGTCTCATTTTTTTGGAGACGGTTATCTGTAGCTGCCATGAATTTTGCCAGCATCTTTTCAAGGTTCGACTCCTCTTCCTGTTGGTGAGGTGGTTGTTGAAAGTTTGGAGGAAGTTCTGGCCTTTGGCTACTTTGATCATCCCACGAGAAATTGGGATGGTACCTACAACCTGCATTATAAGTGTTATCATAAAAATTATTTTGAGGTCTATAATAGTTACCCGTATAGTGGACTTGTTCGTTCTCCACGCCTCCTAGATTTGAGTCATATTGCATTGTTGGGTGTACGTCGAGGTTGAAGACACTGGCTGCTTTGGCTGGCCTTGTCCTTGTAACTTGCCACTGATAGTTAGTCAATGACATTTTCTCTATAAACTAAAATTATCTGCCAAAAGCAATTGGAGGAAAAATTAGCGAATTAAAAAAATAAAAAAATAATGAATATAAATTGCAGAAAAAAATGGCTAAAATAATAAAAATAGAGTTTTCTTAATATTTTAGTTCCCTGGCAACGGCGCCAAAAACTTGATCGCTGTAAATCAGAGTTTTAAAATTTATAAAAGAATGATCGAACTTGGAAACTAACTCTGACAATGATTAAAGGCGAGTGCACCTATCGAACAATAGTATAGTTTATGCAAGACCGGATTATCGAACCCAAAGGAACTAAAAGTACTAATATTCACCGTCTTTTTATTATTTAGCCTTGATATGAAGTGATGATTGTTTAAACTAAAACTGTAACATCCTGAATTTTGGGGGGTTTTACATTCAATGTGTGTTGTGTGTGTATGCTATGCTCTGTGTGTTAATTTGGTGTGTTTGGGGGTCTAGGGAAGGCTCGGGGTTAAATCGAAGCCTTGGCCAAAATTTTCTTTTTGGGCACTTTTAGGGGAGAGCTGACTGGGGCAGGACTTAAGGGTTATTGCTTGTGTTTGTTGACACAAGAATTGAAGTGGAAAAGTGGCAAGGAGACGCTACTTAAAGTGTTGGTAGGTGACGCCATAGGGAAGCAGTGTGGGAGCAGGTTCGAGTCGCACAATTTGCTTTTTGGGAATTCTTTTGGCGTCTGGAAGGGAGAAGGTGGAGTTCGGCTAGGACACTTCAAGGGGGAGGAGTGTTGATTGGGTCAAACGATTTGAATATGTGGCCAGGAGAGGAAGAGGGAGTTTGAATTATTCAAACTAATTTGAATGAGTGAACAAGAGTGATTTTAGGAGGAAAGTATGGGATTGAGGGTTGGTGAAGGTAGTGGCCGAATTTTGGATGCTTGAGGGAGAGGGAAGGAATCGGTTTTGGTTTGTAGTGGGTGTGCCGAAAATCTATTAGGGTCATAAGGCATTTCGGTTCTCTTATAAGTGCATTTCATTTTTGGGGATTATAGATGCCGAATTTTTGTTTCCAAATAGGTGCCTGAGTTTTCTTCATTTAGGTTGGTTTTAGATTGCTTTTCCATTTTCTTGGTCATTACTCGAATCATCTAGCTAAACCTTTCTTCCCTATATCGCTCTCCTCTTTCTATTTTCTTATTTCTCTTAATTGTTCTTCTTCTTCTCGAGAGATACCATCTTTGAGCGTGAATCTTCTTGTGTGGGTATCGGGTCCTTTGTGTTAAGGTGTTTCCTCTTCGCTTTTTCTCATGTATAATCCCGCTTATTCTCTCTTTTCAGGTAACATCTCAAACCCTGATGCAGACACCACGTCCAACCGTATGTTACGGAAAACGTTTTTGAGAGATAAGATTTTTTTTCGCTTAAAAGCTTAGTGAAGACATAGTGAACTTGAAGAAAATTGAGTAGGTCTGCTTGATTAGATTTTGAAAACTTATCCAAAAGTATATAGAGTTAAAACGAAAGATTTCATTTAGCATTTCCAATAGTTTCTTAGTGCTATTTTGAAACATTTTGACTTAGTAGAATATCGAGTTTGGTTTAAAAATCATTTGAGTTTACTTTATAGCAAAAACACAGTGAGATACCCGATGGTATAGTTTAAACACATTATTGCTATAGTTTTGAAAACATTATCTTACCAAATTTTTTTAGTAAAATTTCATACCAAGTTATTTGTTAAGCAAAGCTGAGAATCTAATTAAAACATACCTCATAAAAAAACATAATTTAAAGGCCTTTACAAATCCAAATTAAATCCCAAATAAAAAAAAAAATAAGCTAAAGTACCCAAAGTGAATAGTCCTGAAAGTAAACTTTTATTAAAGCATGGCATGTGCACCCTGAGGTCCACCCCATACCCATGGTCCGTCGCCTATGGGTCACCCGGAAATGTCAAAGGAGAGGGTGATCTAATGACCAAAGGTATAAATCCCATCTCGATGAAACAACATGCTAACACACATCATACATAGCAACATAATTAATGCAACCCGATCCTAACCATCCGTGATCTCCTTTTCTACCCCTGCGGTGTGGTACCAAACCACCGGTGGTGCTAAACCACCGGTGACATATAGTCACAATGTGTTACTTCAAAACACCGGGTGTCCCAAAGACACAATATCCATCAATGTGGTGCTAAACCACCGTGTCCCAAAGACACGCTTGTGCTAATTAAAGCACCGTGACCGGTCAAGATCAAATTGATGGGGCCAACCCATCGGTGATACCCAATCACCAGCGCATTTATCCCATATCTCATGCGGGGCCAACCACCTGCGGAAAAATAACCACGTGGACGAGTCGCAATGAGGTGCCCAACCTTCGCGTCCTAAAGACAATACAAATGGTACTTAAACCACCGGGTGACCGTGAGTCACACAATCGAATGATGGGGCCAACCCATCGCAGGTGATACCCAATCACCAGCGCATTTCATCCCATATCTCGCGGGGCCAACCCACTTGCAGTGGCAGTTAACCATGGTGGATCGCAGTCGCAATGAGGTGCCCAACCTCCGTGTCCTTAAAGACACAAATGTGGTACTAAAACCACCCGTGATCGTGAGTCACAAAGTTGTGTTACTAAAACTCCGCTCGCTCAAAGACAAAATATCACCGCCCCTCCACTCATATCACCCATCAACATACCATACTCATGTGATCATGCATATCATACAAGTCATGCCTATCATGCTAATATGTTTGACTCCATACCCATATCACATACATACATAGTCATGATACCATATAGATCATCAAGAAACTTGTAACAATATCGCACTTACCCGAGTCCAAGATCATACCACAAAAGGGTATCATATCAATCCATCAAACACCGCCATGATTTAATAGGCAAACCGCTTTAATAATAATATCACTAAGTATGGTGTGTTAGTTACACACCCTGGAATAACAAAGGCTTTCTTAATCCTAAAGGTCATTCATTACCGAATCATCTAGCTAAACCTTCTTCTTCCTATATCGTCTCTCTTTTCTACCATTCGAGGTTTCTTCCACTTCTTTTCTCTCTGACCAAAATCACTTTGGGACTCGCACCTTTTAAACAATCATTCATTCTCTCATCCATTCTTCTTTCCACTAAAAGTCAAATATCCATTAGTCTCTCTTCTCTTTTTCATATTCCATATTTCTCTTAATTGTTCTTCTTCTCTTGAGAGATACCATCTTTGAGCGTAATCTTCTTGTGTGGTATTCGGGTCCTTTGTGTTAAGGTAAGTTTCCTTTCGTTTTTCTCATGTATAATCCCGCTATTCTCTCTTTTCTTGGTAAGGCCGATCTTGCCTTTGTTGATGACCAAACCTTGTTTTTCCTCTCTCTCACTCATAGCCGAGTACTATCATGGAACAAGGTGATAGGAATCTGCTTCGGATCTCTCATCGATTTGGGTTGTTAAGGTAAGAGGGACGCTGTTATCTTTTCCTGTTCTTCTTCCGGGTTTTAGTAGCCAAAGCCGAATGGCTAATTGGCTTGGTGATGCTATTGTTTTGACTCATACTCTTTTATCTTTTTTCCTCTTTGGGGCCGCCTATTCCGGGAAACTTTGCTAGCCGAATCATTTGAATTCCAAGCCTGAGAACCAGTCAATCTTTGAATCCTATCTCTCTATTCGGGATCTCAAGGTAAGGGTTTTTTCTCTAGTTATTCGATCGGGTTCTCATTTCGTTATTCGCTGACCTTAACCCATTGTTTTGTTAAACAACTATTGTTTCATTATAGTATCTTCTGACCAAGATCGTTTCATGGATTCAAATGCCATCCAAACGAAGGAAGGGGTTGGACCCGTAGTCCCAGCCCCTAAGTTCAAAAAACGCACGGTGTCTGCTGTTCGAGATTGGCCACCGGGTTGTAGACCAGCTTCAGAACAGAATAGTAGGCAAATAGCAGTTGTTCCTGCTAACAATAGTGTCGACATAGAAAGCATAGTATTGCGTGTTATCAGGTGTGTAAAACTTCACACTCTATTATTTATTTGCACTACTAATTGTTTGGGCTGAAAAGCCAGAAAGACTGTGTAGACAGTCGTAATACCCTTGTGGGTAAGGCTAGGGATGCTAGGTACGTGACTTTAACGTTCTCTTTAGAAGTATGGATGTATGTGGCAATCTATTACTTTGCTTGATAACATGTTGCATTCATTTTGATATGTATGTTATGCATGGGCTGGGATTATGATGTGAAGAGGGAAGAATTGGAGACTGTCACGGTGGTTTGGTACCACGAGTGGGTTGGCCCCACGTATATCTAATTTGGTGACCATGTCTCGGTGGCTTGATGCCACGGTGGTTTAACACCACGTATATACGATTTAGTAACTCGTCCCAGTGGTTTGGTACCACAGTGGGTTGGCCCCACATATATATATTCATCAGGGATTGTCACAGTGGTTTGATACCACGGTGGGTTGGCCCCACGTATGTTAATAGTGACTCTGTCACGGTGATCTAGTATCACGGTGGTCTGGTACCACGAGTGGCCTGTTGCCACGTATGAGGCGTGTAGCGGATGGAGGGTTGATTGTAGAAATCCCCACGGTGTGATGGGCTGGTACGGGTGGCGTGTAGAGGATGGAAAAAAAATTAGGTTGGGTTGGGACATATTGCATTGAATTCTTTCGTATGCCATCTTGAGTGGGATAAGGCCCAATATGCGATTGTGGGCCATGGGCCGTTTATGTGATATAGGGGTTTACACACTGAGTCTTGGTGACTCACCCCTTTTGCTTAATGTTACAGGTAATCAGTAGATTGTGGATCTGGGAGCCGAGGCAGACTCGTGGAGACCATAAAACGTTTCTTTCGAAAACTCGTTTTCTTTTACAAATTATTTTTAATTGGGGATTTTATTATGTAATAAGGCCTTCTTAGTTTAATAATTGGTTTTCCTTATTTATTATCTAATTACGATATGACATCATTGTATGTTTAAAAACCTGATAATTAAGATGGAGTTTTCAAAACTTAAGCAACATAAAGCATTTGTTTTCTCTCAAATGCCAATAATGACAACCAGTACGTGATTAACTTAATTCAACATTTTTTTCCCTTTTCCTTAAACCTCAAACAACTGTTTCCAAAACATCAACCAAATGAAAAGTTTTTAAACTTACAGTATCTCTTTAAAGTTTCGAAACCCTTTTTGAATAACTTTTACCCTGAAACATACCAGATCTGGTCGTAACGTCTAGGCCGGGTTTGGGGTGTTACATTTTGGTATCAGAGCCTAGGTTGCAAACACTCGGGCTGTGAAATGGGTTCAATAGTTTTTTATAAAGTCGATTTAAATGTTACTTGGAGGAAATGTTTTTATTGGGAATATGGCATCCGAGTCTACCAGCACCCGATCCACGAGGTAAGTGTTCTAATTATTGGTTGTTTTGCATGAAATAATTATGTTGTGTTGCGATTGTTAGGAGATTCAAACTTTAGAGACTGAAACCTCTAGGCCTAGATGTGAAATCTTGAGAATTACTTTTTAATGCTATTTCTCATAAAACTGCTCGGTATTAAACAGTGAAAGAAAGTACTAATTCATAAAACCCTTAATCAGATTAAGTCGTATCGGTAGCCATGAGTACTAGGGGACGTAGACGTGCTGTGCACGGCCGTGGTAGAGGTCAAGGTGTTGGGTCTGAACCCTCAAAATCAGGACATGGGTCAGGAGATGAGATGCCAGTACCACCAGCTGCAGAAGTAGATTTTAAGGATCAAACAGATGGAGATGATGCGATGTCTCAGGTGATGTTGCGAGTTTTGGAGAGGGTTGCTGGAGCGAGCACAGGATCAGCGGCTCGGAAATCTGTGTCTGAACGACTTCGAGCTAATGGAGCAGAGATGTTTAGGGGTGTATCTGGAGCAGCTCCTAATGTAGCTGAGTATTGGCTAGAAGCAGTAGAGCGCATTATGGATGATCTTGATTTTACAGTGGAAGAGAAGTTGAAAGGAGTTGTGTCTCTTCTTTGGGACGAGGCGTATCAGTGGTGGCTTACGATCAGGGATGGTACAGTGGTTGACCGTATTACCTGGGATTTTTTCAAATCGGCATTTCAAGGGAAATACATTGGGTCAAGTTATGTGGATGCTCAGCGTAAGGCTTTTCTAAATCTGGTTCAAGGGAATAAGTCAGTGGCTGAGTATGAGGCGAAATTCTTACGTCTAAGTCGTTATGCCCGGGGTATTGTTGCTACAGACCATGAGCGTTGTGTTCGGTTTGAGGATGGTCTGAGGGATGATTTGTGAGTGCTGATAGCTCCGCAGGGAGAAAGAGAATTTGTTGTTTTAGTGGAAAAGGCTAAGATAGCCCGAGGAGGTGAAGCGGTCCGAAAAGCAGAATCAGGATAGGGATAGAGGTAGAAATAAAAGGAATTTTGGATCGTCAGGGTCAGTTGGGCGTTTTTAGAAAAGACCTAGGTTGGATGGGCCGAGTCGGGTTACGAGACCTGTTGTTGATAGTCAGCCTCAGAGGTGTACTCGATGTGGAAAATTTCATTTGGGCGAGTGTTGGACGAGTAACAGAGGATGTTTCAGATGTGGGTCTACTGATCATCGGGTAAGAGATCATCCCACAGAACCGGGCAGAGCGCGGCCGTGAGGTCGTCGGTTATGTTAAACCGGGTAAAGGTGGCCAACAACTACAGAGAGGTCGTGGTCCAGCCAGAGGAGGTAATGGTTTCGGTCGGGGCCGTGGAACACTAGGCAGAGGTGCAGGGAACACAGAAGCGAGACAGTCGGGGTTGGTCTATGCAGCTAGATGCCGAGAGGAGGGCGATGCACCGGATGTCATAACCGGTACGTTCTTAATTTTTGGATTGCCTTTTCTGCATTGATTGATATTGGGTCGACACATTCCTATGTTGCTAGTGTGGTATCTGGAACTTTAAGCATAGACTCTGAGATTGCTTCTAGGGAGATGACTGTACTTAGTCCTTTAGGACAATCTGTAGTGGTGAACAAACTCTTTAGGGACGTACCTCTAGAAGTTCAGGGGATGGTTTTCCATTGATCCGATGGAACCGCTGCGTTCGGGAGTTCGATTTGATCTTAGGTATTGACTGGCTAGTGAAGTATCGAGCAAACTTGGATTGTGCTGCCAAGCGCATGTTGTTAAGGACTCTTGAGGATGATGAGGTGGTGGTAATGGGTGAGAGGAGGAACTACCTATCTAATGTAGTGTCCGCTCTAAAGGCTGAAAGAATGGTGAGGAAGGGATGTAGGGCATTCATAACTTTTGTTTGTGCTCTGGAGGCCAAGGAATCAACTGTGGGGAATGTCCGAACAGTGAAGGAATGTAACACCCAAAACCCGGCCCATAAGTTTCGACCAGATCTGGTATGCTACGGGTTGTACGTTGAAAACTTTTGCTAAGTTGGTTTTAGTAAATCATAAGTTATTAGGAAAAATTCGAATAAACAAGTGACTTTTGAAAAAAAAAACCTTGTATTATTATTATTTTGAATAATAAAACCTTTGACAAAGTTCCATAAGTTACAAATATTAAAAAATAAGTAGTGAGTATAAACTATGGGGCCTTATTACATAAATGTTTCCAAAATTAAAAACTTAAGGAAAAACCGAAATAATCTATAGGAATAAAAACTTGATGGCCCCTCGAGTCCGCCTTTACTCCCATGTCCACGATCTACTACTCATCTGAAAAGTTAGGGAAAAATAATAGGGTGAGTCACCAAGACTCAGTGTGCAAATCCTGAAAACACATCAAAGGCTTGGCCCACAAACACATTATGGCCTTGGCCCGTATACAAGGGTAACTATATATGCATCATGGCCCATCCCAGCCTAGAAATCCATCCTCTACACACCAACCCGTACCAACCATCACACCTTGGGGATTTCTACAATCAACCCTCCAACCGCTACACACCATATCGACAATTTGTCTTTTTGTCTTAAAGACCGATCACTGTGTGACCTATGTGGCAAAGCCACCGATCGCCATGCGACCTTAATAATACATCGTAGCATTTGGACAGGTGAGCTACCTGTCATAAAGACCGATCACTATGTGACCTATGTGGCAAAGCCACCGATCGCTATGCGACCTTCTTCCCATTCATCATATCAATCCCATCCCATGCATACATACATGCAGAATCAAAACAATATACTACCTAAAAGTTCACAGTCTATCACATACATCGATACACATAGAGAAGTTTCTATGATTACATACACTGCATCCCTTGCCTACCCTTTTTGGGTAATCCGACTGCCTATACAACCTTTTTTCTCTTTTAGCCCATAACATATATTTAGTACAGACATTACTATATGCCTTTTTCCTACTTTTTAGCCCATAACATATATTTAGTACAGATTACTATACAGCCTTTTTCTGGCTTTTAGCCCATAACATATATTTAGTACAGATTACTATACAACCTTTTTCCGGCTTTTAGCCCATAACATAAACATATATATACATTCATACAGATTATTTGTGTGTTAGAGATCTACACACCTGATTACTATTAGAACGAGACCCTCTAAGTCGACGCTATCCGTAGCCAACACCACCGCTATCTGCCTTGAAATCCTGAAAAGTTATATGAGATTCAGGAACTAGTGTTTCCGGCTTTTAGATCTAAGAGATCTTACTAGAGAAGATTCAGCTACTCCCAGAGGATTCCGGCTTTTTGCGAAAAAATCAGGAAGAGAAGATGATTCGAAGAAATCTATAGAGATTCCGCTTTTAGAAGAAAGAAGAGAAAAGAATAATGGAGTTTTCAGCTTTTGGCTTTTTAGAAGAAAGAAGAGAAAAGAATAATGGGGTTTTCGACTTTTAGAAGAAAAAAGAGAAAGAAAAGGTGGAAACCCTAAATGCCGAAAAATAAAGAAGAGAACCCTCCCTATTTATAGAAATTTCGGTACTTACCTATGAAAAACCGAAAGTGCCCTTCCTGATAACTAAAAATTAATCAAATAAAAAGGGAAAATTCGGCACCCCCTTTGCCATAAAGAAATCGATTTCTTCACTTCTCTAGGTGATGGAATTTCGGCCAACTCCTAGCCTTGTAGATAGCTCCTATCTTTTCTCCTTTTTTTTTCTTCCATATTATCAACTATATTATCTACATTATCCCATTCACATAAATCCTCCTATTTTTGAGCCTTGTTGCCGTCCACTCTACCTAACCCTAATGCCAAAATTTAGCTAACTTAAATTAAAAGAGTTGGGCTCCATGTAACTTAAATTTGGGCCCCTTACTCCCTTGTGTGGCGTCACCTCCTTGCTCCTTAAGTGGCGCCACTGACCACTGGGCCACAAGCCCATTTTGATATTTTAAACTCAGATACCACCTTTTAAACCCTATAGTGCCCAAACAAAAATTTAACTAAGGCTTCAACCCAATCCTGAGCCCAATTTGGACCCCCAATGCTCAAATTAACTCATTACACATATTCACCCATTAAATGCATAGGCCCAAAAATTCAGGATGTTACAGTTCTACCCCCTTAAAGAAATTTCGTCCTCGAAATTTCCAACTAACTATTAATCATACTACTTGTGACAAAGTGTCTGATTTGCCAACAGGTGAAGGCTGAGCATCAAGTGCCTTCGAGATTGCTTCAGCCAGTAATGGTACCCGAGTGGAAGTGGGATCGGATTACCATGGATTTTGTAATGGGGTTGCCAATGACTCTGAGAAAGAGAGATGTTGTGTGGGTTGTTTTGGATAGATTGACAAAGTCGGCTCACTTTATTCCAGTACGTGTTGATTATTCACTGGACAAGTTAGCTGAGTTGTATGTGGTGAAGATAGTAAGGTTGCATGGTGTGCCTGTGTCTATTATATCGGATAGAGATCCGAGGTTTACTTCGAGATTTTGGAAGAAGTTGCAAGAGGCCATAGGTACGAGATTAAATTTTAGTACTACGTTCCATCCGCAAACCGATGGTCGGTCTGAAAGAGTGATTCAAGTTCTTGAAGATATGCTTCGATGCTGTGTGTTAGAATTCGAAGGTAGTTAGGAGAGATATCTATCTTTGGTCGAAATCGCCTACAATAATAGTTATCAGTTGAGTATACAGATGGCACCGTATGAGGCTTTGTATTGTAGTAAGTGTCGGACTCCTTTGTATTGGACCGAGCTTAGTGAGAAGCGGATCCATGGGGTCGATCTAGTGAAAGAAACTGAAGAGAAGATGAAAGTAATCCGTAATAGTCTGAGAGTTGCTTCAGACCAACAGAAGTCGTACGCAGATCTGAAAAGAAAAGAAATTGAGTTTAAAGTGGGTGACAAAGTGTTTTTGAAAGTGTCCCCGTGGAAGAAGATTATGAGATTTGGACGAAAAGGGAAATTGAGTCCAAGATTCATAGGGCCGTATGAGATTACAGAAAGAATTTGGCCTGTAGGCACTCACTGCTGGTTTTTTGCTTAGAGAGTTGGAAAAGATTCATAATGTGTTCCATGTGTCGATGTTGCGGCGGTATCGCTCTGATCCTTCACATGTGATTCCTTCGACGAAAATTGAGATAAGACCGAATATGTCTTATGAAGAGGAGCCGATTAAGATCTTGGCTCGAGAAGTGGAACAGTTGAGAAATAAGAGCATAGCACTAGTGAAAGTGTTATGGAAGAAACATGGTGTGGAAGAGGCTACGTGGGAAACAGAAGAAGATATGAGAGAGCAACATCCAAACCTCTTTACTGGTAAGATTTTCGGGGGCAAAAATCTCTAAAGGGGGGAGAGTTGTAACATCCCAGTTTAGGGCCTAGTCGGAATAGTGGTGCGAGACCACAAATCCGAGGGTTATAAATGAGTTTTTGAGGTTTATGCCTTGTATGCATGCTAGTGTGAAAGTTTCATGAAGCAAATTTGTGAAATTGTGGTTGAATTGTCCAAAAGGACTAAATTGCAAAAGTTGCAAAATGTGTGTTTCTAGAAGCTATATGTGTGAAATAGCTTTAGATTATTAATTAGAGGTCCTTAAATACCAATTTATCCAAATTCTAATATTTGGACAAAATTGGGCATGGATGAGTTAAAATAGAAAGTTTATTAAAAAGGGCATTTTGGTCATTTATCAAATAAGTGATTAAAATAGGAGAAAAGATGACAAAATTCATTCATCTTCTTCCCCAAGACTGCTGAAAATTCCAAGAGCCATTGTTAGGGTTCTTCAAATTTTTCAAGCTTGTTAGTAAGTGCATCTAGCCTCGTTTTTGATATTCTTTGTATTTTTGAAGTCCTAGTAACATGAGTAAGCTATTTTTAGCTATTTGATGAGCTAAAATGGATGTTCAAAAATGTGGTCATGTATGACATGCATGTATGTTGATATTTTATGGAAGATTATGAAAGCTTGATGTAGTAGAAACATCTTTTGTTAAGTGATTTTCCATGAAAATGCATGTAGGGACTTGATTGTGAAAATCTTAAGTTTGGTCATACATGTGTGTTTTAGTGAGAATTGATGATAGCTTTAGTTGAATAAGTGGTTCGACTAAGCATGAAAGACTAGAAAGTTGAATAAAAATCACTTTACGAGCCTTTGGGGCTAAAGTGTAAATATGAGAAAGTTTAGGGGCAAAATAGTAATTTTGCTAAAGTATGAGATAAGGGTCAATCTAGTCAATGTGTGTATTGAATAAGCTGATTTATTCATTATAGATCAAGAAAGGCAAAGCCCAGATCGAAACCGAGGCAAAAGCAAGGTGGTGGACTAAATTGCAAGTCTCAATACTTTTGAGTACCGAGGTAAGTCTATGCATAAACAATGCATTCATACTTACAATTTATTGATGATGGCTAGTGTGTAGCTTGTTCGAGATTGATTGAGAACCTATGTGGTTCAAGTAGAATGAATGTAGAAGAATTGTGAATGGATGTTTAATTGAGTAAGTAGACATGTGAATGTGTAGTGATAATGCTAGATGGCAGGCTAAGTGCGATAGCATCCTAATGCATATTGACGATGAGCTGGCTGTAACATCCCGGTCTAGGGGTTATGCATTTAGTGCATAACTCAGGGGATGGAAGGCTTAGGATGAGGTTGGATGAATTTTAAAGGGTTTGGAGAACCCTAGAAGGCAAGGGATGACTTAGGAAATTTTTGAATTTTAGTGTAAGAAGGGGAGCTTGGCTTTGGAGGTCTTAAGAGAAAAATTTGGAAGGTTAAGATGCAAGAATGGCTTTGGTGGAGTGGCATGGGGCGCCACTTAGAGCATGGGGAAGGTGACGCCTCATGGTGCTTAGGGGTCTCATGTTCTGAGCCGCAAAGGCATTTTTTGTTTTATTTTGCGTCAATTAGGGAATCTGGCTAGGTATGCCTTAAAAATAAACGACAGGGTTAATGGACATGAAAGTCCAGTTGGCAAAGTGGCTCCATGCGCTGCTTAAAGGCTTGGTGGTGACGCTAGTGAGGGCCTGGGTTCGAATCCAGGCGGCAGCAGTGAAGGGTTTTTATTTTTATTTTTTTGGGGCGTTAAAAGGAAGGAACTAAGGAAGTAGGGCTTAAAAGAAATTGTGGCGCGTTTTTGACACAAACAACGCCTTGGCGGAATAGCCAGGGCGCCACTGGTCGCTTGTTGTTCCACTGTGTCCCGTGTTCGAACCATGGAGGCCGCAGCAAGGGTGTTTTATTTTTAATTCTTATTTTGCAGCAGATTGGTAAGATATTGGACGGCACATGGAGTCTTAATTGGATGAGGATAAAGCTTTGATTTATTTCTCTTATATTCGGCTGGAAGAGTTAGATATACATAGGGTTTTGTTTTATTTTTTTTATTATTTAATTCAAATAGATAGATAGAAGATAAATTGTTGTTATTTTATTTATTTTGATAGATAAGGATTAAGCTAGTATTGTTTTTAAATTCGGTACTGAAAATGAATGAATGATGGCTTTTATCTTTTCATTTATTTATTTATTTAGTTAAGATAGAAAGGGTGGCATTATTTTAATTGGTTTTGAATAGGTGATATAGGAATAAAATAGGAGTTTCAATAGGAATTGGATGGTTAGCCGATTGTTGGACTCTTGAGGTCCGCATGTTCGGCTTTGAAGCTTTTAAGGAAAGGGTGCCAAATTGGGTTTTCTTTTTCCGTGTGTGTGCCGAATTTTATTAGGAGGGAATTCATCTTTTATTTCTTTCTTAACCTCTATTGCCGAATGCTCCTAAGTCTCCGACAATCTCCCAAATTTCTTCCTTTAATTGGTGTTAGCCGAATGCACCTTTTCCTATTGTGGCCAACTTTGCCACCATTACTTTATAAGGCCTAGCCGAATCTTCAAGTGGGTAAGTATATAAGTATTCGGGTTGTTTCTTTTTAATTGTGTGACTGAGAATCAAGTGTCTAGGCCTTGATCTAAGGTTGGCCAATGCTCTATAAAGCCATAATATCGTGTTCTTTTGTGAATAGCCAAAGGAAGGAAGCACCAAAGGAGTTCTTCTGGATTTGAAAGCATCGAGGTAAGGAGGTTGATACCATTCGGCCAAGGGCCATTATTTTTGGAACTATGTTTTAGTTGATTTTAACATATGGATATAGGGTTTTCAATGACTACATAGCGAAGTGGTGACTCGGGATTTTTGGTAAGTAAGGTAAGTGATTCATGGTATTCGCCAAGGGTTTCAAAATATTATGTCTTTAGGTTATGTCTTTAAGTCAAAGTCGAATCTAATGTGGTACTATTTTAGGATTTCGACAGGGGTTGGAGGAGTAACCGGATTCAAGATATTTTGGTAAGAAATATTTAAATTAGTTTGGTGTTTAGACTTATAACTCTGGGTTTAACCAGTTTATCTCGATTAAGAGTTTTAATGGAGGCCAATACCAGTCCAAGGAGGACAAGGGAAAGTCCCTATCCCAAAGTTTAAGAAAAGAGCTGCCTCTTAGCGGTTCGGGATTGGCCACCGGGGTGTGGGCCAAAGAATGTAAAGCTATAGGCAGATAGCCGTAGTCTCGCTTAGCGATAGCGTCGGGGATCGAGAGTCTAGAACTCCAAGTAATAAGGTGTGTAGTTAGCCATTGTTTTCGGGATTTGCGTGATATTTGTATGTGTAATGTGTTTACTAACAAGTGCGGATGATAATCGTGATATTGATACCCTTCAAGGGTATGACGAGGATCAAAGTTAGTAACTAAGTGGTTGAAATATGATTATTGTTTTGTATGTGTGAATATGCCTATGATTACGAATAAAACATGTGCATGCATTATCATGACTGTATTTTATGTTGCATGTGCATGGGTGGGCTATGAAAGAAGGTACGGGTGTACTTCGAGTACGTGGTTGATGAGTAGCTGTGTGCCTCATCGTGATTGATATAGGCTATGTGCCATATCGTGGTTGATGAGTGACTATGTGTCCCATCGTGGTTTTGGTGTTAGCTACGGCTACATCGTGGATTGGCGCTGACTGAGGTCGCGTTGTGGATTATTGTGCTTAATTGCACGTGGACGGCATTTGTTGCCATATTGGAGTAAAAAGGAGAGGGTGATTTAATAATCCTCGTGTGTGGTAGGTCGGATAAGGGGGTGTGTAGAGGATGGACCCTAGGTCGGTCGGGCTTCATAATTGCATAACTTTGCATGTGAATATATGTGAAATGGGCCAAGCCCAATATGTGACGTGGATTAATGTGAAATGGGCCAAGCCCGGTATGTGAAGTGGATTCAAAGTGGTAATGGGCCAAGCCCAAGTGTGTGGAACATGTGGTTAATTACACTATTATAAGAATGTGATATGGTTATGGGCCAAGCCTAATATGTGAACTCTATTGATGTGAATATGGGCCAAGCCCAATAAGTGAACTCATGTAAATAATGTTGCATTAATATCTCGACATGTGGGTAATTATGTGGTTAACATGTGGGTGGAATTCAAAGGATTAATTACACACCGAAGTCAGTGTGACTCACCCAACTTTTTAACCATCGCGGGTGATTCGTGATTAATGGACCGGGTTGGAGTGGATACAAAGGTGGCCATGCGATGCGATTTTTATACGTGAAGTTGTTTTTCTTTATTTAATAGTATTTATCATTTTCAAGACTCTAAGTATTTGAATAAGTTTTGTTGTAATAAGGCCCAATTAAATAATTTGAGTATCTATATTGTGCTAAAGAAAAAGGACGATTAAATGGTTATTTTGGAATCAGTTTATTTTCGGCAAACCTCATCTTAAAACATGTAATAAAGTTTTAATTAGGATATTTTATATCGAGCTTATATTATTTAATAATTTTTAAATGGACATAGTATTCAAAAGTTAACAAATTTTCACGGGTTATTCTAACATCAAAAATATTTTCAAACGTTTTCCGCAGTGACATGCCAGATCCGGTCAGGGCTTGTGGGCCGGGTTTGGGGTGTTACACTGGCTATGTGCGATGCTATCGTTAGGTATATCGTTTAGTGGGCTAAGTGAGAAATCTCCATGATTACCTTTGTGGTGGGCTAAGTGTGATACTACCTTATTAATCGACTGGGGTGTGCTAAGTGCGAAACCACCGAGACATTTGCTGTGTGGGTTAACTGTGTGGATTAGCCATGTGATTGCATTATTGAGTAAAGGAGCTGTGTGGATGCATTATTAAGTTAATTAGCTCTGTGGATGAATTATGGAGAAATAATGATGTGTTGGATAGTGTGTAAATGTGACATTGAATGCATGGGTGCATTTCGATGGTTATGAGTATGTGACTCATGATGTGCTGGAAATGTGGTAAGGGTTAGAAAGAGTAAGCATAGTTGTTCATTACTTTTGGTAGTATAATGCTAATTGTTGTTTAGCTTATACTATGAAGCTTAATTGTTTATGTGTAAACTTACTAAGCTCAAAGCTTACTCCTTTTCTTTTCCCTTATCTTATAAAGTAAAAGTGTTGAACCGAGATACGAGGATCAATTGGAAGATCGCCCACACTATCAGCACACTCTGGTACATGAGACTCAATGTTTTGTATATGGCATGTATAGGGGCTAGACAAGTTAGTGAATTTTGTTGTAAATGGCTAAGATGTGTTGGCCTTTAGATGGATAGCTTATTTTGTATAATGCCATAGTTGTTGGCTATTTTATGTTATATGAAAAGTTATAGTTGTCTATGTGAGATTGCAATTCAATTTGAGTTGATTATGATTGTTTTAGATGAGTATATGTTGTGTATGCTAGAGGGCTGAAAAGAACTTGGCACATAGCTTTGTTCTTGTCCATGTGGATAGACACACGGGCGTGTGTCTAGGCCATGTGTGACACACGGCTAGCCCATGGGCTTGTGACTCAGCCATGTGTCCCCTGCATGTTAGTATTTTAAATCAGAATAGACCACGGACTAGCCACACGGGCGTGTGTCTAGGGCGTGTGGGATTAATCAGTGTTGGCCACGGGCTAGTTACACGGGCGTGTGTCTAGACTCTAGCCCATGTTAAGGTAGTCAGTGCGCATCACGGGTGGTAAGCACGGGCATGTGCCTTGGCCGTGGGGCATTGGCAGAATGCTGGGTTTTTAAGCACGGTTTGGTAACATGGGCGTGTGTGACTTCACACGGGCATGTTGTACCTTGCACGGGCGTGTGAGCCCTGTTCAAAAGAGAAAATTTTTAAGATTGGAAAAAGTTCTGGTTTAGTCTCGAGAGCCCTCGTGTGTATGAGTGAGGCCTCGTAAGTCGAGAATGACTTCAGAGAGTAGTTACGACGAGCCTAAGTGGCGATCAAGTGGTTTGAGTTCGGTAACGCCTCGGGCCCAGTTCTGGCATAGAACCCAGGTAAGGGGTGTTACACATTCTCCATTTTGGGGTTCAATTTTTTTATATGTAATAAGTAAACATAAAATGCTGTCACGTCATTATCGAATAATGTGGTTAAGGAGTCCTCAATAGATTCAGACGTTCGGGAAGAAAGACACTGTGCAAGTTTTTCGAATAAGCTTGGGAGATTAGAAAAGCACTAAATTTGGCTGTGGACTATAAAGACCAAGTAATTATTAGTGACCTATTCAATTTAGAAATTAGAGATCATTCTTTATTGTGTTGGAAACATTCGTTTAGAAAATGATTTTTTTGAAAAACAAAAAAATTAAAAATTTCTAAAACCAATCAGTTGTCATATTTATAGGGACAAACCCTTTTTACCAAAATCATAATTGTGTTATGGATTAGGCGGTCTAAGTTGTTTCTCAACATTCTACCAACACGATTGATGAGTCATTAAACTAACTAAAATTACGACAAAGGCAAGCGCACCTATCGAATAATAGTATAGCTATGGTGAGTCGGGAACATCGTATGCACGAGGACTAAAAGTACTAGTTATGACTGTTTTTCTATTATTTAGCCTACAAATTAATGGGATTGACTTGAATCTAAAATTAACTAACAAATTACTAAGAACGCAACAGAGAATGAATTAGGAAAATATTTGAAGAAAACCAGTCAGATAGACAATACCCAGGGAATAATCCACCTAGACTTCACTTATTATTCTGAATCTGAATTAAACGATTTGTTCACTTGTGCCTTGATCAGTAGAAATCCCTAAATTGTATTAATATCTCTTTCGAGAGTAAGAATAACTAACTCTAGGTTGATTAATCAAAATCTCTTTCTAATTAAAACCCTATTGTCGCATTAACTCGATCTATGGATTCCCCTATTAGATTTGACTCTAATCCGATAGATTTATGTCGTCCTCTTTCTAGGATTGCATGCAACTCCACTCAATTATGCTAGATCTACTCTTAAACAAATATCAAAACACGAAAGAAGCTTACATAATTGAGAACAAGAATTCAAGTATTTATCATGTAAATTAGAAATTAAATAACAAGATCCATCATAGGTTTCATCTTCCCTAGGTATGTAGGGAATTTAGTTCATAATTTGGAGTGTAATAATCTCAAAACTAGAATAACAACAAGACTTAAAGAAACCCAATAAAACTTCTAAAGAAATTGAATAGAGATCTTCAATCTTGAAGGAGATCCTGCTTCTGAGTTGAATCTCGTGGCGTTCTACGAGTCTTTTCTTCGTTCTTCTCTGCATGGTCCCTTAGGTCCTCTTCAAGTGCGTATTTATAGACTTTAGAATGCTTAGAAAGCCTAAAAATTTGGTTTTTCCACGTGTTTGGGAAAATAGGAGCGATATCGACACGACCTTGCACAGGGGCATGTGGCCAGCCCGTGTAGCTCACACGAGCGCTTGCCCAGGCCGTGTGGTTCCTAAAAATAACTCTTTTTGTTCAATTTTGGCCCGTTTTTGGCTCCTTTCACTTCCCTATTGTAACATCCAAAAAATTAGGGGTTTGTCATATTTGTGTAATTGCATGTTATGCTGGTTCTGTGTGATGTTTAAGGGTGTTTAGGGGCCCTAGGGAGGCCTGGGGTCGAGTTGGAGCCTTGGTAAAATTTTGGTTTTTGGGCACTTTAGTGGGGTGAGCTAGTGGAAGCAGGACTTAAGGATATTTAAATGTGTTTGCTAACACAAGTAAGTAAGGTGGCCTAGTGGTGTGGCGTCACAAGGGGAACTTGGAGGAAGGGAGTTCGAATCCCATGGCATGCAAAGTGTGGCTTTTATTTTTGTGCTAAGCAGGTGGAGGAAGTAGAGTTCAGCTTGGACTCTGTAAGGAAGTTGGAGACTCATTCAAATTAGTTTGAATGAGTGATGGAGACTGAAGTAGGGAGAGATTCATGGAGAAAATCGTGGGAATGGAGTGAGAGGGAGTAGTGGCCTAATTTGGGAAAGTGCATGGGGGGTTTCGGTCAAGAGAAGGGTCATTTGTTAGAGTGCATTCGGTTTTGGTTAGTGTGTGTGTGTGCCAAAATTCTTAAGCATTTTACTTAGCATTTGTGCAATTGGGAGTATTCTCTTCTTCTTGTCAATTGGGTTTTAATTTTTGTTGCATCTTTCTTTGCCGAAACCTTAATCATTTTAGTGACTTCTTCCCATTTCTTTTTTTCGTGTTAGACACTTTTCTTTCCTTTGGTAGTCGCCAAACACCTGTAGTCGAATCTGTAACAGCCCGAATTAGACCCTAGTCAGAACAGTGGTTTCAGGACCACAAATCCGAGGTCGGAATAATATTTTAATGTTATTTTTGGTGTTGATTATATGTGATATAGCCTGTGTGAAAAATTTTGTGTGGTAATTTTATCAACTGTGTGTCAAATTGTGAGAAAAGGACTTAATCACATAAAGTGAGAAATGCTGTGTGCTGATTGTTAAGTGCTTAATTGTTATTGTCTTTATAATGGGGAGGCCTTATGTGGCAATTAGCCCATTTTATAGTTAGTGGATGGTGGATGGACATTTATAACCAATTATATTATATGTTATAATGTTTATAAGTAAGGTTAAATTTGTAACTTGATAAATGATGATATATATATGTTTTAATAAAACAAAAAGGAATTAAAAAGCTATTATCATCTTTGTTATTGCCGAAAGTTAAAGAAAGAATAAGGGTTTGAAGCTTTGTGATTTTCGGCTAGCAATTGGCTTAATTTAAGGTATGTTTGAGCTCGGTTTTTGATAATTTCTACATTTTCGTAATTGTTGCTTTGTGCTTTACAAAACCCATGCTTAAATTTTGTGAATTGATGATGAATATGAAATATGCCATGGATGAATTCATGAGCTTTGTGAAGTTTGGTGATGGATTATGAAAGATATGTGTTAGATTAACATATTTTATCTTTGAATTTTTAGTGAAATTGAGTAATTTGGGCTAAATTGAGTAAAGTGTAAATTGAAGGACTAAAATGTAAAATAAATGAAATGTGTGGGCTTGTATTAGCATGGGAAGAATTCGGCTAAGCTTGTGTGAGTAGAAATTCAGTGTATTTTGTGATTTTGTGAGATAGGGACTAAAGTGCCGAAATGTGAAAATGTGAGGGCTATTTTGCAAAATGCCCTAAATTTGTGTGTGTGGACTAAATTGAATGAATTGGTGATTGAATGAGTTGAATTTAAATGTGTATAGTGATGAACCACAAAAGTAACATATTATAATCTCAAATTTAGCATACTTTTGGATGATTTATCCTTTGATTTATGTAAAAAGGTGCTCTTAATCCTTTCTTTTCATGTTTTATACTCAGGGAAGCACCGGAGGATGAAAAGAACAAGAAACCGGCTTAAAACGAGCCAAATGGGCCAAAGCACGAAATCAACACGGCCTGGGCCCAAGAACACACGGCCGTGCCTCCTCAATAATCTCAAACACAGTCTAGCCACGAGATACACGGTCGTGCCTCATTAATGAAGTCCGAACATGGCCTAAAGACGATTTACACGGACGTGTGCCATGGCCGTGTCCCTGCCGCAGAAAAGAGCAATTTCAATCGGATTTGGATACTTAGGGGCAAAGAAACACATTCCAAAAGCCTATAAATACACCCTAAGTATGACCTAAAAGGGGGAGTCGATGGGAGCCTAAAGCTACCGTTTAGCGGCGTCTTGCTAGGCCAGAGAGGGCAGATTTGTGGGGATTCACTCGGGGATAGCCAGTCGATCCATCTCAAGAAGCCGGTATCATACTCAAGACGGAGGATCTCCTCTTCAATTCCTTCAGGGGGTTTTAGGGATTTCTTATGTTTTGTTTTATCTTTTCTTCTGAGATGTTTTCTTTTATTGTTATGAACTAAACCCTCAGATACCTGAGGGGGATGAAACTTAGATGAATCTTGTTATCGTTTGCTGAACTATATGATAAATATTTGATTTGTTCTTAATTATGTGTTCTTAATTCTTGTGTTGATATTTCGCGGATATTAATTCAAGTTTGATGTGCTTAGGTTGAGGAGCAAAAGTCCCTGCCTAAGAGTAGATCTAGCATAGTTAAGCAGAGTTGATCGCGCGCCTAGAGATAGGGTGACGACGTTGCTGCCGATTAGGGGTGAAACCTAATATGGGAGTCCATAGATCGAGTTAATTCAATCCTAGGGGTTTTAATTAGAAAGAGATTTCAATTAATCAACCTAGGGTTAGACGTTATTCGCCTCGAGAGAGGGTTTAATATAAATTAGGGAATCCTACGGATCAAATCAAATGAATAAATCGTTTGGTTCAGAGTTAGATAACAAGTGAAGTCTAGGTGGATTCTTCCTTGGGTGTCGTCTTAATCAATTGGTTTTTCCTCAAGTTATTTTCCCAAATTCATTCTTCTTTGTCTTAGAGTCTTTAAGTTTAGTAGTTAATTAATTTAGATTTAAACATCAACTTCACTTATTTTAGGCTAGATAATAGAAAGAAAGTTAGTATTAGTACTTTTAGTTCCTTGGGGATCGACCATCCGGTCTTGCCTTAACTATACTACTGTTCGATAAATGCGCTTGCCTCAAATCGTTGTCATAGTTAGTTTCTAGGTTCGATCATTATCTTTATAAATTTAAAACTCTGACTTCACAGCGATCAATTTTTTTGGCGCCGTTGCCGGGGAACTAAAATATTAAGAACACTCTATTTTTATTACTTTAGCCATTTTTTTATTTTTTGAAATTTAATTTTATTTCTTATTTTATTTGCTAATTTTTCTTCTTCTTCCTTCTAGGTACCTCTAGTTTATGACTAGAAGGAACCCGAGAGGACCACTAGTATACGACAGTGATGTTGAAGCTATCGCTCGCAAGAATCGCAGAGAAATTAGGCGAGCCCTAAATTACACAGAAAAAGAGCGAGAAGGCAGATCCAATCCTACTGAAGGGATGGACGAGAATAATCCACCACCCCAAGATGTGGCAAAAAATAATGCTCCACGTACTATGTATGATTATGCTAAACCTCATTTAACAGGAGTCGAATCAAGTATTGTTAGGCTTGTTATAGCTGCTAATAATTTTGAATTAAAGCCTAACACTATACAAATGATTCAACAATTTGTTCAATTTGATGGTTTACAGGACGAAGACCCAAACACTCATTTAGCTAATTTTTTAGAGTTCTGTGATACCTTCAAAATAAATGGCGTTTTTGATGATGCCATAAGGCTTCGGTTATTTCCCTTTTCATTAAGGAATAAAGCCAAACAGTGGTTAAACTCGTTACCACGAGGGTTAATCACCACATGGGATCAAATGACTGAAAAAATTTTATTAAAATATTTCCCACCGCCAAAACGCCAAATTACTAATGATATCTCTTCTTTTGTGCAGATGGATTTAGAGACATTATACGACACATGGGAGAGATACAAGGATCTCTTGAGAAGGTGTCCGCACCATGGTTTACCCTTGTGGCTCCAAGTCCAAACTTTCTACAACGGTGTAAACCCCTCAACGAGGCAACTAATTGATTCAGCCGCCGGTGGAACCCTGAACAACGTAACTCCCGGCGACCTATATGAGTTTATTGAAGAGATGTCACTGAATAACTATCAGTGGCAGGTTACAAGGACAAAACCAACAAAATCAGCCGGAGTATTCAACCACGATGCAGTAACCATGCTATCAACACAGGTAGAGATGATGAAAAAAAAGCTTGATAGTTTGTGTTATTCGTAGGTACATCAAGTGATGCAGTGCGACGCAAGTGGAACTGTGGCGAATCTTGAGTACCCACCCTACCAACCGGGCACAGAGAACGAACAGATGAACTATATAGGTAACAATTTCAGATCTAATAACAACTCTTATAGTAATACTTATAATCCAGGTTGGAGGAACCACCCAACTTTTTCATGAGGAGGACAAGGAAATCAAGGAAATCAAAGACAACAACCTCCTCAAAATTTCCAAAATCAGCTCTATCCACAGGAGAAGCCAAACCTCAAAGAGATGCTGACAAAATTCATGGCAGCTACAGATAACCGTCTCCAAGACACTGAGACCACCCTTAAGAATCAACAGGCATCAATTAAAGGGATCGAGAGCCAGGTTGGGGAACTCACTAAGACAGTTGGACAACTTACTAACACAGTTGGGCAACTTACTAAGATGGTTTCTAAAATTCAATCAGAGATTTTTTCTAAAGGAAATGAGCAATGGCAAAGGCAATTACACTGAGAAGTGGAAGGGAGTTAGTCGAACCAAAGAAGAAAATACCACATGAAGATGACAAAGCAAAGGATGAGGGAGTTGAGGATGTAACTCCAAGTCGTAAAAGAAAGTAAACCATCAATCCCATACCCAAGAAAAGTTAAAGAAAGACCGATTGGATGCCCAATACGGTAAATTTCTTGAACTCATTAAACAAATACATATTAACTTACCCTTTGTTGAGGCCATTTCACAGATGCCGACGTACGCAAAATTCTTAAAAGAACTCATGACGAATAAAAGGAAGCTCGAAGAAATATCAACAGTGTAGCTTAATGAAGAATGTTCAGCCATCCTCCAAAACAAGTTACCAACCAATTTAAAAGACCCGGGAAGTTTTACTATTCCATGTTTAATTGGTAGTTTAAATATTAAGAAAGCATTAGCTGATCTAGGTGCCAGTATTAATTTAATGCCTTATAAAATGTTTAAACAACTAGATCTGGGGGAACCAAAACCCACTAGGATGTGTATTCAGTTAGCTGATAGATCTATTAAATATCCTAGAGGATTTATCGAAGATGTCTTAGTAAAAATTGATAAATTTATTTTCCCTGTTGATTTTGTTGTGCTTTACATGGATGAGGACATTGAGGTTCCCTTAATTTTAGGGCATCCTTTTTTAGCTACTGCTAGGGCTGTTATCGATGTAGGTGATGGAAAACTTGCATTAAGGATAGGCGAGGAGGAAATTATTTTTCAAATTTATGATGCCATGCGATATTCTTGAGAACAAGACGATTCCTGTTATTTTGTTGATACCACTGATCATATCATTCAAAACTCATTACAGGAAATTAAACATGATGACACGATGGAACTGTGCCTGACTCAAGAAGAGGGGGAAGAAGATGAAGTTGACGAGCTGAATTTGAATACATCTTCATCTAGACATACGAAAGAAGAGAGCATTAAAGTCAATGACGAACCAAAACAAAAACCCTCCCTTGATGAGCCGCCCAAATTAGAATTAAAACAATTACCGAAGCACCTAGAGTATGCATTCCTCGGGGACAATTCTACGCTACTGGTAATTATCTCTTCAAAATTAGAACCCAAGGAAAAAGAGGAGCTGATACAGGTACTAAGAGAACATAAAAGAGCCATAGCTTGGAAAATCTCTGACATCAAGGGGATAAGCCCATTGTTTTGTACCCACAAAATTTTAATGGAAGAGGAATACAAGCCATGTGTACAACCTCAAAGACGATTGAATCCCAAAGTAAAAGAAGTTGTGAAAGCCGAGGTAATTAAACTTCTAGATGCTGGAATAATTTATTCTATTTCTGACAGTAATTGGGTAAGTCCTGTACAGGTTGTTCCAAAGAAAATAGGCATGACGGTGGTAGCCAACGAAAAGAATGAACTAATTCCCACCAGAACAGTCACAGGTTGGAGAGTCTGCATTGATTATAGGAAGCTGAACGATGCCACTAGAAAAGATCACTTCCCTCTGCCCTTCATTGATCAAATGTTAGAAAGGTTATTTGGGCATATGTACTATTGCTTCCTAGATGGACTTTCTGGTTATTTCCAAATCCCAATAGCACCTGAAGATCAAGAGAAAACAACATTCACATGCCCATACGGTATGTTTGCTTATTGTAGAATGCCTTTTGGATTATGTAATGCTCCTGCTACTTTTTAGCGTTGCATGTTGGCAATCTTTGACGAACTTGTGGAAGACATTATGGAGGTATTCATGGACGATTTTTCGGTATTTGGTAATTCTTTCCATCTTTGCCTTAAGAATTTAGAACGAGTTTTAATGAGATGTGAAGAAACAAACCTTGTTTTAAATTGGGAAAAAATGTCACTTTATGGTGCAATAAGGAATTGTATTGGGACATAAAATTTCTAGTAAGGGAATCGAGGTAGGTAAAGCAAAGGTCGAAACCATAGAAAAATTACCTCCTCCTAATTCAGTTAAGGCTATTAGAAGCTTTTTAGGACATGCAGGATTTTATAGAAGATTTATTAAAGATTTTTCTAAAATAGCTAAGCCTCTAACGAAATTGCTAGAAAAAGATGTACCTTTTAATTTCAATGAGGAATGTTTAGATGCATTTAATATCCTTAAAGAGAAGTTAGTAAATGCCTCAATTATAATTGCCCCCGATTGGAATCGTCCTTTTGAACTAATGTGTGATGCAAGTGATTTTGCAAAGAGGTGCGCTTTAGGACAAATAAGAGACAAGCACTTCCACCAATCTACTACGCCAAAGAAGACATTAACAACCACAAGAAGAAAATTATACCACCACTGAAAAAGAATTACTAGTTGTGGTCTTTGCATTTAATAAATTTAGACAATATTTAGTATTATCTAAAGTTGTCGTTTACACTGATCACTCTGCTCTTCGTTATCTTTTAACTAAACCTGATGCAAAACCTTTACTCATAAGATGGATTTTACTTTTACAGGAATTTGATTTGGAAATACAGGATAAGAAGGGAGCCGAAACCTTGCAAAGATCACCTCTCCAGCTTAAAAACCCACATATCGAAGAGCTCGACCAAAGAGAGATAAACGACTGCTCCTCAAGAACAACTCTTTTCTATAACCAACTTCGAGGTACCATGGTTTGCAGATATTGCGAATTATTTAACAGCTAACATCTTACCTAAAAGGTTAACACATCATCAAAAGAAGCGATTCCTTGCTGATGCGAAAAACTATTTTTGGGAAGATCCTTTTCTTTTCCGCATATGTGTAGATCAAGTAATTCGGAGATGCGTTACAGGCGGAAAGCAAGCAAAATCTGAACATTACCATTCAGACCTTCAGGAGGACACTAAAGTGGCATTAAGACAGGACATAAAATACTCGAATCAAGTTTTTATTGGCCCACTCTATTCAAAGATGCCAACAGGTATGTCGCTTCGTGTGATAAATGCCAAAGAATAGGTAATGCTTCTAAACGTGATGAAATGCCTCAAACATATATGCTATCAAGTGAAATATTTATCAAGTGAAATATTTTATGTATGGGGTATTGATTATATGGGTCCATTCCCTAGTTCATTTGGAAATAAATACATCCTAGTGGCAGTTGATTACATGTCAAAATGGGTGGAAGCTGAAGCTTTACCTACCAATGATGCTATAGTTGTAGTTAAGTTTCTCAAGAAACTGTTCTCTCGATTTGGAACACCTAGAGCTATCATTAGTGATAGGGGAACTCATTTCTCTAATACTCAATTTGAAAAAGTCTTAAGAAAATATGGAGTACACCACAGGATAGATACCCCATATCACCCTCAAACTAGTGGGCAAGTTGAAGTAGCAAACCGAGAACTTAAACGCATCCTAGAAAAAACGGTTGAATCAAACAGAAAAGATTGGGCAATAAAAGTAGATGACGCTTTATGGGCCAATAGAACAGCCTTTAAAACCCCTTTAGAAGCATCCCCATACAAACTTGTCTACGGGAAAAGCTGTCATCTACCATTCGAGTTAGAACACAAAGCTTTTTGGGCTATAAAATTTTTAAATTACGATCTTAAATCTGAACGAAAGAAAAGAATGATGCAGATGAACGAGCTAAACGAATGGAGAGTTGATGCCTACGAGAACTCAAAACTATACAATGACGCAACAAAGCGATGCCATGATGCTTTTCTAAAGAAATCGAAACAATTCGAAGTAGGGGACTTGGTCCTGCTATACAACTCAAGGCTTAAATTGTTTCCTGGGAACCTGAAATCAAGATGGTCAGGCCCATTCATGATTAAAACAATCTTTCCCTATGGCACAATAGAGGTAACTCATCCCACTCAAGGCACATTCAAGGTAAATGGTCACCAACTCAAAATCTATAATGGTGAGGATTTCAGGGATATGAGAGAGGAGCTTCAGCTCCGTGAACTTTCTTCTAGAAATGAAAATAGGATAAGTCTAGCTTAAGACTTTAAACGAGCGCTTCTCGGGAGGCAACCCGAGCACTAACCTCACTAACATTAGATTCTTAAATTTTTAGCATTTAATCCCATATTAACTAATCCAATAAAGCGCAGGTTTTAGACCACACGGCCTTACACACGGGCGTTCCCGTTCCCGTGTGGAAGCCGTGGGATGAGACACGGGCGTACTTATAGCCGTGCTCGACAAAGGCAATTTTTATCCCCAACACGGGCTATGACAATAGCCCCACGCCCGTGTTGAGCAATCGTGGAGTATACTAACTTGCCAAACACGGGCTGGACATGCCCGTGCTGAGCAACCGTGGACTATACTGCCCAACACGCCCGTTCTGAAAAACTGTGTAAAGAAGAACACGAGATTGTCACTTTAACCACAGCCGTGGCCAAGCACCCCGATCGCGCCCAAAATTTGAAAATTGCGAAAAGCACAGGCTGAAAAAATCGAGCACGGGCGTGTCCGCTACCCGTGTCCGATCCCATATATATAGAACATGACACTCATCTTTCCCAAATGTCATAACCCTAAATCGATTTCTCCCAAAATCCTTACCTGCACTCCGGCCACCACTCACAAAACTCATCCCCATTGCCTCCCACCACCTTCTCAACCCTCTCCCTTTCTCATAAACACAAAAACCTGAAGCCACGGCCGTGTTGGCAGAGTCCACGTATGCTCCACCACTGTGGTACCCAGAAATTGTTATAGCACACGCCCGTGCTCCTCCGTTACACACCCGTGTTCCGCTCGTCCACACTGTAAACTCCACTACTGGTCACAAACTCACTATATCTTTTCCATTTTTTTTCTTTTCTTTCTTTTAACTAATTTTTCATTAAGAATTTCATTTAGTTTAGTTTATATTTATTACTATTGTGAATTAGTAATGATTAAATCCTTAGGATTTTATCATTTTGAAGTACTATCCCGATTACTCTGGTTAAATAAGAATCGTTCATTATGCTTACTTATACTATGATTGCAAAATCTTATTATCAGTCTTAGTCTATTGTGATCATTGACCAAAATATATGTGATAGAAATATTACTTGAATAACTAATACTCTCAGGTAAAATGTCATCGTCCCGAGGAAAGAGAACAACAGCACCAAGCTCGAAAAAGTGAAAAGGACCCGGATCATCAGCCGCAAGCGCATCCGCCGAAGTCCGCCATCCCTTCCTCTAATTTCCTCCAGGGATCCAAGAGGACCGATATAAATTACTTCGCGCGCGACCCCTCGGAACAGGCAGATGTATCGGCTGGGCCGCTTTAGAGCAGGTCCATCTTGAAAGTGACATACGAGCACTCCTAACCACTGATCCGTGGGAGCGATTCTTCAAAATTGTCGAGCACACATACCTAGAGCTCACTTTGGAGCTCTGAACTTCAAATAGTGATGAGCCGTTACGATGATCCTGGCACAATACAATTCCGTCTCGGTGGCACTATACAACAGCTCAACCTGTCGCAGTTCGGAGCTGCTTTAGGACTTTATACAGACGAATTCGTAGCAGAGAATGACCTTTCGGAGTTGCATCGCCATATACATTTTAGCCCCACCCAATGTTGGCACAAGATAGGTACCCACTCCTTCGATTATGACCCAGTCGCTCAAAAGCGACAGCCCTGGCACCGTCTCTGAGGTACGTACACGCTATTTTGGCTCATACTTTGATAGGTCGACGGGAGAGCACCGGCGTCGTCAATACTCATGACGCCTACTACCTATGGTACATGTCAAATGGACATGTTGTCGACCTAGAATATTTTATAGCCCGAGCTACTCAACATCAGATGGAGCAGCATCGGCGAGGGATCATATCTATGGGTCCCTACATCACACGCTTAGCTCGGTATTTCGGACTCCTAAACACCGACGCACAAACCTCCTCACTCACACTGATAGGGCAGATGGCCCCACAGGGCATCCAGACGATGCTACATATGAGGATGATCCAGCGTCGACGTGGAACTAGTCCCCCTCAATACCGATTAGCCCTTCCCACTGACGAGGAGGAGCCCGAGGATATTACTGATGATGTCCCACCACCACAGGAGCCACCACTCTCGAGCCAGTGGCCCACCCAAGCAACAGCTTCACTTTCGGACATTTCTGCACGCCTTACTTAGTTCGAGCAATACTGTACTCAGTAATTCACTAACACAGCTCGATGTTTTGACAGTATCAAGGCCACCCTCCAGCAGATTTGTCATCACTTCCACATCTCTTCACCAACACCACCGCAGGACCCAGCTGATGATGAGGACCTCTGGGTCCTTTTATTTTCCTTATTTTTAGTTTTATTTTCCTTATTTTTAGTTCTTTCATTCTAATTTTTATTTGTCTTAATTTAAACTCTTTTACCTTCTATGTTTCATACCCTTATTTTATTCATATTATCATTGGCTATCTAACCTTAGAGTATTACTAACAAACACTTGTTTAATTCCGCCCCCTAGACATCTAACTGATGACTTCGCAGTTTCAATGGTACACTCAAAAATAACGAACAAATCACTAGGAGTAACTCACTACTACATAAGTCAACTGTCACCTCTGACTCAAGGAATCCATCCAAAATTCAGGAAGTTTCACTTCTCTCCATATCTCTTGAATTTCTTAATTGTCTATATATCTAACTTTGTACATTGAGGGCAATGTACGTCTTAAGTGTTGGGGGGTGAAAACAACCTAAAAAGGTGCCTAACTTTTTTTTTTCATTATTCTCAAATTCCTAAAATTAGGTGCCAAACTTTTTGCATTATTCTCAAACCCCTGAATTTAGTCTTGTTTTTAAGTAATTTTTTCATATTACTAATTAGGATGAAATTTCCATGATTTATTATTTTTATTGATATGTTTTAAATTAAGTCATTGATAATTGTGCATTGATAATTAAATTCTAAGAATACTAGAGAATCAAGCATGATAAGTCTATTTTTCAGAAATTAAAATTTTTTTTTAGGTTGTCTACCTGAATTTGAATATTACTTTGAAGTTTGAAATTTACGAGGTTGACATCAAAATACCCATAATTTTTTGTGATATTTTGAGCCTTATAAGAGCATATATCCTTTTTCATGCTCACTTTTTGATTATGAGTGTGTCAACATTGATTTGTTATTCTAGAACTTGCATCGATTATACATGTTGAGACCACACCTTTGATTTGATATACAGAAATGATAAAGGCACCTAGGATTTAACCCACTTACTCCACTAAAAACCTACCTTCATAATTAACCCCTAGTGAACCCCTTTGATCCTAACAACCCTTTTTATTGACTCACCCACTAATTTTAACCCAGAAACCCTTTGTTTTTGTTATCACCATTCCTTTTGACTACCCTTTTATCGAGATTTGATTTGATTAATAGCCTAACTATGTTTTTTATTTCAGTAATTTATCCTTTTTTATATATTTGATTTGTTCTTAAAAAAAAATTCAATCAAAATTAAAAAGAGTTTATTCATTTTTTGTTTTGTGATTAAAGAGCTTATACGTTTGAATTCCAAATATCGAAGAAGAAGCTCGTAGTATTAGTATTATTAGCCTTCAGTTGATGTAATTACTTTTATTTATTTCATTATTTCTGGTTAGGTAATTTTTCAGGTCGATCTCGATTCTAACACTATAATTCAGCCTTTAACCACACCTTTAACCCAAGCCCCGTTATAACCCTGATAAAGACCTTTTGATTTGTGCATCATTTCATATTACAGTGGTGGAGATTTGATTTTCATGCAAGCCTATGGGATTAACTTTTCAGGTTTGACATTTGAGTGCTTAATTCCGGAACCTAAACACTTCGAGTGATTTGAGTGAATCTTTAGTGAGGACGTCAACCCTTGTAGGTTTTGAATCAGAGGTAATTATTTACATGAGGGGAAACACCTATGTTTTGAGCTACAAATGTATGACTTAGATTGTTTGAATCTTTAAGACTCTTTGAGTTAAATTATCCATGTATAAATTATCTATGAATTATGATGAGACATTGTTGATAGGAATATTGAATCATGGAAAGTTCATTTTAATTGTAAGTTGAGAATTTTGCTTGAGGACAAGCAAAAGCTTAAGTGTGGGGGTATGTGATGAACCATAAAAGTAACATATTTTAATCCCACATTTAGCATACTTTTGGATGATTTATCCTTTGATTTATGTAAAAAGGTGCTCTTAATCCTTTTTCATGTTTTATACTCTGGGAAGCACCGGAGGATGAAAAGAACAAGAAACGGGCTTAAAACGAGCCAAATGGGCCAAAGCACGAAATCATCACGGCCTGGGCCCAAGACCACACGGCCGTGCCTCCTCAATAATCTCGAACACGGTCTAGCCATGAGATACACGACCGTGCCTCATTAATGAAGTCTGAACACGGACTAAAGATGATTCACACGGGCGTGTGCCATGGCCGTGTCCCTACCGCAGAAAAGAGCAATTTCAATCGAATTTGGATACTTAGGGGCAAAGAAACACGTTCCAAAACCCTATAAATACACCCTAAGTATAACCTAAAAGGGGGAGTCGACGGGAGCCTAAAGCTACCGTTTAGGGGCGTCTTGCTAGGCCAGAGAGGGCAGATTTGTGGGATTCACTCGGGGATAGCTAGTCGATCCATCTCAAGAAGCCAGAATCATACTCAAGACGGAGGATCTCCTTTTCAATTCCTTCAGGGGGTTTTAGGGATTTCTTATGTTTTTTTTTATCTTTTCTTCTGAGATGTTTTCTTTTATTGTTATGAACTAAACCCTCAGATACCTGAGGGGGATGAAACTTAGATGAATCTTGTTATCGTTTGCTGAACTATATGATAAATATTTGATTTGTTCTTAATTATGTGTTCTTAATTCTTGTGTTGATATTTCGCAGATATTAATTCAAGTTTGATGTGCTTAGGTGGAGGAGCAAAAGTCCCTGCCTAAGAGTAGATCTAGCATAGTTAAGCGGGGTTGATCGCGCGCCTGGAGATAGGGTGACGAAGCGTTGCCAGATTAGGGTGAAACCTAATATGGGAGTCCATAGATCAAGTTAATGCAATTCTAGGGGTTTTAATTAGAAAGAGATTTCAATTAATCAACCTAGGGTTAGACGTTATTCGCCTCGAGAGAGGGTTTAATATAAATTAGGGAATCCTACGGATCAAATCAAATGAATAAATCATTTGGTTCAGAGTTAGATAACAAGTGAAGTCTAGGTGGATTCTTCCTTGGGTGTCGTCTTAATCAATTGGTTTTTCCTCAAGTTATTTTCCCAAATTTATTCTTATTTGTCTTAGAGTCTTTAAGTTTAGAAGTTAATTAATTTAGATTTAAACATCAACTTCACTTATTTTAGGCTAGATAATAGAAAGAAAGTTAGTATTAGTACTTTTAGTTCCTTTGGGTTTGACAATCCGGTCTTGCCTTAACTATACTACTGTTCGATAGGTGCACTTGCCTCAAATAGTTGTCATAGTTAGTTTCTAGGTTCGATCATTATCATTATAAATTTAAAACTCTAACTTCACAGCGATCATATAGACCAAGAAAGGAGGGGTTCGAATCGAGATCGAGGCAAAGACAAAGTGCTCGATTAATCGACCGTTTCGGTATTTCGACGTCCGAGGTAAGTTCGGACATAATACTAACATCTAATTATGTTAAATGCTATGAAATGAATGTTATAATGATATTGAAATGTGGATGCTATGTGAGAGTTGAATTTGAGTTATGTTGCACTAAGTGTGCGTATTCGAAAACGTGTTCGAGGTGATCAGCACTGTGTGTGCGAAATAATATAAGCTTTGACTTTGTGGTTGGCACTGTGTGTGCGATACCGATTGAAAAGTGGTTGGATATAATGCACTATGTGTGTGATGATAATTAAGCTTCGGTTAAATATTGGGGCACTAAGTGTGCGATTGAATCGAATAAAGGACGATAGTAGATGGGAATGAAACAGTGAGTATTGAATAGCATATGTAATCGTCAACTAAGTGTTGTTGCTAAGGTATGCATTTCGAAACCTATGTGGTTGATGAAATTATGAATGTGTGAATGGAAGAGTTAATTGAACATAATAGTTGAATGGTATGATATATGTGATTGTAAATTAATCTATATGATGGTATGTTTTAGTATAATGTATATGTTATGAACTTACTAAGCTATTGAAAGCTTACTGTGTGATTGCTTCTCTGTTTTACAGTGTCAGTAAAGCTAGCTCGGATCTGGGAATCGTCAGCATCTCAATCACACTATCGGTAATCTATTTTGGTACTTTTGGGAAGATGTACATAGTTGAAATATGGCATGTATAGGCTAGTTTTGTAAGACATGTTTGAGATGTGTAAATAGCCATGTGATGTGGCTAGATAAATGTTGGTAAAATGCATGTGTGGCTTGATATATGGTGCACATTTTGGTATAGCTTATGAGTAAAAAAATTTCTTATGAATGGAAATCTTAGTGATGGTATGATGCTAGTATGATTTAGTAAATTTGGGGATGAATCATGATTGATATTGAATGTATTCAAGTTGTGTAATTTAGTTCCTAAGTTGATATGTTAGAATTGAGATGATATGAGATGATATGTTGATCATTTGGCATGAAAATTGGTTGCCAATTTGTGTGTGGAAGTATGCTCAAATGTGCTTGTAGGTTTGACCCTTGTGTGGGTGGTAAATTGGCCTTGTAGATGGCCCATAATGTCACACGGTTGTGGCACACGGGCGTGCGTAGTGACTGTGGGGCTAAGTCAGTAGCTAGCCTAATAGCACACGGCCAAGACACACGGGCGTGTCTAGTAGGTGTGTGAGAAAGTCAGTATATGGCCTATGAGTACACGGCCTTAGCACACGAGTGTTGGGTGGCCGTGGGTGTAAAGTCAGATTCGACCACGGCCAAGGCACACGAGCGTACTTGGTTACCGTGGATGTGAAGCCAGATTTGACAATGGCCAAGGTACACGGGCGTGCTTGGTGACCGTGGAGCAAAGTCAGTTTCGACCACGGGGAGGACACACGGGTGTGTCCAGCAGCCGTGGGAGCCACACGGCCTGCTTACACGGGCGTGTAACCCCTGTATCTTCGAAAAGTTTTAAATTTTCAAGAATGTTTGTATGTGTTTCGGTTTATTCCCGACCCTATTTCTAAACATGCTTAGGGTCTCGATGACCTACTTAAAGGACACTATGATTGATATAGATGAACGGTTGTATGGACTTCTAAAAATGTTTTTGATCTGTCCGGTAATGCCTTTAACCCTATTTCAGCGACGGATACGGGTTAGGGGTGTTACATTTTATTGGTATCAGAGCTACGGTTTATTCGATTCTCGGACTAACATAGCGCGTGTGAGTCTAGCTATACATGCCATATATGAAATTGCGATAGTGTGATGAATTACGACGATATAAATGTGTTTTCGTATAGTAATGGATCCCGATCGAGCGATTGCTTGACGATGTAGAAATGTAACGCGCTCGCTTCCCGCTCAAGGGGATGCACGCCACACCACATCTCGGCCGAATGATAGTAGTGAAGGAGGAGAGGCTAAGCAAGCCTTCTTTCGTATGATGAGTGAATGGTTTTTAGAGTTCGTTCGAACGAATCCGGCTGCTCCACAACCTCCACCCCCACAAGTACCTGTTGTGCCACAAGTGATAGATCCGATTCGATTGAATAAACCTCTTGTGGATAAGATCCAAAAATATGGGGCTGAAGAGTTCAGGGCCACATCTGATGATGATGCTGAGCGAGCTGAGTTTTGGCTCGAGAATACAATCTGAGTATTCGATAAGATATCGTTGACACCTGATGAATGTATAAAATGTGCTATTTCATTGTTGAGGGATACTGCGTATAATTGGTGGAAAACATTGATTTCTGTGGTTCCGAGAGAGAGAATCACTTGGGACTTCTTTCAAATTAAGTTCAGAAAGAAGTATATCAGTCAACGCTTCATTGATTAGAAACGTAAAGAGTTTTTAGAGCTGAAACAGGGCCGTTTGTCAGTTATCGAGTACGAGCGAGAATTTGTGAGATTGAGCCAGTATGCACGGGAATGTGTTTCGACCGAAGTCACTATGTGTAAACGCTTCATAAAAGGGTTGAACGAGAATATTAAGTTATTGGTTGGAATACTTGATATAAATGAATTTGTTGTGTTAGTTGAAAGAGCTTGTAAAGCCGAGGAGCTCAGTAAAGAAAAGAAGAAAGCTGATTCTGAAGCTCGTGATGAAAGAAAAAGATCGATGAATAAGTTTTCTCAACCCTCGACAAAGAGATTTAGAGATGCAAGCAATCGTTCAAATGCTTCGTTTGGAAATCCAAGTAGAGATCGTTCGAGGCAAAGTGCTAGTCCACGAACTCAAGCTCTGATTGAATCAAGTGTTGACAAATTAAGAGTAACAAACCCGAGTGCGCATGACGAGTGTGGAAGACGACATGTGGGAGAATGCTGGGGCAAGTACAATAATAGAGTTTGTTATAAATGTGGATCCCGAGATCATTTTATTCGAGATTGCCCAAAGATGGTTGAAGAGGAAAATGTTCAGAATGAAAGACCAAGTAATGTGACGGCTAGAGGTAGACCGCCTGAAACACCGAAATGTGAGTGGAAGCCATAGGGGACTAACGACACAATCGTGAGGTCAGAGGCGAGAGCACCTGCCTGAGCTTATGCTATACGTGCACGAGAGGAAGCATCATCTCCAGACATCATCACCGGTACTTTCAATTTATTTGATAATGATGTCATTACATTGATAGATCCAGGATCTACTCATTCATATGTGTGTGTGAATCTAGTATCAAGTAAGACTCTACCTGTTGAGTCTACTGAATTTGTGATTAGAGTATCGAATCCCTTAGGCAAGTGTGTTTTGGTAGATAAGGTGTGCAAGAATTGTCCATTGATGTTTCGGGATGTTTGTTTTTCGGTTAATTTGATGTTGCTACCATTTGATGAGTTTGACATAATTTTGGGTATGGATTGGCTTACTCTGCATAATGCCATTGTGAATTGTATAAGGAAGAGTATTGAGTTGAAAGGTCAGAATGGTGAACTAGTTTGAATAGAATCCAATGATATGAAAGGATTACCAGCTGTTGTATCTGCGATGAAAGCTATGAACTATGTGAGAAAGGGTTGTGAAGCTTATTTGGCGTACGTGATTGATACAAAAGTGTCGGAAAAGAAAGTTGAATCTGTGCCTGTAGTATGTGAGTTTTCAAATGTGTTTCCTAAAGAATTACCGGGATTACCTCCGATTCGGGAAGTCGAATTTGGTATTGAATTAGTGAAGGGGACCACTCCCATTTCGATAGCTCCGTATAGAATGGCACCAACAAAATTGAAAGAGTTAAAGTCTCAGTTGCAGGAGTTGACTGACAGAGGATTTGCACGACCGAGTTTCTCACCTTGGGGAGCTCCTGTGTTATTCATGAAAAAGAAAGATGGAACTATGAGAATGTGTATTGATTATCGACAGTTGAACAAAGTAACGATAAAGCACAAATATCTGCTGCCTCGTATTGATGATTTGTTTAAACAGCTGAGAGGAGCTACAGTGTTTTCAAAGATAGATTTGAGATCAGGTTACTATCAGTTAAGAGTTAAAGAATCCGATGTGTAACATTCCAAAATTGGGCCTAGTAGGATTGGGCCCAATGGGCCTTGAGTGTAGGAGTGTTTAAAATTTTGAGAAGAAGAGAATGGCATTATTACAAATTAGACTTATTAGTTAAGTGAATTTGGAAGGTTACGAGGTTTCTATGAAGTCTCGGGTTTAATTGGGCCTTAGGAAAAAAAAGAAAAATTTGGTATTTTAACACTTTAAGGAGAGATGGTAAGTAGCTTCAAGACTTATAGAAATAAATGAGTAATGTGCTTGCATAAATGAGCTATTGGTAAAGAGGTTATGGCATCAAGTGATGGACTTTGAGGGAAGAGGTTCAAATCCCATTGTGTGCAAACTTTAACTATTATTTTTGCACTCTTTCCTTAAGTGTCGGCCAAGCATGTAAATAAGGCAAGGTGGACTTTTATTTTTGGCAAGATGGCTAAGGAAAATAGGAAAGGATGAATGTGAGGAAAGAAATCAAGAGAAATGGGAAAGTAGGGGGAACATGTGGCCTTTTTCAAGGGATGTATTAGGGAAAGGGTGGTTGGCAAAAATTTGACTATTAGGGACATGAATGTGGACGATTTTAGGGCTAAAGGGGGTGTTAGCCGAATTTTGCTAGGAGTTTTTGGCAAAGCTAGTGCTTGAGAGGTTGTTCTCTTTAGTTTTTTGTATCATTCTCTTTCTCTCCAAATTTCGTCTTCTCTTTGCCGAATTTTCAAGCCTTTAGTGTGCATTTTTGTTTCTTCTTTTCTTCCTTGTTGCTGAAAGTACCTAAGCCTTGGAGATCAAATTGTTCACTCGTTTTCCTTTGGAAAAACTGAACCCTTCATTTCTTCTTTATCGTTCTTCTCATCCGTATTAACACTCACTCCTTTGATCAATCGGTAAGTAGTTCTATTCAAACATTTTTTTTATTTTTTTCTTTCTCCTAGCCGAATATATGTCTTGGCATGGGATGGTCCTTTTAACTGAGACCATCATTTTATTCTACCCTCTCAAATGAGATTATTTTCTTTTTTTCGTAGTGTTTTAAGTGGGAGACCGTGTATTGTTCTACCCGAAGTCAAACGGTGGAAATTGGATCCAATATCGATAAGGTAAGGTGGTTCATTTTGGATTTTTCGTTATATCTCTATTTGGCTATGTTACAAATTGGATTGAAGTTTCGACTAATCAATTATGTTTTAGGGACGAAACCACTCGATATATCCTATTTGCAAATCCTTCGGATATAGTGGGTCAACGAAGAGTGGTTCTTTAGGGAATCCTAATCAAGGTGTATAATCCCGTACCTTTCGTATACAGATCTGAAATGATGTGTAATCTCACACTTCTCTGAAAGTTTGTATGAAATATTCTGTGAATCGGTCAAAATATCGAAGAACACCAAAAACCAGCATCCGTGATCACTCGGGTGTGCGTATGATCGCAGTGGTAATCGTATTTTGTAATAAAACAGTTTCGGTTAGAAGTAGTGACATGTTTTTGGAAAATAGCGAAAAATAGGAGAAAGGGAATTAGAAAGTGAATAAGATATCGAATTAAAGCTTACTGTGTCTATTTTAATATGGAAGAAATGGGGAAGGAAAAGGATTTTTATATTCTGAGATATGTTAATTTGAGTGAGATTGGTTCTGAATGACTTCGTGGTTCCCTGATCTATCTTGGAAAAATCGTATAAAATTGTACAAAGTGAATTATAAGTTATAGTTTATATGTACAGATTACTAAGTCTATTTTCAATAGAAACAAGTGGGTGCAACATATGAAAACTGTACAGTGAGATATTTGAATTTTGGGTACGAGAGGTCAGAATCGTTGGTCAGTGAAACAAGTGAAACTTCAAGGAATAAACTGTACTAAATGGTTAAGCCAAAAATTCTTGAAAAATTGTAGTAAGAATATATATGAGTCTAGTTTCAAGAAAAATTTACAGATTTAGATTTCGAGATTTCTAACTCAATTTATAGTAAATTTAGTCAGTACGACGCGGATGGACAGTTTTAAATTGTTATGCCCAAATTAGTAGTTAAGTCTGGATTGCGAAATTACCGAATTACCCTTAGTGGGTAAATTACCGAATTACGAAATTGTTTAATGGGCCGATCTGATATTTTGCTAGATGGGCCGATCTGGTATTTTGCTATATGGGCCAATCTGATATTTTGATAAATGGGCCAATCTGATATTTTGATAAATGGGCCAATCTGATATTTTGATAAATGGGCCAATCTGATATTTTGATAAATGGGTCGATCTGATATTTTACTATATGGGCCAATCTGATATTTTGCTAAATGGGCCAAATCTGATATTTTGCTTAATGGGCCTTTTGATTAATTGTTATAATGGGCCATAATTTTGTAATAAATATCCGAATAAATTATTGTTATTATATTGTGATTTGTTATGCATTATATACATGATTTGCATGGGATGGGATAATGATGAAGAGAAGTTCTGGTAGCTCTGCTACATAATTCTGGTGGCTCTGCCACAAATATGAAAAATGGCGTTGCCATGTAAATTCTGTTAATCTGGTGGCTTGTCCACAAATTTGATATAATCGGCTTAATGCCTATGTTTGGTGTGTTGGCGGGGTGGGTGACTAAAGCTCCCCCACAGGTGTCTTTGGTTGAATACGGGTGGTGTGTAGTGGATGGAAAACTAGGTTTGGTTTGGGAATTGCATATCATATGCATATTATATTTGATACATTATTATTGTTGTAAATGGGCTTAGGCCCAAAATATTGCTAATTCGATTTCGGCCCAATGAATAACGGTAAGGGGATTTCACACTGAGTTCTTGTAACTCACGCCCTTTCTCTTAACCCTTGTAGGTAATGCTTGATGATATGGACTTGGGCTATGGATGAATCGAGGGAGGCCATACTTTTGAAATGGTTTATTTGGACTTTAGACTTCTTTCTCGTTTATTTTATTACTTTACTATTTTGGGTTAAATGTTGTAATAAGGCCTCTGGACTATTTTTATTTTTGCTTTTTGGTTGGGATGTTTTATTATTTTTCTTAAATTGTTTAAAAGGGAATTTTCTAAAAACTTAAACAATGGTTTCCAAAATCGATTAACAAATGGATTTCAAAATAAACTTTTACAAATATTTTTAACACGGATATTTTCTCTCGAACTATTAACGATATTTTCAAAAGACTTGGATTCTCTTTCAAATTTTCAACGTCATTTTCAAAAGTCACGGTTTTAAAAGATTACTAGTTCTATTATCGATTTATCAAACAACCTCTAAAAAATACTTGTATTTTATCTATGTTTTCGCAACGTTTTCAAAATGCTTTTGCAACTCTATTTATAAACGTCACATTTTCGTAAATTGCTTATTTCAAATATGCTTCCACAAACGAAAAGGTTTTTTAAAGATAATTACTTTTTCAAGTAGACAGCAATTGCTTAAGTGTTTTGGGTTTTAACAAAGAGGCTGAAATTTTGAAATGAGTTTTTTTTGTGACACGCTAGATTCGGGCCTAACTTTTGGGCCGGGTTTGGGTGTTACATTTTATGGTATCAGAGCCCAGTTGCAAAACTCGACCGTGGTTTGGGTTCAAAAGCGTTTTCCAAAGCTGTTTAGAATTTTGATTTATAAATATATGTTCTAACGGAAGTATGGCACCACGAGTATCCGGCACCAAGTCAAGTAAGTATTTGTTTTCTGATTATTGTGTTATTACTATGGTACGAAAATTCTACGAAATAGAAATACTCTAGAACTTTAAGCTATAAGAGCTGAAACTATAGAGATTGAGACTTTAGGATGCGTTGTGCGAAAACAACTTTACTTCTTGTACTCCATAAAACATTGTTTAATAAGCACTGAAATAGCATAATGATTCATAAAACTCTTAATCAGATTATATCGACCTAGCAAACATGAACGCTAGAAGATGTGGACGCGGTAGACGTGGATGTGGTAGAGGCCGATGTGCTAGGGCTAGATCTTCAGCATCGGGGCATGTTTCCGAAAGAGAGGCGTTAGCATCGCCAGTGGCTGAGACGGGGTCTCATGACCGAGCTGGGGTTGTCGAGCTGACTCAGATAGTTAAGGAGGTATTGGAAGAGGTTAAAGGAATCGGTGAAGCGCTTCGAGTTGGGTCCGTGGTATAAGAAGAAATTAGATCGCGGTTCTTTTGGGTCGCAGTCTCGTTCCATAAAGCATGTTAAGGCACGACCAAAATTTTCAGCTTGTGATTATTGCAGAAGGCGTCATCCGGGAGAATGCTGGAGGAGGTAAGGAGCATGCTTGAGATGCAGGTCTAAGGAGCATTAGGCTCGGGATTGTTTCATCACCATCAAGTCAGGTATTTTTTGGTTGGACGTGATGATTGAATGTAGAAAATATTCAGTATAAGTGGTAGATAACTGCTTGCTTCGTGACTAGATGTTTGGTTGTGTGAAAAGGATTCAATATTTTGTTAAAAGTACACTAATGTTATTAAGATCAGTGCGTGCGTGCTAAAGCTTAGTGGTGTGATTTGAGCGATGCGTTTAGTAGTTGGTTGGAAATTTCGAGGACGAAATTTATTTAAGGAGGGTAGAATTGTAACATTCCAAAATTGGGCCTAGTAGGATTGGGCCCAATGGGCCTTGAGTGTAGGAGTGTTTAAAATTTTGAGAACAAGAGAATGGCAATATTGCAAATTGCACTTATTAGTTAAGTGAATTTGGAAGGTTACGAGGTTTCTATGAAGTCTCGGGTTTAATTGGGCCTTAGGAAAAAAAAATAAAAAATTGGTATTTTAGCACTTTAAGGAGAGATGGTAAGTAGCTTCAAGACTTGTAGAAATAAATGAGTAATGTGCTTGCATAAATGAGCTATTGGTAAAGAGGTTATGGCATCAAGTGATGGACTTTGAGGGAAGAGGTTCAAATCCCATTGTGTGCAAACTTTAACTATTATTTTTGCACTCTTTCCTTAAGTGTCGGCCAAGCATGTAAATAAGGCAAGGTGGACTTTTATTTTTGGCAAGATGGCTAAGGAAAATAGGAAAGGATGAATGTGAGGAAAGAAATCAAGAGAAAGGGAAAGTAGGGGGAACATGTGGCCTTTTTCAAGGGATGTATTATGGAAAGGGTGGTTGGCAAAAATTTGACTATTAGGGACATGAATGTGGACGGTTTTGGGGCTAAAAGAGGTGATAGCCGAATTTTGCTAGGAGTTTTTGGCAAAGCTAGTGCTTGAGAGGTTGTTCTCTTTAGTTTTTTGTATCATTCTCTTTCTCTCCAAATTTCCTCTTCTCTTTGCTGAATTTTCAAGCCTTTAGTGTGCATTTTTGTTTCTTCTTTTCTTCCTTGTTGCCGAAAGTACCTAAACCTTGGAGATCAAATTGTTCACTCATTTTCCTTGTGAAAAACCGAACCCTTCATTTCTTCTTTATCGTTCTTCTCATCCGTATTAACACTCACTCCTTTGATCAATCGGTAAGCGGTTCTATTCAAACATTTTTTTTATTTTTTTCTTTCTCCTAGCCGAATATATGTCTTGGCATGGGATGGTCCTTTTAACCGAGACCATCATTTTATTCTACCCTCTCAAACGAGATTATTTTCTTTTTTTCGTAGTGTTTTAAGTGGGAGACCGTGTATTGTTCTAGCCGAAGTCAAACGGTGGAAATTGGATCCAATATCGATAAGGTAAGGGGGTTCATTTTGGATTTTTCGTTATATCTCTATTTGGCTATTTTGCAAATCGGATTGAAGTTTCGACTAATAATTATGTTTTAGGGACAAAACCACTCGATATATCCTATTTGCAAATCCTTCGGATATAGTGGGTCAACGAAGAGTGCTTCTTTAGGGAATCCTAATCAAGGTGTGTAATCCCGTACCTCTCGTATACATATCTGAAATGATGTGTAATCTCACACTTCTCTGAAAATTTGTATGAAATATTCTGTGAATCGGTCAAAATACCAAAGAACACCAAAAACCGGCATCTGTGATCACTCGGGCGTGCGTATGATCGCAGTGGTAATCGTATTTTGTAATAAAACAGTTTCGGTTAGAAGCAGTAACGTGTTTTTCGAAAATCACGAAAAATAGGAGAAAGGGAATTAGAAAATGAATAAGATATCGAATTAAAGCTTACTGTGTCTATTTTAATATGGAAGAAACGGGGAAGGAAAAGGATTTTTATATTCTGAGATATGTTAATTTGAGTGAGACTGGTTCTGAATGACTTCCTTGTTCCCTAATCTGTCTTGGAAAATCGTATAAAATTGTACAAAGTGAATTATAAGTGATAGTTTATATGTACAGATTACAAGAGTAAGTCTATTTTCAATAGAAACAAGTGGGAGCAACATATGAAAACTGTACAGTGAGATATTTGAATTTTGGGTAAGAGAGGTCAGAATCGTTGGTCATTGAAACAAGGGAAACTTCAAGGAATAAACTGTACTAAATGGTTAAGCCAAAAATTCTGAAAAAATTGTAGTAAGAAGATATATGAGTCTAGTTTCAAGGAAAATTTATGGATTCAGATTTCGAGATTTCTAACTCAAGTTATAGTCAATTTAGTCAGTACGACGCGGATGGACAGTTTCAAATTGTTATGCCAAAATTAGTAGTTAAATCTGGATTGCGAAATTACCGAATTACCCTTAGTGGGTAAATTACCGAATTACAAAATTGTTTAATGGGCTGATCTGATATTTTGCTAGATGGGTCGATATGGTGTTTTGCTATATGGGCCAATCTGATATTTTGATAAATGGGCCAATCTGATATTTTGATAAATGGGCCAATCTGATATTTTGATAAATGGGCCGATATGATATTTTGATAAATGGGCCAATCTGATATTTTGATAAATGGGCCAATCTGATATTTTGATAAATGGGCCGATCTGATATTTTGCTATATGGGCCAATCTGATATTTTGCTAAATGGGCCAAATCTGATATTTTGCTTAATGGGCCTTTTGATTAATTGTTATAATGGGCCATAATTTTGTAATAAATATCCGAATAAATTACTGTTATTATATTGTGATTTGTTATGCATTATATACATGATTTGCATGGGATGTGATAATGATGAAGAGAAGTTCTGGTAGCTCTGCTACATAATTCTGGTGGCTCTGCCACAAATATGAAAAATGGCGATGCCATGTAAATTTTGTTAATCTGGTGGCTTCTCTACAAATTTGATATAATCGGCTTAATGCTTACGTTTGGTGTGTTGGCGGGGTGGGTGACTAAAGCTCCCCACAGGTGTGCTGGTTGGTACGGGTGGTGTGTAGCGGATGGAAAACTAGGTTTGGTTTGGGAATTGCATATCATATGCATATTATATTTGATACATTATTGTTGTTGTAAATGGGCTTAGGCCCAAAATATTGCTAATTGGGTTCCGGTCCAATGAATAACGGTAAGGGGATTTCACACTGAGTTCTTGTAACTCACCCCCTTTCTCTTAAGCCTTGTAGGTAATGCTTGATGATATGGACTTGGGCTATGGATGACTCGAGGGAGGCCATACTTCGGAAATGGTTTATTTGGACTTTAGACTTCTTTCTCGTTTATTTTATTACTTTACTATTTTGGGTTAAATGTTGTAATAAGGCCTCTGGACTATTTTTATTTTTGCTTTTTGGTTGGGATGTTTTTATTATTTTTCTTAAATTGTTTAAAAAGGGGAATTTTCTAAAAACTTAAACAATGGTTTCCAAAATCGATTAACAAATGGATTTCAAAATAAACTTTTACAAATATTTTTAACACGGATATTTTCTCTCGAACTATTAACGATATTTTCAAAAGACTTGGATTCTCTTTCGAATTTTCAACGTCGTTTTCAAAAGTCACGGTTTTAAAAGATTACTAGTTCGATTATCGATTTATCAAACAACCTCTCAAAAATACTTGTATTTTATCTACGTTTCCGCAACGTTTTCAAAAAGCTTATGGAACTCTATTTATAAACGTCACATTTTCATAAATTGCTTATTTCAAATATGCTTCCCAAAGCGAAAAGGTTTTAAAGATAATTACGTTTTCAAGTAGACATCAATTGCTTAAGTGTTTTGGGTTTTAACAAAGAGGCTGAAATTTTTGAATGAGTTTTTTTGTGACACGCCGCATTCGGGCCTAACTTCCTCGGGCGGGTTTGGGGTGTTACACGATGTGCCAAAAATTGCTTTGAGCAACGAGGTACGGACATTACAAATTCTTAGTGATGCCTTTCGGGCAACAAATGCTCTGCAGTTGTTTATAGATCGATGAATAGGATATTCAGACCGTATTTGGATCACTTTGTAGTGGTGTTCATTTATGATATTCTGATCTATTCGTGTGATGAGACGCAGCATGCCGAACATTTGAGAACTATACTACAAACTTTGCGTGAGAAACAGTTGTATGCTAAGTTTAGTAAATGTGAATTTTGGTTGTGTGAAGTTGGTTTTCAGGGCATATCGTGTCACCACGGGGATACGAGTTGATCCTAGTAAAATCTCTCGCTATATTAGAATGGAAGCCTCCAAGAAATCATGCAATCAAGTCCGTAGTTTTCGGGACTAGCGGGATATTATAGATGGTTTGTGAAAGTCCTCTCGGTGATTGCGACTCAGCTGGACGGTTGCTACAAAAAGATGTTAAATTTGAATGGTCGAAAAAGTGCCATCGAGTTTTGAGCAATTGAAAGTGTTGTTGATGAAGCACCGGTGTTAGTTCAACCGGAACGGGAAAGAATTCATAGTTTACGATGATGCATCGTTGAATGGCTTGGGCCGTGTGTTTGATGCAAGAAGGCAAATTTATTGCTTATGCTTCGAGGCAGCTAAAGTCGCATGAAAAGAATTACCCGACGCACTACCTTGAACTGGCCGCGATTGTGTTCACATTGAAAATATGGTGTCATTATTTATTTGGTGAGAAGTGTCATATCTTGACAGATCACAAGAGTTTGAAGTACTTGATGTCTCAAAAAGAATTGAATTTGCGATAGAGTAGATGGTTAGAGTTGTTGAATGATTACGAACTTGTGATAGATTACCACCCGGGTAAAGCTAATGTTGTAGCTGATACTTTGAGCCGAAAGTTCATATGTACTTTGCGAGCAATGAATGCTTAGAAAGATCTGTGTGATGATAGTGCGGTTATGGCTGAGTTAAAAATAAAACTGATGTTTATACATCAGATTCGTGATGCTCAGAAAAGTGATGTTGAAATGATGGTTAAACGAACTCAATGTGAATCGAATGCTGAATCAGAATTTTGAGTTGATAGTGAAAATTGTTTGAGATTTAGAGACCGAATTTGTATTCCAAGAAATTCAGAGTTGATTTCGATGATTTTGACTGAAGCTCACAATAGTCATTTGGTTGTATATCTGGGAAGTACAAAAATGTATAATGATCTCAAACGGTTCTATTGGTGGCATGGTATGAAAAGGGATATTTCTGACTTTGTGTCGAAGTGTTTAGTTTGCCAGCAAGTTAAGCCTGAACATCAAGTTTCGTCCGATTTGTTACAACCGATTATGATTCCTGAGTGGAAATAGGAGAGAATTACGATAGACTTTGTGTTAGGTTTGCCCTTATCTCCGAGTAAGAAAGATGCAATCTGGGTGATAGTGGGTAGATTAATGAAATCAGCCCATTTCATTCCGGTGAGAACTGATTATTCTTTAGATAAGTTAGCTTAATTGTATATTGTGGAGATAGTGAGATTGCACGGAGTACCACTATCTATAGTGTCTGACAGAGATCCGAGGTTTACCTCTCGATTTTAGAGGAAATTGCAGGGTGCGTTAGGCAAAAAATTACATTTCAGTACTGCATTTCATCCACAAACGGATGGTCAATCTGAGCGAATCATCCAGGTTCTTGAAGATATGCTGAGATGCTATATACTTGAGTTTGAAAGTACGTGGGAAAAGCATTTACCATTGGTTGAGTTTGCGTACAATAATAGTTTTCATTCTAGCATTAAAATTGCACCATATGAGGCTCTCTATGGTCGAAAGTGTCGATCTCCATTGTATTGGACTGAGCTAAGTGAGAATAAGATTCACGGGGTTGATCTTATAAAAGAGACTGAGCAGAAAGTGAAAGTAATTCGTGGCAATTTGAAAGCGGCTTCAGATCGTCAGAAGTCTTATGCAGATTTGAAACGAAAAGATATTGAATTTGAGGTGGGTGATAAAGTGTTTTTGAAAGTATCCCCGTGGAAGAAGATACTTCGATTTGGCCGGAAGGGCAAGCTGAGTTTGAGGTTTATTGGACCGTATGAGATTATTGAACGAGTTGGTCTGGTTGCTTATAGATTGATTTTACCACCTGAGTTAGAAAAGATTCATAACGTGTTTCACATGTCAATGCTTCGACGGTACAGATCATACCCGTCTCATGTGATTGCTCCTACTGAAGTTGAGATTCAGTCAGACTTATCATATAGTGAGGAACCGATCCGAATTTTGGCATAAGAGACCAAAGAGTTGAGAAATAAGAAAATCTCTTTAGTGAAAGTATTATGGCACAAGCAAGTAATTGAAGAGGCTACGTGGGAGCCTGAGAATGTTATGAAGGAGCAATATCCACAACTATTCACCGGTAAGATTTTCGGGGGCAAAAATCCCTAAAGGGGGGAGAGTTGTAACAGCCCGAATTAGACCCTAGTCGGAACAGTGGTTTTGGGACCACAAATCCGAGGTTGGAATAATATTTTAATGTTATTTTTGGTGTTGATTATATGTGATATAGCCTGTGTGAAAAATTTTGTGTGGTAATTTTATCGACTGTGTGTCAAATTGTGAGAAAAGGACTTAATCGCATAAAGTGAGAAATGCTGTGTGCTGATTGTTAAGTGCTTAATTGTTATTGTCTTTATAATGGGGAGGCCTTATGTGGCAATTAGCCCATTTTATAGTTAGTGGATGGTGGGTGGACATTTATAACCAATTATATTATATGTTATAATGTTTATAAGTAAGGTTAAATTTGTAACTTGATAAATGATGATATATATGTTTTAATAAAACAAAAAGGAATTAAAAAGCTATTATCATCTTTGTTATTGCCGAAGGTTAAAGAAAGAATAAGGGTTTGAAGCTTTGTGATTTTTGGCTAGCAATCGGCTTAATTTAAGGTATGTTTGAGCTCGGTTTTTGATAATTTCTACGTTTTCGTGACCGTTGCTTTGTGCTTTACAAAACCCATGCTTAAATTTTGTAAATTGATGATGATTATGAAATATTCCATGGATGAATTCATGAGCTTTGTGAAGTTTGGTGATTGATTATGAAAGATATGTGTTAGATTAACATATTTTGTCTTTGAATTTTTAGTGAAATTGAGTAATTTGGGCTAAATTGAGAAAAGTGTAAATTGAAGGACTAAAATGTGAAATAAATGAAATGTGTGGGCTTGTATTAGCATGGGAAGAATTCGGCTAAGCTTGTGTGAGTAGAAATTCGGTGTATTTTGTGATTTTGTGAGATAGGGACTAAAGTGTCAAAATGTGAAAATGTGAGGGTTATTTTGCAAAATGACCTAAATTTGTTTGTATGGACTAAATTGAATGAATTGGTGATTGAATGAGTTGAATTTAAATGTGTATAGACCAAGAAATGAGGGGTTCGGATCGAGATCGAGGCAAAGACAAAGTGCTCGATTAATCGACTGTTTCGGTATTTCGACGTCCGAGGTAAGTTCGGACATAATACTAACATCTAGTTATGTTAAATGCTATGAAATGAATGTTATAATGATATTGAAATGTGGATGCTATGTGAGAGTTGAATTTGAGTTATGTTGTACTAAGTGTGCGTATTCGAAAACGTGTTCGAGGTGATCAGCACTGTGTTTGCGAAATAATATAAGCTTCGACTTTGTGGTTGGCACTGTGTGTGTGATACCGATTGAAAAGTGGTTGGATATAATGCACTATGTGTGTGATGATAATTAAGCTTCGGTTAAATATCGGGGCACTAAGTGTGCGATTGAATCGAATAAAGGACGATAGTAGATGGGAATGAAACAGTGAGTATTGAATAGCATATGTAATCGTCAACTAAGTGTTGGCTAAGGTACGCTCGAAACCTATGTGGTTGATGAAATTATGAATGTGTGAATGGAAGAGTAAATTGAACATAATAGCTGAATGGTATGTTATATGTGATTGTAAATTAATCTATATGATGGTATGTTTTGGTATAATGTGTATGTTATGAACTTACTAAGCTATTGAAAGCTTACTGTGTGATTGTTTCTCTGTTTTATAGTGTCAGTAAAGCTAGCTCGGATCTGGGAATCGTTAGTATCTCAATCACACTATCGGCAATCTATTTTGGTACTTTTGGGAAAGATGTACATAGTTGAAATATGGCATGTATAGGCTAGTTTTGTAAGACATGTTTGAGATGTGTAAATAGCCATGTGATGTGGCTAGATAAATGTTGGTAAAATGCATGTGTGGCATGATATATGGTGCACATTTTGGTATAGCTTGTGATTAAAGAAAATGTCTTATGAATGGAAATCTTAGTGACGGTATGATGCTAGTATGATTTAGTAAATTTTGGGATGAATCATGATTGATATTGAATGTATTCAAGTTGTGTAATTTAGTTCCTAAATTGATATGTTAGAATTGAGATGATATGTTGATCATTTGGCATGAAAATTGGTTGCCAATTTGTGTGTGGAAGTATGCTCAAATGTGCTTGTAGGTTTGACCCTTGTGTGGGTGGTAAATTGGCCTTGCAAATGGCCCATAATGTCACACAGTTGTGGCACATGGGCGTGCCTAGTGACCGTGGGGCTATGTCAGTAGCTAGCCTAATAGCACACGGCCAAGACACACGGGCGTGTCTAGTAGCCATGTGAGAAAGTCAGTATATGACCTATGAGTACACGGCCTTAGCACACGGGTGTTGGGTGGCCATGGGTGTAAATTCAGATTCGACCACGGCCAAGGCACACGGGCGTGCTTGGTGGCCGTGGATGTGAAGCCAGATTTGACCACGGCCAAGGTACACGGGCGTGCTTGGTGACCGTGGAGCAAAGTCAGTTTCGACCACGGGGAGGACACACGGGTGTGTCCAGTAGTCGTGGGAGGCACACGGCCTACTTGCACGGGCGTGTAACCCCTGTATCTTCGAATAGTTTTAAGTTTTCATGAATGTTTGTATGTGTTTCGGTTTAGTCCCGACCCTATTTCTAAGCATGCTTAAGGTCTCGATGACCTACTTAAGGGACACTATGATTGAAATAGATGAACGGTTGTATGAACTTCTGAAAATGTTTCCGATCTATCCGGTAATGCCTTTAACCCTAATCCGACGATGGATACGGGTTAGGGGTGTTACAAAATCCCTCTCTGATCTCTTTTTCTCCAAGTAGCTGAATTTCTTCAACACCTATTCTCCATCTTGTATTCTCTAAGTGGTAAGTCTCTATTTCTATATTCTTTTTCTTCTTTTGTTATCATCTTCTTCCCTCTCTACTTAGCCAAGCCGAACTTCCTCCTGAGGTGTAGGCCGATTTTTCTTTAGCAAACATCAGACTAGGGCTGTCAATGTTGGTCTTGCGTAAGGTGAAGTTTTCAATTACCTTTTATTGTGATGTTAAGGTATTTAAGTGACCCTTTTTGGGCAGTTAGCTTCGGTCTCCTTCCTTGTTGTAGGAGGGCCGAATGTTGTGATCGTTGTGAAGTTAGAGTTTTAAAATTTATAAAGATAATGATCGAACCTGGAAACTAACTATGACAACGATTGATGCAAGTGCACCTATCGAACAGTAGTATAGCTTAGGCAAGACCGGATTGTCGAAACCAAAGGAACTAAAAGTACTAATACTAACTTTCTTACTATTATTTAGCCTAAAATAAGTGAAGTTGTTTATTAATCTAAATTTAACTAATTACTAAGCTAAAGACGAAAAGACAAAAAGAATGAATTGGGGAAATACTTGGGAAAACCTCAGTTGATTAAGACGATACCCTTAGGAAGAATCCACCTAGACTCCACTTGTTATCTAACACTGAACCAGACGATTTATTCAGTTGACTTGATCCGTAGGACTCCGTAACGTATATTAAACCCTCTCTCGAGGCGAATAACGTCTAACCATAGGTTAATTAATTGAAATCTCTTTCCCATTAATAAACCCCTAGAATAGCAGTAAATCGATCTATGGACTCCCATATTAGGTTTCACCCTAATCCGGCAAAATCTCGTCACCCTATCTCTAGGCGTGTGATCAACTCCGCTTAATTATGCTAGATCTACTCTTAAGCAGGGACTTTTGCTCAACCACCTAAGCACATTCAACTTGAATTAATATCCGCAAATTATCAACACAAGAATTAAGCACACATAATTAAGAACAAATCAAGTATTTATCATATAGCTCGGAAAACAATAACAAGATTCATCTAGGTTTCATCCCCCTTTAGGTATCTGAAGGGTTTAGTTTTTAACAATGAAGGAAAACATCTCAGAAGAAAAGATAAAACAAAACATAAGAAATCCCTAAAACCCCCTGAAGGAATTAAAGAGGAGATCCTCCGTATTGAGTAGAATTCCGGCTTCTCGAATTGGATCAACTGGCTATCCCTTGAGAGTTTCCCACAAATCTGACCTTTTCGGCTCGGCTCCTTGGCCTAGCTGACCGCCCGTCGACTCCTCCTTTTAGGTTATACTTAAGGTGTATTTATAGGCTTTTGGAATGTGTTTCTTTGCCCCTAAGTATCCTTTTCCGAGTGAAATTACTCTCCTCCACGGCAGGGGCGCAGCCATGGCACACGCCCGTGTGAATCGAGGTCAGGCCGTGTTTTACTCCGTTAGTGAGGCACGGTCATGTAAATCGTGGTTGTGGCCGTGTTCTAGTATATTTGAGGAGGCACGGCCGTGTGGTCTTTAGTCCAGGCCGTGTCAATTTCTTCTTTAGCCCATTTTGGTCCGTTTTGAGCCCGTTTCTCGTTCTTTTTATTCTTGGGTGCTTTCCTGTGTATAAGACATGAAAAGAAAGGATTAAGAGCACCTTTTGACATAAATCAAGGGATAAATCATCCAAAAGTATGCTAAATGTGGGCCTAAAATATGTTACTATTTCGGTTTATCATGTTGCTTTCGTGCTAATGTCTTGGGTGTGCACTACTCTCTTTTAGGAACGTGTGGTGGTAGTCAGAAGGCGGGGCTGAATATCGGGACTCAGTAGGGGGAGATCACGTTTGTGGTAAGTGATTCAAGTGTGGTAATACGTTTGGATTTATGAAATCTTTTGGGAAGTCGAGGCTAACTTTTGATCGGTATTATTCTAGGGTCAACAAAGAGTGGTTCTGCTAGTAATCCAAAACAGGTGTGTAATCTCACACCCTTCTGAATGACTGCATGTGATGACTTGCGAATCGGCCAAAAGCCGAAAAGCTAAAAAACCGGCATCTGTACCACTTGAGCGTGCGAGCGCTCGTAGTGGTAAATCGAGATACGAGTAGTGACGGTATGTCGTTGAGAGTGTCACGAGTGCTCTCGCGACATTGGGGCTGTAATGGGCCTAATCAGGCCGATACGGGCTTAACGAGCCCAATGGGCTTTCTGGCCTACATGGGTGAAGTTGGTGGAAAACCGTCAAAAGGTAAGTGCGGTTGCGAAATCTGGAAATCTAAGACTGAAACCATGCGAAATGGGCCACACGAGCGTGTAGGCCCGTTTGGGCCTAAAATGGATTTTAGGCCCATTAGTCCCATAGAGACCCAATAAAGGTCCCGTGTCGTTCGAGGCGACAGTAAGCTATTGAAAAGGTGTAAATTGATAAATTACTGAAATACCCTTGGTGGTTAAATTACTAAAATACCCTCGGTGGGTAAATTACTGAAATACCCTCGTTGGGTAAATTACTGAAATACCCTCGATGGGTAAATTTCTGAGATACCCTCGTTGGGTAAAATTACTGTTATACCTTAGGGCAGATTTGGTATGATTGTTTATAATTTGATTAATTACTATGATGACACATTTTGCATACACTAAATTAATATGCCATGACATGTTGCATCGGGATGGGTTATAATGTCGGAGGAAGTGCTGTACTGGTGGCCATGCCACAATATACTGATTTCAGTGGCCCAGCCACATATAGTGATACTGGCAACTTTGCTGCGGTTATACTGGCAGCTCGACTGCATTTTTGGAGTGTAGGGTTGGGTGGGTTGACTTGGTCCCCACATGGAGTGTAGGGCTGGTACGGGTGGAGTGTAGCGGATGGACTATTAGGTTGTGGGCTGCATTTTCTGTTTGCATTACCATGATTTTGGGGCCGTGGGCCCAAATTGATACTGTATGGGGCTTAGGGCCAGACTGAGACCATGACTGTGATTGGAATCAAGATTACACACTAAGTTCTTGTAACTCACCCCGTTGTTTCAACCTTGCATGTGATCCCCAGCGTTAGTGGATTTGGAGCTGTTGAGGACTCTGTGGTTGCCATACACCGGGAATTATTCTCGTGAACTTAGTAAATTTACTTTTTGCTTTATTTTAGTTTAATTATTGATTTGGGTTAATATTTCTGTAATAAGGCCATTGGTTTATTTTCTTTTAAATTTCCTTGATAACTGCTAAATTTATAAATACGTAGTTTTCCTAAAACAACACCAACTGCTTTCAGATACATCACATTTTCGTAATTCACTGAATCTAATTTTGGTTATAAACTAGTTTTGGAAACAATAACAATGAAAACAACAAAAATGATTTTGCAAGAGGACTAGAAAAACAAATTTAATTTTTCTCAAACAACAAAGCTCAAGTTTTCAAAAAGGAATACGAACTTTTTAACAAACGCGCAAGCTTTTAAGCAACCCTTCTATGTGGCATGCTAGATCCGGTCATAACGTCTAGGCTGGGTCTAGGGTGTTACATTTTGTTGTATCAGAGCCAGGTTGCAAAACTCTGCTTGTGGAATGGGTTTGAAAACGTTTTCCAAAAATTAGTTTGAAATATGGTTTAGAAAATATGTCTTTTTGGAAGTATGGCACCCGAGTCTCCTGTACCAAATCTGTTAGTCTTTTGACTTTGTCTAATAATAGGGTGGAATGACTGTAGGAAGAAAACTACTAGAGTTAGTGGTAGTTTACTGAGATTGTTAGCTATAGGAGCTAAGCCTATAGAGACTGAGACATTAGGAAATTCGATTTGCGAGAACAACTCTTATGCCTGCTTTTCATAAAACATTTATTAATAAACATTGAATTATATACTGATTCATAAAATTTCTAATCAGATTAACTCGACTTAGTGATATGAGTACAAGAGAACGTGGACGAGGTACACGGGGCCGTGGTAGAGGCCAGGTGCTAGGGCTGGATCCTCAGCATCAGGGCACATGCCTGAAATAGGAGCACCTGCATCACCGGTGACCAAGACAGGGTCCCATAACCGAAGCCGAGGGGACAATGCTTTGTCCCGTGCTATCTTCTTGAAGTTTTGGAACAGTTTCTTTGGAGCAAATCTTGGGTCGGTAGCTCGTGGGTCTATTTCTTAGTAAATCCGGTCAAACGGGGTCGAAGTTATTAGGGGCATTTCTGGTGTGGCCCCAAATGTAGCCGAATACTGGTTGGAGGCAGTTGAACGGATTATGGATGATTTGGATTGCACCGCTGAACAGAAACTGAAAGGGGCGGTGTCCCTGCTGAGAGATGAGGCATACCAGTGATGGCTCACTGTAAGAGAAGGTACTCAAACGGATTGTATCACCTGGGATTTCTTTAAAGCGGCTTTTCAGGGGAAGTATGTCGGGGCTAGCTATGTGGACGCTCAGAGAAAAGATTTTCTAAACTTGGTTCAAGGAAATAAATCTGTAGCAGAATATGAGGCAGAGTTTTTGCGCTTAAGTCGTTACGCTCGGGGTATAGTCGCGACCGACTATGAGCGCTGTGTGCGGTTTGAGGATGGTCTACGGGATGAGCTGCGGGTATTGATAGCTCCGCAGCGGGAAAGAGATTTTGATGTATTGGTGGAGAAAGCCAAGATTACTGAGGAGGTAAAACGCACTGAGTGTCAGAATCGTGACAAGGATAGGGGAATGAATAAGAGGGATTTTAGGCCTTCCGGTTCTTCTGATAGATTTCAAAAGAGGCCTAGATTTAACGAGCCGACCCGAACTAGAGTTCAGTTTGCTACTGGCAGACCGCAGCCTTGTGCAGTGTACGAGTTATTTCATCAGGGTGAATGTTGGAAGAAATTTGGGGCTTGCTTCAGGTGTGGGTCAAGAGACCACAGAATCAAGGACTGTACGCTGAAATCGGGTCCGACGCCAGCTGCGAGACAGGGTTATGTTCAGCCAGAGAGAGGGGGTCAATAGCCACCGAGAGGTCGTGTCCCAGCTCGAGGGGGAAATGGGTTTGGACGAGGTCGTGGAGCACCGGGTAGAGGTACTTGTAATACAGATGCAAGGCAGTTAGGGTTGGTTTACGCGGCTCAACGTCGAGAGGATGGCGACGCACCGGACGTCATAACCGGTACGTTTCTCATATTTGATATGCCCTTTACCGCTTTAATTGATATTGGGTCTACCCATTCATATATTGCATGTACTGTGTCTGGGACTTTGGGTATAAAATCTGAGATTGCTGCTAGAGAAATGTCTGTGATTAGCCCTCTAGGACAATCTGTGGTAGTGAACAAGTTGTTTAGGGATGTGCCTCTAGAATTTCAAGGAGTAGTGTTCCCGGTGGATTTGATGGAACTACCGTTCGGTGAGTTTGATCTTATACTAGGAATGGACTGGCTAGTTAAGCATCGTGCAAATTTGGATTGCGCTACTAAGCGTATGGTTTTAAAGACCCCAGAGGATGAGGAAGTGATGGTGATAGGAGAAAGAAGGGATTATCTGTCCAACGTAATTTCTGCACTAATGCCTGAAAACATGGTGCATAAAGGATGTAAGGCATTTCTAGCTTTTATCAGCACATCTGACATTGAGGAATTGTCTGTTGAGGATGTTAGAACCGTGAAGGAGTTCTCAGACATTTTTCCCGAAGAGCTTCCGGGGTTGCCTCCGAATCGCGAAGTCAAATTTGGCATTGAGCTGTTACCGGGAAGGCTCTGGTGTCTATCGCCCCTTATAGGATGGCACCGAAAGAGCTGGTAGAACTAAAAACTCAGATCCAAGAGCTGTTGGACCGTGGATTTATCTAACCAAGTGTATCTCCATGCGGAGAGCCGGTATTGTTCGTAAAGAAAAAGGATGGGTCGATGCGTATGTGCATTGACTATCATCAGTTGAACAAGCTAACTATTAAGAACAAATACCCGCTACCAAGGATTGATGATTTGTTCGATCAGCTACGAGGAGCTTCAGTTTTCTCAAAAATAGATTTGAGATCGGGGTACCATCAGCTAAGGGTCAAGGAGGCAGATATTCACAAGATTGCTTTCCGAACTCGTTATGGGCATTACGAGTTTCTAGTGATGCCGTTCGGATTAACGAATGCACCAACCGCTTTTATGGATATGATGAACTAGGTCTTCCAACCCTATCTAGACCGATTCGTGTTGGTATTCATAGACGACATTTTGGTGTACTCAAGAACGGAGGAGGAGCATGATTCACATCTTCGGGTTGTGCTGCAGATATTGAGAGAAAAGCAATTGTATGCCAATTTCAGTAAGTATGAGTTTTGGCTCAGGGAGGTGAAATTTTTGGGACATGTTGTGTCTGCCGAGGGGATTAGGGTTGATCCTCGGAAAGTTGAAGCGGTATTGGATTGGAAGCCACTGAAGTCAGTATCAGAAATTCAGAGTTTCCTGGGTTTGGCTGGGTACTACAGAAGGTTCGTTGAGGGGTTCTCGTTGATTGCTGCACCTCTAACTAAGTTACTACGTAAGGGAGTGCCATTTGTTTGGACTGATAAACAGCAGGAAAGCTTTGAAAAGTTAAAGAAGATTCGTGAGGCACCGATGTTGATTCACTGAGGTCAGGAAGGAATTTGTCGTCTATTGTGATGCATCGCATACAGGTTTGGGTTGTGTGCTAATGCAAGAAGGGAAGGTGGCAGCTTATGCATCTCGTCAACTAAGGCCATATGAGGTGAACTATCCCACACATGATTTGGAGCTAACTGCTGTGGTGTTCGCACTGAATATATGGAGACATTACCTGCATGGGGAAAAGTCGATTATTTACACTAACCACAAGAGTCTGAAATATCTCCTTACCCAAAAAGAGCTGAATTTAAGGCAACAGAGGTGGGTAGAGTTGCTGAAAGACTATGACTGCTCGATCGAGTATCACCCGAGTAAGGCCAACGTGGTGGCTGATGCATTAAGTCATAAGGTGGTATCGGATTCGAAAGCAATGTTTGCTCATCTTAGCTTTTATGAAGATGGTAGCTTGTTAGCGAAACTTCAGGTGAAACCAACATGGGTAGGTCAGATTAAAGAGAAGCAATTGTTGGATGAATCGTTGGGTTCTCGGCTTTAGCAATTGAAAAGTGGAGAGACAGTGGATTTTGGGCTAAACAGTGAAGGGGTATTATGTTTCCGTGGAAGAGTTTGTATGCCGAAGGATTCTGAGCTAAGACAGATGATTCTGCAGGAGATGTATAGTAGCTCATACGCTATGCATCTCGGTGGAAGTAAGATGTCTGAGATCTACGAGAACGATCGCGGTGGCGAGATTGAAACGTAGGTTCTGCCGACTTTGTAGGCAAGTGCTTGACGTGTCAGCAAGTGAAGGCTGAACATCAGCTACCTTCGGGATTGCTGCAACCGGTGAAGATTCCACTTTGGAAGTGGGAGAGAATAACAATTGATTTTGTTAGTGGGCTACCCCTGATGCCTACTAAGAAAGATTCAGTGTGGGTAATCGTTGACCGGTTGACAAAGTCGCGCTCTTCATACCGGTTCGTACTGACTACTCGCTATAGAAGTTGGCCAAGTTGTATGTGGCAGAAATTATGAGGCTACACGGGGTACCAGTGTCTATCATCTCGGACAAGGACCCAAGATTCACATCTTGATTTTGGAGGGCATTCCATGAAGCGTTGGGTACAAGATTGGACTTTAGCACAACGTTTCACCCACAGACTGATGGTCAGTCGGAGAGGGTAATCCAAATTCTAGAAGACATGTTAAGGGGCTATGTAATTGACTTCAAAGGTAGTTGGGAAGATTATCTACCGTTAGCAGAATTCGATTACAATAATAGCTACCAATCCAGCATTCAGATGGCACCTTATGAGGCGTTGTATGGACGTAGGTGTCGTACCCCTACCTGTTGGACAAAATTAGGTGAGTGACAGTTGTTGGGTCTGAAATTGATGTCAGAAACTGAGGAAAAGGTTAAGTTGATTCGGGACCGGTTAAAAGAAGCTTTTGATAGACAGAAGTCGTATGCAGATCTGAAGCGTAGGGAGATAGAATTTTCAGTGGGGGATCAGGTTTTCTTGAAGGTCTCACCTTGGAAGAAAGTTTTAAGATTTGGACGGAAGGGCAAGTTGAGCCCCAGATTCATCGGGCCTTATCGGGTGTTGAAACGTGCGGGACCAATTGCTTATCAGCTTGAGTTACCCCCGGAGTTGAATCAGATACATATTGTATTCCATGTTTCGATGCTGAGGCGCTACCGTTCAGATCCATCTCACATAGTGCCGGTGGAAGAAATTGAGGTAAGACCTGATCTGTCTTTTGAAGAAGAACCAGTGCAGATTTTGGATCGGGATGTTAAAGTGTTGAGGAGGAAGTCTGTTCCGCTAGTCAAAGGGTTGTGGCGTAATCACGGTTCAGAAGAAGCCATGTGGGAGCCGGAGGAGGCAATGCGATAGCAATATCCCCACCTCTTTTAACCAGGTAAATTTCGAGGCCGAAATTTCTTTAAGGGGGTAGAACTGTAACATCCCAAAAATTAGGGGTTTGTCATATTTGTGTAATTGCATGTTATGCTGGTTCTGTGTGATGTTTAAGGGTGTTTAGGGGCCCTAGGGAGGCCTGGGGTCGAGTTGGAGCCCTGGTAAAATTTTGGTTTTTGGGCACTTTAGTGGGGTGAGCTAGTGGAAGCAGGACTTAAGGATATTTAAATGTGTTTGCTAACACAAGTAAGCAAGGTGGCCTAGTGGTGTGGCGTCACAAGGGGAACCTGGAGGAAGTGAGTTCAAATCCCATGGCATGCAAAGTGTGGCTTTTATTTTTGTGCTAAGCAGGTGGAGGAAGTAGAGTTTAGCTTGGAATCTTCAAGGAAGTTGGAGACTCAGTCAAATTAGTTTGAATGAGTGATGGAGAGTGAAGTAGGGAGAGATTCATGGAGAAAATCGTGGGAATGGAGTGAGAGGGAGTAGTGGCCGAATTTGGGGAAGTGCATGGAAGTTTCGGTCAAGAGAAGGGTTATTTGTTAGAGTGCATTCGATTTTGGTTAGTGTGTGCGTGTGCCGAAATTCTTAAGCATTTTACTTAGCATTTGGGCAATTGGGAGTATTCTCTTCTTCATGTCATTCGGGTTTTAATTTTTATTGCATCTTTCTTTGCCAAAACCTTAATCATTTTATTGACTTCTTCCCATTTCTTTTTTTTGTGTTAGACACTTTTCTTTCCTTTGGTAGTCGCCAAACACACATGTGAATCCCTCTCTCCTGATCTTTTTCTCCCAGTAGCCGAATCTCTTCAACCCCTATTCTCCATCTTGTATTCTCTAAGTGGTAAGTCTCTATTTCTATATTAATTTTCTTCTTTTATTATCATCTTTCTTTCTTGGACCGAATGCCTTACTCTCACGATTTTATTCTTCTTCCCTATCTACTTAGCCAAGTCGAACTTCCTCCTGAGGTGTAGGCCGATTTTTCTTTAGCAAACATCAGGCTAGGGCTGTCAACATTGGTCTTGGGTAAGGTGAAGTTTTCGATTACCTTTTATTGTGATGTTAAGGGATTTAAGTGACCCTTTTTGGGGAGTTAGCTTCGGTCTCCTTCCTTGTCGTAGGAGGGCCGAATGTTGCTTTGCTGCTAACGTCTTGGGTGTGCACTACTCTCTTTTAGGAACGTTTGGTGGTAGTCAGAAGGCGGGGCTGAATATCGGGACTCAGTAGGGGGAGATCACGTTTGTGGTAAGTGATTCAAGTGTGGTAATACGTTTGGATTTATGAAATCTTTTGGGAAGTCGAGGCTAACTTTTGATCGGTATTATTCTAGGGTCAACAAAGAGTGGTTCTGCTAGTAATCCAAAACAGGTGTGAAATCTCACACCCTTCTGAATGACTGCATGTGATGACTTGCGAATCGACCAAAAGCTGAAAAGCCGAAAAACCGGCATCTGTGCCACTCGAGCGTGCGAGCGCTCGTAATGGTAAATCGAGAAACGATTAGTGACGGTAGGTCATTGAGAGTGTCACGAGCGCTCTCGCGACATTGGGGCTGTAGCGGGCCTAACCGAGCCAATACGGGCTTAACGGGCCCAATGGGCTTTCTGGCCCACATGGGCAAAGTTGGTGGAAAACCGTCAAAAGGTAAGTGTGGTTGCGAAATCTGGAAATCTGAGACTGAAACCATGCGAAATGGGCCACACAAGCGTGTGGGCCCGTTTGGGCTTGAAATGGATTTTAGGCCCATTAGTCCCGTAAAAACCCAATAAGGGTCCCGTGTCGTTCGAGGCAACAGTAAGCTATTGAAAAGTCGTAAATTGATAAATTACTGAAATACCCTCGGTGGGTAAATTACTGAAATACCCTCGTTGGGTAAATTACTGAAATACCCTCGGTGGGTAAATTACTGAGATACCCTCGTTGGGTAAAATTACTATTATACCTTAGGGCAGATTTGGTATGATTGTGTATAATTTGATTAATTTCCATGATGACACATTTTGCATACACTGAATTAATATGCCATGACATGTTGCATCGGGATGGGTTATAATGTCAGAGGAAGTGCTGTACTGGTGGCCATGCCACAATATATTGATTTCAGTGGCTCAGCCACATATGTTGATCTTGTGCACTTTGCTTGCATTTATCTTAGCAGCTCATTGCATTTTTGGAGTGTAGGGTTGGGTGGGTTGACTTGGTCCCACATGGAGTGTAGAGGCTGAGTGCGGGTGGAGTGTAGCGGATGGACTAATAGGTTGGGGGTTGCATTTTCTGTTAGCATTACCATGATTTTGGGGCCGTGGGCCCAAATTGATACTGTATGGGGCTTAGGCCCAGACTGAGACCATGACTGTGACTGGAATCGGGATTACACACTGAGTTCTTGTAACTCATCCCGTTGTTTCAACCTTGCAGGTGATCCCCAGCGTTAGTGGATTTGGAGCTGTGGAGGACTCTGTGTGGCCATACACCGGCAATTATTCTCGTGAACTTAGTAAATTTATGTTTTGCTTTATTTTAGTTTAATTATTGATTTGGGTTAATATTTCTGTAATAAGGCCATTGGTTTATTTTCTTTTAAGTTTTCCTTGATAACTGCTAAATTTATAAATACGTAGTTTTCCTAAAACGACACCAACTGCTTTCAAATACATCACATTTTCGTAATTCACTGAATCTGATTTCGGTTATAAACTAGTTTTGGAAACAATGACAATGAAAACAACAAAAATGATTTTGCAAGAGGACTAGAAAAACAAATTTGATTTTTCTCAAACAACAAAGCTCAAGTTTTCAAAAAGGAATACAAACTTTTTAACAAACGCGCAAGCTTTTAAACAACACTTCTATGTGGCATGCTAGATCCGTTCATAACGTCTTGGCCGGGTCTGGGGTGTTACACCTATGTTCACCCAAGTATAGAAACATAAATTTAAAGGATTAGGAGCATCAAATTCACTAATTTACATAATAAATCATCCAAAAACATGCCAAGCATGGGATTAAAACATGTTACTTTTATGGTTTATCAACAATCTTCTAAACTATTCACAAACCTCGGCTAGTTAAAGCGTAGGCTCTAATCCATGAACGGATGAAAGCTATGAAAACTTTCTATTGATGTTGGAGTGGTGAATATCGATGTCTCTTTATGGGCCAAAAACTGAAAAAGTAAACATTCAATTTTAGATTTTTTTTTTTGGAAATTAAATCTGAATAAAGTTTTACGATGTCGATGCTTCACATCGTGTATGGTTGACCTAGCCTATGGTCTCTATTTATAGAAAAACCGCAAGAGTCTTGGTCGAAAAAGAAGAAAAAAAAATATAATAACATTTTAAGAGAGACTACACATAATTCTCTAGTAGGAATATTTATGGGTGTAGGGCCCAAAATTTGCCCGGGCCATATTAAAAAACCAAAAAAAAAAAAAAACTATTGTTATAAAAGTCTGTTACAAAATAACAGTCCATTAAACTGAAATAATGGGCCCAATAAACCTGGCTCTTCCAAATTACAGTGGCCCAAATTTTAGACTCAACTAGACCCAAACCTAAATTTATAACCCAAATACAAAATTATCCTAAATACAAAAAATTGAATAAGGCCCAATCTGGTTCCTAGGGACCCGAATACAGAAATGATCCAGAAGCTTCTAAGATTTTCTGGCGCTTCAGTTCACGTCGCAGCTCCCCACGCGCGCCCTTTTGGCTTCTCGTGTGCTCTACACGCGCGCCGTTTCAGATCTCACGCGCGCCCCATAGCCCCAACCAGGCATTTGGACTACCTCACATGCATACCTTACGCGCCACGTTCACCTTTCGTACCTACAAACCAATAGCAGAGGAACAACAGCAAGGAAAAGAAGAAAAAATGGGGACAAACGGCTGTGTTTCCCATTGTTTTTTTTATTCTTTTGACATTCGACTATAAAAAGTCGGAGAAAATATTGTAAAGGGGACCATCATTACAGATACAGATATTGAATACAAAGAAATAGAAAAGAAATCAAAAATACCATTTTTTTCAAAGGTGATATTCAACTTCCGATACCTTTTTTTCTTCTGTTTTCTGGTCTCTTGGTTGTTTTTCTGTTTGTATGGAATCACTAATAATAGAGGAATAGGGAGCATACCTCTACGAACGAACCGTCGGATCTGTTTTTCTTCTCCGAAATTGAAAGTGAAGATGGTCTTTAAGGTTTAAAATACTAAAGCCTTTGAATCGGGTTTGTAAAAGGAAGGTTTAAAGAGGCTCGAGTTTGCCATTGATTGTCGAATACCATGGCTATACAATGGCCGGAATCTGATTTCCTTAGCTTGCGGCTAAGAGAAAAGGGTGAAAGGGGGCTAGGGTTTTGGCTAAGTGAAATGAGGTGATGTTTTTACGCTAATGGGGAGGGTTAATAACTATTAGGGAATGCAGCGTCGTTTAATGTCTCTGCCCATAGCTTTGAAACGATGTCGCTTAAGGCCACCCGATTCGACCCGACCCGATTTCCTTTAGGTCCGCGTGTTTGCATATAAAAAGGGAATTTGCGTGTCGGATCCCTTTTATTATACTATTTTTTATTAAAATTGTTATTTGTTGAGTTCATTTCTTAATTGATCTCTGAAATTTGTGTATGGTTTTAATTTAGTCCCTTTTTCATTGTTATCTTCTTTAATTATTTTCGCTATATTTTTATTATTTTAAATTATTATTATTATTATTATTATTAACAGTACTTTATATTATTATTATGAATATTATTTCTAATATTATTATTGTTGTATAATCAATGTTATTATTTTATAATTTATTTATTTAGAAAATCTTTTATATACGTTTATAGTTTTTTTTTTTAATATTGTAGGGCATTTAACTTAAATACTTCTATATGTTTTAAATTCATATATATATGGTGTAGTTTACATTAAAACTATTTTTATCACATAATATTGTTTCCATATTATTTTATATATGTTTACATATAAATATATACATACATTTATCCATTTGTGCGTATAAGTATATTTTGTTCATTTTAATAGCTTAAGGTACTATTTTCACGCATAAATCATTAACTTTACGTCTTTATTCTCATGTATATTTTTTATTCGCATTATTGCGTCGCGATTCAAGTTTCGACACCTTGATTGATATTAGTAGTTTCATTGTTATTCCAAAGTAGATTAATAAGTGTTGAGCCAATTTAAAGATTGCGTTTTTGGAAAGCGAAGCAATGTTTGTGTATTTAGAACTACGGGAAATTATATCCTAACGTGTTGGGTATTGATTTTCCGTTCCAGTAAACAATCAAATACCCTCTTTACGTGTTTTGAAAATCAAAGATGACCTCGGTGTTAGAGTATAGGAGCGTTATATCCTAACGTGTTGGATATGATGCTTTTATCCCTTTAAAATGAGTTAATCTTGAGATTCAATTCCAATTTAATTAACTATCTTCCAAAATTTTTTACCCTAAATATTTTCGAGTTTTAGATGTATTCGAATTCTTTCTAATGGTTTTCTTTCATTAAAAGCATATATTGAATCAGTTTAAAGATTGCATATTTTTTAAAAAAAAACAAGGCAATGCTTGTGTGTTTAGAAGTAGGGAAAATTACACCCTAACGTGTTGAGTGTCGATTTTCCGTTCAACTAAATACCCAAGCACCCCCTTTTTACATGTTTTGAAGATCAAAGATGATCTCAGTGTCAGAGCGTAAAAGCGTTATATCCTAACGTGTTGGGTATAATACTTTTATCCCTTTGAAACGAAATCATCTGGTGATTCAATTCCAGTTTAGTTTTCTTTCAATTTTTTGTTACCCTAATAATTCCAAGTTTTTGACATTAGGACAAAGTTAATCAATTTGGTACCAACTTTGGGCGTTGCAAAGGTGCTAACCCTTCCTTGCGCTTAACCGACTTTCAAACCCGTTTTCTCAAATTTCATAGACCAAAACATTTTATAGGTGATCCGATCGCACCTAGACAAAAAGGATCGGTGGCGACTCCCTATTTTTTTTTAAAAAGTCGATTCCCCATATTTTCAAACTTTAAAATAAAAATGGTTTCGACAGCTTGGCGACTCCACTGGGGACAAATAAGAGAGTCAAGCCGTATAATTGATTATTTTCTGTCCTTTTGTCGCGAATTGAAAATTTGATTTGAAAAATTACGATCCTTTTTATTGCATTCACTTGCTTCATCTCATTGCTGTGGTTCGAGTCTTATAGAATACTTTGGCATCATATTGCATGACTGTTGGGTCACACCTTTAACTGGGAGTGAGAAACTAAGCTTTTGTGAGGTTTTCACCTCCGCATGGGCTAGTGGACAGCTTCCGGGATACATCTGTACCTATGTGTTTCGTGAGATTTTCATCTCCGCATGGCCATAGGGAAATGTATTCCCCTGAACCGAACTCGATCTATATGAGCCTGTAATGGGTGAGGATTGAGGAATCTGCTGGTTCGGGTACCCTTCCTTTAGAACCAAACCACATATAGTAAACCCTAAGAGTCTATCTAGGGTAGAACAATGTCAATTCTGTATTGGTTCCTTGAATAAAGTGTTTAATGATATTTTTCTTATTTTGATTTCTGTTGTACGATACTGACTCGTGGTGTTTTAATTTGGTTTTTGCTTGACATTCCATATTAAAGAGGTGTCGATTTCTATTCGTTTGCTAAAATAGGAAGTTTGACATGGAAAACAACTTTCTTGATAAAGTAGAGGACAATGCGGCTGTGTGCGCATGGTCAGAAAAGCTGCAGTTGGAAAAAGGGGATAGCTTAGCTGAAGGTTACACGTCGGAGCTGTGGGACTACACCCGCATTAGCGTGACGCAAAATGAGCTTCAAGAGTTGCGAGATATTTAGACTCAGTGGGAATGTGAGACTAAACAGATGTTCTACCACAGTTATGGCGATATCTCTTATTTACTGGATGTTAAGATAGATAAAAACATGTTTCGGGCTATGGTGCAATTTTGGAATTTCGCATACAGTTGTTTCACTTTTGGGAATGTGGATTTGGTGCCAACCATAGAAGAATACACCATTTTACTTCGTAGTCCAGGGATATAGGCTGATAAAGTTTATATTAGGCCTGCTTATGTTGCTCCTTTTGCGAAGAAATTGATGAAAATTACGGGTATGAGTGAACAGTGGATCTCAGCCGGGATTCAGCAAAAAGGCGAAGGGAGATGCATTCCTTGGATAGATTTAAGAGATCTGATTTTGATGCACCCTGATATGAGGAAGAAAGTTGATATTTTTGCCTTAAGCATTTATGGATTAGTCATTTTCCCCAAAGCCCTAAGACACATAAATGAAGTAGTTGTGGATCTATTTGACCGATTGGATAAACAAGTTACACCTGTCCTAGCAAATCTTGCGAGACTTTCAGATCATTAAACGCATACCGAAGAGTAGGAGAGGGAAGGTTTATTGGATGTGCGCAGTTATTAACAGTATGGTTTTGTGGTCATTTTTGGAGGATGGATAAAGTCTCTTATCGGCCTTTTTGCGAAGGTTATTCACCGTTAAAAGAGGGAGTAGCCATGTCTAGACGAGAAGATATAACAGAAGAGGGATGGACGACAATTTTTCAAAATCTTCAGCAAAAAGATATTGAATGGAGAGCTCCATGGATGGTGCCTGAAGAGGTACTTTACAAATGTGGAGACTTTAATTGGGTCCCTTTACCTAGAATTTGGGGAGCCATCGGGTACGCCCCTTTGCTGGCAACAAGACAATACAAGTCTAGGCAGTTCGTGCCAGTAACGTATGGGTTGGTTCAAAGCGAATTCTCTTATACGGGAGAGAGTTACAAGAAGAAGATTAGGGAAGTTGCGAATGCTTGGAAGCAAACACATCGAATAAAGAGAGTGACTGCGGGTGAGGGGGTGACTCCCGAGTATAAAGTGTGGCTAAGCAAAAGAGTCAATGATAATATTCTGGGACTAAGTCCAGATAATACTCGATCAATAGAAGAATGTCTACGAGTTGCCTCGTCTGAATTGGAGATAATAAAGCAAGATTTTGAAAGAAAGAATCGAGAGCTGGAGAAGAGAATAGAGCAATTAGAGGAAGAGAAAATGCATTTAGGGTTGGATGCTGACATCCAAAAGGTAGAGGCAGTGAAATTTAGAAAAGGAAAAGAACGAGTTGAAGAGGATCTCAACAGCTTAAAGACTAATTATAAGAAGATGCGGCTATCAATGAGGACCGCCGGGTTAAGAAAAACTCCAAATCAATGGCGTCAGGAGATTCAAGGCGAAAGGGTTAAAGCTAATCAGTGGGAGGAAAAGTTCAGAGAGGCTCAAGCACGAAACGAATTTACGAAAAAGAATCTTTCAGAAAGGCAAGGCGAACAAAACAAGTTAAAGGCTAGAGTCGCGGAGCTTGAGAGATCCCTCCAGCATCAATGAAATCGTAACTCGATGAAAGAATTAAGAGCAAGCTTGAGCCAAATAGAGGAAATGAAGAAGAAGATTGAAAAATTAGAAATGGCCTTGCTAAATTGCCAAAACCATATCCAGTATCTAGAGGCAAATGAAGAACAAAGAGAAGAGGAGCTTCACCGTTCCCAGAATCAAGTCAGAGATAGAGATTACCTCATGGGGGAAGCTATAACCTAGATGCGAGAGATAGCTGAATATTTACAGACTTTAGCCATACAAGCTGATGTTTTGAGTATGCAGTTTGAGACTCGGTCAGATCGAGGACGAGAATTAGCCTCTCTGCTTACAAAAATTCAAACCTTAGGTGTTAGAGCAAGACCGTATTTGAAATCCACTTTATGTAAAGAGCTTTGTTTTCAAATAAAGTTTCCTAAATGGAATTGAATTAGAATCGACTTCTTTCGCATTTCACGCATTCATATTTGTCATCCATTCACATGCATTAAAAATCATTAAAAGGTCCTAATTATAGTAAAAATTATTTCAGCAACCTGGAAACCAACAAAACTTTGCCAGAAATGCATCCCTACGGCACGAGAAAGAAAACAAAAGACATGGATCAGAGGATAGAGAAACTCGAACAACTCCAAAAGGAGATGCAAGAAAAACTGCAACTTCAAATGCAAGAGCAGCTTGCCAAGATACAGCGTGATATGATGGAACAGATGATGGAATCACGAGAGAACCATGATGTCCCAATTGACTCGATTATTGGCGGACAAAGGGAAAGCCCCCATGGTTAATACTGTGGAAGATAGTGAGGAACGACCATATCCCTTGGGTTTTACCCCAACACCTCCTGAAGAGCATCCCCGGAGGACATCCATTGTAATTAAACCTCAACAATTTCAAGAGGGTGTCTCAGTACCGTCAAATTTTCAAGCTAGATTAGGTCCAATCTGGTTGACCATCCAGTCAATGTTGCTATTCCCGACCTTGATGAGGCAGCGGATGAAGAAAAAGCAAAGTCTGAATTGCCAAAACAGATAGAAGAGCGTTGTAAGTGGTTAGAAGACAAATTCTGGGCTATGGAGGACGCTGATAGGCAACACGGGGTCGACGCTAAAGATCTAAGCCTGGTACCAAATCTAATACTCCCCCACAATTTCAAGATGCCAGAGTTTGAAAAATACAAGGGAATCACTTGCCCTGAAGCTCATATAACCATGTTTTACCAGAAAATGATCGGGTATATTAACAATGACTAGTTGTTGATACATTGCTTCCAGGATAGCCTGGTTGGAGCAGCAGCCAGATGGTATAATCAGCTGAGCCATACTGAAATCGGTTCTTGGAGAGATCTGGCACAGGCATTTATGAGACAATATAGTCATGTAGCTGATATGACCCCTGACAGAATTGTTCTGTAAAACATGGAAAAAAAATCAAATGAGAGTTTCTGACAGTACGCACAGCGGTGGAGAGAGGTCGCCGTTCAGGTCCAGCCGCCACTTTTGGAAAAAGAGACTACAATGCTCTTTATCAATACGTTGAAGGCCCCGTTCCTTACTCATATGCTAGGGAGCTCAACCAAGATTTTCTCGGACATTGTAATGACCGGGGAGATGATAGAAAACGCTATAAAAAGTGGAAAGATTGAGGCGGGGGAAAATAACAAAAGAACGACTACGAGAAGGAAAGAAAGTGAGGTGAATAACGCGAGTATGGGGTTTTCAAAGTCAGTCACCGTTAACCAGCCTACGGGAGTGGCTACTGGGCATCAAGGTTTGTCTAGAAAGGAATCTGGCACCGCAAGACAGAATAATGAGAAGCTTCAATTTACACCGATCCCGATAACATACAAGGCAATGTATAAAAACCTATTCGACGCGCATATAGTATCTCCTCGCTATTTGACACCAACGCAGCCCCCATACCCCAAGTGGTACGACCCGAATGCAAAATGCGAATATCATGCGGGAATCGCAGGGCATTCAATAGAGAATTGCCTACCTTTTAAGAAATTGGTAGAAAAGCTTGTCAATATGGGGGTTTTAGAGTTGGCAGACTTGCCAAAAGCAGAAAATCCATTACCCGATCATAATATGGTCAATGCAGTTAGCAGAAGTTTAGAAAGAAGGGTCAAAACAAGCGTTGTGGAGGTTAAGACTCCATTAAGATTGGTCTGGAAAGAAATGGTCAAATAGGGGCTAATCGTTGCAAGAAAGAGTCAGGGAAAGTTGACAAATTATTGTGAGTACCATCAGGAATTGGGGCACGAGATTCAGAACTGTGAGGAGTTCAAGACTATGGTACAAAATTTGATGAACAATAAAGAAATGGAGTTTTGTGAAGAAGGAGCAGAAGAGAAGAGTATATCCACCTCAGAGTCAACAACGAGGAACCCAAAAGTTAAATTCCCTTTGATCGTTATTTCGGCACCTAAGAACGATGGAGCTGGAAGGCGAGCGGCCTGACAGTAATAATACATAGACATGAACCGGGTATAGCGGAGTGAAATGCGAAGCGGCACCAAAGTGATAATACAAAGACCTGCAGTCTTTGCTAATGAGGATAGAAGGAGGGTTCCCTGGAATTATGAATGTAGTGTGACAATCCCAGGGAAGGAGAAATTGGCTAATGCCTCAAAAGAGGAGTTGGATGCAGGCTTTCATACTCACAGCGGGAAACGCTATGATTTGGTAAAAGGGAAAGCCCCGATGGAAGAGCCAGAAAGAGAAAAAATAGTCGAGTCCGAATCACCCATCAAGGAACCAGTGAGAGAGGAAGAAGCTAAGGAGTTCCTAAAATTCCTGAAACATAGTGAATATTGTGTGGTAGAGCAGCTGCATAAGCAACCAGCACGCATATCCGTATTGGCTTTGCTTCAGAATTCGGAGGTACACAGGAACGTATTAATGAAAGTCTTAAATGAGACTTATGTCGCCAATGATATTTCGGTTGATAAATTGTATCGGTTGGTGGGTAACATAAGTGCAGACAACTTCATCCATTTTAGTGACGACGAGATACCACCAGGTGGTAGGGGATCCACCAAGGCTTTGCATATCACCACTAGATGCAAAGGGTACACGCTACTAGGGGTCCTGATAGACAACGGGTCGGCATTGAACGTACTGCCCTTGTCCACTCTAAACAGATTACTGATAGATAGCTCGTACATGAAGGTATAACATCCAGGATTTGGGGGTCTTGCATTTTAATTCTTATCTATGTTTTGGTATGCTTTGTGTGTTTGTTTGAATGTGTTTGGGGCTTGGAAACCTTGGGGTTAGGTAGGAGCCTTAGTGAAATTTACGGTTTAAGGCGATAAGGGGGAGCTAGGGAGCTAGGCCTTAAAGGATGTAATGTGGTGTTCTTTGACACAACAAGTGGAGTGGTGGAGTGGCAAGGTGGCGCCTAGGAGTAAGGGGTTGGCGTTTCAAGGGGAGATCAAGGGGAGATCAAGGGGAGAGGTTCGAGCAGATGGGCGACATTTTGGGGATTTGTTTTTGCGTCGGAAGGAGGTGTTGGAGATCGGCTAGACACTTCAAGGATGAAGTGTGGATTGAGTCAAATAACTCAAATATGCGGCTAGGAGGGGAGATAGAAGTTTGAATCATTCAAACTTGTTTGAATGAGTGGAGTAGAGGAAATTTAGGAAAGAAAAGAGGGGATGAGGAGAGTGGTGTGAGAGTTTGCCTGATATGGGGTGTTGGGGGATGGCATTTTCGGTTTTGTGGGGGGTGTGCCGAAAGTGTGAGTTTAGTAACTTGAGTATATGCATTTTGGGGCATTTTCTCTTCCTTAGTTTTCTTAGCCGAAAGTGTAAATCTAAAGCCTTTCATTGTCTTCTTTTTCTTCAGTCAAAAGCCGAAAGTTGGGGTGGTCATTTTGCTGCATTTCATTCAACTTCTTTCTCTCTATTTCCTTCTCTTAGCCGAACCATATTTCCTTCTTATTCTCTTTTTCTTTCTCATTTTGATAAATCTTAGACTCTCACTCTCTAAAAGCCGAATTCACCCTTCATCATAGCCGAAACCCCATAAGCCTCAACACTCTCTTCTCATTTTCTTTCCATCGATTTCTTTATTTTCAAAAGCCGAATCTCCTTGAGGGTGGTGATCATCTTCATTTGATAATCTCTAAGGGAAGTGTCGTCGTTTATTTTTCTGTCAAGTCTCTCAATAGATTGCTAGTAATCGTGGTAAGGGTTCTCTTTTATTTGATCTTTCTTCCTCCTCTTTGGTTTGCCGAAATCTAGAAGCCTAACTCTGTATTTATGTGTGTGGCCGAATCTATGAAGGTTGGTTTTGGGGTCTTTGTCTAGGCCAACGTTAAGGGAGTAAGGGATCTTTCGAGATTTGGTCAATCAAGGGATTTCGATAACCTTCAAGATCAAGTGAGAGCCTTTGGGATTTAGGACGACTTTGGTAAGAGTGTTCTTTCGATCTTAGTATTCAGTTGGTTTCGCTATTCTTTCCTATTCAACGTTTTAACCCGGGTCTTCTGACCAAGACTTTGTTTCATGGATGCGAGTACCAGCCTAGGAGAGAAAGGGGTTGGACACGTAGTCCCTACCCCTAAATTCAAGAAGCGGTCGATTTCAGCGGTTCGGGATTGGCCACCGGGGTATGGGCCAGCGTCGGAGCAGGATCGTAGGCAAATAGCGGTAGTGTCGTTTAGTGACAGTGTCGACATAGAGGGCGTGGGGTTACGAGTTATCAGGTGTGTAATTAATACACTGTTTACTTACTTGCTTTAATTAAATTACGTATTATGAGTGGAAGCCGAAATAGTGGTTGTGGTGATGCTATTACCTAATTTGGGTGACCCGGTAACCAGGTTAGTATACTACCTATGTTGTAGTTGTGGTTAAATATTGTGGATACATGTAAGCATATAATATGTGCCTATCTGGTATGTTCATACATTATCTTGCCATATCATTTTAATATGCTGCATGTGCATGGGGTTCGGGATATATTGAATAAGGGGAAGTGTGTACATTTATGTACGTTGATTGATGATGGCCTCGAGCCTCATTGTGGATTGATGATGACCTAGAGTCTCATCGTGGACATTTGTGATGTAATCACATGGATCAGTGGCTAGACCACTAAGTGGACTTTGGCGATGTTACGCCAAAGAGGTGTGTAGCGGATGGAGGGTCGATTTAGTAATCCCCCGGTGTGTGGTGGTTGGATGTACGGGTGGTGTGTAGCGGATGGATACTAGGCTGGGTTGGGTTAGCATAATGCATTATAACCTGTGGTATATCGATTTGATGTGGTTTGGGGCTAAGCCCATTTGTGGACACATGTGGATTAATTGCACACTGAGTCAAAATGACTCACCCAGTTTTTCAAACAATGCAGGTAGCACATGATACTTTGGACCGGGTTGGAGGGGATTCGAGGTGGCCATGCAGAAGCTATTTTTATTTCAATATACATTCTGGATTTTCAATTATTTTTTTGGGGATATTTTATTGTAATAAGGCCGCTTTAAATGTTTCGGGATTTTTATTATGGTTTTAAGTTAGAATTATTAGTGGATTAATAATTAAAAATGACTTTGAAGCATTTGCGACTTAAAAATCAAATTAAAGTTTTCAAATTCGGATTACTCACAAACAACTCGTTTTCCCGTAATTTCACGAAAGTAATGACTTGAACTTTACTCAAATTTGGAAGTTTTACTCTTCGGCAAACTACTATTTTCTAACGACAAACCCCTTATAAGCTGAATATTTGTTTTAAGACTTAACACTTATTTTCACCCTCAAGACAGAACTCTTTTCAAACATTTTCCCGGTAACATTCTGAATTTGGCCGTGGTGTTTTGGGCCGGGTTTGGGTTGTTACAGAAGGAGTATCAGAGCCAGGTTGGAAACTCGGCCTTTTGGTTTTGAGGCCCACAACGTTTTCAAATTCTGTGTTTTAAGTTGGTTAAAAGAAATTTTTCGTGGAATGGGTGTGTAAAGGCATGGCACTCGAATCTTCCGGCCCAGGTCTGCCAGGTAAGTCTTCTGACTTGTTAAATGAATTGATTGGAAGTAGGTATGTGATGCATTACTATGGAAGTGGATATTAGAATTTAAGACATTCTCTCTAGAGACTGAAACCTTTAGGGATGTGTGCTCTTTACGAAAGAATAACTTGAAATTCTATATCATAAAACTACTCCTTTAATCAACAAGTGGATAGAAAGCTAATGCATAAAATTTCTTAAATCAGTTAAACGCGCGACGATAGACATGAGTTCTAGGGGCGTGGTCGTAATGCACGTGGACGTGGTAGAGGCGAGAATGACTATATCGGAACGGTTAGATGCGGTCATGGATCGGGGAATGAAGCGCCGCCACCACCGCGGAAGCCGAGTTTTAAGATCAAATGGGTGGAGAGCGATCTTTGTGTCACAGAGCTATCTTTGCGAGTTTTGGAGAGAGTTGCGAGCAAATAGGAGTTGGGGCCCTTAAATCGATTTTGAGCGACTCTGGCGAATGGGCCGAGATATTTAGGGTGTCTCTCCATAGCTCAGGTGTGGCGTGTATTGGTTAGAGCGATCGAGAGGATCATGGATGACTTGACCGCCACTGCGAGGAGAGAAGTTGAAGGGCGCTATTTCCTTACTTGGGATGAGGCCTACCGGTGGTGGCTCAACATCGAGAGGTGTACTCAAACGGATCGAGTAGATTGGGGTTTCTTTAAGGTGAAGGAAGCTGATATCCATAAGACGCCATTCCGAACTTGATACGGACATTATGAATTCATAGTAATGCCGTTCAGGTTGACAAACGCCCCAACTGCGTTTATGGATATGATGAACCGGGTTTTCCAACCCTACTTGGACCAGTTCATCGTGGTGTTCATAGACGACATCCTGGTATATTCCAAGTCTGAGGAGGAGCATGATGCGTATCTTCGAGTAGTGCTACAGATTTTGAAGGAGAAGAAGTTGTATGCCAAATTTAACAAGTGCGAGTTTTGGTTAAGAGAAGTTGCTTTTCTGGGTCATGTGGCATCTACAGAGGGAATAAGAGTGGATCCTCGGAAGATTGAGGCAGTATTGGATTGGAAACCACCTAAGTCGGTGGCGGAGGTTCGCAGTTTCTTGGGGTTAGCAGGCTACTACAGAAGATTTGTTGAAGGTTTTTCTTCGATAGCAGCACCTTTGACTAAATTGTTGAGAAAGGAAGTACCTTTTGTATGGACGGACAAGTAGAAGGAGAGTTTCGAGAAGCTAAAGAGGGTTTTGACAGAGGCTCCGATTTTGATTCGACTGAAGCGAGGAAAGATTTTGTGGTGTATTGTGATGCTTCTCACACTGGGGTTAGGTGGTGTCTTGATGCGGGGAAGGAAAGTGGTTGCCTATGCGTCTCGGCGCTTAAGACCACATGAAGTCAACTATCCGACGCATGATCTTGAGTTGGCGTGTGGTTTTCGCTTTGAAGGTATAGAGGCATTATCTGTATAGAGAGAAGTCGGTGATCTACACTGACCATAAGAGTTTAAAGTATCTGCTGACTCAGAAGGAACTGAACTTGAGACAACGAAGGTGGGTAGAGCTGTTGAAGGATTACGACTACTCGATTGAATATCACCTGGATAAGGCGAATATGGTGGCAGATGCACTAAGCCGGAAAGTAGTATCGGATTTGAGAGTGATGTTTGCTCATCGTAGCTTATATAACGACGGGAGTTTGCTAGCGGAGCTGTAGGTGAAGCCGACATGGTTAAGTCAGGTAAAAGAGAAACAGTTGGTGGATGAAGTTCTGAGTGTTAGACTTTTGCAAGTTCTGAATGGGGGATTAGAGGACTACAGTGTGAGCAGCGATGAAGTTTTGTGTTTTCAAGGAAGGGTCTGTATGCCAAAAGATGTGGAGTTGAGGCAGAGGATTCTTCGGGAATCGCATAGTAGCTCTTACGCTATGCATCCTGGGGGGAGTAAGTTGTATAGGGATGTGCGAGATCAGTTTTGGTGGCCTGGATTCAAGCAGAAAGTTATGGAATTTGTGGGAAAGTGCTTGACGTGTCAGCTCGTCAAAGCTGAACACCAAGTGCCTTCAGGGTTGCTACAACCGGTGAAGATTCCGCAGTGGAAGTGGAAGAGAATCACAATGGATTTTGTTAGTGGGCTTCCTCTTACACCTACTAAGAAAGACGCGGTATGGGTGATTATGGATCGGTTGACAAAATCTGCTCATTTCATACCTGTCCGTGTCGACTATTCTCTTCAAAGATTGGATAAGTTGTACGTTGCGAAAATTGTGAGGCTACACGGGGTGCCGGTATCGATCTTATCAGATAGGGACCCTAGATTTACGTCGCGGTTTTAGAGGGCGTTGCATCAGGCATTGGGCACCAGGTTGGACTTTAGTACGGCATTTCATCCGCAGACAGATGGCCAGTCTGAAAGGGTAATTCAGGTGTTGGAGGATATGTTGAGGGGATGTGTTATCGACTTCAGGGGTAGTTGGGAGGAATTATTGCCTTTAGCTGAGTTCGCGTACAACAACAGTTACCAAGCTAGTATTTGGATGGCACCGTATGAAGCACTGTATGGGCGGAAGTGTCGGACTCCTACTTGTTGGACAGAACTGGGTGAACGTCATGTTTTGGGTCCAGAGATAGTGGCAGAATCAGAAGAGAAGGTTAAGGTAATCCGAGCACGGTTTAAGGAGGCATCGGACAGACAGAAGTGTATGCAGATCGTAAGCGGAAAGAGATAGAATTTGCAGTGGGTGATCGGGTGTTTCTGAAAGTTTCACCGTGGAAGAAGGTGATGAGATTTGGATGTAAGGTAAGTCGAGTCCCGAGTTTATAGGGCCTTATCGGGTTTTGAAGCGAGTTGGACCGATGGCGTATCGATTAGAGTTGCCTTGAGTGAAACAGATGCATGATGTGTTCCACGTTTTGATGCTACGTCGTTACCGATCGGATCTGTCTCACGTGGTGCCAGTGGAGGAAGTTGAGTTGAGGCCAGACTTGTCCTATGAGGAGGAGCCAATTCGAGATTTTGGAGCGAGATGTGAAGGTGTTACGGAAGAAATCGGTCCCTTTAGTCAAGGTGATGTGGCGAACCATGGTTCGGAGGAAGCTTCATGGGAGCGGAGGAGAGCGATCGTCGGCAATACCCTCATTTATTTTGACCGGGTAATTTGAGGTAGAAATTATTTTTAAGGGAGTAGAACCGTAACATCCGGGATTTGGGGTCATGCATTTTAATTCCTATCTATGTGTTGGTATGCTTTGTGTCTTTGTTTGAATGTGTTTGGGGGCTTGAGAAACCTTGGGGTTAGGTAGGAGCCTTAGTGAAATTTCTCAGTTTAATCTGATAAGGGGGAAGCTAGGGGAGCTAGGCCTTAAAGGATGTAATGTGGTGTTCTTTGACACAACAAGTGGAGTGGTGGAGTGTCAAGGTGACGCCTAGGAGCAGGGGGGTTGGCGTTTCAAGGGGGGAGAGGTTCGAGCAGCATGGGCAGCATTTTGGGGATTTTTTTTTGCGTCAGAAGGGGAGGTGTTGGAGATCGGCTAGGACACTTCAAGGATGAAGTGTAGATTGAGTCAAACAACTCAAATATGCGGCTAGGAGGGGAGATAGAAGTTTGAATCATTCAAATTTGTTTGAATGAGTGGAGTAGAGGAAATTTAGGAGAGAAAAGAGGGGATGAGGAGAGTGGTGTGAGAGTTGGCCGAATATGGGGTGTTGGGGGATGGCATTTTCGATTTTGTGGGGTGTGCCAAAGTGTGAGTTTAGTAACTTGAGTGTATGCATTTTGGGGCATTTTCTCCTCCTTAGTTTTCTTAGCCGAAAGTGTAAATCTAAAGCCTTTCATTGTCTTCTTTTTCTTTAGTCAAAAGCTGAAAGTTGGGGTGGTCATTTTGGTGCATTTCATTCATCTTCTTTCTCTCTATTTCCTTCTCTTGGCCGAACCATATTTCCTTCTTATTCTCTTTTTCTTTCTCATTTTGATAAATCTTAGACTCTCACTCTCTAAAAGCCGAATTCACCCTTCATCATAGCTGAAACCCCATAAGCCTCAACCCTCTCTTCTCATTTTCTTTCCATCGATTTCTTTATCTTCAAAAGCCGAATCTCCTTGAGGGTGGTGATCATCTTCGTTTGATAATCTCTGAGGGAAGTGCCGTCGTTTATTTTTCTGTCAAGTCTCTTAATAGATTGCTAGTAATCGTGGTAAGGGTTCTCTTTTATTTGATCTTTCTTCCTTCTCTTTGGTTTCCTGAAATCTAGAAGCCTAACTCTGTATATATGTGTGTGGTCGAACCTATGAAGGTTGGTTTCAGGGTCTTTGTGTAGGCCAACGTGAAGGGAGTAAGGGATCTTTCGGGATTTGGTCAATCAAGGGATTTTGACAACCTTCAAGATCAAGTGAGAGCCTTCGGGATTTAGGTCAACTTTGGTAAGAGTGTTCTTTCGATCTTAGTATTCAGTTGGTTTCGCTATTCTTTCCTATTCAACGTTTTAACACAGGTCTTGACCAAGACTTTGTTTCATGGATGCGAGTATCGACCTAGGAGAGAAAGGGATTGGACACGTAGTCCCTACCCCTAAATTCAAGAAGCGGTCGATTTAAGTGGTTCGAGATTGGCCACTGGGGTGTGGGCTAGCGTCGGAGCAGGATCGTAGGCAAATAGTGGTAGTGTCATTTAGTGACAGTGTCGACATAGAGGGCGTGGTGTTACGAGTTATCAGGTGTGTAATTAACACACTGTTTACTTACTTGCTTTAATTAAATTACGTATTATGAGTGGAAGCCAAAATAGTGGTAGTGTGGTGATGCTATTACCTAATTTGGGTGACCCAAGAACTGAGTTAGTATACTACCTATGTTGTAGTTGTGGTTAAATATTGTGGATACATGTAAGCATGTCATATGTGCCTATCTGGTATGTTCATACATTATCTTGCCATATCATTATAATATGCTGTATGTGCATGGGGTTCGAGATATATCGAATAAGGGGAAGTGTGTACATTTATGTACGTGGATTGATGATGGCCTCAAGCCTCATTGTGGATTGATGACGACCTAGAGTCTCATCGTGGACATTTGTGATGTAATCACGTGGATCAGTGGCTAGACCACTAAGTGGACTTTGAGCAGTGTTCTGCCAAAGAGGTGTGTAGCGGATGGAGGGTCGATTTAGTAATCCCCCGGTGTGTGGTGGTTGGATTTATGGGTGGTGTGTAGTGGATGGATACTAGGCTGGGTTGGGTTAGCGTAATGCACTATAACCTCTGGTATATCGATTTGATGTGGTTTGGGGCTAAGCCCATTTGTGGACACATGTGGAATAATTGCACACTGAGTCAAAATGACTCACCTTGTTTTTCAAACAATGCAGGTAGCACATGATACTTTGGACCGGGTTGGAGGGGATTCGAGGTGGCCATGCAGAAGCTGTTTTTATTTCAATATACATTTTGGATTTTCAATTATTATTTTTTTGGGATATTTTATTGTAATAAGGCCGCTTTAAATGTTTCGGGATTTTTATTATGGTTTTAAGTTAGAATTATTAGTGGATTGATAATTAAAAATGACTTTGAAACATTTGCGACTTAAAAATCAAATTAAAGTTTTCAAATTCGGATTACTCACAAACAACTCGTTTTCCCGTAATTTCACGAAAGTAATGACTTGAACTTTACTCAAATTTGGAAGTTTTACTCTCCGGCAAACTACTATTTTCAAACGACAAACCCCTTATAAGCTGAATATTTGTTTTAAGACTTAACACTTATTTTCACCCTCAAGACAGAACTCTTTTCAAACATTTTTCCCGGTAACATTCCGAATTCGGCCGTGGTGTTTTGGGCCAGGTTTGGGGTGCTACAGAAGGAGTGTCAGAGCATAGTAAAGGGATTCGATGGCACGCAAAGGAAAGTATTGGGAAGAATCGAGATACCTTTAGTGATTGGCCCGATTACTTACGAAGTGGATTTTCCGGTAATGGACATCAAGCCCTCCTATAAGCGCTTATTAGGAGGCCGTGGATACATTAAATCGAGCGATGCCCTCATCATTACATCGAAAGTGAAGTTGATAGCGGATGGTCGGCTAATGACAATAAAGTGAGGAGGACATTATTGCAAATGTGACTAGTGAGATGCCGTACTTGGAGATAAGCAGCGAGACAACTAAATGCTCCTTAGGTCTCTCGAGTTCGTGAATGCAACTTTCGCCACGGAAGGAAATAGAATCGATACCAAGAATCACCAAGACTACAAGAATGGGCTGAAAATGACCGTCGGGAAAGGAGCTTTCTTTGGGAAGAGGACTTGGAAAATATCTTCGGGGAGAGTTGTGACCCGACATTGAAAGAAAAACAAGATCGCTTTGGCTTAGGATTTAGGCGGATGCAAAACAAAAAGAAAAGAAGCTGGAATAGAGACAAGAAAGAAGGCATGCTCGTTTGAATGGCGAAGAAACCAAGTGGGAACCCATGATAATTCCGCACATATCTAAAAATTTTGTGTCGGGTGGGGTAATTCATCTTTGAGCCAGTGCGCCCAAAAGGAAAAGACATCGTAGCAATGTTGGGTAATGTTTGCATTAATGCCATATCCGAGAGACAGTGGAAGAAGGGACCTTATCGGATATTCGACCCTACGAACCGAAGCGTTTTAGACAAGCCCGGGGTGCAGAGGAGATTCTGTAGTGTTTAAAACTTATTGAGTAATGTTCGAACGCACTTATTACTTTAAGCCTAGAAGTGATAAGATTTCTTTTGTAAAATAGGCTCGTGTTCAAACATTATTATATTAATGAAGTACATTTTGCTATCATTTGGAGCAAACATTCTTTTATTCCTTTCTTCATTTTGTGATTCCTTCAAATCATTCCTTCATAACCATGACCATTCAAAAATTCATTCATTCTTTCTATATTCTCGTGAACTACAACAGGTCTTGAGATATCAATGAGCGTGAACAACGCCATACGAACTTCGGGATGTCCTTTTGAGTAGGACATGTGTTTAGAAGAATCACGAGATTTTGAATATGATATAAACGATGATTTATCCCCGACTTGTTAAGAATGGTAGAACGGGAGGAGAAACAAATTCTACCTCACGAGGAAACAGTGGAGATTGTGACATTGGAGGAGGGGAAGGTAGTGAAGATTGGAACACGCCTAACCCGGGAAACAAGATGAGATCTTATCGATTTGCTACAAGAATTCAAAGATGTCTTCGCATGGTCATATAAGGATATGCCTGGTTTAAGCACCGACATTACAGTACATCGCCTGCCTATAAAAGAAGATTGCAAGCCCATTCAGCAGAAGCTTCGAAGGATGAGACCAGATATTGTGTTAAAAATAAAGGAGGAAGTTAAGAAACAGTTTGATGTCGGATTCTTGCAAGAGACCAAATATTCAGAATGGGTAGCCAACATTGTGCCTGTCCCCAAAAAAGATGGGAAGGTACGAATGTGTGTGGATTATAGAGACCTGAATAAGGCTAGCCCAAAGGATAATTTTCCTTTACCTCATATTGATACTCTGGTGGATAACATAGCAGGCTACTCATTGTTTTCATTTATGGATGGCTTCTCGAATTACAATCGGTTAAAAATGCATCCACGAGGATATGGGAAAGACTACCTTTATAACGTTGTGGGGTAAGTTACTGCATACAAGGTGATGCCATTTGGGTTGAAAAGTGCGGGAGCTACATACCAAAGAGCTATGGTGACTTTATTCCATGATATGATGCATAAAGAAATTGAGGTTTATGTGGATGACATGATTGCCAAGTCTAGAAACAGGAAGAAGAACATATCCAAGTTTTGAAAAATTATTCTTGAGGCGAGAAATTCAGTTAAAGCTCAATCATAAAATGCACTTTTGGGGCTAGATCGGATAAATTGCTGGGCTTCATAGTCAATGAAAAGGGAATTGAGATCGACTCAGATAAGGTCAGGGCTATACAAGAATTGCCTCCACCGCACACTCAAAAAGAAGTTCGAGGTTTCCTTGGGAGGTTAAATTACATTGCTCGATTTATTTCATAGTTAACTGAAAAATGTGACCCCATATTTCGACTTCTGAAGAAACATAATCCAGGTGTGTGGAATGATCAATGCCGAAAAGCTTTCGATAGAGTCAAACAGTACTTGTCGAATCCTCCAGTCTTGACACCCCCTTGTCCAGATAGGCCACTAATCTTGTACTTGACAGTGTTTGATCACTCTATAGGGTGTGTATTGGGTCAGCATGATGAGTCAGAGCGAGAAAAAGAAAAGGCGATATATTACCTCGAAGAAATTTCTGAATGTGAGATGAGATATTCGCAGATCGAAAAATTGTGTTTTGCCTTGATCCGGACAACTCGAAGGTTGAGCGCGTACATGTTGTACCATACGACTGGTTAATCTCGAAACTAGATCCTCTTAAGTATATGATGGAGTCAACCACTTTGAATGGGAGAATGGCTCGATGGCAAATTCTCCTCTCGAGTTCGGCGTAGTCTATGTGAGCAGAAGGCGTGAAGGGAAGTGCAATAGCGATTTTCTAGCCACAGAGCACTAGGCGATTACGAACCCTTGAACTTCGATTTTCCCAATGAGGATCGATGTTTGTAGCGACTCACGAGGAGATACCCCAGTTTGTCCTTGGAAGTTGAACTTCCGACGGGCGTCAAATGCCGTTGGAAATGGAATTGGGCGATCTGATATCCCCAAATGCGAGATCACTACCCATTCACTTGCAAGTTGGATTTCGATTGCACAAATAATATGGCAGAATACGAAGCTTGTATCATGGGAATTAAAGCAGCCATAGACCGCAAAGTTAAGGTGCTCGAAGTATTTGGAGATTCTGTATTAGTGATTTATCAGCTCAAAGAAGAATGGGAAACAAGGGATCCCAAATTGATCAGTTACCGAAAATTAATGTTGGAGCTAATTGAGAAGTTCGATGATATCGCATTCTTTTACCTCCCGCGCGATGAAAACCAGATGGCCGATGCATTAGCCACATTAGCTTCCATGATAAGAATAAATAACCAAGAAAATATGAAGCCCATTCGGATGAGTATTTATGAAACCCCAGCTTATTGTTGCAATATGGAGGAAAAAGAAAGGGATGATCACCCCTGGTACCAAGGTATATTGTGATATGTGAGGAATCGCAAATATCCTGAACAAGCGACCGAGAATGAAAAGAGGACATTGAGAAGGATGGCTTGTGATTATTTCTTAGATGGGGAAGTCCTGTACAAAAGAAGAAAGGATCAAGTACTGTTGAGATGTGTCGACGCTGTTGAAACTAAGAAAATTTTGGAGGAAGTCCACGAGGGTGTTTGCGGAACGTATGCTAATGGTTTCACAATGGCTAGACAAATCATGAGGCTCGGATACTATTGGTCTACCATGGAAGGAGATTACATCAATTATGCTAAGACATGTCACAAATGCCAGATATACGGGGACAAAATTCGTGTGCCTCCTTCACCTTTGCATGTTATGACTTCCCCATAGCCTTTCTCCATGTGGGGCATGGACGTCATCGGGCCGATCTCTCTGAAAGCTTCAAATGTGCACCGTTTCATCTTTGTGGTTATTGACTACTTCACCAAATGGGTGGAGGCTGCTTCATATGCCAGCGTTACCAAGTCGGCAGTCAGCAGGTTCCTAAAAAAGGAAATCATTTGTCGATATGGAATGCCAGAAAGAATCATATCAGACAATGTGTTAAACCTGAATAATAGCACGATCGTGGAGGTCTGAAGTCAATTTAAGATTAGACACCACAATTCGTCACCATATCGTCCAAAAATGAATGGTGCAGTAGAAGCAGCCAACAAGAAAATTAAAAAGATTGTGGGGAAAATGGTTGAAACATATAAAGATTTGCACGAGAAGTTACCATTCGCCCTCTATGCTTATCGAACATCAGTCAGGACCTGTACCGGGGCAACTCCTTTCTCACTAGTCTACAGAATGGAGGCAGTACTACCCATCGAGGTTGAAATTCCTTCCCTTCGAGTCTTATCAGAGCTAAAGTTAGATGAAGCCGAATGGATCCAGTCTCGATATGATCAACTGAACTTGATTGAGGAAAAAAGGCTAAAGGCCATCCGTCATGGTCAGGTATACCAAAAGAAGATGATGCGGGCTTATGACAAGAAGGTTTGCCCAAGAGAATTTTACGAGGGAGACTTGGTTTTGAAAAAGATCCTCCCCATGCAAAAAGATTTCATAGGGAAATGGATGCCAAATTGGGAAGGACCTTATGTGGTGAAAAAGGCTTTCTCCGGAGGAGCATTGATCCTGGTCGAGATGGATGGGAAAAACTTACCCAATCCTGTAAATTTGAATTCTATTAAGAAATACTATACTTGAAAAAGAAAAGAAGCCAAAGTGAAAACCCGCAAAGGGCGCTTTGAGATTTTCCAAAAAAAAAAACGGGGAGAGGCCAGGGTGAAAACCCGCAAAAGGCACCTTGAGACCAAAGGGGTTTTGAGTCGAAAACTGGAAAAAGGCGGCTCAAATTGTGATTAGATCATAATGGGGTATGCGGTGATCCTGCCATACTTGAATTAACAAGGAAATGGTATGTGGCATCTTGGTGCTTCGACAAAATACTTAAGATATTCTAAACACATGTCACACTCAAGATAGCCTTCCAGACACTGGGGCAGAGAAGCTCAGGCGGCGATATCTAGAGGTCGCATAGTAGTCATTTCTATTCACATTAAATATGCTGTCTTTGAATATTTTGTTCTTTTCAAGATGTACCTTTTGATTAGCTTCTCTTATTAATCATAAGCTTTACTTCACACCAATTTTATTCTCAGCTATTGATATCACCCCCATGCAAGTGTGTTACATTGAAATAATGATGGATGAACTAATAATGCTTTTATAAAAGAAGTTTTGTATATTACTCTGGGAACTTCTAAATAATACAAGAACCCAAAACAGGATTATTGTTTAAAGCTCAAAGAAGAGTCTAAACGAGATTTTCTCTCGAATTTTTGTCAAAGATGATGGTTGAACAAGCGACAAGATCTCATGCGTCGGTGATACAATCTTGACGAAAATTGGGCAATGTTAACCCAAGTGTAAAAGGGGAGCCATTCGCAAAGAAAAATGATGTTCTGCATACACATGTGGTTAAGTCACAGGAAGCGAGCAGTTGGTGAACAAGTTCTGATTACTCTACCTCACGAGTTGCAATGACATGGATGGAAAATGATACAAGTCCTGTACCCTTGAGCGATAATGGGGTGGATAGAAGAAGAAATAAATCCTACATTTTAGAGTCGCGATGGATTCGATTCAGATCTTATACCCCTAAGTCACAATGAGATGAACCGTGGAGTTACAGTGGGGTAAATCTATTGAGCAAGATATAATCATCTTCTCGAGTTTTTACATTGAAAATACCAGCCTAACAAGATGGCACGTAATACATCGATGATAAAGCCTTAATAAACAATTAGCCATGACACCTTAAACTTGTAAAAAGGGATCATTCTCATGAAATTCTGCATTCATGCAAAACACATTCAGTTAAGAGCATTTGATCCATTAGATCATTGTATCCTAATCATTGTAAGAAATCATTCTCATGACATTACGCATTCATACAAATGTCATCCATAAGACACATCTATTTAGGGGCATTTGATTCATTCCGATCATTGCATCCTAATCTTTGTAAAAAGACTATTCTCATGACATTTTGCATTCATACAAATGTCATCCATAATACATTTAGTTAAGAGCATTAGATTCATTATGATCATTGCATTTTAACCATTTTGCATAAGCATAAGCGCTAAACCAGATTTTCTGTACGCAGTCCCTAGAGGATGTTGTCGCGACTTGATGGCTTCGAAGATCCAACCTTCTTAAAGCGAAGCGGATCGGAGATAGCGGATCGGCAATCCACGAGTTGCATGAGCAGATTGAAGATAGCAAATCGGCAATCCACGAGTTTCTGAGGCGGATCAAAGCCATACAAGTCCTTTCACCTCCAAGTCCTAGTGGAGCGGTAGAAGTTACAAATCCCTCCTCCACGAGTGTATTGAGGATCAACCTATATTTCCGAGAAGTTTCAGCAGGAAGATCGAAGTTACAAATCTCTTCTCTCTGAATTCCTATCACCTCGAAGTCCCAGTGGAGTGGGTTGAAGCTACGAATCCCTTCTCCCTGAGTGTATTGAGGATCAACCTATATTTACGAAAAGTTTCAGCGGGAAGATCAAAGTTACAAATCTCTTCTCTCGAATTCCTATCACCTCGAAGTCCCGATGGAGTGGGTTGAAGCTACTGAATCCCTCCTCCACGAGTGTATTGAGGATCAACCTATATTTCTGAGAAGTTTCAGCAAGAAGATCGAAGTTACAAATCTCTTCTCTCTGAATTCCTATCACCTCGAAGTCCCAGTGGAGTAGGCCGAAGTTACAAATCCCTCCTCCCTGAGTGTATTGAGGATCAACCTATATTTCCGAGAAGTTTCAGCAGGAAGATCGAAGTTACAAATCTCTTCTCTCAGAATTTCTATCACCTTGAAGTCCCTGTGGAGTGGGTTGAAGCTACGAATCCCTTCTCCCTGAGTGTATTGAGGATCAACCTATATTTTCGACAAGTTTTAGCAGGAAGATCGAAGTTACAAATCTCTTCTCTCTGAATTCCTATCACCTTGAAGTCCCAGTGGAGCAGGCCGAAGTTACAAAGCCCTCCTCCCTGAGTGTATTGGGGATCAACCTATATTTCCAATAAGTTTCAGCAGGAAGATCGAAGTTACAAATCTCTTCTCTCTGAATTCCTATCACCTTGAAGTCCCAGTGGAGTGGGTTGAAGCTACGAATCCCTTCTCCTTAAGGTTATTGAGGATCAACCTTTATTTTTAAGAAGTCTCAGTAGGAAGATCGAAGTTACAAATCACTTCTCTCTGAATTCTTATCACCATGAAGTCCCGACGGAGCAGATTGAAGCTACAAATCTCTTCTCCAGGAAGTTACATCAAATTGGATTGAAGCGCTAGTTTTCATGTCCTTGAAGATGCAATGGGATTGAATGAAGCTACTTAAAGAAAAGAAGTGCCAAGAAGTCAAAATCTTACGAGACTAGGCAAATTTGGCCCTCTTTAAAGTCTTTGCTCTATTCCCGTTACACGACAATGAGCAAGAGAGCAAGTGTAGGGCCCAAAATTTGCCGGGCCATATTAAAAACCAAAAAATTTATTGTTATAAAAGTCCGTTACAAAATAACTTGATCCATTAAAGCTCGAAATAACGGGCCCAATAAACCCGCCTCTACCCAATTGATGGGCCCAAATTTGAGACTCAACTAGACCCAAACCTAAATTTATAACCCAAATACAAAATTATCCTAAATACAAAAAAATGAATAAGGCCCAATCTGGTTCCTAGGGACCCGAATACGAGAAATGATCCGAAGCTTACGAGATTTTACGGCGCTTGATTCACGTCGCGACTCCCAAGCTCCTTTTGGCTTCTCGCATGCTCTACACGCGCCCCCATAGCTGACGGCATTTAGATGCCTCACACGCATACCTTACGAACCACGTTCACCTTTCGTACCTGCAAACCAATAGCAGAGGAATAACAGCAAGGAAAAGCAAAAAAAAAGGGGACAAACAGCTGTATTTCCCATTGTTTTTTTATTCTTTGACATTCGACTATAAAAAGTCGGAGAAAATATTGTAAAGGGGACCATCATTACTGAATCTGATATTTGAATACAAAGAAAAGAAAAGAAATCAAAAATACCATTTTTTCAAAGGTGATATTCAACTTAGATACATTTTTTCTTACATTTCTGGTCTCTTGGTTGTTTTTCTGTCTATATGGAAACACTAATAATAGAGGAATAGGGAGCATACCTCTGCGAACGAACCATCGGATCTGTCTTTCTTCGCCGAAATTGAAAGTGAAGACGGTCTTTAAGGTTTAAAATACTGAAGCCTTTGAATTGGGTTTGTAAAATGAAGGTTTAAAGAGGCTCGAGTTTGCCATTAATTGCCGAATACCATGGCTATACAATGGCTGCACTCTAATTTCCTTAGCTTGCGGCTAAGAGAAAAGGGTGAAAGGGGGCTAGGGTTTTGGCTAAGTGAAATAAGGTGATGTTTTTCTGCTAATGGGGAGGGTTAATAACTATTAGGGGTACGACGTCATTTAATGTCTCTGCCCATAGCTTTGAAACGACGTCGCTTAAGGCCACCCGATTCGACCCGACCCGATTTCCTTTAGGTCCGCGTGTTTGCATATACAAGGGGAATTTGCGTGTCTGATCCCTTTTATTATACTATTTTTTTTTATTAAAATTGTTATTTGTTGAGTTCATTTCTCAAATGATCTCTGAAATTTGTGTATGGTTTTAATTTAGTCCCTTTTTCATTGTTATCTTCTTTAATTATTTTCGCTATATTTTTATTATTTTAAATTATTATTATTATTATTATTATTATTATTATTATTATTAACAGTACTTTATATTATTATTATGAATATTATTTCTAATATTATTATTATTGTATAATCAATGTTAGTATTTTATAATTTATTTATTTAGAAAATCTTTTATATACGTTTATAGTTTTTTTTTAATATTGTAGGGCATTTAACTTAAATACTTCTATATGTTTTAAATTCATATATATATGCGTGTAGTTTACATTAAAACTATTTTTATCACATAATATTGTTTCCATATTATTTTATATATGTTTACATATAAATATATACATACATTTATCCATTTGTGCGTATAAGTATATTTTGTTCATTTTAATAGCTTAAGGTACTATTTTCACGCATAAATCATTAACTTTACGTCTTTATTCTCATGTATGTTTTTTATTCGCATTATTGCGTCGCGATTCAAGTTTCGACACCTTGATTGATATTAGTAGTTTCATTGTTATTCCAAAGTAGATTAATAAGTGTTGAGCCAATTTAAAGATTGCGTTTTTGGAAAGCGAGGCAATGTTTATGTATTTAGAAGTACGGGAAATTATATCCTAACGTGTTGGGTATTGATTTTCCGTTCCACTAAACAATCAAATACCCTCTTTACGTGTTTTGAAAATCAAAGATGACCTCGGTGTTAGAGTATAGGAGCGTTATATCCTAACATGTTGGATATGATGATTTTATCCCTTTAAAACGAGTTAATCCTGAGATTCAATTCCAATTTAATTAACTGTCTTCCAAAATTTATTACCCTAAATATTTTTGAGTTTTAGATGTATTCGAATTCTTTCTAATGGTTTTCTTTACGTTAAAAACATATATTGAATCGGTTTAAAGATTGCATATTTTCAAAAAAAAAAAGGCAATGCTTGTGTGTTTAGAAGTAGGAAAATTACACCCTAACGTGTTGAGTGTCGATTTTCCGTTCAACTAAATACCCAAGCACCCCCTTTTACATGTTTTGAAGATCAAAGATGATCTCGATTGTCGAGCGCGTAAAGCGTTATATCCTAACGTGTTGGGTATAATACTTTTATCCTTTGAAACGAAATCATCGGTGATTCAATTCGATTTAGTTTTCTTTCAATTTTTGTTACCTAATAATTCCAAGTTTTACGACATTAGGAAAAAGTTAATCAATTTGGTACCAACTTTGGGCGTTGCAAGGGTGCTTACCCTTCCTTGCACGTGTAGACTTCTCGAACCCGTTTTCTCAAATTTATGAGACCAAAACATTTTATAGGTGATCGGATCGCACCTAGACAAAAAGGATCGGTGGCTACTCCCTATTTTTTTTTTCAAAAAGTCGATTCCCCATATTTTCAAACTTTAAAATAAAAATGGTGTAATATTCGGGATTTAGGGCTTGTGCATTTTTGCATGTGCTAGTATGCCTATGAGTGTTTTGAATGTGTTTTTATGAATTTTGAGAACTTCAGAGTGTAGGTGAATGCCTTAGAAAATATTGTATTTTAAGTATTGAAGGGGAATTGAACAAAAGAGGCCTTAAGAGAAATTGTAGGGGAAATTGGACATAAGAATCAGCTTGTTAAAGTGGCAAGGAGGCGCCACTTAAGGCATTGGTAAGTGACGCCTCAAGTAGTGGAGAAGGGCTTGAGTTCGAGCCACAAGGGAAGCAAAAGGATTTTTATTTTTGCGGCAATGGGGAGCAGATAGTGGACGGCACAGGGACTTTATTTAGATGAGGATTAGACTGGTCAATCCCTTTAAAATTCGGCTAAGATAGAGGATAAATGTTGAATTATTTTAATTATTTTGAATAGATGAAGAAGAGATAAAATAGGAGAAAAACAAGGAGGAGCTAGAGTTTGTGTGTTGGCGAATGTATGAGAGGAGTAAGGAGTTAGGAAACATTCGGTTGGAGGAAGGCTTGGTGCCGAAATCTTAAAGCTATCAAAGTGTCTCTTTGGCCATTTTCTTTAGCCAGAAATTTAGCTTTGTTCTCCTCTGAATTCTCACCTTTTCTTTTCCACATACGAATCACACCAAAAATGCCTCTCTTTTCCATTTGATAGCCATTCTTTGAATTCTCCTAAGCCTCTTCCATTCTCCTTTTCTTTCTTATAACTTCAACTCCATACACTGTTCTTTTGATAGCCGAATATTGCATCACCATTTGAAGCCATAGCCAGAATCTCAAAGGGGCTTACTCTCTTTTCTTTGTCGCAAGTCCCAAAAGCCGAAATCAATTGATCAACATCTAGGCCATAGCCGAATATCTCTGTGGGTTCAAGCAAGGGTGTAGTCGAATTCATCATTAGGGGTAAGGATCAACTGATGTTGTTTCTTTCTTTATTTTAGATTAATCGAGACTAGGAATCTAACCCCATTAATGTTCTTGGCTGAAACTTTGAAGGAGGCTTCGAGATTTGGTTGTTGTCGACTACAAGGAGGAAATCATTCGGGATTTCAGGATCTAAGTGATTTCGACAGATACCACAACTAGGTATCAATTTCGGGATTTGAGATTCGCAAGGTAAGTGGATAAGCATATTCGGCCAAGGCCATATTTGGTGATTATGTGAGTGGCCGATTCTAACTTTGACTGTTTAGGGAAGAGTACAATTCGATTCGATAGAATTTCGGGATTTCATTGAAAGCGTTAAGTAAACCAGGTGTGTACCCCACACTAACTCTTAATAGATTTATGGCATCAATTTAATATATGTGTTAATAATAATGTGAAAAGTGGGCAAAGGTACCATGTGATGGTACAAAGTACTCAGGTAAGTAACCTTAACATTATGTTAATAAATGATATGAATAATAGTATGATATGAATATTTGGAATATGGTACATATGTGAATATCGATAAGAATGTGGAATAAGGCATAATGCATGATATTGCATATTACAGTGTGACATGGGGCATATGGGTTATATGGAAAGGGAAGTGATCCGGTGGTTTATACCACAATATCCGAATGTGGTGACTCATGTCACGAAATGCGAATGTGGTGACTTATGTCACAAAATAATGTCTGTGGCTATGCCACAAAATTTATAAGGGTGATGAGCAAGTCGTGCTGTGCGCGCCTTGATGATGTGTAGCGGATGGTGGAGTCGACTTAGTAGTCCTCACGGTGTGATGGTTGGTACGGGTGATGTGTAGCGGATGGTTATCTAGGTATGGGTTGGGTTTGCATCATTATTTCTATCTATTATATATCGTATGATATGATATGATATGCCTGAATCGTTGGGACTTAGTGTTGGTTATACACACTTGAGTGCATTTGACTCACCCGTTGTGGGATATTTTTGAGTGACACTCGATGTGAATGGGTCGTGGGAGCTTAGTGGTGGCCATGTTCAACTCGGACTTTATTTTATTTTGAGACTTTATTTTTAAGTTTGGATTTATTTGAGTTTGCTATTTATGTAATAAGGCCATTATTATTAAACTGCTTTTTATGTTTCAAATTTTTATTATAATCGATTATTATTAAATCAAGGGTTAAATAACTTATCTTGGAAGCAATTTTAAATGTTTTAACACCTAACACAAATGATTTTCAATTTAAATAGTAAACTCTAAAAACTCGACTTTTCCTTTAACTTATGGTTTTGAAATATAACAATAAAGTCTTAATAAAGCCTAATCTTCGAGAATAAGGATGTTTTCAATTTAAACCCAATCCAAATTTTTCTCCTAAATCACCCAAAGTTTTCCAAAGTAACAAACAAGTTTTGAACCTGTTTTACTCGAGAACATACGGATCCGGTCGGGGTTAGTCGTAGGGTTTGGGGTGTTTCAATTTTATATCGAGCCAGTTTTAAACTCTCGGCCTTGGGTTTAAAGCCCATAACATTTTCAAAATAGAGCCCAAATAAGTTTTGTGAAATTTTGTGAAATAAGCGAGTTTTTACGGCATGGTACCTAAGCCTCAGGCAGAGTCCACCGGTAAGTACCCTAACCGTTGTGTGAATTAATTTATGATTTGTATATGGGTATAACGAGGCACGTATAGTAGTATATTAAGTTATGGAACCTAGGATTAGCTTACTTCAATCTGAATTACATAAAACTTTAAGGCCTAATTAAACAAACACATGGTAGTCGTAGAGTTAGGGTGTGGCAACCATTGTGCGCATGTCTAGGATTGGATTCGGGAAGAGCACGGTATTTAAGCGATCCTAGTGACTCACCTCCTCTTCACTCGAATCCTACAGTGCGTGGTAACGATTCACCGTAACCAAGAGGACTCATTCACGAATTAAACTCAATAATTAAAACCCAAAAGGACTAGCCATATTTTTATAAAAACCTTAGTTTTAAAAGCACCAAATTACCCCTTTGATTTGTAAAAACTATTTTACAAAATTTTTTTTTTTTCCAAATATTCCCGATTTACAAAAATTTACTAAAATACACTGGTTTGAGAAATTACTAAAATACCCTTGGTTTATGAAATTACCACACTACCCTCAATTTTCTAAAATATTCTTACTTTACAAAAATACCAAAACCCCTATTTTGCAAACATCAAGATACCCTGGTTTGGAAATTACCAAAATACCCCTATAGGACAAATTACGAAAATACCCCTGGGATTGGATCGGACGAAAATGTTTGAGTGATGAATGTGTGTAGTAGATACTATTGAATGGATGTGCTTCTCTGAATTAAGGTAGAAGACTTGAAATGAAAACCCTGTAATGATCGAAAGAACTACTACTAAACTCCTTTACATAAAATTTCCTCGTGGGTAATCAGTGGAACAAATACTAATGCATAAAACTTTTAAAATAGATTGAATCGCGATCGTAGGCATGAGTTCTAGGGGCGTGGTCGTAATGTGTGAGGGCTGGTAGAGGCGGAATGGCGTGTCGGAACGGTTGGAAGTGGTCAAGGTCCGAGAATGAGGTACCACCACCACCACCACCGGCATTGAGCATCGAGGATCGGACGGGGATGATGCGATATCACGGTGATCTGCGGGTTCTTGAGATGGTGGAGGCGGTGGAGGTATGGGAGCTCGAAAATGCATGTGCGGCGAATCAGAGCAAATAGAGTGAAGTATTAGTGGCGTGTCACGGTGTGGAACCCGATGCGGTGAGTATTGGTTGGAAGCGGCAGGCGAATTATGGATGGTGGATCGACTCACGAAGAGAAAGCTGAAGGAATGGTGTCGCTACTTAGCGATGAGGCATATCGGTGGTGGCTCACAATCGGGATGGTGCTACGATTGAGGATCTCACTTGGCGACATCTTAAGGCGGCATATCGAGAAGGCGTATGTTGGAACTAGTTATACTTATGCTCGAGAGGAAGGCATTTAGGGTTGGTTCAAGGGAACAAGTCCGTAGCGAATCTGAGGCTAAATTCTTAAAGTTGAGCCAGGTATGCTCGAGTATCGTGGCTACGGGCATGAGCGATGTGTCCAGTTTGAGGGCGGCTGAGGATGACCTAAGGTTGTTGATAGCTCCACAGCCAGGGAGCGGGAGTTTGCGATGTTAGTGGAAAAGGCTAAGGTAGCCGAAAGGGTTAAAGAATCATGTAAGGCGAATACGAATAGGAATAGGCAAAGGAGAGGTTTTGGATCATCAGGGGTCATCAGGGAATGCTCAAAAAGAGGCAGAGAGTTGATGGGCGCGAGGTCGGAGTTGCTATAGGAGAGCGTCCGTACTTGTACTCGGTGTGGAAAAATGCACCTAGGAGAGTGTTGGAAGAAGGCAGGGATGTTTTAAGTGTGGGTCTAAGGAACACATGATTAAGGACTATCCTATAAAGATAGGCGGGGCCGACCAGCGGGTGAGTTTCAATCGAGGATGGAAAAGGTGGACCGCGACCACCGCGGGTGTCGTGGTCGAGTGGCGGGTAATGGTTCGGGAAGAGGGCGGGGAACACGATCGAGAGGTGTTGTAATCTGAGGCAAGGCAGTAGGAGTGCAGTGTATGCGATTCGCGAAGGGAGGATGGAGACGCACGAGCGTCATAACCAGTATGTTCTTTATAGGCGATAAGCCTTACTTTGCTTTAATTGATGTTGGCTCGACCCACTCGTATGTTGCATGTAGAGTAGTCGAAACGCTAGGCATAACATCTGAAGCTGTCTAGTAGGGAGATCAACATGTAGTAAGCCCGTTAGGTCAAACGTAGTAGTGAACAAGATATTTGAGAATGTACCTTTAGAGATTCGAGGAGTGATATTCTCTGCACGACTTGATGGAACTACCTTTGGAGAATTTGATCTCATACTTGGCATGGATTGGCTAGTGGAACATCGGGCTATATTGGATTGTGCGACTAAGCGAATGGAGTTAAGGACCGGAGGATGAGGAGATAATTATGATAGGAGAAAGAAGAAACTACTTGTCTAACGTAGTTTACGCATTAAAAGGCGATAAGATGGTTCGGAAGGGTGCAAGGCATTCTTGGCTTTCGTTAGTCGTTGGATGCAAAGAAGAAGGAGTTAGTGGAGTTAGAGCAGTAAGGGAATTTGTGGATGTTTTCCGGAGGAGTTACCGGAATACCCCTTGATAGGGAGGTGGAGTTCGAATTGACTTCTTATGCAGGCAGCGCCGGTATCTATCGCTCCATATAGAATGGCACTAAAGGGAATTGGTGGAGCTCAAAGCTCAAATTCGGGAGTTGCTTGATCATGGGTTCATTCGACCCGGTGTGTCTCCATGGGAAGCGCTGGTCCTATTTGTGAAGAAGAAGGGCGGGACTATGCGTATGTGCATAGATTATCGTCGATTGAATAAGTGACCATCAAGAACAAGTACCCGTTGCCAAGGATAGATGACTTGTTCGATCAGCTTAAGGGGGTCGTGGTGTTCTCGAAGATAGATCTACGATGCGGATATCATCGACTTAAGGTGAAGGAAGTGGATATCCATAAGGCGACTTTTCCGGACAAGATCACGAACATTATGAGTTCGTGGTAATGCCGTTTGGATTGTGAACGCCCGGCCGCGTTCATGGATATGATGAACCGGGTTTTTCAACCCTACTTGGATAGGTTCGTTGTTGTGTTCATAGACGACATCCTAGTGTATTCCAAGTCGGAGGAGGAACATGACGAGCATCTCCGGTTAGTGTTGCAAGTATTAAAGGAGAAGAAGCTCTATGCCAAATTCAGCAAGTGTGAATTTTGGGTGAAGGAGAATCGCATTCTTAGGGCATGTAGTGTGCGGAGGGAATAAGGGTGGATCCTAGGAAGATTGAGGCGGTGTTGGATTGGAAACCACCTAAGTGCAATGGTGAGTTTCATAGTTTCTTGGGATTGGCAGGTTACTATAGAAGGTTCGTAGAAGGGTTCTCATCAATAGCCGCACCTTTAATAAAATTGTTGAGAAAGGAAGTACCTTTTGTATGGACAGATAGGCAATAGGAGAGCTTTGAGAAGCTTAAGAGGGTCTTGGCTGAAGCTCCAGTCTTGATTCAGCCTGAGCAGGGAAGGATTTTGTGGTGTACTGTGATGCTTCCCACACAGGGTTAGGATGTGTTTTAATGCAAGATGGGAAAGTAGTCGCTTATGCGTCTCGGCGATTAAGGCCACCTGAGGTTAACTATCCGACACATGATTTGGAGTTAGCGCGGTGGTCTTTGCTCTTAAGGTATGGAGGCACTATCTATATGGAGAAAAGTCGGTGATTTACACGGACCACAAGAGCCTTAAGTATCTGTTGACTCAGAAAGAGTTGAATTTGAGACAGCGAAGGTGGGTGGAGTTATTGAAAGACTACGATTGTTCTATAGAATATCATCCGGGCAAGGCGAATGTAGTGGCAGATGCCCTAAGTCGGAAAGTAGTGTCGGATCTGAGAGCGATGTTTGCACATCTAAGCTTGTATGATGATGAAAGTTTCTTTGGCGAAATTGCAAGTTAAGCGGCGTGGTTGAAAGAGGTGAAAGAAGGGCGGTTGGCGACGATGATCTAAGTGCGAAGTTGCGACAAGTGCAGAGAGTGGGAGTTAGAGGATTATGGTGTTAACAGCGATGGAGTATTGTGTTTCAAGGGTAAGATGCGTATGCAGAAGAGCGAGGAGTTAAGGCGGAGAATTCTTGAGAATCGTATAGTAGCCCTTATGCTATGCATCACGGAGGTAGTAAGTTGTATAGAGATCTAAGGGAGCAGTTTTTGGTGGCACAGTCTTAAGCGGGAAGTTCTGAGAATTTGTAGGGAAGTGCTTAGCGTGTCGGCAAGTCAAATTTGAACACCAAGTTCTGTCGAGTTTGCTTGGTAGATAAAGATTCCGCGATGGAAGTGGGAGAGAATCACCATGGACTTCGTTAGTGGGCTTCCCTTACGCCTACTAAGAAGGACTCGGTATGGGTGATAGTGGATCGATTGACAAAGTCGCGCATTTCTTACGGTCTTGGGTTGACTATTCTTTACGAAGTTGGCGAAGTTATATGTGGCGAAATTGTGAGGTTGCATGGAGTGCGGTGTCGATTATCTCATACGAGGATCCGGGGTTTACGTCTCGGTTTTGGAAAGCACTACATCGGGCTTTAGGCACAGTTTGGATTTTACTACGGCATTTCATCCACGATCGGACGGTCAATCTAAGCGAGTGATCCAAGTGTTGGAAGATATGTTGATAGGCTGTGTAATAGACTTTAGAGGAAGTTGGGAAGAATACTTGCCTTTAGCAGAATTTGCATATAATAACGACTATCAAGCGGTGTTCGGATGGCACCGTATGAAGCCTTTGTATGGGCGGAGGTGTCGCACTCCTACGTGTTGGGCGAAATTAGGAGAACGTCAAGTTTTGGGTCCGAGATTGTGGCGAGAATCCGTAGAAAGGTTAAGTTAATTCGGGCACGATTAAAGGAGGCGTCGATAGGCGAGAAGTCGTGCAGCGGATCTTAAGCGAAAGGAAATAAAATTTCTTGTGGGAGATCGATTGTTTCTTAAGGTTTCGCCATGGAAGAAGGTGATGAGATTTGGTCGCAAAGGAAATTAAGTCCAAGGTTTATAGGACCTTATCGGGTATTGAAGCGAGTTGGTCGATGGCATACCGATTAAAGTTGCCTCGGAGTTGAAGCGGATGCATGATGTGTTCCATGTTTCTATGCTACGTCGTTACCGATCGGATCCATCCCATGTAGTGCCGGTTGAGGAGGTGGAGCTAAGGCGGTTGTCCTACGAGGAGGAGCCGATCCGGATCTTGGAGCGAGATGTGAAGGTATTACGAAGAAATTAGTTCCTTTAGTCAAAGTGCTATGGCGTAAACACGGATCGGAAGAAGCTTCTTGGGAGCCGGAAGAAGCAATGCGGCAACAATACCCTCACCTATTTTAGCGGTAATTTCGAGGACGAGAAATTATTTTAAGAGAGTAGAAGCTGTAATATCAAGGATTTAGGGCTTGTGCATTTTGCATGTGCTAGTATGCCTATGAGTGTTTTGAATGTGTTTTTATGAATTTTGAGAACTTGAGTGTAGGTGAATGCCTTAGAAAATATTGTATTTTAAGTATTGAAGGGGAATTGAACAAAAGAGGCCTTAAGAGAAATTGTAGGGGAAATTGGACATAAGAATCAGCTTGTTAAAGTGGCAAGGAGGCGCCACTTAAGGCATTGGTAAGTGATGCCTCAAGCAGTGGAGAAGGGCTTGAGTTCGAGCCAGAAGGGAAGCAAAAAGGGAGTTTTTATTTTGCGGCAATAGGGAGCAGTAGTGGACGGCCTAGGGACTTGATTTAGATGAGGATTAGACTGGGTCAATCCCTTTTAAAATTCGGCTAAGATAGAGGATAAATGTTGAATTATTTTAATTATTTTGAATAGATGAAGAAGAGATAAAATAGGAGAAAAACAAGGAGGAGCTAGAGTTTGTGTGTTTGGCGAGATGTATGAGAGGAGTAAGAGTTAGGAAACATTCGGTTGGAGGAAGGCTTGGTGCCGAAATCTTAAAGCTATCAAAGTGTCTCTTTGGCCATTTTCTTTAGCCGAAATTTAGCTTTGCTCTCCTCTGAATTCTCACCTTTTCTTTTCCACATCTGAATCACACCAAAAACGCCTCTCTTTTCCATTTGATAGCCATTGCCGAATTCTCCTAAGCCTCTTCCATTCTCCTTTACTTTCTTATAACTTCAACTCCATACATGTTCTTTTGATAGCCGAATATTGCATCATCATTTGAAGCCATAGCCAGAGATCTCAAAGGGGCCTTACTCTCTTTTCTTTGTCGCAAGTCCCAAAGCCAAATCAATTGATCAACATCTAGGCCATAGCCAGAATATCTCTGTGGGTTCAAGCAAGGGTGCAATCGAATTCATCATTAGGGTAAGGATCAAGCGATGTTGTTTCTTTCTTTATTTTAGATTAATTGAAACTAGAATCTAACCCCATTAATGTTCTTGGCCGAAACTTTGAAGGAGGCTTCGGGATTTGGTTGTTGTCGACTACAAGGAGGAAATCATTTGGGATTTCAGGATCTAAGTGATTTCGACCGGATACCACAACTAGGTATCAATTTCGGATTTGAGATTCGCAAGGTAAGTGGATAAGCATATTCGGCCAAGGCCATATTTAGTGATTATGTGAGTGGCCGATTCTAACTTTGACTGTTTAGGGAAGAGTACAATCCGATTCGATAGAATTTTGGGATTTAATTGAAAGCGTTAAGTAAACCAGGTGTGTACCCCACACTAACTCTTAATAGATTTATGGCATCAATTTAATATATGTGTTTATAATAATGTGAAAAGTGGGCAAAGGTACCATGTGATGGTACAAAGTACTCGAGTAAGTAACCTTAACATTATGTTAATAAATGATATGAATAATATTATGATATGAATATTTGGAATATGGTACATATGTGAATATCGATAAGAATGTGGAATAAGGCATAAGGCATGATATTGCATATTACATGTGACATGGGGCATATGGGTTATATGGAAAGGGAAGTGATCTCGTGGTTTATACCACAATATCGAATGTGGTGACTCATGTCACGAAATCGAATGTGGTGACTTATGTCACAAAATAATGTCACAGTGGCTATGCCACAAAATTTATAAGAGCGATGAGCAAGTCGTCGCGCAGCGTATTTTGATGATGTGTAGCGGATGGTGGAGTGACTTAGTAGTCCTCACGGTGTGATGGTTGATACGGGTGATGTGTAGCGGATGGTTATCTAGGTATGGGTTGGGTTTGCATCATTATTTCTATCATTATATATCGTATGATATGATATGATATGCCTAAATCGTTGGCACTTAGTGTTGGTTATACACACTTTGAGTTTGTTTGACTCACCCCGTTGTGGGATATTTTTCAGTGACACTCGATAATCGGACCAGGGTCGGCGGGGAGCTTAGTGGTGGCCATGTTCAACTCGAGTTTTATTTTATTTTGAGACTTTATTTTTAAGTTTGGATTTATTTCGGGTTTGCTATTGATGTAATAAGGCCATTATTATTAAACTGTTTTATGTTTCAAATTTTTATTATGATACGATTATTATTAAATCGAGGATTAAATAACTTATCTTGGAAGCAATTTTAAATGTTTTAACACCTAACACAAATGATTTTCAATTTAAATAGTAAACTCTAAAAACTCGACTTTTTCCTTTAACTTATGGTTTTGAAATATAACAATAAAGTCTTAATAAAGCCTAATCTTCGAGAATAAGGATGTTTTCAATTTAAACCCAATCCAATTTTTTCTCCTAAATCACCCAAAGTTTTCCAAAGTAACAAACAAGTTTTGAACTGTTTTACTCCAGGAACATACCAGATCCGGTCAGGGTTCGTTGGCCGAGTTTGGGGTGTTTCAAATGGTTTCGACAATGGGCTTCAACACCCTCTCTTTAGAGATAGGGTTGTCGCCCATCTAACGTGAGATGGGTCATTGGGTCTATATCATGTATTGGGTATAATTATATGTGTTATTTAGAAATTTATTCAATTCATATAATTTAACAAACCAAATAAAAAAATTTCTATTTCCCAAAATATTAATAATTTAATTAATTAATTGAAATAAATTTTACTAATTCACACAATTAAATTATTTTCCAAATCTAGTTCTAATTAGTTAAATTCATGACATGTTTACCACACTAGAATCTATGAGTAAATGAATTTAATTATCTTGTTCAACATCAAGTTTAGCTAATTAATTAATTTAATTTTTACTTCAAACATCGATTAAGTGATTACTATTACTTAAATAATAATTCGAATAAAATAATTTAGTCTTTAAGTCATCTCTCTTTTAAACGAGAAATTCCATTCCTCACAGGATTTTGATACATTCGATCTTTTTCTTTAATTCATCAATTTTATTTATTCATCTCATCAATTCAAATGCAAACCATCAAGGTTGTATAGAGCTAGTAGAGGGCCAAGCTGGATATATAATTAGAGCTCAAATAGTTTGTAATTAAGCGTCATGACCGACCTCTCCTTATTATATATCATTATGAAAACAACTCACCAAGTACTCGTCCAATGAATTTTTCGTATGTGCTTTAGCCGCATAGGATATCCTCAATCCCTTTAATTTATATCCGTTCACCCAAAATGATCTTATCATATCTCATAGTAACGATAACATCTTCTTCCATGAAAATATAAAGTCAACGAGAAAAGAAACAAACCAATGCACAAATATAATCATATGTTTAAGCACACAAATAATACAGGAATATGTTGTTCAAAAAATTTGGACGACGAACTTTTATTTTAATTAGTGATAAACCGTAAAAGTAACATATTTTAATCCCACATTTAGCATACTTTTGGATGATTTATCCCCTGATTTATGTAAAAAGGTGCTCTTAATCCTTTCTTTTCATGTTTTATACTCGGAAAAAGCATCGGAGGATGGAAAGAGCGAGAAAGCGGGCTCAAAATGCAGACCAAATTGGGCCAAAGTGAAAATCGACACGGCTTCGGACTTGAGCCAACACGATCGTGTCTCCTTGATAGACTAGAACACGGCACGATCACGATTTACACAGGCGTGTCACCTCATTAAAAGTCTGAACCACGGCCTAAATACGATTCACACGCGGGCGTGTGCCATGGCGCGTGTCCCCTGTCGTGGAGAAGAGCAATTTCACTTAGAAAAGGATACTTAGGGGCAAAAAACCTATTTCAAAGCCTATATAAACACCTAAGTATAACCTAGAAGGGGCGGTGAGCTAGGCCAAGGAGCCAGGCCAAAAGGTCGATTTGTGGAAACACTCGAAGATAGCCATGGATCCATCTCAAGAAGCCGAAATTCTACTCAAGACGGTGGATCTCTCCTTCAATTCCTTGGGGGGCTTTTAGGGATTTCTTATGTTTTGTTTTATCTTTTCTTACGAGATGTTTTCTTTTACTATTATGAACTAAACCCTTGGATACTTAAAGGGGATGAAACTTAGATGAATCTTGTTATCGTTTGTTTGAACTATATGATAAATACTTGATTTGTTCTTAATTATGTGTTCTTAATTCTTGTGTTAATATTTAGGGATATTGATTCAAGTTTGATGTGCTTAGGTGGAGGAGCAAAGTCCTGCTTAAGAGTAGATCTAGCATAATTAAGCGGAGTTCATCGCGTGCCTAGAGATAGGGTGACGAGATTTTGCTGGATTAGGGTGAAACCTAATATAGGAGTCCATAGATCGAGTTAATGCAATTCTAGGGGTTTTAATTAGAAAGAGATTTTAATTAATCAACATAGGGTTAGACGTTATTCGCTTTGAGAGAGGGTTTAATATACATTAGGGAGTCCTACGGATCAAGTCAGGTGAATAAATCGTCTGGTTCAGAGTTAGATAACAAATGAAGTCTAGGTGGATTCTTCCTAAGGGAATCGTCTTAATCAACTGAGTTTTTTCAACAGTATTTCCCCAATTCATTCTTTTTGTCTTTGCATCCTTAGCTTAGTAGTTAGTTAAATTTAGATTAAATAGCAACTTCACTTATTTTAGGCTAGATAATAAAAAGAAAGTTAGTATTAGTACTTTTGGTTCCTTTGGGTTCGACAATCCGGTCTTGCCTAAGCTATACTATTATTCGATAGGTGCACTTGCCTCAATCGTTGTTATAGTTAGTTCCAAGTTCGATCATTATAAATTTAAAACTCTGAAATAAACGATCAAGTTTTTGGCGCCATTGTCGGGGAACTAAAATATTAAGAAAGCTCTATTTTTATTACTTTAGCCATTATTTTCCTCAATTTACTTTTATTTTTATTTTTATTTTGTTTTGTTTTTAACTTTGCTAAATTTTCTTTCTTTCTTTTCCTAGCAGGTACCTCTAGTTTATGACTAGAAGGAACCCGAGAGGACCACTAGTATACAACAGTGATATTGAAGCTACCACTCGCAGGAATCGTAGAGAAATTAGGCGAGCCCTAAATTACACAGAAAAAGAGCGAGACGGCAGATCCAATCCTACTAAAGGGATGGACGAGAATAATCCACCACCACAAGATGTGGTAGAAAATAATGCTCCGCGTACTATGTATGATTATGCTAAACCTCATTTAACGGGAGCGAGAATCAAGTATTATTAGGCTCTGCTATAGGCTGCTAATAATTTTGAATTAAAACCTAACACTATACAAATGATTCAACAATTTGTTCAATTTGATGGTTTACTGGGGCGAATACCCAAATACTCATATAGCTAATTTTTAAGAGTTACGTGATACCTTCAAAATAAATGGCGTTCGATGATGCCATCCGTCTTGATTATTTCCTTTTCATTAAGGAATAAAGCCAAGCGATGGTTAAACTCACGTTAGCACGAGTCAATCACTACATGGGATCAAATGGCCAAAATTTTTTATTAAAATATTTCCCACCAGCCAAAAGCGGCCAAATTACGGAATGATATCTATTCTTTTGTGCGGATGGATTTGAGACATTATCGACGCATAGAGAGATACAAGGATCTCTTGAGAAGGTGTCAGCACCATGGTTTACCCTTGTGGCTCCAAGTCCAAACTTTCTATAGCGGTGTAAACCCCTCAACGAGGCAACTAATTGATTCGGCCATTGGTGGAACCTAAACAACGAGAACTCTGAAGCGACCTACAAGTTTATTGAAGAGATGTCAGCTGAATAACTATCGATTGGCGAGTTCACGAGGACAAGACCAACAAAATCGGCGAGTTTTGACCTTGACGCGGTAACCATGCTATCAACACGTAGTAGAGATGATGAATAAAAAGCTTGATAGTTTGTGTTCTTCGCATGTATATCCATGTGCGATGCGACACAAGTGGAACTCGTGGCTTGGCGAATCACGAGTACCCACCCTACCAGCAGGGCACAAAAAGCGAGCAGATGAACTATATAGGTAATAATTTGAGATCTAATAATAACTCTTATAGTAATACTTATAATCCGAGTTGGAGGAACCACCCAAATTTTTCATGGGGAGGTCAAGGAAATCAAGGAATTCAAAGACAACAACCTCCTCAAAATTTCCAAAATCAGCCCTATCCACGGGAAAAGAGGCCGAACCTTGAAGAGATCTTGACAAAATTCATGGCGACTCTGAGATAATCGTCTCCAAGACACTGAGACCACCCTTAGAATCAACAAGCATCAATCAAAGGGATCGAGAGCCAAGTTGGGGAACTTACTAAGTCGGTTGGACAACTTACTAAGATAGTTTCGAAATTCGATTTGAGATTTTTCTAAAGGCACCGAACAGGTAAAAGCGATTACAACGAGAAGTGGAAAGGAGTTAGTCGAACCAAAGAAAAAATACCCCACGAAGATAACAAAGCAAAGGGTGAGGAGTTGAGTATGTAACTCCGATGCGTAAATCTAAAGTAAACCACAAATCCCATATCCTAAAAAGTTGAAGAAAGACCGATTAGATGCCCAATCACGGTAAATTTCTTGAACTTTTAAACAAATACATATTAACCTACCCTTTGTTGAAGCCATTTCCACGGATGCCAACGTCACGCAAAATTCTTAAAAGAACTCCCGGCAGAATAAAAGGAAGCTCGAAGAAATATCAACAGTGGAGCTTAATGAAGAATGTTCACCATCCTCCAAAACAAGTTACCAACCAAATTAAAAGACCGGAAGTTTTACTATTCCTGTTTAATTGGTAGTTTAAATATTAAGAATGCATTAGGCGATCTAGGTGCCGATATTAATTTAATGCCTTATAAAATGTTTAAACAACTAGATGCAGGGAACCAAAACCCACTAGGATGAGTATTCGGTTAGCTAATAGATCTATTAAATATCCTAGAGGAGTTATCGAAGATGTCTTGGTAAAAATTGATAAATTTATTTTCCTGTTGATTTTGTTGTGCTTGACATGGATGAGGACATTGAGGTTCCCTTAATTTTAGGGCGCCCTTTTTATCTATTGCTAGAGGTACATTATCGATGTAGGTGACAGATGAAACTTGCATTAAGGATAGGTGATGAGGAAATTATTTTCAAATTTATGTTGCCATGCGATATTCTAGAGAACAAGATGATTCTGTTATTTTGTTGATACCAGCGATCATATCATTCAAAACTCATTACAGAAATTATACATGATGATCGATGGAATTGAGCGACTCAAGAAAGAGGGGAAGAAGATGAAGTTGACGAGCTGAATTTGAATACATCTTCATCTAGACATACGAAAGAAGAGAGCATTAAAGTCAATGACGAACTAAAACAAAAACCCTCCATTGATGAGCCGCCCAAATTAGAATTAAAACAGTTGCCAAAACACTTAGAATATGCATTCCTCAGGGGACAATTCTACACTACTGAGTAATTATCTCTTGAAATTAGAACCCAAGGAAAAAGAGGAGTTGATACAGGTACTAAGAGAACATAAAAGAGCCATAGCTTGGAAAATCTCTGACATTAAGGGAATAAGCCCATTGTTTTGTACCCATAAAATTTTAATGGAAGAGGAATACAAACCATGTGTGCAACTTCAAAGACGATTGAATCAAGCGTAAAAGAAGTTGTGAAAGTGAGGTAATTAAACTTCTAGATCTTTGGAATAATTTATCCTATTTACGACTGACAATTGGGTAAGTCCTGTGCATGTTGTTCCAAAGAAAGGAGGCATGACGATGGTAGCCAGAAAAAGAATGAACTAATTCCCACCGAAATGATCCACGGGTTGGAGAGTTTGCATTAATTACGGGGAAGTGAGACGATGCCACTAGAAAATATCACTTTCCTTTACCCTTCATTGATCAAATGTTAGAAAGCTTATCCGGGCATATGTACTATTGCTTCCTAGATGGACTCTCGGCTATTTCCAAATCCCAATAGCACACGAAGATCAAGAGAAGACAACATTCACATGCCCATACAGATGCGTTTGCTTATCGTAGAATGCCTTTTGGATTATGTAATGCTCCTGCTACCTTTCAGCGTTGCATGTTGGCAATCTTTGACGAACTTGTAGAAGACATTATGAAGGTATTTATGGATTATTTCTCGGTATTCGGTAATTCTTTCCATCTTTGCCTTAAAAATTTAAAACGAGTTCTAATGAGATGTGAGGAAACAAACCTTATTTTAAATTGGGAAAAATGCCACTTTATGGTACAAGAGGGAATTGTATTGGGACATAAAATTTCTAGTAAGGGAATTGAGGTAGATAAAGCAAAGGTCAAACCATAGAAAAATTACCTCCTCCTAGCTCATTTAAAGCCATTAGAAGCTTTTTAGGTCATGCAAGATTTTATAGAAGGTTTATTAAAGATTTTTCTAAAATAGCTAAGCCTCTAACGAAATTGCTAGAAAAAGATACACCTTTTAAGTTTGATCAGGAATGTTTAGATGCATTTAATATCCTTAAAGAGAAGTTAATAAATGCCCCAATTATAATTTCCCCCGATTGGAATATTCTTTTTGAACTAATGTGTGATGCAAGTGATTTTGCAGTAGGTGCATTTTTAGGACAGCGAAGAGACAAGCACTTCCAGCCGATCTATTACGCCAACAAGACATTAACTTATTACAGCATAAGAAAATCATACCACCACTGAAAAAATTACTAGTCATGGTCTTTGCATTTGATAAATTCAGACAATATTTAGTATTATCTAAAGTTGTCATTTACACTGACCACTCCGCTCTTTGTTATCTTTTAACTAAACCTGATGCAAAACCTCGACTCATAAGATGGATTTTACTTTTACAAGAATTTGATTTGGAAATACAGGATAAGAAGGGAGCTGAAAACCTTGCAGCAGATCACCTCTCCAGGCTTGAGAACCCACATATCGAAGAGCTCGACAAAAGAGAGATAAACGACTCGTTCCCTGAAGAACAAGTCTTTTCTATAACCAACTTCGAGGTACCATGGTTTGCAGATATTGCGAATTATTTAGCGGCTAACATCTTACCAAAAAGGTTAACACATCATCAAAAGAAACGATTCTTTGCCGATGCGAAAAACTATTTTTGGAAAGATCCTTTTCTTTTCCGCATATGTGCAGATCAAGTAATTCGGAGATGTGTTACAAGGGCGAAAGCAAGCAAAATCCTAGAACATTGCCATTTAGAACCTTCAGGAGGACACTATAGTGGCCTTAAGACAGCACATAAAATACTCGAATCGAGTTTTTATTGTCCCACTCTATTCAAAGATGCCAACGGTATGTCGCCCGTGTGATAAATGCCAAAGAAGCAGTAATGCTTCTAAACATGATGAAATGCCTCAAACATATATGCTATCATGTGAAATATTTGATGTATGGGGTATTGATTTTATGGGTCCATTCCCTAGTTCATTTGGAAATAAATACATCCTAGTGGCGATTGATTACATGTCAAAATGGGTGGAAAATTGAAGCTTTACCTACCAATGATGCTAGAGTAGTAGTTAAGTTTCTCAAGAAAGCTGTTCTCTCGATTTGGAACACCTAGAGCTATCATTAGTGATAGGGGCACTCATTTCTATAATACTCAATTTGACAAAGTCTTAAAAAATATGGAGTACACCACGGGATAGCTACCCCATATCACCTCAAACCAATGGGCAAGTTGAAGTAGCAAACCAAGAACTTAAACGCATCCTAGAAAAAGCGGTTGAATCAAATGAGAGAAAAGATTGGGCAATAAAAGTAGATGACGCTTTATGGGCCTATAGAACAACCTTTAAAACCCCTTTAGAACATCCCCATACAAACTTATCTACTGGAAAAAACATCATCTACCATTCGAGTTAGAACACAAAGCTTTTGGGCTATAAAATTTTTAAATTACGATCTTAAAGTTTGCAAGAAAGAAAATAATGATGCAGGATGAACAGGCTAAATGAATGGACAGTGATGCCTACGAGAACTAGAAGATATACAAGGGAGGCAACAAAGCAACGCCATGATGCTCGTCTAAAGAAATCGAAACAATTCGAAGTAGGGGACTTGGTCCTGCTATACAACTCAAGGCCTAAATTGTTTCTGAAATCAAATCAAGATGGTCGGGCCCATTCATGATTAAAAAAATCTTTCCTATGGCACAATCGAGGTAACTCATCCCACTCAAGGCACATTCAAGGTAAATGGTCACCGACTCAAAATCTATAATGGTGAAGATTTTAGGGATATGAGAGGAGCTTGACTCCGTGAACTTTCTTCTAGAAATGAAAGCAGGGTAAGTCTAGCTTAAGACTTTAAACAAGCGCTTCTCGGGAGGCAACCCGAGCACTAACCTCACTAACATTAGATTCCTAATTTTTAGCATTTAATCCCATACTAATTAATCTAATAAAATGCAGGATTTAGACCACACGGCCTTGCACACGGGCGTGCCCGTGGCCGTTTGGAAGCCGAGGGACAAACCACGGGCGTGCTAGTAGTCAGCCGCGACAAAAGAAGAATTTTTTCCCAACACGGACTTTGCGATAATAGTCCACGCTGTGTTGAGACTTTCCGTGGGATCAGATTGACTTACCAAACACGAGCAAGACACACCCGTGCCTTACAACCGTGTGAAGATACTGAATTGTCAAGAACGGGCTAAACACGCCCATTCTAAACAACCGTGGGAAGAAGAACACGGACGTGGCACCTTGACCACGGCCGTGGCCAAACACCCTGAACGCGCCCAAAATTCAAAATCACGAAAAACACGGGCTGATTAAAATCGAACACGGGCGTGGCCCCTGCCCGTGCTCTCACCCCTATTTAAAGAACTTAACCTCTCATCTTCCCCAAACCACAACCCTAAACCGATTCTCTCAACCCCCTCTTTTCCTAATCCAGCCACCATAAAATAAAATCACCCCCATTTTGACTCTCATAACCCCTCCACGCCCGTGTTAACAGAGCCCACGCCCTCGCCACCGTCGTGCTACCCAAAATTTTACAAAGACTGCGATCGTGCACCACCAGTGCCTTTGTGCTCAAAGTCGTTCACGTCGCCACACACCCCAAAAAACACTGTTGGTCACTCTTCACTATTTCATTTTCATCTATTCTAACTATTGTTTGATTAAAATTGCATGTTATTTAGTTTATTTTTACTTTTAGTATTATTTAGAATAATTTCTTGAATTTTAGAACTAATTTGATTGCTAATTAGTCAATTTTGTCAATATAATTTCTCATGGTTGAAATGTTTTATTTAGCATTCAAATATTGCTGGGTACCGATCAAAATACTTGATATTATTTGGTAGACAATTATTTGAATATAAACTATTTTCAGGTACAATGTCATCATCACGAGCAAAGCGAACAGCAGCCGCCACTTCTAGGAAACGGAAGGGACCCGACTCATCCTCCGCTAGCGCATTCTCCGAAATGCGCCACTGGTTCCTCCAATTTACTCAAGAGGCCCAAGAGGAACGGTACAAAACACTACGGGTGCGACCCCTCGGCACCGGTAGGTGCATTGATTGGGCCGCTTTAGAGCAGGTCGGTCTCGCAGATGATGTTCAAGCCCTGCTTACAACCGATCCATGGGAAAAAATTTTCACCATCATCGAGCCCACGTACTTGGAACATACCTTAGAATTCTGCTCCACTTTTCAACTCCAGACGGTGATGGCACAATATGATGATCCAGGTACGATACAATTGTAACATCCCGAAATTGGGCTTAGTAGGATTGGGCCCAATGGGATTTGGGCTTAGGAGTATTTAAAATTTTTTTAAGAACAAGAGAATGACATTATTTGTAGTTGGACTTATCAAGAAGGTAAATTGGAAGGTTACGAGGTTTCTATGAAGTCTAGGGTTTAATTGGGCCTTAGGAAAAATTTGGTATTTTAGCACTTTAAAGAGAGATGGTAAGTAGCTTCAAGACTTATAGAAATAAATGAGTAAAGTGCTTGCATAAATGAGCTATTGGTAAAAAGGCTATGGCATTAAGTGATGTACCTTGAGGGAAGAGGTTCAAATCCCATTGTTTGCAAATTTGACTATTTTTTCCTTCCTTATATGTCACCAAGAAGTATTTTTGGCAAGGATGGATTTCATTATTTTGGTAAGGTGGCTAAAAGAATATGGCAAGGTTAAAGTTTGGGAAAGGAATCAAGAGGAATAGGAAAGAAAGGGGGACAAGAGGCTAATATCGGGGGAGGTGTTTTGGAAAGTATGGGTGGCCAAACTCTTATCCTAGGGGGGATGCATGTGGACGGTTTTGAGGTAGATAGGTGGTGAAAAAATTTATTTGGCATTTGGGTAAAGTCTTAGCTTTGTTTTCGCCAAAATCCCTTTGACAACTTTGTGTCATTCTCTCCCAATTTTGTAACTCTCCTTGCCGAAACCTACTAGCACAATGGTGCATTTTCTTTCTCTTTTGTTTGACCACAAACTCATTTTCTTTCCACCTTCTTTGATAGACGAAATTCTCCATTGCCTTTTGATTTATTTTTTGGTGCTTGTTAGACCAAAAACCTTTCTCTTTGCACTATTTGGTACTCTCCAAATTTCTTTTGCTTTGTGCCGAATTTACAAGCCATTGGTGAGCACACTTTCTTCATTTTTTCCTCCTTGGGGCGGAAACCTTAATCCATCTTTCACCATTCTTTTGTTGCCGAAATACTCACATTTCTTTTTGGTTCATATTTCTTTTAGTGTCGATCGAAACATTCCAAACACCTTGATACACCTTCTCCATTCATTTAATCATTTCTTCTCATTTATGTTGACATTCACTCCTTTGATCAATCGAGTGATAGTGGAAGGTCAAACTTTGACTCGTCCATAGCCATTGTAAAATCGTTAGAAATCGAACTAATATCGTTAAGTTAAGGGATTCATCATGGTTCTTTTGGATCTTTTTAGTTGACCGGTTATTTTGCTTAACGAAATAGTGGTTGTGACTAATCGATTATATTTTTAGGGACTAAATCGCTGATCTATCCTCGTAATAAGAGACTCGGATTGTTGGTAAGTGTATAGATTGTTAATCAATCGAAATAATTGGTTGAAGTGGTAAATTCGGTTTTGAGATTAATTGTTGGTGATTGTATCTTTAGGTGCCGCGGAGAATATCGTGTTACTGATTCCGAATAAGGTGTGTAATCCCGCACTTCTTCCGAATATATGTTTGAAATGGTGAGTAAATCTCACATCTCTCTGAAAGTTTACATGAAATATTCTGTGACTCGGTAGAAATACCGAAGAAGACCAATAACCGGCATCCGTGATCACTCGGGCGTGCGTATGCTCGTAGTGGTAAACGTATTTTTGTAAGTGGCTGAAAAATTTTATTTGGCATTTGGGTAAAGTCTTAGCTTTGTTTTGGCCAAAATCCCTTTGACAACTTTGTGTCATTCTCTCCCAATTTTGTAACTCTCCTTGCCGAAACCTACTAGCACAATGGTGCATTTTCTTTCTCTTTTGTTTGACCACAAACTCATTTTCTTTCCACCTTCTTTGATAGATGAAATTTTCCATTGCCTTTTGATTTATTTTTTGGCGCTTGTTAGACCAAAAACCTTTTGGTGCTTGTTAGACCAAAAACCTTTCTCTTTGCACTATTTGGTACTCTCCAAATTTCTTTTGCTTTGTGCCGAATTTACAAGCCATTGGTGAGCACACTTTCTTCATTTTTTCCTTGGGGGCCGAAACCTTAATCCATCTTTCACCATTCTTTTTGTTGCCGAAATACTCACATTTCTTTTTGGTTCATATTTCTTTTAGTTTCGATCGAAACATTCCAAACACCTTGATACACCTTCTCCATTCTTTTAATCATTTCTTCTCATTTGTGTTGAAATTCACTCCTTTGATCAATCGAGTGATAGTGGAAGGCTGAAACTTTGACTCATCCATAGCCATTGTAAAATCGTTAGAAAGCGGAACTAATATCGTTAAGGTAAGGGATTCATCATGGTTCTTTTTGGATCTTTTTCGTTGACCGGTTATTTTGCTTAACGAAATAGTGGTTGTGACTAATCGATTATATTTTTAGGGACTAAATCGCTCGATCTATCCCTCGTAATAAGAGACTCGGATTGTTGGTAAGTGTATAGATTGTTAATCAATCGAAATAATTGGTTGAAGTGGTAAATTCGGTTTTGGGATTAATTGTTGACCGATTGTATCTTTAGGTGCCGCGGAGAATATCGTGTTACGGATTCTGAATAAGGTGTGTAATCCCGTACCCTTCCGAATATATGTTTGAAATGGTGAGTAAATCTCACATCTCTCTGAAAGTGTACATGAAATATTCTGTGATTCGGTAGAAATACCGAAGAATACCAATAACTGGCATCCATGATCACTCGAACGTGCATATGCTCGTAGTGGTAAACGTATTTTTGTAATAAAACAGTTTCAGTCAGAAACAGTGACGTGTATTTGAAAAATCACGAAAAATAGGATAAAAGGAATTACAAAGTGAATAAGATATAAAATTAAAGCTTACTGTGTCTATTTTAATATGGAAGAAACAGAGAAGGAAAAGGAATTTTGATATTTGGAGAAATGTTATTTTAGTGAGACTGGTTCTGAATGACTTCGGGGTATTCTGTTCTGTCTTGGAAAAATCATATAAAATTGTACAAAGTGAATTAAGAGTTATAATTGATATTTATGGATTCCTTAGTGAATCTATTTTTAATAGAAACAAGTGGTAGCAGTATATGAAAATAGTACAGTAAGATATTTGAGATTAAGCTAAGAGAGGTCAGAATCATTGGACAGTGAAACAAGGGAAAATTTAAGGAATAAACTGTACTAAGTGGTTAAGCTAAAAATTCTGGAAAAATTATAGGAGAAAGATATATGAGCCTAGTTTCAAGGAAAATTTACGGATTTAGATTTCGAGTTTTCTAACTCGAGTTATGGTCAATTTAGTTAGTATGATGCAGTTGGACATTTTCGATTTTATGCCCCAAATTAATAATTAAGCCTAGGTTGCAAAATTACCGTCATACCCTTAGAGGGTAAATTACCGAATTACCCTTAGTGGGTGCGATTACCGAATTATGAAAATGCCCTTACGGGCCAAATTACGAAAATGCCCCTAATGGGCCGAATTACGAAATGTCCCTATGGATCGAATTACGAAAATACCCTTTATGGGTCAAATGTGATATGTTGCTATATGGGCCGTTTGGTATTTGCTATATGGGCCGTTTGATATTTGATATATGGGCCAAGTTTAATATGAGTTATATGGGCCAAAGTTTGCTAGATCGTTAAATGGGCCAAATTGCTATTTTTGACTAATGGGCCAAATTGATAACTTGTAATATGGGCTTTTTGTTGAAATTTACCTTATGAATATATTGTTATGCATTATATATATACATGACTGCATGGGTTGGGATAAATGACGAAGAGAAGAAAGGCCTGTTGCCAAAATCTAGTTCGGTGGCTCTGCCACAAATATTTTAAATGGCCTGTTGCCAAAATCTAGTTCGGTGGCTCTGCCACAAATATTATAATTGGCTTAATGCCTGCTGTTGGTGTGTTGGCGGGGTGGGTTGACTTGATCCCACACGTGTGTCTTTGGTTGGTACGGGTGGTGTGTAGCGGATGGAAATTTAGGCTTGGTTGGGAATTGCATAACACATGCATGTTATATATATGATATTATGCTATGATTGTAATGGGCTTAGGCCCAAAATATTTCTACGTGTGTTTCGACCCAGTGGATGATGGTAAGGGGATTATACACTGAGTTCTTGTAACTCACCCCCTCTTCTCTTAACCCTATAGGTAATGCTCCGTGAGGTGGACTTGGGCCATGGATGACTCGGTGGAGGCCATACTTCAAAAATGGTGTTTCAAATTTTAAATTTCTATTTCCGTTTATTTTATTATTTTGCTATTATGGGTTAAATGTTGTAATAAGGCATCTGGTTTATTTTATATTGCTTTATGTTTGATGTATTTTATATTTTGCTTAAATTGTTTAAAACGAGAATTTTTCTAAAAACGTAAATAAATGTTTTCCAAAATCGATTAACAAATGGATTTCAAAATAAACTTTTACAAATATGATTTAACTCAAAATTTCTTTCAAATTTTCAACGTCGTTTTCAAAAGTCACAGATTTAAAGTTCAATTCCTTGATTTGTGATTCATCAATCAATCTTTCAAGAATACTTGTATTTTATCAATGTTTCCGCAATGTTTCAAGATGTCTTTGCAACTCTATTTCAAACGTCACTTTTTCGTAAATCGCTTATTTCAAAATATGCTTTCACAACCAAAAGGTTTATTAAAGATAATTAAGTTTTCACGTAAACACAATTGCTTAAGTGTTTTGGGTTTTAACAAAGAGGCTGAAATTTTCAAACGAGTTTTTTTTTGTGACACGCCAGATTCGGGCCTAACTTCTAGGCCGGGTTTGGGGTGTTACATTTAATGGTATCAGAGCCCAGTTTCAAAACTCGGCTGTGGTTTGGGTTGTAAACGTTTCCAAAAATTTTAAATTATAAATGCATGTTCTCGAAGGAAGTATGGCACCACGGGTATCTAGCACCAAGTCAAGTAAGTATTTGTTTTCGTTTTATGATTATTGTGATATGACTATAGGATCACTCTAGAACTTTTAGTTTTAGATGTTGAAACTATAGAGATTGAGACTTTAGGATGCATTTTGCGAAAACAACTTTACTTCTTGTACTCCATAAAACATTGTTTAATAAACACTGAAATAGCATAATGATTCATAAAACTCGTAATCAAGATTAAATCGACTTAGTGAACATGAGCGCTAGAAGATGTAGACGTGGTAGAGGCCGAGGTGCTAGGGCTAGATCTTCGGCACCGATGCATGTTTCCAAAAGGGAGGTGTTGGCATCGCCGTGGGTTGAGACGGAATCTCATGATCGAGTGGGGTTGTCAAGGTCGACTTAGATAGTCAAGGAAATATTGGAGGAGGTTAAAGGAATCGGTGAAGCACTTTGAGTTGGGTGCATGGATCAGAAGAAGAAAAGAGATCGCGGTTCTCTAAGGTCGCAATCTGCTCAGTAAAGTATGTCAAGGCACGACCAAACTTTCTCAGCTTGTGATTTTTGCAAGAGGAGTCATTCGGGAGAATCTTTGGAGGAGGTCGGGAGCGTGTTTGAGATGCGGGTCTAAGGAGCATAAGGCTGGAATTGTTTCATCACCATCAAGTCAGTATGTTTTGGTTGGAAGTGATGATTGAATGTAAGAAAATTTTTTGGTATAAGTGGTAGATAACGGCTTGCTTCGTGGTTAGATGTTTGGTTGTGTGAAAAAGGACTCAAGATTATGTTAAAAGTACATTAGTGTTATTAAGATCGAGTCTTGCTGTGAAAAAGCATATTGGTGTGTTTTTGAATGGTGCGTTTAGTAGTTGGTTGGAAATTTCGAGGACGAAATTTTTTTAAGGAGGGTAGAATTGTAACATCCCGAAATTGGGCCTAGTAGGATTGGGCCCAATGGGCTTTGGGCTTAGGAGTGTTTAAAATTTTTTTAAGAACAAGAGAATGACATTATTTGTAGTTGGACTTATCAAGAAGGTAATTTGGAAGGTTACGAGGTTTCTATGAAGTCTAGGGTTTAATTGGGCCTTAGGAAAAATTTGGTATTTTAGCACTTTAAAGAGAGATGGTAAGTAGCTTCAAGACTTATAGAAATAAATGAGTAAAGTACTTGCATAAATGAGCTATTGGTAAAAAGGCTATGGAATTAAGTGATGTACCTTGAGGGAAGAGGTTCAAATCCCATTGTTTGCAAATTTGACTATTTTTTTTCCTTCCTTATATGTCAGCCAAGAAGTATTTTTGGCAAGGATGGATTTCATTATTTTGGTAAGGTGGCTAAAAGAATATGGCAAGGTTAAAGTTTGGGAAAGGAATCAAGAGGAATAGGAAAGAAAGGGGGACAAGAGGCTAATATCGGGGGAGGTGTTTTGGAAAGTATGGGTGGCCAAACTCTTATCCTAGGGGGGATGCATGTGGACGGTTTTGAGGTAGATAGGTGGCTGAAAAATTTTATTTTGCATTTGGGTAAAGTCTTAGCTTTGTTTTGGCCAAAATCCCTTTGACAACTTTGTGTCATTCTCTCCCAATTTTGTAACTCTCCTTGCCGAAACCTACTAGCACAATGGTGCATTTTCTTTCTCTTTTGTTTGACCACAAACTCATTTTCTTTCCACCTTCTTTGATAGACGAAATTCTCCATTGCCTTTTGATTTATTTTTTGGTACTTGTTAGACCAAAAACCTTTCTCTTTGCACTATTTGGTACTCTCCAAATTTCTTTTGCTTTGTGCCGAATTTACAAGCCATTGGTGAGCACACTTTCTTCATTTTTTCCTTGGGGGCCGAAACCTTAATCCATCTTTCACCATTCTTTTTGTTGCCGAAATACTCACATTTCTTTTTGGTTCATATTTCTTTTAGTTTCGATCGAAACATTCCAAACACCTTGATACACCTTCTCCATTCTTTTAATCATTTCTTCTCATTTGTGTTGACATTCACTCCTTTGATCAATCAAGTGATAGTGGAAGGCTGAAACTTTGACTCATCCATAGCCATTGTAAAATCGTTAGAAACCGGAACTAATATCGTTAAGGTAAAGGATTCATCATGGTTCTTTTGGATCTTTTTCATTGACCGGGTTATTTTGCTTAACTGAAATAGTGGTTGTGACTAATCGATTATATTTTTAGGGACTAAATCGCTTCGATCTATCCCTCATAATAAGAGACTCGGATTGTTGGTAAGTGTATAGATTGTTAATCAATGAAATAATTGGTTGAAGTGGTAAATTCGGTTTTGGGATTAATTGTTGACCGATTGTATCTTTAGGTGCCGCGGAGAATATCGTGTTACGGATTCCGAATAAGGTGTGTAATCCCGTACCCTTCCGAATATATGTTTGAAATGGTGAGTAAATCTCACATCTCTCTGAAAGTTTACATGAAATATTCTGTGATTCGGTAGAAATACCGAAGAAGACCAATAACCGGCATCCGTGATCACTCGGACGTGCGTATGCTCGTAGTGGTAAACGTATTTTTGTAATAAAACAGTTTCAGTCAGAAATAGTGACGTGTATTTGAAAAATCACGAAAAATAGGATAAAAAGAATTACAAAGTGAATAAGATATCAAATTAAAGCTTACTGTGTCGATTTTAATATGGAAGAAACAGAGAAGGAAAAGGAATTTTGATATTTGGAGAAATGTTATTTTAGTGAGACTGGGTCTGAATGACTTCGGGGTATTCTGTTCTGTCTTGGAAAAATCATATAAAATTGTACAAAGTGAATTAAGAGTTATAATTGATATGTATGGATTCCTTAGTGAATCTATTTTCAATAGAAACAAGTGGTAGCAGTATATGAAAATCGTACAGTAAGATATTTGAGATTAAGGTAAGAGAGGTCAGAATCATTTGACAATGAAACAAGGGAAAATTTAAGGAATAAACTGTACTAAGTGGTTAGGCTAAAAATTCTGGAAAAATTATAGAAGAAATATATATGAGCCTAGTTTCAAGGAAAATTTACGGATTTAGATTTCGAGTTTTCTAACTCGAGTTATGGTCAATTTAGTCAGTATGATGCAGTTGGACAGTTTCGATTTTATGCCCCAAATTAATAATTAAGCCTAGGTTGCGAAAATTACCGTCATACCCTTAGAGGGTAAATTACGAATTACCCTTAGTGGGTGACATTACGAATTATGAAAATGCCCTTACGGGCCAAATTACGAAAATGCCCCTAATGGGCCGAATTACGAAATGTCCCTATGGACCGAATTACGAAAATACCCTTTATAGGCCAAATGTGATATGTTGCTATATGGGCCGTTTGGTATTTGCTATATGGGCCGTTTGATATTTGATATATGGGCCAAGTGTAATATGAGCTATATGGGCCAAAGTTTGCTAGATCGTTAAATGGGCCAAATTGCTATTTTTGACTAATGGGCCAAATTGATAACTTGTAATATGGGCTTTTTGTTGAAATTTACCTTATGAATATATTGTTATGCATTATATATATTTACATGACTGCATGGGTTGGGATAAATGACGAAGAGAAGAAAGGCCTGTTACCAAAATCTAGTTCGGTGGCTTAATGCCTGCTATTGGTGTGTTGGCGGGGTGGGTTGACTTGATCCCCACAGGTGTGCTGATTGGTACGGGTGGTGTGTAGCGGATGGAAATTTAGGCTTGGTTGGGAATTGCATAACACATGCTTGTTATTTATATGATATTATGCTATGATTGTAATGGGCTTAGGCCCAAAATATTTCTACGTTTGTTTCGACCCAGTGGATGATGGTAAGGGGATTCTACACTGAGTTCTTGTAACTCACCCCCCTTTTCTCTTAACCCTGTAGGTAATGCTCCGTGAGGTGGACTTGGGCCATGGATGACTCGGTGGAGGCCATACTTCAAAAATGGTGTTTCAAATTTTAAATTTCTATTTCCGTTTATTTTATTATTTTGCTATTATGGGTTAAATGTTGTAATAAGGCATCTGGTTTATTTTATATTGCTTTATGTTTGACGTATTTTATATTTTGCTTAAATTGTTTAAAACGAGAATTTTTCTAAAAACGTAAATAAATGTTTTCCAAAATCGATTAACAAATGGATTTCAAAATAAACTTTTACAAATATGATTTAACTCGAACTTTCTTTCAAATTTTCAACGTCGTTTCCAAAAGTCGCAGATTTAAAGTTCAATTCCTTGATTTGTGATTCATCAATCAATCTTTCAAGAATACTTGTATTTTATCAATGTTTCCGCAATGTTTCAAGATGTCTTTGCAACTCTATTTCAAATGTCACTTTTTCGTAAATCGCTTATTTCAAAATATGCTTTCACAACCAAAAGGTTTATTAAAGATAATTAAGTTTTCACGTAAACACAATTGCTTAAGTGTTTTGGGTTTTAACAAAGAGGCTGAAATTTTCAAACAAGTTTTTTTTTGTGACACGCCAGATTCGGGCCTAACTTCTAGGCCGGGTTTGGGGTGTTACAACAATTCTATTTAGGAGGCACCGTCATTTCGACGACTGAATGTGCCACAATTCGGGGCCGCACTCGGACTTTACACAGATGACTTCGTAGCAGAACATGACCTCTCCGAGCTACACCGCCACATCCACCGTACCCCCGTCAGCTGTTGGTACGACTTAGCCCCCCACAAAGCCAACTACGACCCGGGCGCTCCAAGGCGACGGCCCGTCTGTCTCGGCGTGCGTACACGTAATTTTGGCTCGGACTCTTACGGACAACGCGAGCACCGCGTCGTAAACACTCACGACGTCTACTACCTGCACGTGGTGCATGTCAAATCGGCACGTCTTCAACCTAGCCTACTTCGCAGCCCGTGCCATCCAAAGACCGTGACGGAACCACATAGGAGGGGAATCCTATCGATCGGCCCATACATCACACGCTTAGCTCGGTGATTTCCGCTTCCTCAACACCGACAACCTGACCTCCTCTCTCACAATGGACGGATGGTACCTCTAGGCATCCAAACTATGTCGCACATGAGGATGATCAAATATCGTCGTGGGACCGATCCTCCTCAATACCGATTAGCCCTCCCCCCATTTGAGGAGGAGCCCGAGGACATTCGATGATGTCCCACCACCACGTAAGGCACCACTCCCGAGCCAATGGACCTCCCATGCAAAGAGACTTCACTTTTGGACATTTCGCATACCTTACTCGATTCGAGCGAAGATCAGCACTCGGTAATTCAACGACACGACTTGACATTTTGACGGCATTGAGGCCACCCTCCAGCAGATTTGTCATCACTTCCACATTTCTTCACCGACACCACCGCAGGACCCAGCTGATGATGAGGACCTCTGAGTCTTTTTATTTTCCTTATTTTTAGTTTTCTTTTCTTTTTAGTTATTTCGTTTTAATTTTTATTTGTCTTAATTTAAACTCTTTTGCCTTTTATGTTTCATACCTTTATTTTATTCATGTTATCATTGGCTATCTAACCTTAGAGGATTACTAACAAACACTTGTTTAATTACGCCCCCGAGAGATCTAACTGATGACTTCGCAGTTTCAATTGTACACTCAAAAATAACGAACAAATCGCTAGGAGTAACTCACTGCTACATAAGTCATCTGTCACCTCTGACTCAAGGAATCCATCCAAAATTCAGGAAGTGTCACTTCTCCTCTTCTCTTTTGGTTTAGTATTACATGCTTATTTATCTATCTTTGTACATTGAGGGCAATGTACATCTTAAGTGTGGGGGGTAAAAGTGCCTAACTTTTTGCATTATTCTAAAAGTGCCTAACTTTTTTTTTCATTATTCTCAAATCCCTGAATTTAGTCTTGTTTTTAAGTAAGTTTCTCATATTATCATTAGAATGAAATTCCCATGACTTATGATCTTTATTGATATATTTTAGATTATGTCATTGATAATTGTGCATGGATAATTAAAATCTAAGATACTAGAGAATCAAGCATGATAAGTCTATTTTTCAGAATTAAAAATTTTTCTAGGTTGTCTACCTGAATTTGAATATTACTTTGAAGTTTGAAATTTACGAGGTTGATATCAAAATACCCATATTTTTTGTGAGATTTTGAGCCTTATAAGAGCATATATCCTTTTTCATGCTCACTTTTTGATTATGAGTGTGTCAACATTGAACTGTTATTCTAGAACTTGCCTCAATTATACATGTTGAGACCACATCTTTGATTTGATATACAGAAATGATAAAGGCACCTAGGATTTAACCCACTTACTCCATAAAAATCCTACCTTCATTATTAACCCCTAGTGAACCCCTTTGATCCTAACAACACTTTTTATTGACTCACCCACTAATATTAACCCAAAACCCTTTGTATTTGTTATCACCATTCTTCTTGACTACCCTTTTTGTCGAGATTTGATTTGACCAGTTGCCTAACTATATTCTTTACTTCAGTTGTTAAATTTCTTTATTATGATTTGTTCTTAAAAAAAACATCGAAGTATATTCAGTATTAGTATGATGAAAAATGAGCTCGTACAGCTAAAGTCTATTTATTGAAGAAGAAGCTCGTATTATTAGTTTCAAAGTTTCAACTCATGTAATTATTTATTTTTCTGTTTTTTGTTTCTAGTTAGGTAATTTTTCAGGTCGATCTCGATTCTAACCCTCTAATTCAGCCTTTATCCACACCTTAATCCAAGCCTCGTTACAACCCTTTCAAAGACCTTTTGATTTGTGCATCATCTCATATTACAGTGGTGGAGATTTGATTTTCATGCAAGCCTATGGAATTAACTTTTCAGGTTTGACATTTGAGTGCTTAATTCTGAACCTTAAACACTTCGAGTGATTTGAGTGAATCTTTTGTGAGGATGTCAATCCTTGTAGGTTTTGGATAAGAGGTAATTATTTAGATGAGGGGAAAAACCTATGTTTTGTGCTACAAATGTATGACTTATATTGTTTGAATCTTTAGGACTCTTTGAGTTAAATTATCCATGTATAAATTATCTATGAATTATGATGAGACATTGTTGATAGGAATATTGAATTATGGAAAGTTCGTTTTAATTGTAAGTTGAGAATTTTACTTGAGGACAAGCAAAAGCTTAAGTGTGGGGGTATGTGATAAACCGTAAAAGTAACATATTTTAATCCCACATTTAGCATACTTTTGGATGATTTATCCCCTGATTTATGTAAAAAGGTGCTCTTAATCGTTTCTTTTCATGTTTTATACTCAGGAAAGCACCGGAGGATGGAAAGAATGAGAAACGGGCTCAAAACGGACTAAATTGGGCCAAAGTGAAAATCGACATGGCCTAGACTTGAGCCAACACGACCGTCTCTCCTTGATAGACTAGAACACGGCCTGATCACGATTTACATGGGCGTGTCACCTCATTAAAAGTCTGAACACGACCTAAAGATGATTCACACGGGCGTGTGCCATGGCCATGTCCTTGTCGTGGAGAAGAGCAATTTCACTCGGAAAAGGATACTTAGGGGCAAAGAAACCTATTTCAAAAGCCTATATAAACACCCTAAGTATAACCTGGAAGGGGGGTGAGCTAGGCCAAGGAGCCGAGCCAAAAAGGTCAGATTTGTGGGAAACACTCGAAGATAGCCAATGGATCCATCTCAAGAAGCCGGAATTCTACTCAAGACGACGGATCTCTCCTTTAGTTTCTTCAGGGGGTTTTAGGGATTTCTTATGTTTTGTTTTATCTTTTCTTCTGAGATGTTTTCTTTTACTATTATGAACTAAACCCTTCAGATACCTAAAGGGGATGAAACTTAGATGAATCTTGTTATCGTTTGCTGAACTATATGATAAATACTTGATTTGTTCTTAATTATGGGTTCTTAATTCTTGTGTTAATATTTTCGGGATATTGATTCAAGTTTGATGTGCTTAGGTGGAGGAGCAAAAGTCCCTGCTTAAGAGTAGATCTAGCATAATTAAGCGGAGTTGATCGTGCGCCTAGAGATAGGGTGACGAGATTTTGCCGGATTAGGGTGAAACCTAATATGGGAGTCCATATATCGAGTTAATGCAATTCTAGGAGTTTTAATTAGAAAGAGATTTCAATTAATCAACCTAGGGTTAGACGTTATTCGCTTCGAAAGAGGGTTTAATATACATTAGGGAGTCTTACGGATCAAGTCAAGTGAATAAATCGACTGGTTCAGAGTTAGATAACAAGTGAAGTCTAGGTGGATTCTTCTCAAGGGTATCATTTTAATCAACTGAGTTTTTTCAACAGTATTTCCCCAATTCATTCTTTTTGTCTTTGCGTCTTTAGCTTAGTAGTTAGCTAAATCTAGATTAAATAACAACTTCACTTATTTTAGGCTAGATAATAAAAGGAAAGTTAGTATTAGTTGTAACATCCTGAATTAGGGGTTGTCTAAAATTTAATTAATTTCCCATGTGTGCGCTTGAAGAATTAAATACTAGGATCATTTGGCATGTTTTAGGGTCTAGAAATAACCCCGAGCTGGGCCTGACTTAGACCTAGAAATTTCTTTTTAAGTATCTAAAAGGAGGGAGCTAGGAGATAGGGGTTAAGTATAAATCTGGAAGAAACATGACACGAAAAATGGCTTTGAGAAGTGGCTTCCATGCGCCACTTAGGTGCTACAAGGGTGCGTCTAAGGGTGTTGCAAGGGAGGTCTTGGGTTCGATTCATGGGAGAAACAAGGGGTGTATTTTAATTTTTGGGGCTTTTGCGTTAAAAGAAAGAGGGGAGAAGAAGGTCTTATAAATAAATGTTGTGGTTTTATGACATGAAAGTCGGTTGGGAAAGATGGCATGGGGCGTTGGAAGAAGGGGCTGCAGGCGAAGGTCCTGGGTTCGAACCAAAGAAGCAGCAGTGGGGTTTTTATTTTTTTGGCGTCCTGGAGAGGGGGTCATGGCCTGCACGTGGGACTTAATTTGATAACAATCAACCTTGTTGTTATTCGACTGGAGTGGGAATAAATATTAGTTTATTTTATTTATTTATCTTTATTTGAAGAGGTGATAAAGGTAAGGGTAGGAGATAAATATTATTCTTTTTGGGTGATAATTAAGCTGGAATTATCACCAAAAAGTGAGGTGATGGCTGGTTATAGGACTCCTTGGGGGAGGGCTGTCCACATTCGGTTTATCACCTAGAGTGAGGGGCCAAATTTTTTTAAAACAAATTATTTTCTTTCTCTCCAAACTGCTGCTGCCGAATTCTCCCTAGCCTCTCTTGCCAAAATTCTTCCAAAAGTTCTCTTCTTCTCCTGCTTCTTGTTAGCCAGAACCTACCCTCTTTTAGAGAAAGTTTCAGCCCTTCCATCTTGTTTCTTCTTAGCCGAATCTCCCTTAAAGTAAGGTGTTTGTTCTTTTCTCTTCTTTAGAGGTAGCCAAACCCCTCACAACACTAAGAGGCACCGACTTGTGGTATTAAGGGCCGATATAATTATCAAGCTAAGGGGCGATACCTCTTTTAGGTTCAAAGATTATGGCCGAATGGCTTATGACCCTTATTAATACGGTTAAAGCAATTGTAGGGAAGCCATAGCCATTAAGGGAAGCTTTCGATTTATTCTCCTAAGGAAAGGTGGTAAGTAACATTCGGCTATAGGCTTTGATTATGTATTAGTGTGCAAGCCAATTTTAACAAGTGTTTTTGGTAGGGATCTCAACAGACAAGTGACAAATTCGGGATTTCGGTGAGTTTGGTAAGTGGTTAAGCACATTCGCCAAAGGCCATATTTTTGGTACATCGTATCCTTCGAGATTATTTGGATTGGTTGAATAGGCCAAAATCCCTAACCCTTTTGTTGGCCGATTATAGGGACAAGGATCTAGCGTCGTAGATCGGATCTTCGGGATCTAGGAATTTCGGTAGAAACAGGTGTGTACATACACACTTTATGATTAATTAACTGTGCTAAATGTTGTATATGCTAAATCTGGTTTATGTAGCTTTGGATTTAATACCGTAACGGGATAAGCGATGATTCAGGTAAGTCTCTGTCAATATGAGTTACTATTTGATGCTTTTGGGAAGCATGACAAATTTGGTATATGTGATTTAAATATATGTTGGCATGAAATCTGTTGTCTATCATGGATTGATGTGGGATATATGAGTGGAGGGGGAACTGATATTCGTGTCGACGGACACCAGTGGTTTGGTACCACATTGTGACTACGGTCACGGAGGTTTGGCACCTCAGCAGGTTTGGCACCTCATAGCGTCCTCGTCCCGCTGGCTTAGCACCACGGCGGGTTGGCCCCACAGTTTACATTATGGGATTGACGCCAGTGATTTGGTATCACACGATGGGTTGGCCCCATCATTGGATTTGTGACTTCGAGTCACCAGTGGTTTGGCACCACCAGTGGTTTGGTACCACACGGGGTAGAGAAAGGCGTTTGGATGGCTAGGTTGGGTGCATGATTTAGTGCATGTTAATTGGTTATAGACTGTGTATGTTGTTGCTTTAAACCGGGGGAAGGGTTACACATTGAGTCTTGGTGACTCACCTTCTCCTTTAACATTTTTCAGGTGACTCGTAGATTGCGGATGAGGAGCCGGATGGACTCGAGGTGGCCATGCATTGAAAATATGGGCTAGATACTTTTGAACTGTTTTTATTTTATTGTTGGTTTTATTTTAATCCAGTTGTAATAAGGCCTCCTAAGATTATTTTTAATACTTTGCATGTTTTGGATAATTTGTTTAAATTACTAAGTGACTTTAAAATGGTTATACATGTTTTCTTAAATTCAAACGTAAATGGTTTTTTTTGCCATCGGGTATGTCCGAAATCTAGAATAACTTTGATTTAATATAATTTTTAAACAACTAAGTTAAGTTTTGTTTCTTCATGCACACAAATGTTTTATTTAACGAGATAATTGAAAATAAGATGTTTTCATCAAAACTTAAATCGGCTTAAAGGGATTTCCAAAATGTTTTCTCTGTAGCACACCAAATTCGGTCGTAGTGTTTGGGCCGGGTTTGGGGTGTTACAAATTGCATCAGAGCCAGTTCAAAAGCTCTGTGGGGCCCAAGGCCCAAAATGTTTTAGTAGGCCTTTTTGAAATATTTTTGGTTTTGAATGAAAGATGGCACCGAGTCTCCTGCACCAATCGCCCTGTAAGTACCTCTAACTTACAGTGTGATTTATTATTTGTAGAAGGGTAGGCATGGAACGTAGACAGTATGATAGGTGTTTGAACTTTAGGACTAGACTACCCCAACAGAATACATAAAACTTTAAAAGCCTAATTAAACAAACCTAGGACCAAGTCGCCGAGTTAGGGTGTGGTAACCTTGGTGCGCATGTCTAGGATTGGATCCTAAGAGCTTGGTACTTGCGCGTCCTCGTGACTCACCTCCTCTTCATGGGATTCCTACTGGTGCGTAGCTTTCGGTTCACCCTAACCAAGAGGACTCGGTCATAGGCTAAACACGCTAAATAAAACCCGAAAGGGATTAGCCATGTTTTAAGGAAAATTTTAGTTTTAAAATCACTAAAATATCTCTTTTAAACAGTAGGAAAAATTTATGTTGGAAAATTTTCAAAATATTCTTGACTTACCAAAATTACCAAAATGCCCCTAGTGGCAAATTTATGAAAATACCCTTGGTTTTAAAATTTTCGTATTACCCCGATTTTAATAAATTCTCTTACTTTGCAAAAGTATCCCAAATTTTGTATTTCAAAATAATACCCTGACTTTTGAAATTTACAAAATTACCCCTGATTGACAAAATTACCAAAATACCCCTGGTTTCCAAAATTTTACCGTACCTTTAATTTACGAAATTTTAGAAAATACCCTCCAGTTTTGGGGAAATTTCAAAATGTCTTGATTTATTAAAGTTTTAAAATTCCTCTGATTTATTACGAAAATACCCCTGGGATAGAAACGGATAGAAATGCCCGAAGAGTGAATAAGTATGAAAGGTATTAGGGAATGGATGTTCTTCTCTGTGTGAACTAGGATAGAGAACTTAAACCTTTGATTGATTGAAAGAATCCCTATTAAACTTTTCATAAAATTTCTTCGCGAATAACCAAGTGGAACAATCACTGATCCATAAAAATTTCTTAATCAGATTAAAGCGCGATAGTTAGAATGAGCTCTAGAGGTCGTGGCCGTCGTGGACGCGGAAGGGGCGGATGATGAGTGGTGTGCGAACCCATGAGGTCGGGTCAGGGGTCTGAAAATGAAGTACCACCGCCACCACCACCCCCAACTTTTGGTGCCGAGAGCAGGGATCGGGACGGAGGGTGAGGCGATATCGTGAGGCCGTGTTGCGGTAGTCCTCGAGATGGTGGTCGGGGCAAGTGGAGGAGCTCGTGGTTCTGATGCGAGCGACTCCGATCCAACGAGCCGAGGTATTCCGGTATCGGAGTGGCACCCAAAGTCGCGGAATATTGGTTAGAATCGACTGAGAGGATCATGGATGACCTCGATCTGACGAATGATGAGAAGTTGAAAGGAGCGGTGTCGCTTCTAAAGGACGAGTCATATCAGTGGTGGCTCACGGTTCGGGATGGTGCCACGGCAGATGATCTTACTTGGGAGTACTTCAAAACTGCTTATCAGAAGAAGTATGTGGGCACTAGCTACACTGACGCGCAGAGGAAAGCTTTTCTGGGGTTGGTACAAGGAAATAAGTCAGTGTCGGAGTATGAAGTAGAATTCCTGAGGATGAGCCGCTATGCTCGGGGAATTGTGTCAAATGAGCATGATCGTTGTGTCCACTTTGAAGACGGACTTAGGGATGAGTTAAGGTTGCTGATTGCTCCACAGCAGGAGCGTGAGTGTAATATCCCGGGTTAGGGGTTATTTTGTTGTTGCATGAAATTGCATGTGTTTAGTGTGCTGCGTGGCTATTTCTATGTTTTGGGGGCTTAATTGTGGTCTAGGGGTATGCCTGAGTGGATGGGAAAATTTTGGTTTTTGGATGTTAAGTGAAGGGAGTCAGGGAAGTCGGGTTTAAGAATTTTAATTGATGTTTTGTTGCACAAAAAGGTGAGCTGGCAAAGTGGCAACCATGCGTTACTTGGGAGCTAGGTGTGGCGTCAAATGCATGGGGTGGAGGTCTAGTGTTCGAGCTGCAAAGTCCCCATTTTGGTTCCCATTTTGGACGGCATGGGAGGAGGAAGTAGAAGGCAATTCAAATTCTTCTTTGGACTTGGTCAAACTGTTCAAATGGTGGGAGGAGAGTGAGTTTAGGAGGAAGACTTGGTCATGCTTGTTTGAATGTGTGGAGTGGAGTGTTGTGGGGGATTTGGCCAATTTAGGGGAGTTGGAGGGGAGTGACGGCTTAGTGTGGGGGGAAAGAGTGTGCCAAATTCATTTGGCATTTTGGGGTGTTTTTTCGGTCACTTTTTGGTATCAAACAAAGTTCTCTCATTTTGTGAAACAAGTTTCGATTTTTTTTCCATAGAAAATTCTCTCATTCTTTCCACCTCTTGAAACCAAAACACCTAGTCCCTTAGTTGCCAAACTCTCACTTGCTTCAAACCGAATCTTTCCATTATTCATCTTCCCATTTCTTTTGGTGCCAAACCACAATCACTTGCATCTCGGACTTTTATTTTTTTCTTTTCTTATACATTATTGCCGAAACTTCATTCTCATCTCCTATCTTCTTTTCTTTCCTTTTCCATTCAAAACCGAACATAGGTGTGTGGTAAACACTTAGACCGAATCTTCTTGTCTTTTTAGGGTGCATCTTAGCCGAATCTTTTCTCTCTTGGAAGTCCTCTTGTGTAGAATTTTGGGTGGTATTGGTAAGTTCTTGGCCGAATGGCCATTTCTCTTTTCTCTCTAGTGCGATGTCGATTTTGGATTGGTGAAAGGAGTTAACCTCTTATTTTGGAATTCAAGGCTTTATAGGGCATTCGGGATTCAAGCAGCTTGACAAAACCTTTACAAAGACTCGACCGATTGATAAGTGGTGGGGATTGGCCGATTGTCGAGAAAATCGATGGTTGATTCGGGATTTGGTAGGAAACCAAATCGGGTATAGAGGTAAGGGTTCGATATTAACCCCTTTGGTTAATTTTTGTTGGCCGAATGTTATAGATGCCTAACCCCTATGTTTGGCCGATTTTTAGGAGCAAGTCACTCGAGGGATTTAGATCGTTTCGTGGGATTTTAGACTACGTAATTACCAGTGTGTGTAAACTAACACACCGATATCTAGTAATGTTATTAATAAACTGTTTGCTGTTAAAAACTATACCAAGATGACGGATAATTGGATACCCAAACGGGGTATGTATACGTATCCTGGTAAGTCTAATTTATTACAAGTTATATTATGGATACCTTGGGTATTACGATCTAGGTTATGTATGCTATGAGATGTAATGCTAGACATGTTGGCATGATATGCATGATTTGTATGATATGCATGATTACATGAGTATGGTATGTTGATGGGTGATATGAGTGGAGGAGCAAATGATATTTTGTCTTTGACGAGCACCGTTGTTTTGGTAACACACTTTGTGACTTTGGGTCACCAAAGTGGTTTGGTACCACATTTGTGTCTTTGGGACACCGGAGGTTGGGCACCTCATTGCGACTCGTCCCTCGTGGTTAACACCACCGTGGGTTGGCCCCACATGAGATATGGGATCGTCGCTAGTGATTGGGTATCACACGATGGGTTGGCCCCATCATTCGATTATTGTGACTACGGTCACGGTGGTTTGGTACCACATTTGTGTCTTTGGGACACCAAAGGTTGGGCACCTCATTGCGACTCGTCCTCGTGGTTTGACACCACTGCGTGGGTTGGCCCCACATTGAGATATGGGATCGTCTGCGCTAGTGATTGGGTATCACCACGATGGGTTGGCCCCATCATTGGATTTGTGACTTCGGTCACGGTGCTTTGGTAGCACAAACGTGTCTTTTGGGACACCGGTGGTTTGGCACCACATTGATGGATATTGTGTCTTTGGGACACCAGTGTTTTGGTAACACATTGTGACTATATGTCACCAAAGTTTTTGGTACCACACGGTAGAAAAAGGAGATACTGATGGTTAGGATCGGGTTGCATTAATTATGTTGCTATGTATGATGTGTGTTAGCATGTTGATTCATCGGGAGCGGGATTTATGCACTGAGTCATTCGACTCACCCTCTCCTTTGACATTTCAGGTGACCCATAGACGCGAACATGGAGCCGGGGTGGACTTGGGGTGCACATGCCATGCTTTAATAAAAGTTTTGCTCAGACTATTCACTTTGGGTACTTTAGCTCATTTATTTTTATTTGAGATTTAATTTGGATTTGTAAAAGGCCTTTAAATTATGTTTTATGATGGTTATGTTTTAATTAGATTCTCAACCTGCTTAACAAATAACTTGGTATGAAATTTTACTAAAAATTTGGTAAGACAATGTTTTCAAAACTATAACGCAAATGTGTTTTAAACTATACCATCTGGTATCTCACTATGTTTTGCTATACAAGAAACTCGAATGATTTTCAAACCAAACTCGATATTCTACTAAGTCAAAAATGTTTCAAAATAGCACTAAGAAACTATTGGAAATGCTAAATGAAATCAACTCGTTTTTAACCATATACTTTGGATATGTTTTCAAAATCTAATCAAACAAGCCTACTCCAATTTTCCTCAAATTCACTACGCTTTCCCCGCTTTTAAACGAAAAGATCCGATCACTCAAAACGTTTTTCCCGTAACATACCGGTTCGGACGTGGTGTCCCGTCCGAGTTTGGGGTGTTACAATTGTGGTATCGAGCCAAGTTCAAAAGGTTTACATTGTGGGCCCGAGGCCCAAAATGTTTTCAAAGGATTGTTTTGTCGGTCTTTGTTCTCAAAGTATGGTTTGAAAGGCATGGCACCGAGTCTCCCACACCGGGTTCGCCCGAGTAAGTAAGTACCTTACTATTGCTTGTGAATTGATTGGATGTGATATGATTTGATGAATAGCAATAGTATATTACTTTAGAGAATGAAATCGATAGGATTTTGTGAACTCATGAGAACAAATCCTCTTTAATATTCATAAGACTTGCTTTAAAACAAATGGAATAAATATCGATGCATAAAATTCTTAATCGATACGTAGAGAATTTAGTCATGAGCGCTAGAGGTGGACGTGGTCGTGGGCGAGGTCGTGGTAGGATGACGGTTTACGAGCCCGTAGGATCTGGTCGTGGTTCGTAAAATGAGATACGGCCCGCCACCACCGGAGGTGGTGAGTTCCAAGATCGGTGCGGGACGATGCGCAAGGTCACGAGCGATCTCCGCGAGTGTTGGAAAGAGTAGCCGGTGTAGGTGGTGGTGCGAGTTAGAAAATCAGGCTTCGAGGCGACTTCGGGCCAATGGGGCCGAATTCTTCCGAGGTGTTTCGGGTTGCTCCCAAGATCTGCTGAATATTGGCCGGAGGCAACCGAGCGGATCATGGACGATCCGGACTTGACCGCCAAGAGAAGTCAAGGGCATCGACGCTTCTTCGGGATGAGTCATATCGCTGGTGGCTCACGGTTCGAGACAAAGTGGCGTGCGAGAGGATCTCGACACGGGATTATTTCGTGGTCGCATATCAAAAGAAGTACATCGGAGCTAGTTATATTGACTCAAATGGAAGGCATTTCTCGAGGCTTGTTCGGGAGTAAATCTGGTCGAAAGTACGATCTGCCGAGTTCCTGAAGCCGAGTAGGTATGCCGAGGGCATTGTGGCCCGAGAGCATGAGAGGTGTGTTCGTTTCGAGGATGGTCTCGAGACGACTTGAGGTCGCGATTGCTCCTCGCCAGGAGCGCGAGTTTGCTTGTCTTAGTTGAGAAGGCTAAGGTAGCCGAGGGTGTTAAGGAGTCGCGAGAGCGAGGCATGGGCGAAATAGGCATAAGAGGAGCTTTGGGTCTTCCGGATCGTCGGGTAATCCGCAGAAGAGAGCTAGACCGAGTGGGCCGAACCGATGCGCTAGGTTTGTTGCCGCTAGGCGTGGACCGCCGCAGATGTAATCGATGTGGGAAATCTCATTGGGGTGGTCTTTGGGTGGAAAAGGTTGCTTCGAGTGTGGTTCTCCTCGAGCACCGCGTGAGGGACCGTCCGCGAGGTTGGCGAGGATTCGATCGAGAGTCGGGCGTAATCGGTTCGAGTTAATGGACCGCCACCGCAGAGGCCGTGGTAATGGCAGAGGTGGTAATGGTTCGGCTCGGGCCGTGGAGCACCGGCAGGTGGTGAGGTAGTTCCGAGGCCGATGACCTGGATTAGTGTATGCTTTGCGAGGCGCCGAGAGGAGGGCGACGCACCCGACGCGTTCGATTTTCGGTTCTCCTTATACTCGCTTTGATTGATGTGGGTTCAACGCACTCTTATGTTGCCGAGTATAGTAGAGACCATGGATTTAGACTCCGAGATATCTTCTAGGCGGATGACCGTGATTAGCCCTTTAGGTCACTCCGGTAGTAGTAGATAAACTGCTTAGAGAGGTACCCTTAGAACTCCAAGGGGTAGTGTTTGTCGCCGATCTGATGGAACCGCTGCTTGGGGAGTTCGACCGATTCTTGGGATGGATTGGTTGGTCAAGTACCAGTGAAGTTAGATTGCGCTGCTGCTAAGCGCATGGTTCTTAAGACGATTGAGGGTGAAGAGGTGGCTATGATAGGTAATAGGAGAGATTACTTATCTAATGTGGTATCCGCCTCTGAGGCAGAGAAGATGGTCGGGAAGGGTCGTGAAGCATATGTAGTTCATGTGTATGCCTTGGAGGCTAAAGAGTCCATTGTAGAGAAGGTTCGCATCTTGTTAAGGAATTTGCTGATGTGTTTCTGAGGAGCTTCCGGTTTGCCGCCGATCGCGAGGTAGAGTTCGGATTGATCTCATTACCGGGATCACGCGCGGTGTCTATTGCTCCGTATAGAATGGCGCCAAAGGAATTGGTGGAGCTTAAGGCTCGATCCGTGAGTTATTGGATCGGGGTTTTATTAGGCCTAGTGTTTCGCCGTAGGTGCGCGGTACTCTTTGTCAAGAAGAAAGATGGTACGATGCGGATGTGTATAGACTACCGCCAGATTGAATAAGTCGACGATTAAAAACAAGTATCCGTTGCCACGGATAGATGATTTGTTTGATCACCGGAAGAAAGCGCTGCGGTATTTTCAAGATCGACTTGAGGTCCGGTATCACCGCTAAGAGTTAAGGAGGTCGATATCCATAAAAAATAAGTTTCGGACTCGAGTATGGGCACTACGATTTACGTAATGCCGTTCGGGTTGACTAACGCACCGGCGTTTATGGATATGATGAATAGGGTGTTTCAACGAAGATCTCGGGTCGAGTTCAATCGTGGTTTTCATAGGACGACATTTTGGTGTACTCAAGGACGGAGGAAGAGCATGATAAGCATTTGCGAGTGGTGTTGCGATTTTGAGGAAGAGCAAATTTCTATGCTAAGTTCGGTAAGTGTGAGTTACGCTTAGGGAAGTGACTTTCTTGGGTCATGTAGTGTCACCGAGGGATTCGAGTAGATCCTCGTAAGATTGAGGCGCTTTTGGATTGAAGCCGCCTAAGTCGCTGGTCGAGATTCGTAGTTTTCTGGTTTACCGGATACTACCGAAGGTTTGTTGAGGGTTTTTCGTTGATAGCAAAGACCGATGACCAAGTTATTGAGGAAAGAAGTTCCGCTTGTATGGACCGAGAAGCAACAGAAAGCTTCGACAAGCTAAAGAAGATTTTGACTGAGGCTCCGGTTTTAATTCAACTTGAGGCTGGTAAGGAATTCACAGTGTATTGCGATGCATCACATACGGGATTGGGTTGTGTGCTGATGCAAGAAGGTAAGGTTGTGGCTTACGCTTCTCTGCAGCTGAGGTCACATGAGGTCAATTATCCGACGCATGATTTGGAGCTAGCAGCTGTGGTCTTCGCCTTAAAGATTTGGAGGCACTACTTGTACGGAGAGAGATCGATAGTCTACACGATCACAAGAGTCCAAGTATCTACCGACTCGTAAGGATTTGAATTTGAGGCAACGCAGATGGGTTGAGTTGCTTGAAAGATTACGATCGCTCGATTGAGTATCATCCGGCAAGGCTAACGTGGTGGCCGACGCGCTGAGCCGCAAGGTTGTTTCGCACTTAAGAGCTTTGTTTGCCCACTTGAGTTTGTATGACGATGGGAGTATTCGCGAGTGCGGTGTTAAGCCTACTTGGGTTGAAATGGATCGTAGAGAAACAAATTATTGGATGAGGTTCTGAAGTGCGCCAAGGTTACAAGTGCGTAATGGTGGTTTGGAGGGTTACGACTTGTCTAGTGATAAGGTGTTGTGTTTTCGGGAGGTAAGGCTTGTATGCCTAAAGATGTTGAGCTAAGGCAAAAGATTCTTCAGACGCACATAGCAGCCCTCATGCTATGCATCCCGGAGGTAGCAAGATGTATAGGGATCTTAGAGAGCGCTTTTGGTGGCCTCGGCTTGAAGAAAAGGTGACAGAGTTTGTTGGGAAGTGTCCGACTTGTCGCCAGGTCGTGAACATCGATTGCCGCCGTCGGGTTTGCTTCACTGTGAAAGATTCCTCGTGGAAGTGGGAAAGGATAACCATGGATTTTGTCGGTGGAGTTACCGCTACGCCAAGCAAGAAAGATTCGCTTTAGGTAGTGGTGGATCGCCGACTAAATCACCTCACTTTATTCCTGTGAGGGTTGACTACTCACTTGAAGCTAGCTGGTCGTATGTGTGTCGAGATAGTAAGGTTGCATGGTGTGCCGCTTTCGATAATCTCTGATAGGGATCCTAGATTCACGCCATGGTTCTCGAAAGCATTGCATCAAGCTCGGGTACTTGTTTGGATTTCAAGACGGCTTTTCACCCAAATCGACGGTCAATCGTGAGAAGGTCATTCGTGATCTTGGAAGATATGCTTTGAGAGGTTGTATCTTGGATTTCAGAGGTAGTTGGGAGGAGTTTCTACCATTAGCCGAGTTTGCCTACAACAACAGCTACTGCGAGCATCAAAATGGCACCGTATGAGGCGTTGTATGGTAGGGAAGTGTCGCTCACCTACGTGTTGGGCGGAGTTAGGTGAACGCCGCTTGTTGGGACCCGAGTTGGTTGTCGAGACCGAAGATAAGGTTAAGTTGATTCGTGCTCGATTAAAGGAAGCTTGGACCGGCGAAGTCTTATGCCGATCTTAAGCGAAGAGATATAGAGTTCGCTGTGGGGATCGAAGTTTTCCTGGGTCTCGCCTTGGAAGAAGGTGTTGAGGTTCGGGAAGAAAGGCAAGCTAAGTCCGAGGTTTATTGGACCGTATAAGGTACGAGACGAGTTGGACCGACCGGCATGCGACGCCTTGAGTTGCCAAGCAGAGCTTAGTCGATTCACGACGTATTCCACGCTTCGATGCTTCTCGCGTTATCGTTCGATCCGCCACATGTGGTAGCAGTGGAGGAGATCGAGGTAAATCCAGATTTGACCATGGAGGAGGAACCCGTGCGCATTCTTGATCGAGATGTGAAGGTTCTGCAGAAAAGTCCGTGCCTTTGGTTAAGGTACTTTGGCGGAATCATGGCGTAGAAGAAGCTACGTGGGAACCCGAGGATATGATGAGACAAAGAATACCCGCAACTCTTTTGATCGTGTAATTTCGAGGTCGAAATTATTTTTAAGGGGTAGAACTGTAATATCCCGGTTAGGGGTTATTTTGTTGTTGCATGAAATTGCATGTGTTTAGTGTGTTTGCATGTGGCTATTTCTATGTTTTGGGGGGCTTAATTGTGGTCTAGGGGTATGCCTGAGTGGATGGGAAAATTTTGGTTTTTGGATGTTAAGTGAAGGGAGTTGTGGAAGTCGGGTTTAAGAATTTTAATTGATGTTTTGTTGCACAAAAAGGTGAGCTGGGCAAAGTGGCAACCATGCGTTACTTGGGAGCTAGGTGTGGCGTCAAATGCATGGGGTGGAGGTCTAGTGTTCGAGCTGCAAAGTCCCCATTTTGGTTCCCATTTTGGACGGCATGGGAGGAGGAAGTAGAAGGCAATTCAAATTCTTCTTTGGACTTGGTCAAACTGCTCAAATGGTGGGAGGAGAGTGAGTTTAGGAGGAAGACTTGGTCATGCTTGTTTGAATGTGTGGAGTGGAGTGTTGTGGGGGATTTGGCCGAATTTAGGGGGGAGGTGGAGGGGGAGTGACGGCTTAGTGTGGGGAAAGAGTGTACGAAATTCATTTGGCATTTTGGGGTGTTTTTTTCTCACTTTTGGTATCAAACAAAGTTCTCTCATTTTGTGAAACAAGCCGATTTTTTTCCATAGAAAATTCTCTCATTCTTTCCACCTCTTGAAACCGAAACACCTAGTCCCTTAGTTGCCGAAACTCTCACTTGCTTCAAACCGAATCTTTCCATTATTCATCTTCCCATTTCTTTTGGTGCCGAAACCACAATCACTTGCATCTCAGACTTTTATTTTTTTTTCTTTTCTTATACATTATTGCCGAAACTTCATTCTCATCTCCTATCTTCTTTTCTTTCCTTTTCCATTCAAAACCGAACATAGGTGTGTGGTAAACACTTAGGCCGAATCTTCTTGTCTTTTTGGGGTGCATCTTAGCCGAATCTTTTCTCTCTGGAAGTCCTCTTGTGGCGAATTTTGGGTGGTATTGGTAAGTTCTTGGCCGAATGGCCATTTCTCTTTTCTCTCTAGTGCGATGTCGATTTTGGATTGGTGAAAGGAGTTAACCTCTTATTTTGGAATTCAAGGCTTTATAGGGCATTCGGGATTCAAGCAGTTGACAAAACCTTTTACAGCACTCGACCGATTGATAAGTGGTGGGGATTGGCCGATTGTCAGAAAATCAGTGGTTGATTCGGGATTTGGTAGGAAACCAAATCGGGTATAGAGGTAAGGGTTCGATATTAACCCCTTTGGTTAATTGTTGTTGGCCGAATGTTATATATGCCTAACCCCTATGTTTGGCGATTTTTAGAGCAAGTCACTCGAGGGATTTAGATCGCTTCGTGATTTTAGACTCAGAATTACCGTGTGTGTAAACTAACACACCGATATCTAGTAATGTTATTAATAAACCTGTTTGCTCGCAAAAAACTATACCAAAGATGACGGATAATTGGATACCCAAACGGGGTATGTGTACGTATCCGGGTAAGTCTAATTTATTACAAGTTCTATTATGGATACCTTGGGTATTATGATCTAGGTTATGTATGCTATGAGATGTAATGCTAGACATGTTGGCATGATATGCATGATTTGTATGATATGCATGATTACATGAGTATGGTATGTTGATGGGTGATATGAGTGGAGGGAGCAGTGATATTTTGTGCTGACGAGCACCAGTGTTTTGGTAACACACTTTGTGACTTTGGGTCACCAGTGGTTTGGTACCACATTTGTGTCTTTGGGACACCAGAGGTTGGGCACCTCATTGCGACTCGTCCCTGTGGTTAACACCACCGTGGGTTGGCCCCACATGAGATATGGGATCGTCTGCTAGTGATTGGGTATCACACGATGGGTTGGCCCCATCATTCGATTATTGTGACTACGGTCACCAGTGGTTTGGTACCACATTTGTGTCTTTGGGACACCAGAGGTTGGGCACCTCATTGCGACTCGTCCCTGTGGTTTGACACCACCGTGGGTTGGCCCCACATTGAGATATGGGATCGTCTGCTAGTGATTGGGTATCACACGATGGGTTGGCCCCATCATTGGATTTGTGACTTCGGTGACCAGTGCTTTGGTAGCACAAACGTGTCTTTGGGACACCAAAGGGTTTGGCACCACATTGATGGATATTGTGTCTTTGGGACACCAGTGTTTTGGTAACACATTGTGACTATATGTCACCAGTGGTTTGGTACCACACGGGGTAGAAAAAGGAGATACGGATGGTTAGGATCGGGTTGCATTAATTATGTTGCTATGTATGATGTGTGTTAGCATGTTGATTCATCGGGAGCGGGATTTATGCAATCGAGTCATTCGACTCACCCTCTCCTTTGACATTTCAGTGACCCGTAGACGCGGACATGGAGCCTGGGTGGACTCTGGTGCACATGCCATGCTTTAATAAAAGTTTTGCTCAGACTATTCACTTTGGGTACTTTAGCTCATTTATTTTTATTTGAGATTTAATTTGGATTTGTAAAAGGCCTTTAAATTATGTTTTATGATGGTTATGTTTTAATTAGATTCTCAACCCGCTTAACAAATAACTTGGTATGAAATTTTACTAAAAATTTGGGAAGACAATGTTTTCAAAACTATAACGCAATGTGTTTTAAACTATACCATCGGGTATCTCACTATGTTTTGCTATACAGTAAACTCGAATGATTTTCAAACCAAACTCGATATTCTACTAAGTCAAAAATGTTTCAAAATAGCACTAAGAAACTATTGGAAATGCTAAATGAAATCAACTCGTTTTTAACCATATACTTTGGATATGTTTTCAAAATCTAATCAAACAAGCCTACTCCAATTTTCCTCAAATTCACTACGTTTTCACCCCGCTTTTAAACGAAAAAGATCCGATCACTCAAAACGTTTTCCCCCGTGAACATACCGCATTCTGACGTGGTGTCCCGTCCGAGTTTAAAAGTTACTGATGAGTTTGCTGCTCGTAGAAAAGGCTAAGGTAGCCGAAGAGGTCAAGGAGTCGGTGAGAAAGAACTATGAAAAGAATAAAATGTAAGAGAGGCTTTGGATCGCTGGATCGGCAAGAATGTGGAGAAGAGGGCTAGATTTGGGGAACGAGAAAGAGCCACAAAGCACGCCTCGATGGCCACCTCGATTGTGCTAGATACGGAAATCCCACTCGGAGAATGTTTGGTCGAAGTAGAGGGTGCTTTGAGTGTGGATCAATGTAGCACCGGGTAAGGGATTGTCCGCAGGTTGGCTAGGACTCAAGCCGAGGATCAAGGACGTGGTCAATTCAGAGAGATGGCCAAAGAACCACGGAGGGTCGAGGTGCGGCTAGAGGTAATGATAATGGTAACGGGCGTGGCCGAGGTGCCAAGGTGCAGAGGCGAGGCAACCAAGGATGGTTTATGCAGCTTGGTCGTCGCGAGGAGGAAGATGTGCGGATATGACAACGGGTAAGTTTCTTATTTCCTAATACCCTCAATTGTCTTGGTTGTGGTTACGTTAGTTCGTTCTTATGTTGCTAGTAAAGTGTATGGAACTTGAATTATGAACTTAAAGAATGTGTTCAGAAAGTATGATAGTTCTTTAAGATCAGAGTGCGCAACAGTAGCGTAGTGTGATGAGTTAAGGATGCACGATTGGACGATAGTAAGTAATTTCGAGGACGAAATTATTTTAAGGGGGTAGAATTGTAACATCCTGAATTAGGGGTTGTCTAAAATTTAATTAATTTCCCATGTGTGCGCTTGAAGAATTAAATACTAGGATCATTTGGCATGTTTTAGGGTCTAGAAATACCCCTGAGCTAGGCCTGACTTAGACCTAAAAATTTCTTTTTAAGTATCTAAAAGGAGGGAGCTAGGAGATAGGGGTTAAGTATAAATCTGGAAGAAACATGACACGAAAAATGGCTTGGAGAAGTGGCTTCCATGCGCCACTTAGGTGCTACAAGGGTGCGTCTAAGGGTGTTGCAAGGGAGGTCTTGGGTTCGATTCATGGGAGAAACAAGGGGTGTATTTTAATTTTTGGGGCTTTTATGCGTTAAAAAGAAAGAGGGCCGAGAAGAAGGTCTTATAAATAAATGTTGTGGTTTTATGACATGAAAGTCAGTTGGGAAAGATGGCATGGTGCGTTGGAAGAAGGGGTTGCGGCAGTAAGGTCCTGGGTTCGAACCAAAGAAGCAGCAGTGGGGTTTTTATTTTTTTGGCGTCCTGGAGAGGGGGTCATGGCCTGCACGTGGGACTTAATTTGATAACAATCAACCTTGTTGTTATTCGGTCGAGGGGAATAAATATTAGTTTATTTTATTTATTTATCTTTATTTGAAGAGGTGATAAAGGTAAGGGTAGGAGATAAATATTATTCTTTTTGGGTGATAATTAAGTCGGAATTATCACCAAAAGTGAGGTGATGGTCAGTTATAGGACTCCTTGGGAGGGTCATCCCACATTCTGGCTTATCACCTAGAGTGAGGGGCCAATTTTTTTTAAAAAATTCTTTTCTTTCTCTCCAAACGGCTCACGCCGAATCTCTCCTAGCCTCTCTTGCCAAAATTCTTCCAAAAGTTCTCTTCTTCTCCGCTTCTTGTTAGCCGAACCTACCCTCTTTTAGAGAAAATTTCCAGCCCTTCCATCTTGTTTCTTCTTAGCCGAATCTCCCTTAAAGTAAGGTGTCGTTTTTTTCTTTCTTTGGAGGTAGCCAACCCCTCACAACACTAAGAGGCACCGACTTGTGGTATTAAGGCCGATATAATTATCAAGGTAAGGCGCGATACCCTCTTTTAGGTTCAAAGATTATGGCCGAATGGCTTATGACCCTTATTAATACTAAGTAAAGCAATTGTAGGGAAGCCATAGCCATTAAGGGAAGCTTTGATTTATTCTCCTAAGGAAAGGTGGTAAGTAACATTCAAGCTATAGGCTTTGATTATATATTAGTGTGCAAGCCAATTTTAACAAGTGTTTTTGGTAGGGATCTCAACAGACAAGTGACAAATTCGGGATTTCGTGAGTTTGGTAAGTGGTTAAGCACATTCGCCAAAGGCCATATTTTTGGTACATCGTATCCTTCGGGATTATTTAGATTGGTTGAATAGGCCAAAATCCCTAACCCCGTTGTTGGCCGATTATAGGGACAAGGATCTAGCGTCGTAGATCTGATCTTCTGGATCTAGGAATTTCGGTAGAAACAGTGTGTACATACACACTTTATGATTAATTAATCGTGCTAAATGTTGTATATGCTAAATCTTATTTATGTAGCTTTGGATTTAATACCGTGAACGGATAAGCGATGATTCAGTAAGTCTCTGTCAATATGAGTTACTATTTGATGCTTTTGGGAAGCATGACATATTTGGTATATGTGATTTAAATATATGTTGGCATGAAATCATTGTCTATCATGGATTGATGTGGGATATATGAGTGGAGGGGGAACTCGATATTCGTGTCGACGGACACCAAAGTGGTTTGGTACCACATTGTGACTACGGTCACGCAGAGGTTTGGCACCTCTAGAGGTTTGGCACCTCATAGCGCCTCATCCCAGTGGCTTAGCACCACAAAGGGTTGGCCCCACAGCCACATTATGGGATTGACGCCAAGTGATTTGGTATCACACGAGGGTTGGCCCCATCATTGATTTGTGACTTCGAGTCACCAAAGTGGTTTGGCACCACAATATGACGCAATTTCGTGACTATAAGTCACCAGTTGGTTTGGCACCACCAGTGGTTTGGTACCACACGGGGTAGAGAAAGGCATTTGGATGGCTAGGTTGGGTGCCTGATTTAGTGCATGTTAATTTGTTATAGACTGTGTATGTTGTTGCTTTAAACCGGGGGAAGGGTTACACATTGAGTCTTGGTGACTCACCTTCTCCTTTAACATTTTTCAGGTGACTCGTAGATTGCGGATGAGGAGCCGGATGGACTCGAGGTGGCCATGCATTGAAAATATGGGCTAGATACTTTTGAACTGTTTTTATTTTATTGTTGGTTTTATTTTAATCAAGTTGTAATAAGGCCTCCTAAGATTATTTTTATTACTTTGCATGTTTTGGATAATTTGTTTAAATTACTTAGTGACTTTAAAATGGTTATACATGTTTTCTTAAATTCAAAAGTAAATGGTTTTTTTTTTCTATGCCATCGGGTATGTCTGAAATCGGTAACAACTTGATTTAATATAATTTTTAAACAACTAAGTTAAGTTTTGTTTCTTCATACACACAAATGTTTTATTTAACGAGATAATTGAAAATAAGATGTTTTCATCAAAACTTAAATCGGCTTAAAGGGATTTCCAAAAATGTTTTCTCTGTAGCACACCAAATTCGGTCGTAGTGTTTGGGCCGGGTTTGGGGTGTTACATTAGTACTTTTGGTTCCTTTGGGTTCGACAATCCGGTCTTGCCTAAGCTATACTACTGTTCGATAGGTGCACTTGCCTCAATCGTTGTTATAGTTAGTTCCAGGTTCGATCATTATAAATTTAAAACTCTGAAATAAATGATCAAATAGAATCTCAAATTTAATATTTTATTTTGCCTTAAAAGTACTATGTTGGAAGATGGTTTTTATAAAAAATTATACTTAGATAAATAAAACTTCAACAATTAATTCTAATTCAGTATAGAAACTCAGTAATGGTTTTGTTATTGGTTTAAATGAACTAAATTTTATCACATTTCTAGCTTTTGTATTGATGTGTATACTAAAAGCATTGAATTCATAGCAAAAGTTTATTAATAGCAAAGAATTAAAATGAAAAATAACTGTTTTTATGTAATATGAATAAATATATTAATTAAAATTGCATTGAATTTGTTGGTATGCTTTAAGCGGTGGCGCTAGGGGTTTTTGGGACAGGGCTGGAACATGGAATCGGGTTTAATTTGCCACTAGTTATAGGCTTGACATTCAAACATTGGGATGTTGTGGGTTCAGGTCCGACGTGCTTAATATCAATGTCCACAAGTTCCACATTTTGACATGGCGAAGAACCGCTGCAAATAAACTTGACAAACTGAAGCGCAGACAAATGTGCCACGGATGTTCTTAAAGCTAATGTTGCTTAGTTTAACTTTCGATTCTTCCCCGCAACAACACAACAATGATTCAATGATCGATTAAATATTGTCACTCTATTAGGATTTTGATAATAATGTACATACATTTTTATTGCATTTATTCCATGGGCAATATTGTTGATCAATTAGGATAGGGAAGAGACATTATTCACGGTAATATCCTCAAAATGTATTTCGATACTATCCCGTGATATTCGCCGCCAAGTTTTGATTCGAGCTCCATTTGAAGTATTAGTGATGGTGCGATTTGAGACTTTAATTCCTCAACTGCTCCTCATTTTGGAACTTTCCAAGACTATCGATACTTATACCATGTCCTCGTCCACAAGTTACTTCTTTTATGTCCACATTTTTAGTTCCATCTCCGATAGAAATACAATCATCACCGAGCTTTAATGTCACACCAATAATATTGACCCCGTCTCGATTTGCCCATGTGAATCCCATCCGTGTTTGGGCTCTTTGTCGGTGCCTCTACCTTGAAACGCTCGAGGGTAATGTTTTTGCATATCGTAGTAATTATGTTGGAGTTGAGTCGTGATAGCTTCTCATCTATTATGGCTTGGACCTTTTATGGCGTATATTGGTACACGCACACCCTTTTCTATATTTTCAGAGAAAGAGAATTAGTATATGATCTATCTCAAGCACCACCCAGTATGAGAATGATGCATAATTATTTTCGTGATCGGAGGAGTGGCGGCGATCTACCTTACTACCGGATAGATAAATGTTTGGATTTACGTGATTATTTTTTAACAGAATTGTTGAATATCAAAACTTATTACGCGAAATCCTATTTTTTTAGAACGAGTTGAAGGGGATAGGCGTTATTGGTGGAGAAGAAGCAATAAATTGGGGTTTATCCGCCCAATGCTACGAGCATCCGGAATCAAATGGGATCTTCTAAAGTTGATCATTATGAGTGTTACTGATTTAATTTGATTGGGAAATCCAGCAGCAAAAAGAAGGAGATTCATTAGCTCGTTATTTAGTCCGAATCGCTGAAATGACTGGAATCTATAAAAATAATTCAACAGCCCCCGAAGGAATTCCGAGTGGTCCCTATGAGAATTTAGAAATCCGATGCTTTGATCGAGAAAGGGATCCGTAATGGAATGATTTTGAATATCAATTCATTAGTAAAAACCTTCTCCCACATTTGAATTACCGAGACAAGAACTTTATGCGAGAATGGAAGCCCCAAAGGGAGAATTAGGAATTTTTCTCGATAGGGGATCAAAGCTGGTTTTCTTGGAGATGGAAAATTCGCCACGGTTTTATCAATTTGCAAATTCTTCCTCGCTTAGTTAAAAGAATGAAATTGGCTGATATTATGACGATACTAGGTAGCATAGATATCATTATGGGAGAAGTGGATCGTTGAAATGATAATTTATACGATGTAAGTAGAAGATATCAATTCCTTTTACACATTGGAATCTTTAAAAGAGGTCTATGGGATCATATGGATGTTGGTCCCTATTTTGACTCTTGTATTGGGAATCACAATAGGTGTACTAGTAATTGTATGGTTAGAAAGAGAAATATCTGCAGGAATACAACAACGTATTGGGCCCGAATACGCCTGGTCCTTTGGGCATTCTTCAGCGCCAGCAGATGGAACAAAACGCTTTTCAAAGAAAATATTCTTCCATCTAGAGGCAATACTCGTTTATTTAGTATTGGACCCGGCTATAGCAATCATATCAATTTTACTAAGTTTTTCAAGAATTCCTTTTAGCTCTCGCTTTATTTTAGCCGATCTCAATATCGGTATTTTTTTATGGATTGCCATTTCAAGTATTGCTCCCGTTGGACTTCTTATGTCGATATACGGATCAAATAATAAATATTCCTTTTTAGGTGGTCTCATGAAATTTGCTTCAATCGATTAGTTATGAAATACCATTAACTCTATGTGTTTTATCAATATCTCTACGTGCGATTCGTTGAAATAGAAACTTTTATTTTACCTATTCCTTTCGTTCTAGAAAATAAGTTGAGTTGATAAACTAAATTAGATAGTTATATATGAGTGAAAGAAAGCAAATTTTTATAAATTCATGAAGAAATTAAACAAAAAATAGAATCTCATTTCCTATGTACAAGAGTTAAGTGTAAGAAAACGTAATCGGAAGAAGTCTTTACCCCAAGACGGGTTGATTAGTCAATCTAGCTTGAAGCGGGCTCAAAAGATCAACCGTATAGAGTTTTCGCTATCCTTTGTATGGATTCCCATACATGTATTGCTAAACAAACGGGGGATTGAACAAAAAACGAGTGGATGGTTAGGAACACCAAAATACATAAAGGATTGGTAATGGAGATTATGTAAATTATATAAAAGAGACTTCGATAACATAAAAAGAATACTAATTGGGGCTTTAAATTGTAGAAATGACTAGGCAAGACTTCCCATGATTCCTGGTCGTAGTATCCTCCTATCTCGCGATTAAAGTAATGACTATCAGGAACGAAATAATCCTTTAATATTTTTTAGTTTAAGCCCCATTCGTGGTTTTATCAGATCCGAAAGCAGAATAGGAACGAAAAAGAAACAAGAAAGAATAAAAAAAAGATTTATTTTTTATTCTTTCTTTCATAGATATAGAGAGATCTAATTGGTGTCATGATTTATGAGCTAATGGAATGTTTCATTTTTTTCGTAATAGAAAACAATGGGTTGAAATATCTATTGATATTCTACAAGAAGTATTTTATTGAAGGCTTAAGTTATTACTCAACAAATAAAAATTGAAATTATGAACGGGCGAGATCAATTCAGAAGCACTTTTTTTTTATTCTTCAGAATATAGCAGACAGAATTCCATTGGTATAATTTTGGACCTTCCAATCTATTTTTTCTCTATCTATTCTACAACCATACGAAGATAAATAATACTGATTCGGTCCTAAAATTTATTTGTGACCCACGAGGAGCCGTATGAGGTGAAAATCTCATGTACGGTTTTGGACTAGCGATGGAAACAGTGATGTTATCATCGACTATAATTATCTAACAGCTTCAAGTACAATTGATATAGTTGAGGCGCAATCAAAATATGGTTTTGGGGATGGAATTTGTATGCCACCAATAGGGTTTATCGCTTTTTCTAATTTCTTCTCTAGCGTAATGTGAGAGATTACCTTTTGATTTACTGTGCGGAGGAAGAATTAGTAGCGAGGTATCAAAACGAATATTCTGTATCAAATTTGGTTTATTTTACGTTGCTTCCTATCTAAATCTATTACTTTCTTCGTTATTTGTACGATTCTTACTTGGGGGTTGGAATATTTCCATTCCGCACGTATTCGCCCCCGAGCTATTTGAAATAAATAAAATAAATGGAATCATTGGAACGACAATTGGTATCTTTATTACATTAGCTAAAACTTATTTGTTTTTGTTTATTTCTATCGCAACACGATGGACTTTACCTAGGTTAAGAATGGACCAATTATTAAATCTCGGTGGAAATTTCTTTTACCCATTTCTCTCGGTAATCTATTATTAACAACTTCTTTCCAACTTCTTTCATCAGTAAAGAAAAAAGAATATGAGATTCATGACTTGGTTCAAACAAGAGAAAGAAACAAACATAAAATTATTCATAGATATTCACGATATGTTCCCTATGGTAACTGGGTTCATGAATTATAGCCACCAAACATCCGAGCAAAGAAGGTACATTGGTCAAGGTTTCATGATTACCTTATCCCACGCAAATCGCTTACCCGTAACTATTCAATATCCTTATGAAAAATTAATCACATCGAGCGTTTCATGGGACGAATCCATTTTGAATTTGATAAATGCATTGCTTGTGAAGTATGTGTTCGTGTATGCCCTATAGATCTACCCGTTGTTGATTGGAAATTTGAAACGGATATTCAAAAAACGATTGCTTAATTACGAGTATTGATTTCGAATTTGTATATTTTGTGGTAACTCGCGTTGAGTATTGTCCAACAAATTGTTTATCAATGATCAAGAATATGAACTTTCTACTTACGAATCACACGAATTGAATTATAATCAAATTGCTTTGGGTCGTTTACAATGTCGATAATTGACGATTACACAATTCAACAATTTTGAATTCAATTCAAAGAAAAACTCGATAAGTAAACCTCCTGCTCTATTAAAGTAAAGATAAATTTCCCATTCATTCTTTTAAGGTTCTGCTTTTGGTTTAAGTTAAAAGACTGCTTGGTTTGAATTAAAAAAGAATGAGGCCTTTGGTCAATAAATAAAAATTCAATTACAAATTAATCGGTTGATAAGAATTTCTGATTCCTTTTATTGAAAATAAAAATATATTAATATATTCGTAATTATTTAGAAATATATAGTTTCAAAAACAAAATACCCTTTTCTTTTGAACAAACAAAAATAATCAAAAACGAAAATCGCCCAATAATTGTGCTTAGAGCAATTCACGCCTAATAGATTAGGATTTTATTCAATTAGGAACGTATCATAAAAAAAAATTCCTGGTATAATTTGATATTAATATATAAATTGCATAAAATTAAAATAAAATAAAGTAGTAAATTACTAAAAAAATTAATACATAAAATAAATACAATAATAGATAAAACGAGATGCGACTTCCCTAGATATTTTACACTTTCTCCCACAAAAAACTTGTAATGCCTACTCCGCTTGTAATTCCATCGACACTCGCCTATCAAAAAAATGAGTTAGTTCTCACCAATCCTCTTATACCTTTTGTTAAGGATATTGAATAAAACATATCTATGTAACCACGATTATATGACCAATCATATATCAAATATATCATTTTATCCAATAAAATTCTTTTAGGACCCCTTTTAACAAATGAATTTAGTAAGTTTAAATTTTGTAAAGATGAATAAAAAGGTTTATATAAAAGGAATGTCAGAAATATTCAAACAAGCTATACTCATCAAAAGTTGCATTTTTAAAAATTGATACTTAATCCTCAAAATCATTTGAATTTTGATGTAAAAGATTTATAGATGGAGTTAATAATTTTGATAATATATCCAAATTCATTCCTTCTTGATTAAAAGGAATTGCTATAGCTCCAACAAATAAAGTAAATAGAAGCAATATAAGCATAGGAAATAGCATAGTATTATCTGATTCATAAGGATAAGAAAAAGCCTTCTTGTAGCCAAAATTGCAATATTAATAAAAGCTTTTTTTCCACCAATTGTATATGGTCGCTCGTTGTTATTCATTGTTAATGTTAATAAAGGAAATAAACGAAAATTTCTGTTAATTATTTTTTGCTCTTCTTTACCCCATAGTTTTATTGAATAGAAAGAGCTACTTTTTTTGACACTATATTTTTGAAAATGAACGTTTAAATGTCCTTCAAAAGTAAGTAAATAGATCCGAAACATATAAAATGTCATTAATCCAAATGGTGACCAAGCTATTATTGCAAAAATCGGTGAATACAACCAATCATCACTAAGAATTTCATCTTTGGACCAAAAATAAGCAAGGGTGGAATACCACAAAGAGAAAGTGTACCTACTAAAAAAGCAATTTGGGTAATGGGCACATGCTTTCTTAAACCGCCCATAAAAACCATATTCTGGCTTTTCTCTGGAGAATATCCAACAATAGCTTCCATGGAATGAATAATCGATCCGATGCTAAAAACAACAATGCTTTCGAATAAGCATGAGTAATCAAATGAAATAAAGCGCCTCGATAAGACCCCATACCTAGAGCTAACATCATATAACCAAGTTGGGACATTGTAGAATAGGCTAAACCCTCTTAATATCTTTTTGAGCAAGGGCTAAAGTAGCCCCTAATAATACCAAGTATTATACCTATCAAAGATATTAGATTCATTATGTAAGGTATAACTATAAAAGAGGAAGCAAAGTGGGCTACAAGAAAATTCCCAGCCTACCATAGTGGCGCATGTATAAGAGCCAAAATAGGAGTAGGCCCTCCATGGCATCAGTGTAACCATACATGAAGAGGAAATTATGCAGATTTAGCAATCACACAAATAATAATAAAGAGGCACATAAAGTAACAAATAAAAAATGAACCTCATTATTATAAATCAAGTTATTAAATATTTCAACAAATCTTGAAATTCAAACTTCCCTGTTATCCAATAGAAACCTAAGATTCCTAATAATAAACCAAAATCGCTTATACGATTAGTTACAAACGCTTTTTTGACAAGCGCTTGCCGCAAAGCTGGTCGTGGTGAACCAAAAACCTATTAATAGATAAGAACACATTCCAACTAATTCCCAAAAATATAAATTTGTATCAAATTCAACTAGTAACTAATCCCAACATTGAAGTATTGAACAAACTCATATAAGCAAAAATCTCAAATATCCTTCATCATGAGACATATAATTGTCACTATAAATAAGAACAAAAATTCCAACAAAGAGTGATTAATATTAACATAATAGAGGTAAGTGAATCAATAAAGTAGCCAAACTCGAAAGAAAAATCATTATTGATGGTCCAAGACCATACATATTGATAGATAGAACTTCCATTTATTTGCCGAATAGATGATCGAGCGAAAAAATCATAACTATACTTAACAATAAAATATTGGGAAAAGCCCACATACGACGAAGATTTTTGTTACCGTCGAAAAACATTACCCTCGAACGTTTCAAGGTAGAGGCACCGCAAAGAGCCCAAACACGTATGGGATTCACATGGGCAAATCGACGGGGTCAATATTATTGGCTGTGACATTAAAACTGGTGATGATTGTATTTCTATCGGAGATGTGTTTGGGCTCTTTGCCGGTGCCTCTACCTTGAAACGTTCGAGGGTAATGTTTTTGCATGCAAAAACATTAACGTGGAATAGTTTACTATCTTTGCTAGTTATATCTTGTATCAATGCGTTGGTCACAAAGTCAAACCTTATATTCTGTTTCATTTTGGAGTTAACAAAGTAACACACGAAACAAAGATGTTAGTTATAATTATATTTTGATAATAATAATAAGAGGAAAAGAATAAATAAATTGGCAAGAGGGAAGAAAGTCGACAGCAAACGGGAAGTTTGGAAACGAAATTCACGATTGTCGCAAGTATTCTTCTCATAAGCAATGCTTCCCCCGACCATCGAAAATTCCTCCGCTGACATTTTGAAATTTTCAATACTATAGAATCTAACCCAATTAGGGTCCTTGAAAGCACTAGGATCAGCCGAGCCCGTATAGTGCCCCCTAACATTAATCTCAATAGGAGCCTTGCATGGACCTTCTAAGTTTACCTTTGTCAATAAATATGTCCCTTTAGGAATCACAATCATTGATGGGGTTACAAAGGCACATGCTTCTTTCCAAGCATCCAAAAATGGCTAAAATGAAATGAATAAAGACATCGCTTTGAAATATAATTTTTTCATATTTTCACCTTTGTGGTACAAAGTTAAGAGCAATTGAACTTGCCTTACTCAAACCAGATTTTCCGTCAGCCTTTGCGCTAAACTTGGCAACAACATCAAAAGCATCCGATTGAACTTTAGAGGTGAAATGAATAATAATAAAAGTACAAACATGGAAGGAACAATATTATGGTGTGGTGCCATGTTTTTATTTTGTTTGGAAATTAAAGGAAGAATGGCTTTTCCTGTAATATCCCGGGTTAGGGGCTATTTTGTTGTTGCATGATATTGCATGTGTTGGTGTGCTGTGTTGCTGTTTGTGTAGTGTCGGGGCTTAATTGTAGGCTAGGTGTGTGCCTGAGTAGGTAGGAAAATTTTAGATTTTAGGCTTTATAGGAGGGGAGCTGATGGAGCTGAGGGATATGTATTTTAGTTGGAGTTTTTTTGCACAAAAGAGAAGCTGGCAAGGTGGCAAGGCATGCGCTACTTGGGAGCTAGGTGTGGCGTCAACTGCATGAGGTGGAGATCTTGAGTTCAAGTCACGAGTTCCCCATTTTGGCTTCATTTTGGACGGCATGGTGGAAGAGGTAGAAGACAAGTAGAATTCTTCCTTGACTTGGTCTCCACATTCAAATGGAAGGTGGAGAGCAAATAGTGGAGGGAGACTTGGTAAACTCATTTGAAATGGGTGGCTTGGAGTGATTGTGGGATGTGGCGAATATTGAGGAGTGTTGGAGGTGTTGGTCAAACTTGGATGCTTGTGGGAGAGGTTGGCCGGTTTTGGTAAGGGGTAGGAGGGTGTGCCGAATGCATTTTGGCATTTAGTCTCTTTTTGGTCTTGGGTTAGCCGATTGTCAAGAGAGCTTCATCACATTTTCTTTTCTCAAACCGAAAGCTTCAAACAAAAATTTACTTTGCCTCTTCTTAATTTTGTGCTTGTGGCCGAATATTCTCCTCCATTCTTTTTCTTTTGTCTTTTGGGGTAAAACCAAAGTGGTATTCTCTCTTTCCACATTTTCCTTCTTTTGTTGAATAATTGGTAGCCGAAATTGCTTTGCTTTCTTTTACTTTGTGTTTCGAATACTCTCTTCTCTCCTCTCATAATTTCTTTATTTTCATAAGAGCCTAAACTTACCATTTTCTTCCCAACCGATTTCTCCATTCATCTTTTCATCTCTTGTCGAAACCCTACTCACATTTCTAATCTTTTCTTTCTCTCATTGCTATCCAAGTTGAATTCTTTTTCTTGTGAAGAGTAGGCCGAATCTCTTCCCTCTCCCTTGTAGCTCTCTTGGCCGAATATCGTTGAAGGGTGGATCTTGGTTGGTTGTTCAATCCTTGAACAAGGTAAGTGGGGTGGCCGAATGGCCATTTGTCCCTCTCTTGTATTTTCTTTGGTTATGGTTTGTTAAGGGCCGAATATGGTTGTTTTGGAAGGGTATTAATCTCTTCGTTATAGGGTCATTGGAGTGTGGAAGCAAGCAAGAGGAGCCGCTTTTCTATTAACCGATTGTTAAGTGGTGGTAAGAGGATTATTTGTTAGACTATTCTTTTGGATTTCAATAAGATAAGGCTTCAAGTGTTTTAACTCGTTTCTCTTTTTAGGGGTGGCCGATTGTTAAAGGAGAACCACCGCTTGGTTCAGTTCTGTAGGGAAACCAAATCATCTTCAAGGTGAGGGATCAACATTAACCCCTTTGGTTAATTGATGTTGGCCGAATGTAGTGATTGTCTAATGCTTTTTCTTTTGGCCGATTATTGAGCCAAAGTGATGATCAAGAAGCCTTAGATCGCTTTCTTGTGGTATTAGGGTTATGCTTTTAAAGGTGTGTAAAACTAACACACTTCTATTTAGTAATGTGATTGATAACCTTGTTGTGATTAATGAAACAATAATGATTGATATGATACCCTATTGGGTATGATCTTGACTCCTGTAAGTAAAGATTATTATTATAAGTTTCATCGATGATCTATATGATACCATGACTATGGATATATGCGATATGGGATATGATGTTAAACATATTAGCATGATATGCATGACTTGTATGATATGCATGATCACATGAGTATGGTATGTTGATGGGTGATATGAGTGAGGAGAATGATGATATCCGTGTCTCGGGGACATCGTGTCTTTTGGGACACCGTGAGGTTTGGCACCTCCAAAGGGTTTGGTACCACGCTTGATTTTGTGACTTCGGTCACCGTGATTTGGTATCACATTTGTGTCTTTGGGGACACCAGAGGTTTGGCACCTCATTGCGACTCGTCCCCGTGGTTAACACCACCGTGGGTTGGCCCCACTTTGAGATATGGGATCGTCACTAGTGATTTGGTATCACACGATGGGTTGGCCCCATCATCGGATTTGTGATCATGGCCACCAGCGATTTGGTATCACACCGCGTCTTTGGGACACCGCAGAGGTTTGGCACCTCATTGAGACTCGCCCCCGTGGTTAACACCACCGTGGGTTGGCCCCACTTTGAGATATGGGATCGCTCTCGCTAGTGATTTGGTATCACACGATGGGTTGGCCCCATCATTGGATTATTCGTGACTTTGGGTCACCAAAGGGTTTGGCACCACACTTATGGATATCGTGACTTTGGGTCACCAAAGGGTTTGGCACCACCGTGGTTTGGTTCATGTGTATGCCTTAGAGGCTAAAGAGTCTGCTGCAGAGAAGGTTCGTACTATTAAGGAATTTGCCGATGTGTTTCCTGAGGAGCTTCCCGGTTTGCCGCGGATCGTGAGGTAGAGTTCGGGATAGATCTATTATCTTAATCGCGCCAAAGTCTCATTGCTCCGTATAGGATGGCGCCAAAGGAATTGGTGGAGCTTAAGGCCCGGATTCAGAGTTATTGGATCGAGGTTTTATCGTGCCAAGTGTTTCGCACGTGGTGCACCGTACTTTTTGTTAAGAAGAAAGATGGTACGATGCGGATGTGCATAGACTACCGCCATTGAATAAGTCGACGATCAAAAACAAGTATCCGCTATTACCGGATAGATGACTTGTTTGATCACCAAGGGTGCAAACAGTATTTTCTAAGATTGACCCGAGGTCCGGGTATCACCAGCTAAAGGTGAAAGAAGCGGATATTCACAAGACAAATTTTGGACTCGAGATGGGCACTACGAATTTCTCGTAATGCCGCTCGTTGACTAACGCACCGGCAGCATTTATGGATATGATGAATAGAGTGTTTCAAAGATAAGATCGGTTCAATCGTGGTTTTCATGGACGACATCTTGGTGTATTCAAGAACAGAGGAAGAGCATAATGCGATTTGAGAGTTGTGTCCGCAGATTTTGAGGAAAAGCACTCATGCTAAGTTCAGCAAGTGCGAGTTCGCTTAGAGAAGTGACTTTCTTGGGTCATGTAGTGTCGGCCGAGGGGATTCGAGTAGATCCTCGTAAGATTGAGGCGCTTTTGGATTGAAGTCGCCAGGTCATGGCGAGATTTGGAGTTTTCTGGTTTGGCCGATACTACCGAAGGTTTGTTGAGGGTTTCGTTGATAGCAAATGCCAATGACCAAGTTGTTAAGGAAAGAGGTTCCGCTTTGTTTGGACCGAGAAACAAAGCAGGAGAGTTTCGACAAGCTTAAGAAGATTCTAACTCAAGCTCCGCTTTAATTCAACCCGAGGTCAGGTAAGGAATTCACAGTGTATTGTGACGCATCACATACGGGTTTGGGTTGTGTGTTTGATGCAGAAGGTAAGGTTGTGGCTTACGCTTCGGCACCGAGGCCACATGAGGTCAACTATCCGACGCACGATCCGGAGTTAGCGGTTGTAGTCCTTGGCGCTGAAGATTTGGAGGCACTACTTGTACGAGAGAGATCGATAGTCTATACGATCACAAGAGTCCAAGTATCTCCCGACTCGTAAGGATTTGAATTTGAGGCGCCGCAGATGGGTTGAGTTGCCGAAAGATTACGATCGCTCGATTGAATATCATCCGGCAAGGCTAACGTGGTGGCGCACGCGTTGAGCCGTAAGGTTGTTTCGACTTAAGAGCATTGTTTGCCCATTTGAGCTTGTATGAAGACGGGAGTATTCTCGCAGAGTTGCGAGTTAAGCCTACTTAGGTTGAGAGCAGATCGTAGAGAAACAGCTTAGAGGATGAGGTTCCGAGTGCGCGAAGGTTGCAAGTGCAGGATGGTGGTTTGGAGGGTTACAGCTTTGTCTAGTGATGAGGTTCTGTGTTTCCAAGGTAAGGCTTGTATGCCTAAAGATGTTGAGTCCGAGGCAGAGGATTCTTCTGACGCACATAGTAGCCCTTATGCTATGCATCCCGGAGGTAGTAAGATGTATAGGGATCTCGAGAGAGCGCTTTGGTGGCCTGGCTTGAAGAAAGAGGTGACAGAGTTTGTTGGGAAGTGTCCGATATGTCAACAGTCAAGGTCGAACATCGCTTGTCGTCAAAGTTTGCTTCACCAGTGTGAAGATTCCTCGGTGGAAGTGGGAAAGGGTAACCATGGATTTCGCTCGCTGGATTACCGCTATGCCAAGCAAGAAGGATTCAGCTTTGGGTAGTGGTGGATCGTCTCGACTAAATCACCACTTCATTCCGGTGAGGTTGACTATTCACTTCGTGGTTGGCGAAGCCGTATGTTTCGTAGATAGTAAGGTTTCACGGTGTGCCAGCTTTCGATAATCTCTGATAGGGATCCCGATTTACGCTCAAGGTTCGAAAGCGCATCGTGCTCTCGGTACGCGGTTGATTTCAAAGACGGCTTTTCACCCGCAAATCTGACGCGCAATAAAGAGTTATTCAGATCTTAGAGGATATGCCGAGAGGTTGTGTCCTCGGATTTTAGAGGTAGTTGGGAAGAGTTTCTACCATTAGCTGAGTTTACCTACAACAACAGCTACCAAGCGAGCATCAAGATGGCACCATATGAGGCGCTGTATGGTAGGAAGTGTCGATCACCTACGTGTTGGACGAAGTTAGGTGAACGCCGCTTGTTAGGACCCGAGTTGGTTGGTTGAGACCGAAACAAGGTTAAGCTCGATTCAGTGCTCTGCTTGAAGGAAGCTTCTGACCGGCGTAGGTCTTATGCGCCGATCTTAAGCGAGAGACATAGGGTTTGGCTGTGGGGATCAAGTTTTTCTCAAGGTCTCGCCATGGAAGAAGGTTTTGAGGTTCGGAAAGAAAGGCAAGCTAAGTCCGAGGTTTATTGGGTCAGATAAGGTTTTTGAGACGAGTGGGACCAGAGCGATCAACTGGAGTTGCCAGCAGAGCTTAGTCGATTCACGATGTTTTTCACGCTTCGATGCTTCGGCGTTATCGCTCGCATCCGCCACATGTGGTAGCAAAGTGGAAGAGATCGAGGTAAATTCAGATTTGACTATGGAAGAAGAACTCGTGCGCATTCTAGATCGGGATGTGAAGGTTCTGCGTGAGGAAGTCTGTGGCCTTTGGTTAAGGTACTTTGGCGGAATCATGGCGTAGAAGAAGAAGCTACGTGGGAACCCGAGGATATGATGAGACAAAGAATACCCGCAACTCTTCTCGATCGTGTAATTTCAAGGTCGAAATTATTTTTAAGGGGGTAGAACCGTAATATCCCGGTTAGGGGCTATTTTGTTGTTGCATGATATTGCATGTGTTGGTGTGCCGTGTTGTCGCTTGTGTAGTGTCTGGGCTTAATTGTAGGCTAGGTGTGTGCCCGAGTAGGTAGGAAAATTTTAGTTTTTAGGCTTTATAGGAGGGGAGCCGATGGAGCCGAGGGATATGTATTTTAGTTGGTGTTTTTTTGCACAAAAGAGAAGTCAAAAGGTGGCAAGGCATGCGCTACTTGGGAGCTAGGTGTGGCGTCAATCGCATGAGGTGGAGATCTTGAGTTCAAGTCGCAGAGTTCCCATTTTGGCTTCATTTTGGACGGCATGGAGGAAGAGGTAGAAGACAAGTAGAATTCTTCCTTGACTTGGTCTCCACATTCAAATGGAAGGTGGAGAGCAAATAGTGGAGGGAGACTTGGTAAACTCATTTGAAATGGGTGGCTTGGAGTGATTGTGGGGATGTGGCCGAATATTGAGGAGTGTTGGGGGGGTTGGTACTAAACTTGATGCTTGTGGGAGAGGTTGGCCGGTTTTGGTAAGGGGTAGGAGGGTGTGTGCAATGCATTTTGGCATTTAGTCTCTTTTTGGTCTTGGGTTAGCCGATTGTCAAGAGAGCTTCATCACATTTTCTTTTCTCAAACCTAAAGCTTCAAACAAAATTTACTTTGCCTCTTCTTAATTTTGTGCTTGTGGCCGAATATTCTCCTCCATTCTTCTTCTTTTTTTGTCTTTTGGGGTAAAATCGAAAGTGGTATTCTCTCTTCCACATTTTCCTTCTTTTGTTGAATAATTGGTAGCCGAAATTGCTTTGCTTTCTTTTACTTTGTGTTTAATACTCTCTTCTCTCCCTCTCATAATTTCTTTATTTTCATAAGAGCCTAAACTTACCATTTTCTTCCCAACCGATTTCTCCATTCATCTTTTCATCTCTTGTCGAAACCCTACTCACATTTCGCAATCTTTTCTTTCTCTCATGCTATCCAAGTTGAATTCTTTTTCTTGTGAAGAGTAGGCCGAATCTCTTCCCTCTCCCTTGTAGCCTCTTGGCCGAATATCGTTGAAGGGTGGATCTTGGTTGGTTGTTCAATCCTTGAACAAGGTAAGTGGGTGGCCGAATGGCCATTTGTCCTCTCTTGTATTTTCTTTGGTTATGGTTTGGTTAAGGGCCGAATATGGTTGTTTTGGAAGGGTATTAATCTCTTCAAGTATAGGGTCATTGGAGTGTGGAAGCAAGCAAGAGGAGCCGTTTTTCTATTAACCGATTGTTAAGTGGTGGTAAGAGGATTATTTGTTAGACTATTCTTTTGGATTTCAATAAGATAAGGCTTCAAGTGTTTTAATCTGTTCTCTTTTAGGGGTGGCCGATTGTTAAAGGAGAACCACCGCTTGGTTCAGTTTGGTAGGAAACCAAGTCATCTTCAAGGTGAGGGATCAACATTAACCCCTTTGGTTAATTGATGTTGGCCGAATGTGGTGATTGTCTAATGCTTTTTCTTTTGGCCAATTATAGGAGCCAGTGATCAAGAAGCCTTAGATCGCTTCTTGTGGTATTAGGGTTGCGCTTTTTAGCAGTGTGTAGACTAACACACTTCTATTTAGTAATGTGATTGATAAACTTGTTGTGATTAATGAAACAAGAATGATTGATATGATACCCTATTGGCTATGATCTTGGACTCGGGTAAGTCAAAGATTATTATTATAAGTTTATCGATGATCTATATGATACCATGACTATGGATATATGCGATATGGGATATGATGTTAAACATATTAGCATGATATGCATGACTTGTATGATATGCATGATCACATGAGTATGGTATGTTGATGGGTGATATGAGTGGAGGAGAATGATGATATCCGTGTCTTTGGGACACTGTGGTCTTTGGGACACCGCAGGTTTGGCACCTCCAAAGGTTTGGTACCACAGCTTGATTTTGTGACTTCTGGTCACCAAAGTGATTTGGTATCACATTTGTGTCTTTGGGGACACCAGAGGTTTGGCACCTCATTGCGACTCGCCCCTCGTGGTTAACACCACCGTGGGTTGGCCCCACTTTGAGATATGGGATCGTCACAGTGATTTGGTATCACACGATGGGTTGGCCCCATCATCGGATTTGTGGATCACGGTCACCGCTGATTTTGGTATCACACTGCGTGTCTTTGGGACACCGCAGGTTTGGCACCTCATTGCGACTCGTCCTCGTGGTTAACACCACCGTGGGTTGGCCCCACTTTGAGATATGGGATCGTCTCGCTAGTGATTTGGTATCACACGATGGGTTGGCCCCATCATTGGATTATTCGTGACTTTGGGTCACCAAAGGGTTTGGCACCACACTTATGGATATCGTGACTTTGGGTCACCAGTGGTTTGGCACCACCAAAGTGGTTTGGTACCACACGGGTAGAAAAGGCGATATGGATGGTTAGGATCGGGTTGCATTAATCATGTTGCTATGTATGATGTGTTAGCATGTTGTTTATCTGGAGCGGATTTATGCACTCGAGTCATTCGACTCACCCTCTCCTTTGACATTTCAGTGACACTTAGACGCTGACATGGAGCCGGATGGACTCGGGTGCTCATGCCATGCCTAATAAAAGTTTTACTCGACTTTATAATTTGGGTACTTTAGCTTGCTTTTTATTATTTGGGTTTTGTTTTGGGTTGTAAAAGGCCTTTAAATTATGTTTTATGATGTTTATGCTTTAAATAGACTTTAATATGCCTTAACAAAATAAGTGGGTTGGAATTTTACTAAAATTTGGAAAGACAATGATTTAAAAACTATAACGCAAAGTGTTTTAAACTATACCATCGGGTATCTCACCATGACTTGCATTAGAAACTCAAACGATTTCCAAATCAAAACTCGATTTTCTACCAAGTTAAAATGTCTTAAGTAACACTAAGAAACTATTTGAATAATGAAATGGAATAAACTCGTTTTAACTACATCTCTTGGTTAAGCTTTCAAAATTTTTGGGTTTTCTGAATACACCACCTGATTTCAAACAAGCCTACTCAAATTTTCTTCAAATACCCTAGATAGTGAAGTGTTTACATCCTGCTTTTAAACGAAAAACCTAAACCTCTCAAGTACGTTTTCCCCGTAACATACCAGATTCGGTCGTGGTGTATTGACCGGGTTTGGGGTGTTACAATTGTGGTATCAGAGCCAGGTTCAAAGGCTCGGCTGTGGGCCTGAGGCCCAAAATGCTTTCAAAAGTTTGTTTGATAGTCTTTGTTTTTAAATAAATGGTTTGAAGGGCATGACACCGAGTCTCCTACACTGGTTCGCTTGTAAGTACCTTTACTATTGCTTGTGATTTATTGATGTGATCGGATGATTGCAATAGTGGATTACTTTAGAAATCAAACGATAGGATTCTCAGGAACTCGCGAAAACAAAGCTTCTTTACTATTCATAAGACTTTGCTTTAAAACAGTGGAATAAATACTGATGCATAAAACTCCTAAATCAGATACGTAGAGAATTTAGTCATGAGCGCTAGAGGTGGACGTGGTCGTGGACGAGGTCGTGGTAGGATGATCGCTTCAACCCGTGGGGTCCGTCGGGGTCGTAAAATGAGATACGGGCTCCGCCACCACCGGAGGTGGTGAGTTTCAAGATCGACCGGGGATGACGCAGCGTCGTCACAGCGATGCCGCGAGTGTTGGAAAGGGTAGCCGAGTAGGTGGTGGTGCAGAGTTAGGAAATTGTTCTCGAGCGACTTCGGGCAAATGGGGCCGAATTCTTTCGAGGTGTATCTCGTGTTGCTCCCAAAGACCGCCGAGTATTGGTTGGAGGCAACGGAGCGGATCATGGATGATCTCGACTTGACTCGCCAAGAGAAGCCGGAAGGGCATCGTGACGCTTCTCCCGGATGAGTCATATCAATGGTGGCTCACGGTTCGGGAGCTGGTGGCAGCAGAGGATCTCGACATGGGATTATTTCGTGGCCGCGTATCAAAAGAAGTACATTGGGGCTAGTTATATTGACTCCAAATAAAGGCATTTCGAGGCTTGTTCGTGGAGTAAGTCTGCTTTCTCGAGTACGAGGTCGAGTTCTTGAAGCCGAGTAGGTATGCCAGTGGTATTGTAGCCACCGAACATGAGAGGTGTGTTCGCTTTGAGGATGGTCCGAGAGACGAAGTTGAGGTCGCTGATTGCTCCTCGCCAGGAGCGTGAGTTTGCTGTCCCCGTTGAGAAGGCTAAGGTAGCCGAGGGTGTTAAGGAGTCCGTGAGGCGGGTATGGACAGAATGGTGCATAAGAGGAGCTTTGGGTCTTTTGGATCGTTCGGGTAATCCACGAGAAAAGGGCTAGACCGAGTGGGTCAAATCACCCAGTAGGTTTGTTGTCGCTAGGGCGTGGACCGCCGCAGTTGGTAACCATTGTGGGAGATATCATCTGGGAGGTCTGCTGGACCGGGTGGAAAAGGTTGTTTTGAGTGTGGTTCTCTGGATCATCGCGCGAGGGACCGGCCCGCGTAAGTTGGCCAGATTCGCCTAAGAGTCGTGGCCGCACTCGGCCAGAGTAGTGGACCGCCACCGCAGAGGGGCCGTGGTAATGGCAGAGGTAGTAATGGATCCGGTCGGGCCGTGGAGCATCGGCGAGGTGCGCGGTAGTTCTGATGCCGATACCGGATTAGTGTATGCAATGAGGCGCCGAGAGGAGGGCGACGCACCTGACGCCATAACAGTAATGCTTTCGATCTTTGGTTCTCCTTATACCGCTTTGATTGATGTGGGTTCAACGCACTCTTATGTTGCCGTGAGTATAGTAGAGACCATGGATCTAGACTCGAGATATCTTCTAGGCAGATGACCGTGATTAGCCCTCAAGGTCACTTTGTAGTAGTAGATAAACTGCTTAGAAATGTACCCTAGAACTCCAAGGTAGTGTTTGCTCGATCCGATGGAATTGCCGCTTGGGGAGTTCGATATGATTCTTGGGATGGATTGGTTGGTCAAGTACCAAAGTAGGTTGGATTGCGCGCGCATGGTTCTAAGGACGACCGAGGGTGATGAAGTGGCTATGATAGGTAATAGGAGAGATTACTTATCTAATGTGGTATCCGCTTGGAAGCGGAGAAGATAGTCGAAGGGTCGTGAAGCGTATGTGGTTCATGTATGCCTTGAGGCTAAAGAGTCTCATTGTAGAGAAGGTTCGTGACTATTAAGGAATTTGCCGATGTGTTTCAAGGAGCTCCGGTTTGCAGCTGGATCGTGAGGTAGAGTTCGGATAGATCTATTATCCGAATCGCGCGCTGTCTATTGCTCGTATAGGATGGCGCCAAAGGAATTGGTGGAGCTTAAGGCTCGCATTTCGTGGAGTTATTGGATCGAGGTTTTATCGTGCCAAGTGTTTGCCGTGGGGTGCACCTGTGACTTTTGTTAAGAAGAAAGATGGTACGATGCGGATGTGCATAGACTACCGCCGCTTGAATAAGTGACGATCAAAAAAGTATCCGCTGCCACGGATAGATGACTTGTTTGATTAGTGGAAGGGTGCAATGCGGTATTTTCTAAGATTGACCTTGAGGTCCGGGTATCACCGCTTAAAGGTGAAAGAAGCGGATATTCACAAGACAACGCTTTGGACTTCGCATGGGCACTACGACTTCTGTAATGCCGCTCGGGTTGACTAACGCACCGGCAAAGATTTATGGATATGATGAATAGAGTGTTTCAAAGAAAGATCTGGATCGGGCTGTCGTGGTTTTCATAGAGACGACATCTTGGTGTATTCAAGAACAGAGGAAGAGCATAATGCGCATTTGAGAGTTGTGCACAGATTTTGAGGAAAAGCACTTCATGCTAAGTTCAGTGTGCGTGAGTTCGCTTAGAGAAGTGACTTTCTTGGGTCATGTAGTGTCGGTTGAGGGATTCGAGTAGATCCTCGTAAGATTGAGGCGCTTTGGATTGAAGTCGCCTAGGTCGATGGCGAGATTTGGAGTTTTCTGGTTTACCGATACTACCAAAGGTTTGTTGAGGGTTTCTCGTTGATAGCAATGCCAATGACCAAGTTGTTAAGGAAAGAGGTTCCGCTTTGTTTGACCGAGAAACAAGCAGGAGAGTTTCGACAAGCTTAAGAAGATTCTAACAGAAGCTCGGCTTTAATTCAACTCGAGGCCGGTAAGGAATTCACAAGCAGTATTGTGACGCATCACATACGGGTTTGGGTTGTGTGTCCGATGCAGAAGGTAAGGTTGTGGCTTACGCTTCCGCAAGCACCGAGGCCACATGAGGTCAACTATCCGACGCATGATCCGGAGTTAGCGGTCAGAGTCCTTGCGCTGAAGATTTGGAGGCACTACTTGTACGGAGAGAGATCGATAGTCTATACGGATCACAAGAGTCCAAGTATCTCCCGACTCGTAAAGGATTTGAATTTGAGGCAATATGCGATGGGTTGAGTTGTTTGAAAGATTACGATCGCTCGATTGAATATCATCCGCAAGGCTAACGTGGTGGCGCGCACGCGTTGAGCCGTAAGGTTGTTTCGCACTTAAGAGCATTGTTTGCCCATTTGAGCTTGTATGAAGACGGAGTATTCTCGCAGAGTTGCGAAGTTGCCTACTTGGGTTGAGCATCGTAGAGAAACAGCTTAGAGGATGAGGTTCCGAGTGCGCCAAGGTTGCAAAGTGCAGATGGTGGTTTGGAGGGTTACAAATTGTCTAGTGATGAGGTTCTGTGTTTCCAAGGTAAGGCTTGTATGCCTAAAGATGTTGAGCTGAGGCAGAGGATTCTTCGGGACGCACATATTAGCCCTTATGCTATGCATCCTGGAGGTAGTAAGATGTATAGGGATCTCAGAGAGCAGTTTTGGTGGCCTGGCTTGAAGAAAGAGGTGACAGAGTTTGTTGGGAAGTGTCTGATATGTCAACAGGTCAAGGCTGAACATCAGTTGCCGTCAGGTTTGCTTCAGCCAGTGAAGATTCCTCAGTGGAAGTGGGAAAGGGTAACCATGGATTTCGTCAGTGGATTACCACTTATGCCAAGCAAGAAGGATTCAGTTTGGGTAGTGGTGGATCGTCTGACTAAATCAGCTCACTTCATTCCGGTGAGGGTTGACTATTCACTTCAGAAGTTGGCGAAGCTTATGTTTCAGAGATAGTAAGGTTGCACGGTGTGCCAGTTTCGATAATCTCGGATAGGGATCCCAGATTTACGCTCAAGTTCTGAAAGCGCTGCATCAGCCTCGGAGTACGCGGTTGATTTCAAAGACGGCTTTTCACCCGCAAATCGACGGCAATGTAAAGAGTTATTCGCGATCTTAGAGGATATGCCGAGAGGTTGTGTCCTGGATTTTAGAGGTAGTTGGGAAGAGTTTCTACCATTAGCCGAGCTTACCTACAACAACAAGCTACCAAGCGAGCATCAAGATGGCACCATATGAGGCGCTGTATGGTAGGAAGTGTCGATCACCTACGTGTTGGACTCGAGTTAGGTGAACGCCGCTTGTTAGGACCCGAGTTGGTTGCTGAGACCGAAAACAAGGTTAAGCTGATTCAGGCTCGGTTGAAGGAAGCTTCGGACCGGCAGAAGTCTTATGCCGATCTTAAGCGGAGAGACATAGGGTTTGCTGTGGGGGATCAAGTTTTTCTGAAGGTCTCGCCATGGAAGAAGGTTTTGAGGTTCGGAAAGAAAGGCAAGCTAAGTCCGAGGTTTATTGGGCTGTATAAGGTTTTGAGACGAGTGGGACCAGTAGCGTATCAACTGGAGTTGCCAGCAGAGCTTAGTCAGATTCACGATGTTTTTCACGTTTCGATGCTTCGGCGTTATCGTTCGATCCGTCCACATGTGGTAGCAGTGGAAGAGATCGAGGTAAATTCCAGATTTGACTATGGAAGAAGAACCTGCAGATTCTAGATCGGATGTGAAGGTTCTCGTAGAGAAGTCTGTGCCTTTGGTTAAGGTACTTTGGCGGAATCATGGCGTAGAAGAAGCTACGTGGGAACCCGAGGATATGATGAGACAAAGAATACCCGCAACTCTTTTCTCGATCGTAATTTCGAGGTCGAAATTATTTTTAAGGGGGGTAGAACTGTAATATCCCGGGTTAGGGGCTATTTTGTTGTTGCATGATATTGCATGTGTTGGTGTGCTGTGTTGCTGTTTGTGTAGTGTCGGGGCTTAATTGTAGGCTAGGTGTGTGCCTGAGTAGGTAGGAAAATTTTAGTTTTTAGGCTTTATAGGAGGGGAGCTGATGGAGCTGAGGGATATGTATTTTAGTTGGTGTTTTTTTGCACAAAAGAGAAGCTGGCAAGGTGGCAAGGCATGCGCTACTTGGGAGCTAGGTGTGGCGTCAACTGCATGAGGTGGAGATCTTGAGTTCAAGTCACAGAGTTCCCCATTTGGCTTCATTTGGACGGCATGGAGGAAGAGGTAGAAGACAAGTAGAATTCTTCCTTGACTTGGTCTCCACATTCAAATGGAAGGTGGAGAGCAAATAGTGAGGGAGACTTGGTAAACTCATTTGAAATGGGTGGCTTGGAGTGATTGTGGGATGTGGCCGAATATTGAGGAGTGTTGGGGGTGTTGGTCAAACTTGGATGCTTGTGGGATAGGTTGGCCGGTTTTGGTAAGGGGTAGGAGGGTGTGCCGGATGCATTTTGGCATTTAGTCTCTTTTTGGTCTTGGGTTAGCCGATTGTCAAGAGAGCTTCATCACATTTTCTTTTCTCAAACCGAAAGCTTCAAACAAAAATTTACTTTTCCTCTTCTTAATTTTGTGCTTGTGGCCGAATATTCTCCTCCATTCTTCTTCTTTTGTCTTTTGGGGTAAAATCGAAAGTGGTATTCTCTCTTTCCACATTTTCCTTCTTTTGTTGAATAATTGGTAGCCGAAATTGCTTTGCTTTCTTTTACTTTGTGTTTCGAATACTCTCTTCTCTCCCTCTCATAATTTCTTTATTTTCATAAGAGCTTCTAAACTTACCATTTTCTTCCCAACCGATTTCTCCATTCATCTTTTTCATCTCTTGTCTAAACCCTACTCACATTTCGCAATCTTTTCTTTCTCTCATTGCTATCCAAGTTGAATTCTTTTTCTTGTGAAGAGTAGGTCGAATCTCTTCCCTCTCCTTTGTAGCTCTCTTGGCCGAATATCGGTGAAGGGGTGGATCTTGGTTGGTTGTTCAATCCTTGAACAAGGTAAGTGGGGTGGCCGAATGGCCATTTGTCCCTCTCTTGTATTTTCTTTGGTTATGGTTTGGTTAAGGGCCGAATATGGTTGTTTTGGAAGGGTATTAATCTCTTCGTTATAGGGTCATTGGAGTGTGGAAGCAAGCAAGAGGAGCCGTTTTTCTATTAACCGATTGTTAAGTGGTGGTAAGAGGATTATTTGTTAGACTATTCTTTTGGATTTCAATAAGATAAGGCTTCAAGTGTTTTAACTGTTCTCTTTTTAGGGGTGGCCGATTGTTAAAGGAGAACCACTGCTTGGTTCAGGTTTGGTAGGAAACCAAATCATCTTCAAGGTGAGGGATCAACATTAACCCCTTTGGTTAATTGATGTTGGCCGAATGTGGTGATTGTCTAATGCTTTTTCTTTTGGCCAATTATAGGAGCCAGTGATCAAGAAGCCTTAGATCGTTTCTTGTGGTATTAGGGTTGCGCTTTAGCAGGTGTGTAAACTAACACACTTCTATTTAGTAATGTGATTGATAACCTTGTTGTGATTAATGAAACAGTAATGATTGATATGATACCCTATTGGGTATGATCTTGGACTCGGGTAAGTCAGCATTATTATTATAAGTTTACTGATGATCTGTATGATACCATGACTATGGATATATGCGATATGGGATATGATGTTAAACATATTAGCATGATATGCATGACTTGTATGATATGCATGATCACATGAGTATGGTATGTTGATGGGTGATATGAGTGGAGGGAGAATGATGATATCCGTGTCTTTGGGACACCGTGTCTTTGGGACACCAGAGGTTTGGCACCTCCAGTGGTTTGGTACCACAGTTGATTTTGTGACTTCGGTCACCAGTGATTTGGTATCACATTTGTGTCTTTGGGACACCAGAGGTTTGGCACCTCATTGCGACTCGTCCCTGTGGTTAACACCACCGTGGGTTGGCCCCACTTTGAGATATGGGATCGTCTGCTAGTGATTTGGTATCACACGATGGGTTGGCCCCATCATCGGATTTGTGACTGCAGTCACCAGTGATTTGGTATCACACTGTGTCTTTGGGACACCAGAGGTTTGGCACCTCATTGCGACTCGTCCCTGTGGTTAACACCACCGTGGGTTGGCCCCACTTTGAGATATGGGATCGTCTGCTAGTGATTTGGTATCACACGATGGGTTGGCCCCATCATTGGATTATTCGTGACTTTGGGTCACCAAAGGGTTTGGCACCACACTTATGGATATCGTGACTTTGGGTCACCAGTGGTTTGGCACCACCAAAGTGGTTTGGTACCACACGGTAGAAAAGGCGATATGGATGGTTAGGATCGGGTTGCATTAATCATGTTGCTATGTATGATGTGTGTTAGCATGTTGTTTATCGGGAGCGGATTTATGCACTTGAGTCATTCGACTCACCCTCTCCTTTGACATTTCAGGTGACACTTAGACGCGGACATGGAGCCGGATGGACTCGGGTGCTCATGCCATGCCTAATAAAGTTTTACTCAGACTTTATAATTTGGGTACTTTAGCTTGCTTTTTATTATTTGGGTTTTGTTTTGGGTTGTAAAAGGCCTTTAAATTATGTTTTATGATGTTTATGCTTTAAATAGACTTTAATATGCCTTAACAAAATAAGTGGGTTGGAATTTTACTAAAATTTGGAAAGACAATGATTTAAAAACTATAACGCAAAGTGTTTTAAACTATACCATCGGGTATCTCACCATGACTTGCATTAGAAACTCAAACGATTTCCAAATCAAAACTCGATTTTCTACCAAGTTAAAATGTCTTAAGTAACACTAAGAAACTATTTGAATAATGAAATGGAATAAACTCGTTTTAACTACATCTCTTGGTTAAGCTTTCAAAATTTTTGGGTTTTCTGAATACACCACCTGATTTCAAACAAGCCTACTCAAATTTTCTTCAAATACCCTAGATAGTGAAGTGTTTACATCCTGCTTTTAAACGAAAAACCTAAACCTCTCAAGTACGTTTTCCCCGTAACATACCAGATTCGGTCGTGGTGTATTGACCGGGTTTGGGGTGTTACATTTCCTTTTGTTTTGTTCCAAATATATAGAAAGTTTGAGAAAATTACAACCAATCAAATATATTACTATTTAATCAATGTGGAAAAGTCATATGGCCAAGCTTCAATTTCTATGATTAGCTTGTTTCTTTAATATCAACTTCATGACTGTTAGATAGTTTTGTGGTTAATTTTTTCACGACTTGAATAATTTAAACTATGTGAAAGGATTTTATTATGGAAAGATTGAAAAGCATTATTTTACATTTTATCTTCAAAATAATTGTAACACCCCCAAACCCGGCCCATTCACTACGACCGAATCTGGTTATGTCACTGGGAAAGACAGTTGGAAATCTTTGACCTTAGAATTAAACTTGAAAATTTGTTATCGCTGAAAATCGTGTCCATTTAAAATTATTAAATAATGTAAGCTTGTTGAAAACTTCCAAATTAAGACATTATTATAAGTTGTTATAATAGGGATCTTTTGCGAAAATATTCCTAAGTGTAGTGTAAACTTCAACATTAACAAATAGAGTACTTTAAATCCAAGAGGCCCTTATTACATCAAATGAAATACCAAAATACTGATAATATAAAATACTTAAATAAAGTAAAACATCTTCTGTATGAAACTCTCCTTCCCATGGGCCACCTTGTATCCACTCCAACCCGCCCACTAGTCACGACTCACCGCGATGATTAAAAAGTTGGGTGAGTCATACTGCACTCAAGTGTGTAAGATAACCACCTAAATCCACCCACATGCTTAGCCACATAATATCCCAATTATCAAAGGCAACAAGTATATATATACATTCATTTAAACATTTACCACAATCTGGGCTTGGCCCACATTCAAATCATACTCAAATACTGGGCTAGGCCCATTTCTCAATAAAACACATATCAACTGGGCTTGGCCCATTTCCACGTATGTTCCCAAAACATACCTATCCACATGTCATATTGGGCTTGGCCCATTTCCATACTATTACAAAAATAATGCAACATGATTCCCAACCCACCCTAGGGTCCATCCGCTACACACCCCCTTATCCAGCCTACCACACACCAGGGGACTATCGAGTCACCCTCTCCTTTTCCCTCCAACAGGCAACCAATGCCATCCACGATGTAGCGTATAGCCAACATCAAACCACGATGGAGCACACAGCAATCCATCAAGCCACGATATGGCATAAAGCCCATATCAATCAAGGTAACCACGCCGAACCAAATCGCAAAGATCCACAACGCGACCTCGCCGGGCGCCAATCCACGTGTAGCACAAAGTCGACATCAACCACGTGCACTGGTACACCCGCATTCTTCTTTTCATACCCACCCATGCACATGCCACATAAAATATAATCGTGATGATACATGCACATGCTTATTAGCATCCGTAACCATACTCATATACAAGCAAGTAATCACATTGCAACAGGTTCGATACTAACCTGATCATTGCTATACCCTTTAGGGGTATATATGGCACACCTATTACTGCACTTGTTAGTAAAACATATAACACATAAAACCCGGAAACAGTGGGTTAGTTACATACCTTACTACTAGGAGTTCTAGACTCTCGATCCTCGACGCTATCGTCTAGCGAAACTACGGCTATTTGCTTAACGTTTCCTGTTGCTGGCCCACACCCTGGTGGCCAATCTCGCATGCCAAAACGGATCTTTTCTTAAACTTTGGGACAGGACCTTCCCTTTCCTCCTTGACTGGTACTCGCATCCACGCCCATCGACAAATACTTAATCGTAACCACACGATTAATCAACGGTCATAATCAACTAATTCTAAGTCACTTACTAATATCCTTACCGAAATAATCTGAGATCCCGAAGGCTTCCTTGCTCTTGTCGATATGCCCTTAGATGATCGAATCCAAGAGACTTCCTCAATGCTTCCTTCTTTCGGCTTCCCTTAAACCGAATGGAGCAGAACTGGGAGAGGTCGCCCTTGCTGATATTCGGCCAACCACCCTAGGCTACTAAGAGGATATTTCGACAAGGGTGAGAGGAGATTCGGCTAAAACATAAAGAAGAGAAAAGGAGAAGAGGCTGTGGATATACGGCTTAGGCTACAAGGAAAAAGGTTAAGAGGTTTCGGCAATGGTGCTCAAAACAAGTTTCGGCCTATGCAAGATAAATGGGGAAAGAAGAGGTTCTCTCTTGCTTACAAATTCGGCCACAGCAACTAGAGAAGAACCAATAAAATTGGGCACAAGAGGGAGATGAGAGAATGAACTTTCGGCTACAAAGAAATGATGAGCAGATGGTGAATGAAATGAGCACTTCCCCTCCCCCTATTTATACTACACGGCCTAGCTCCAACTCCCCAAAAATAATCCTCAAAATTCTCCTAAAATACCTCCCTTCCACCCATTCAAAAAGTTTGAATGAGTCAAACTTTTACCTAGCCAAATTCAAAAAAATTGACCAAGTCTTTCTCCATCTTTTAAGCATCCAAAAGCCACCCAACTCCTTACCTCATTGACGCAAAAACAAAGGCCAAAGTGCTGCCTTCGCAGCTCGAACACTGGCCCCCCTCCCTTGCACCTGAGGCGTCACTTCCCCAAGCTCTTAGTGGCGTCTCCCTTGCCACTCTACCAGCCCAATTCTTATGCCAAAATCCCACCAAAAATTCTCTTAAAGCCCTCTCCATCCAAACTCCCCCTTTTTGCCCCTAAAACTAAAAATTTACCAAAGCAATCTACCACCACCTAGGGTTCTCAGGACCCCTAAAACTTACCCAACCACACACTAGAGTGTGCCAACACCCGAGCTAAGCACCAAATGCCTAACCCCTAAAACCAGGGTGTTACAATAATATCTTTACTAGATGGTGGGGAATATAATTATGTTCCGTTAAATTTATAAATGTTATTTTGAAAAGTATAATCCTAATTTTTCAATAAAAATTATTGATACAGGAATGTGGTTTGGTGGTTGACGAAGGTTCACACCATATTGCCGAAAGCAATTATGGTGGTTTCTGGCACTCTTCTCAATCACTACTTTCCTGGCCCTATAATACCTAGTCGAGCTAACATTCACCCTAGACTTCAGCCTAAACTTCACCCAGTTAACAATTATTAGTGGAAACCTGATGGGCATTTGACTTCTCTTTCCAAATAGATTTACTTTTATCTTTTAGTATCCTCAACTTCTCTCAAGCATCTTGTAATTAAATTAATTTGCATGTAAGTTCTAGTGTGGAAAAGTTTTCATGATTCTAACAAAAATTGAATTGGGTTTTGTAAATTAAGTAGTGGAAATAATTTAATTTAATTAAATAATTAATTTCAAAAAACTTAATTCATGGAAGAATATATGCTATTGGGTTAGATAATCATATGGTCTTGATTTCTTATTTAAGTCAAGAGAGGTAAGCTCCTATAATTAAACTGGAAAATAGACCACTAAGGTAAGTACGCCTCCGCACACAAAGAGAATTATCCCTTGGAGTCGCTGGCCATGGGGTTAAAAATGTACTAGTTAGACTTTAGTTCTTCTATATTAATTATTTTATGTACATCGGATACAAATATAACTCTTGCATATGTTTCTCTGTCAATACCCAATTGATGTAAAAAAAACCAAGGACAATATATACTAAGAGTAAACTTTGTTGAAATATTAGTTAAATTCTATTTTCTTTCCACTCAAATCAATTCTATATTTTTAGACTTTGTAATTTAGATTTTTGAGATTATAATGACATTCTTCTAAAGATAATAATTGAATTATAGTAGTTGTTTTCGATTGGGTAGAACACAAAGAGGTAGTTGACATACCTCCTTGATTAGTCTCGGTTTACGTCTTGTTTTCAGTTTTGGGTAGGACGCAAAGAGGTAGATGCATAGCTCATTGAGAATTCTCGATTCACGTCTTGTGTTTTATGTAGTTAGCCCATTTTGCCCGGTCCCATAAAACAGAATATAAAAACTAAAAAAATATATACCAAGTGTCCTTTTACAGATCTTTACAAAGCCCAAAATTAATTTCCAAATGACCCAAATATTAAAACTACTCAGCAACCCAAATTAGACTCACTAACCCAAAACAGATTGACCCAACACCACTACCCGACTAACCCAATTATAGATCCATTAACCTAGCCCCAATTAAGCCCAAAACTAGGATAGCCCAAATGGCCCAAAGAGCTTGTGGACGCAGGAAACCCTAGGTTTCCATTACGCCGCAAGTGCCTCAGCGAGCAACTCTTCTTCGCACCGAAGCCCTTGGTCACGCCACCTCCGGTCGCGCCACAATCAACGCGCAAATCCCCCCCGCCGCCGAGATCTCCGCTCTACCTGCAAAAGGAAAGAAATAATAGCAGCAGAACACAACAATATGGCAACATTTTTTTTATTATTATTTCCTTTTTTAGTTTTCATCTCGAAGGCTATAAAAGCCTGTCCTAACCTGTAAATTGGGGGATAAAAAAAAATACAAACACAAAAAAAATAGAGAATACAATAACATGAGTTTTTTTTTAGAGGTGATTATTTCTTATTTTTATTCGCTTTTTTTTTTATTTCTATTCATGCATATTTTTAAATAAAATAGTACTAAAAATAAAAGAGGAGTGAGTTTAGCTTTTGACGACGCTAAAAATTGAAGTTTTAGCCTCCGACTGCCGTCCGTGGAGGCGCGTGCAGCGTAAAGCCCCGAGGCTCCGGCGATCAGAACCCAGACGAGAGGGGGGTCTCAGAGGATTTCTGAAAGTTTTTTTTTAAAACTTGGGAAAAAATGATTTTTTTTCAGAAACTGATTTATATAATAGTATAAAACGGCGTCGTTTTCGCTTAAGCAAATAAGCGTTAAAACGATGCCGTTTAGAGGCCAGGATCCGCGCGTTGACCCGACCCGGGGAGGATCTGCGCGTTTTCATTGAATGGTCTAATTGCCATTTAAGCCCTTCCGCTTTTTTTCAAATTTACAATTATGTCCAATAGCTTCTTTTTCGTATGTACAGTTTAGTTCTGAAACTTACATTTTATTTCAATTTGGTCCTCGAGTTTTTATTTTATTTTATTTATTTTTAATTAATTTAACATTGTATTGAATTATTTTATCATATTATTTTTATTATTAATTTGTTTATAGTATAAAATCTATATATATTTTTTTATATGTATTAACCTTATATATATATTTAATTATTATTATTTATTTTATGAGATTTAATATTATTTATATTATATATTATTTTATAATTAGTATATTATTTATTATATTACTTTTTAAAACTTTTATATTATATAATATTATGTTATATTGTATATTATTTCTAAAATATTTTTTTCTTATATTATCTAAACATATTTTATTTATATTATTTATATTATGTATGTAATTTTATGATTAGTATATTATATATATGTTTTTATATAAAAATACTTTATACTATTTACTAATTATTTTTGTTTTATGTAATCATTTATACATATATTAAATTATTAAATTATATATATTTATTATAAGTTTTTTTTTTACTTTTTGTTACTTTATATATATATATTAAATCATTTTAAAAAAAATTATTACATTCTTTTTTTTATGTTTAAACATATTATTCCCTTTTTTATTTGATTTTGTTATTTCGTGAAAATTTCAATTATTGTTATTTATTTTAAATTACATGTTTATTTATTTATATTCCTTAGATCGTTTATTATTGTTTAACATAGTTCTTTATATATTTATGCTATATTATTCTTGTATTATTTATTGTATAATTTGTAATTACGTAAAATTGCTATTAAATATATATGTTGCCATATCTACTCCAAAACCATTTGTTTTATAAAAAAAACCTATAAATTTTAAATAAGAACTTATCTGCAAGAATTCAAAATTGTCGTGTCCTAACTTACTGGATATGACGATTTGTTATCTCGGGATGAGAATTTCAGGAAACAAGGCAATGTTTCGTGTTTGGAAGTTTGAGAAATTGTGCCCTAACGTGCTAGGTTTCGGTTCTTCGTTCGTCCAAATAACTAAATATCCTTTTAATGAATTTTGTAAATCATGAGATGATTTTGGTTACGAGGGTTTAAAACATCATGTCCTAACGTGCTGGATGTGATGTTTGTATGCTTTCGGAATAAAGGAATCTCCAATTTCAACTCAAATTGTTCAATTTTTTAAAGAAATCATGTTCCCAAATCTTTTTCAAATTCTCGACATAAGGACATTAATTAATCAATTAGGTACCAATTTTTGGGCGTTATGAGGGTGGTAATCCTTCCTCGTACGTAACCGACTCCCGAACCCGTTTTCTTGAATTTTGTAGACCAAAATAATTGTTTTAATAAATCAAAATGTTTTTCATTAAAGTGATCAATTTCAAGGTGACCCGATCACACCTCTAAAAAAGATTGGTGGCGACTCTCGTTTTCGTTTTTAAGTCGATCCCCGTTTTTAAATCAATTTTAAAATGGTTTCGACAGCTTGGCGACTCCGCTGGGGACAAGAGAGTCAAGCTGTAAAATTGATAATTTCATGTCCTTTTGTCCGAATTTAAAATTCTGTTTTTTAGAAAACATGATCCTTTTATTTCATGTGGTTTTAAATATATCTCTCTGCATTGCACTGCATGACCGTTGTGGTCGCACCCTTAAGTGGGAGTAAGAAACTATGCCTTCGTGAGGTTTTCACCTCCGCATGGGCTAGTGGACTGCTTCCGAGATACATCTGTACCTATGTCTTCGTGAGGTTTTCACCTCCATGCAGCCATAGGGAAATGTATTCCCCTGAACCGAACTCGGTCCGTATGAGCCTATAATGGGTGAGGATCGAGGAATCTGCTGGTTCGGGTACCTCAACTTTAGAGCTAAACCACATGTAGAAAACCTAAGGGCTTACCCTAGGTAGAACTATGTTAAACCCTAGTGGTCACCCAGATTGGTGCCCTATTTTGTTATCTATTTCTTTGTGCTAACGTGTTCTGTTTTGTTTTGATTGCATTGCATTCACATCATAGAAAAGAGGTGTTGATTTAAATTTGATTGCTAAATAGAAAAGTTTGTCATAAGGAAATGGATTTTTTGATAAAGTGGATTATAATATGTTTGTCCGAATATGTTCCAAGCAAACACAACGAGAGAAGACTGATAGTCCGTGAAGGAATACAAGAGTTTATTGCCCAAGGATTCAAGCTAACAAAGACTATTTGAGAATCACCACGGCAAGGCTTTCTTGAAGAGGCTAACAAGCATTGCGAGGATAAGTGAGCAGTAAGTCGCAGCCCAGATCAAGCAAAAAGGAGCTAGTGGAGGCATCTATTAGAAGTATGCAAGATTTGACCTTTGCAAAGAAGGGGGTTGATGTTTTTGCTTGGAATATGAGGGCAAGGCCGCATATGTAATCCATTTTATGTAAAGAAATTTGCTTTCTAGAAAAGTTTTTCTAATGAAATTGAATTCAGAATCAACACTTCTCTTCCTTTTTGCATTCATGCATTTGCATTACATTGCATCATTTGCATTAGAATTTTACAAAAGGACCCTAATTAGGTAAAAAATATTTCAGTTAACTTGGAAAACATGGAACAAAAGTTGGAGAGAATAGAGCAAATGCAAATACAGATGCAAGGGCAATTGACCAAGATTCAACAAGAAATACGAGAACAAATGCTAGAACTCCAAAGGAATGTGATAGGCCAGCTAACCCAATTACTAGCTGAAGGGCTTGGAAAATGGAGTGGCCCAGTGATCAATAGTGAGGATGATGATGAAGACATTGTTTATTCCCCCAATTCTTGTTCTCAATTATGTAAGCTTCTTTCGTGTTTTGATATTTGTTTAAGAGTAGATCTAGCATAATTGAGTGGACTTGCATGCAATCCTAGAAAGAGGACGACATAAATCTACCGGATTAGAGTCAAATCTAATAGGGGAATCCATAGATCGAGTTAATGCGACAATAGGGGTTTTAATTAGAAAGAGATTTCGATTAATCAACCTAGAGTCAGTTATTCTTACTCTCGAAAGAGATATCAATACAATTTAGGGATTTCTACGGATCAAGGCACAAGTGAACAAATCGTTTAATTCTGATTCAGAATAATAAGTGAAGTCTAGGTGGATTCTTCCCTGGGTATTGTCTATCTGACTGGTTTTCTTCAAATATTTTCCTAATTCATTCTCTGTTGCGTTCTTAGTAATTTGTTAGTTAATTTTAGATTCAAATCAATCCCATTAATTTGTAGGCTAAATAATAGAAAAATAGTCATTACTAGTACTTTTAGTCCTCGTGCATACGATGTTCCCGACTCACCATAGCTATACTATTATTCGATAGGTGTGCTTGCCTTTGTCGTAATTTTAGTTAGTTTATTGACTCATCAATCGTGTTGGTAGAATGTTGAGAAACAACTTAGACCGCCTAATCCATAACACAAGTATGATTTTGGTAAAAAGGGTTTGTCCCTATAAATATGACAACTGATTGGTTTTAGAAAATTTTAATTTTTTTGTTTTTCAAAAAAATCATTTTCTAAACAAATGTTTCCAACACAAAAAAGAATGATCTCTAATTTCTAAATTGAAGGTCACTAATAATTACTTGGTCTTTACAGTCCACAGCCAAATCTAGTGCTTTTCTAATCTCCCAAGCTTATTCAAAAAATTTGCACAGTGTCTTTCTTCTCGAATGTCTGAATCTATTGAGGACTCCTTAAGCACATTATTCGATAATGACGTGACAGCATTTTATGTTTACTTATTACATATAAAAAAATTGAACCCCAAAATGGAGAATGAGAGAAAAAAAATTTGGAACTGTAAATAGATTTTTAGAAAGGAACGATATTTACATCGAGATTAAGTGCAATGTTTGGGTATTTTGCGATTATCACTTAAATATCCCGAAATTTGTTGATGCGATTTGGAGTTTTTGCTTTTAGATTCTCAAAGGTTAGTCTCTTTTTTTTATTTTTGTGTGTTTGGCTTGAAATTTTTTTTCATGGTTTCTTTTCTGATTCAGGGTTCATGCTGGAAATGCATTTAGAAAAGTAGCCAGGGTAGGAACATAAGAATTTTAATTTCTTTTGTAAAACGGGCATTTACCGTGATATCTAAAGTATTAAATTTGTTCAAATTAAATAGTTATGTTCCAAGTCTTAGGAGATGTCCAAGTCGCAAGGAAAGTCTGGGAGATGCCTGCATTTTCTTGATCAATCCGAATAGTAGTCCAATTTCTTCAACCTTTCTACTGAATGATTTTCTTCCCTATTCTTGAACTCTCAGATGCTTGGAAAGTGGGATGTAACTGAAAAAGTAAAATGTCGAAACAATTTTAAGAATTGATTTAAAAACGGGGATCGAATTAAAAACGAAAACGAGAGTCGCTGTAACACCCCAAACCCAGCCCATGCGTTAAGACCAGATCTGACATGTCACATGAGAAAAACATGTTAAATCCTTTTGAGAAAATGAGTTGATTTAAAATATTTGATAAAGTACTACTAACCTCGAAGGTTGTTTGATAAATAAATAATTTGAAATAGAAATCTTTATAAATCGTGACTTTTGAAAATATCATTGATAGTTCGAGAAAAACTTTCCGAGTTAAAATATTTGTAAAAGTTTGTTATGAAATCCATTTGTTAATCTATTTTGGAAAACCTTTATGTAACACCCCAAACCTGGTCTCCGCGTTAAGACCAGACTTGGTATGCTACACAAATCGTACATACATTTGGTCATCTAATGATTCAAAGAAAACAGGTCTTCAAAAACTAATTTGGAGATGGAGTTTATCAAAAACTGAGGTTAATTTGAAATCTATGATTTTAAAACATAGGAGTTTAAAATTTGATCTCAGAGAAATAATTGGTTAACTTTTTAAAGAAATTTAAAAGAGTTCAAAGGAATTTGGAAACGAAATTTATAAAAGAGTTTTCACCGAAATTTTTACGAGATAGTGATATTTAAGAAACCCCTTTTTATACGTAATTTAAAGAAAACATTTATAAACTTAAAATAGTCAACTTTAAGTATCTAAAACATATTAAAATCCATCCACGAAATAAAATCCATAAAAACAATACTAGAGGCCTTATTACATCGCTAAAATAGTAATTAAGTAAAAATACTAAAGAGTAGTTTAAAGTTCATAAAAACCATCATTTGAAGTATGGCCTCCACGAAAGTCATCCCCGCCCAAGCCTCCATCAATTATCATTACCGAGAAGGGTAAGAAAACGGGTGAGTTACTTAGAACTCAGTGTGTAACCCACTTACCAAAACCACTGGGCCATGTCATCAAAGCATTTTATTGGGCTTGAGCCCATTAACTAATTTAACAATATAGTAATTAAAGATGCATGCGCAATGCAATTCCCAACCAAGACAAAATTTCCATCCGCTACACACCACCCGTACCAACCAGCACACCTGTGGGGATCAAGTCAACCCACCCTGCCAACACACCAATTGCAGCATTAAAGCCATTTAAAATGTTTGTGGCTGAGCCACCCGAACTAGATTGTGGCAGAACCACCCGAACTTCTCTTCAATTTAATCCCAACCCATGCAATCATGTATACATAAACAAAGCTTAACAATTTACATATGATAATTTCAACATAAGGCCCATACTACAAGTTGGCCCATTTCTCAATTTGGCCCATATGGTAATTTATCAAATCGGCTCCTTAAGCAATCCAGCAATTCGCCCATTAAGCGGCCTAGCAAATTGGCCCATTAATCAATCTAGCAAATTGGCCCATTAAGCGATCTAGCAATTTGGCCCATTAAGCAAATCTAGCAATTTGGCCCATTAATCACATGAGGCCCAAAAATTTATTTTTATCAAATTAGCCCATTGAGGGCGATTCTGTAATTTTCCGACTTTAACACCGATTTCATGCACTTACACAAAAAGTGTTAATATACCGTATTTTTTCGATTTTACCAACTTTACGAATTTTTATTCTAATACTTACGGTATAACATCTAACCCATGAGATAAGTGTGAAATTACACACCCGATTACGGTGAGAACTATACTTTCCCCGCTCACGATACCTAAATATATGTCACGCTTGATTAGAACACTAATACTTATTATAAATCTATACTAAAGATAAGCGATCTAGATCTTTACCCTCGGAATCTCGAACAACAACTATTTGTCAGTTTTCCCCGGTTGACGGTTCACAACCCAATGGTAAATCCCGAAAAGCTAAAGGCTCCGAAATACGAACAACTTTGAATAGTCGATTCTCCTCAGATGAGGGTCGTCCAAAACTCGGTGGAAAATCCCGGATTGCCGAAACAGCCCTTCGCTTGAATCTAGAGGGATTAGCGAGTCCACCCCTCTTTAGAACACTATTCACCACCCTTTTTGACCCTATCTTGTTTGCCTCCATTGACAAAAGATTATTAGTCCTTACAATATATATATCGGAATTTAAGACTATTGGTTTAAAAAGGCTTAATTCGCTTACCTTAAAATTTTGAGTGATTCCAAAAGAATCCCTTTGAAAGTATATGATCCAAATTGAATGACCTCAAGATGACTTCAAGAGATGATGATTCGGCTCTCCACTATTTCACTAAAAGAAAATGAAAGGAAATCATCTAAGAGAATGAACGATTATCGATTTAAAGGCTCTTCTAAGCCAACATATAGATTCGCCAAGGTGACCAATTAGCAAAAAGAAAACAAAGAAGATGATTCTTACCGATGGTCCAAAGTTTGAATAGAAAAATGATTGAGAATAAAATCTATGAGGAAAAGAAAATTTGGCTATGATTTAATGGTAAGGGAAAAATAATTTCAAGTATGGAGGTGGTCTCTAACATTCGCCATGGAAGAAATAAGAAGGAAAAATGTGTTTGAAGGATGAGTAAAATGGAGAAGAAAAGAGAATAGAGATGAGATGTTTATGATTCGGTTTTCAAGGGTGAGAAAAGAGCAAAAAGTAAGGTTTGGAACAATGTGCATTCGCAATGGGGAATAAAGAAGAAAAAGAAATGGTCTTTTGTGATTGATGATTTCGGCACTAGAAGAGAAACACAAAATGAAGCACTTGAGAGGTCGGCAAAATGACCAAATGAAACAAAACAAAGTTGTTTTCTCCAAGCATATGGCACATTCGGCTAAGAGAGAAAAAGATGAGAGGAAATGGGTGTTTTGGGAGAGCAAAATGACCAAATGGGATTCTATCTAGCTACCATCCTTACCTAAGCTTACCACCAAAATTTTGGCTCCCTTAGTCCACAAAGCCGCCCAAGTTCATGGACAAGTTGGCCATTCTAAGTTTCCAAAACATAACCCTTAAAATATGCCTTGTGTTCCCCTACCTTCCAAAAGCTTAGGATTTCTTTCCCAAGTTCCAAGCTTACCTTAACCATAAAAATAAAGGTCTAACTTACCAAATTTGATGCTTGGCCGACACTTGCTAGGAAAGAGCAAAAATAAATGTCACAAAATGCATTCCTAAAGATTCGAACCTCTTCCCTCAAGCAACACTTATGGCGCCAACTCCACTTTACTACTAGCTCATCTTATGCTAGTTTTTGACACTAAATTTCCTTAAACATCAAGGTCACTTGATCCACTTCAATAAAGTACTCGTTACTAATTTTTTTTCTAATTTTGAATAAATCCCGAGCCTTCTCAAAACGATATTAAACACACAAATTAAATCATTCACAAGCTAAGCACCAAAAACATGCAACATATCGATACTCAATTTTTAGGATGTTACAATTCTACCCCCTTAAAAAAAATTTCGTCCTCGAAATTTACCTGGTTAAAAGAGGTGAGGATATTGTTGTCGAATTGCATCCTCAGGCTCCCACGTAGCTTCCTCCGCTCCGTGATTACGCCATAGAACCTTAACCAACGGCACAGTCTTCTTTCTTAGCACCTTAGCATCACGGTCTAAGATTTTCACTGGTTCCTCCTCGAAAGACAAGTCTGGCCTTAACTCTACTTCTTCTACCGGTACTATGTGAGACGGATCCAATCTATAAAGCCTCAGCATAGAAACATGGAAGACACTATGAATCTGACTTAACTCCGGAGCTAATTCAAGCTGATAGGCCACTGGTCCTACACGCTTCAACACACGGTACGGTCCAACGAACCTAGGGCTCAACTTGCCCTTCCTTCCAAACCTGAAAATTTTCTTCCAAGGTGAGACTTTCAGAAAAACTTGATCTCCCACCGCAAACTCAATATTCTTGCGCTTTAGATCTGCATACGACTTTTGTCTATCCGAAGCTTCCTTTTACCGTGCTCGAATCACCTTTACCTTTCCTTCCATCTCAGATATCAATTCAGGACCCAACAACTGTCGTTCCCCCAATTCAGTCCAACAAGTAGGGGTACGACACTTACGACCATATAACGCTTCATAGGGTGCCATCTTGGTATTGGATTGGTAACTGTTATTATACGCGAATTCTACCAATGGTAGAAAATCCTCCCAACTACCTCTAAAGTCGATCACACAACCCCGTAACATGTCTTCCAAAATCTGAATTACTCTTTTTGACTGACCATCTGACTGAGGATGAAAAGCCATACTGAAGTTTAACTTTGTTCACAAAGCCTCATGCAAAGCTTTCCAAAACCGTGATGTAAACCTAGGGTCCCCGTCCGATATGATAGACACTGTACCCCATGCAACCTCACGATCTCGTGATACATACAAACTTTAGCCAACTTCTCGCAATGAGTAATCCGCATTTAACCGGTAGAAAATAAGCGCTCTCACAATCGATCTACTACCACCCAAACGAAATCCTTTTAGTAGGTGTTAAGGGTAACCCACTAACAAAGTCCATCGTTATCCGCTCCCATTTCCATAGAGGAATCTTTACCGCTGCAATAAGCCCGACGGTAATTGATGTTCCGCCTTCACTTGTTGACAAGTCAAGCACTTACCCACAAAATCAAGAACCTCCCGCTTTAACCTTGGCCACCAATATCGCTCTCTCTAGGGTCTCGATACATCTTATTCCCTCCAGGGTGCATAGCATAAGGGCTACTATGCGCCTCACGCAAAATCATTTGTCTCAAATCCGAATCCATGGGCATACAAACTCTTCCACGAAAAACACAAAGACTCCATCCTTGTTCATTCCAAAGTCCCCTATTACGCCACTTTCAACTTGTTGCATTAACGGACCCAACTTTTCATCTGATAACTGCTTTTCCTTGATCTATTCTAACCACAAAGGCTTCACCTGAAGTTCCGCTAGCAGACTGCCATCTTCATACAAACTGAGATGAGCAAACATTGCTCTTAATTCTGATACTACCTTACGACTCAATGTGTCTGCCACCACGTTAGCCTTTCCAGGATGATACTCGATTGAGAAGTCATAATCCTTTAACAGCTCCACCCACCTTCGTTGTCTCAAGTTCAACTCCTTCTGGGTAAGGAGGTACTTAAGACTCTTATGGTCCGTATAAATGATAGACTTCTCACCGTAGAGATAGTGCCTCCAAATCTTTAAAGCAAACACCACCGCAGCCAACTCCAAGTCATAAGTAGGGTAGTTGACTTCATGCGGCCTTAACTGACGAGAAGCATAAGCCACCACTTTTCCACCTTGCATTAGCACACATCCTAAACCCGTGTGTGACGCGCCACAGTAAACGATAAACTCTTTTCCAGCCTCAGGTTGAATCAAGATCGGGCGCTCACAAAAATCTTCTTCGGGCCAAAAAACTTTCTTGTTGTTTATCGGTCCACACATATGGTACTCCTTTCGAATAGCTTAGTTAGGTGCAAAGAATCAACGAAAACCCCTCAATAAAGCATCTATAAGAACCAGCCAAACCTAAGAAACTCCGAATCTCAGCCACTGACTTTGGTGGTTTCCAATCCAACACCGCCTCTACCTTCCGAAGATCAACTCTTATTCCTTTGGCTGTCACCACATGACCCAAGAAAGTCACTTCCTTCACCCAAAATCACACTTACCGAATTTGGCATAAAGTTGCTTTTTCTCACGAGATTTGCAATATCAGGCGCAAATGTGAGTCATGCTCTTCTTCATTCCTCGAATATACCAAAATATCATCTATGAACACCACTACGAACCGATCTAGATAGGGTTGAAAGACTCGGTTCATCATGTCCATAAATGCAGCTGGTGCATTGGTCAAACCAAATGGCATCACCAAAAACTCATAATGTCCATAACGAGTTCGTAATGTCGCCTTATGAATATCCGCCTCCTTAACCTTGAGTTGATGATAACCCGATCTCAAATCAATCTTGAGAAAACAAGCTCCTCTCAATTGATCAAACAGTCGTCGATTCTCGGCAATGGATACCTATTCTTGATCGTCAATTTATTCAACCGCCTATAATCAATGCACATACGCATCGACCCCATCCTTCTTCTTGACGAACAAAATTTGTAACATCCCGAAATTGGGCCTAGTAGGATTGGGCCCAATGGGCCTTGTTTTTAAATTTTTGAGAACGGCATTAATGCAAGTTAGACTTATTAGGTAAGTTATTTTGAAGGTTAGAGGGCTTCTATGAAGTCCCGGATCAAATATTAGCTTTGGGGAAATTTTGGTTTTAGGTGGAAAAACCCGAAGTTGGCGTGTAGGCCTTAAGAATAAAATGTAGAGGAAAATGACACAAGTGGAGTGTGTGGTGTAGTGGCAAAGTGACGCCACTTAAGGAACAAGGGGGTGACGCCACAAGAAGGAAGGAAGGAGGTCCAAGGTTCAAGTCTTGGCTTTTGCATTTTGGTTTTCTTTTTACTTGGACCTCGTAATTTGGCTATAGATTTATATTTAGTTGCGCATGGTTTAAGACACAAGAGGAGCTTGTGGCCAAGTGGCTAGCAGCGTGGATTATGTTGCAAGGGAGCCCGGGTTCGAATCTCATGAGAAGCAAGGGAGTATTTATTTTGCTGTCCTGACGGGAAGAGTTTCAGCTTGAATTTAAACTCTATCGACGAAGGGATCCTACATCGGAAAGATACAAAGAAGGAAGGTGAAGAGCTAGCTATATAAAGAGCATTCCAGAGGAGGGTTGACACACCTTGGAAGGCGTTTGGGCACAGGAGTGGTCTGAGCGCGATTAACACCGCAGTCCTATCAGTGTGTAACTCTCTCTACTCTAGTTGTAGAGCGGCAATGCCGGGTGCCGGGCCACGGCAATAGTAGCCACACGAGCGCGGCGGCGCACGTGTGGGGCTTCACGCGATAGTTGAGGCCATAAGTAGTATTCTTGTGGGTTGGGGTCGCTTGGCTGCGATGGGCCGGTGGGCCCCAATAGGCCCGTGGGCCCTTATGAGTAAATTGTGCGATTGTGTAGTATATAGTGAACTAGACTAGGTGGAACTTATATACATGGCTAGATTTATGCTAGGTGGGCCACACGAGCGCAGGGGCCGAATGGGCCCGAATCGAGTTTTAGGCCCAATCGCCCAAAGACGACTGAAATGGTAGCCGAGTCGCCAGGGTGACATTTGGGCCTTTGGGAAAGGCCATTCCAGGTACGAAATTACCGATATACCCTTGGTGGGTAAATTACTTAAAATACCCTTGGTGGGTAAATTACTAAAATACCCCTCAAGGGTATATTACGAAAATACCCTTAGTAGGTAAATTACTGAAATACCACTCAAGGGTAAATTATGAAAATGCCCTTGGTGGGTAAATTACCGATATACCCTTGGTGGGTAAATTACTTAAAATGCCCTTGGTAGGTAAAATTACTGCTATACCCTTAGAGGTTGATTAGGGTGATTATGTTGTTTTATGTCTATCCGATTATGATGGTAATTCATGTTATACTTATATTTGATATATGTCTAGCATACATGACATAATGCATACACGAATTATTATGTCATATTGCATGGGTATGATGAGAGGAGGGGGAAGATTGATATCCGTGTCTTTGGGACACTGTGTCTTTGGGACACCGTGAGGTTTGGCACCTCCAAAGGTTTGGTACCACAGCTGATTTTGTGACTTCGGTCACCAAAGATTTGGTATCACATTTGTGTCTTTGGGACACCAGAGGTTTGGCACCTCATTGCGACTCGCCCCCGTGGTTAACACCACCGTGGGTTGGCCCCACTTTGAGATATGGGATCGCTCGCTAGTGATTTGGTATCACACGATGGGTTGGCCCCATCATCGGATTTGTGATCACGCGTCACCACCGATTTGGTATCACACTGTGTCTTTGGGACACCGCAGGTTTGGCACCTCATTGCGACTCGTCCCCGTGTGGTTAACACCACCGTGGGTTGGCCCCACTTTGAGATATGGGATCGCCTCACTAGTGATTTGGTATCACACGATGGGTTGGCCCCATCATTGGATTATTCGTGACTTTGGGTCACCAAAGTGGTTTGGCACCACACTTATGGATATCGTGACTTTGGGTCACCAGTGGTTTGGCACCACCAAAGGTTTGGTACCACACGGGTAGAGAAAGGAGCATTGGATGGCTAGGTTTGGGTGCATGATATGCATATTTTCATATGAAATTGTGTAAGGGCTCTTGGATGGGGATTTACACACCGAGTCTCGATGACTCACCCTTTAGTTAAATTTTGCAGGTAATCATTAGATCGCGGATTTGGGAGCTGAGGTGGACTCGTGGAGGCCATACATATGTTTACTCGTAAATTCGTTTCTTTTATTTGGACTTATTTTTATTTGAGTTTTTGTTATGTAATAAGGCCTTGGGTATTTTATTTGGTTTCAGCTTTCAATTTGCTTATTGCTTATTATTAAATGATCAATATGGGATTTTCCTAAAATGATAATAAACCATTTCTTATTCAAAATTACTTAAACTCGATTTCTCACCACAACTATAAAGAATATGAGCTTTTTAACGAATGCACAGTTTTTAGACATTCCTTTCATGTGACATGCCAGATTCGGTCGTAACGTTTAGGCCGGGTTTGGGGTGTCACAATTATGGTATCAGAGCCTAGGTTCAAAAACTCGGCTGTGGGTTTGGGTTCAAAAAAATGTTTTCAAAAGATGGTTTGGAAAATGGTTTAGAAAAATATATATCTGTTCTTTTGTTGAAATATGGCACCCGAGTCTCCGGCACCAATCCGCACTGTAAGTTTCCTGATACTTTGCTTTGTTATATGCTGTATTTTGAATATCTATTCTGTGTGTTTGGGTTGGATGTGATGTTCGGATATAGAGTTGATTGCATACGAAATATTTGTCTGCTTTAATGGTTAGTTTTTTTTTTTGTATGTGTAGGATTTCTAAATTCTAGTTAAAAGTACATTAGGGTTATTGAATCGAGAGTGCGCAGCGTGAGCACAAATGTTGTAGGTTAGGTGGTACGAATGTTCTCAGTAGTTGGAAATTTCGAGGACGAAATTTCTTTAAGGAGGGTAGATTTGTAACATCCCAAATTAGGCCTAGTAGGATTGGGCCCAATGGGCCTTGTTTTTAAATTTTTGAGAACGGCATTAATGCAAGTTAGACTTATTAGGTAAGTTATTTTGAAGGTTAGAGGGCTTCTATGAAGTCCCGGATCAAATATTAGCTTTGGGCAAATTTTGGTTTTAGGTGGAAAAAACCCCGAAGTTGGCGGTAGGCCTTAAGAATAAAATGTAGAGGAAAATGACACAAGTGGAGTGTGTGGTGTAGTGGCAAAGTGGACGCCACTTAAGGAACAAGGGGGTGACGCCACAAGGAAGGAAGGAGGTCCAAGGTTCAAGTCTTGGCTTTTGCATTTTGGTTTTCTTTTTACTTGGACCTCGGAATTTGGCTATAGATTTATATTTAGTTGCGCATGGTTTAAGACACAAGAGGAGCTTGTGGCCAAGTGGCTAGCAGCGTGGATTATGTTGCAAGGGAGCCTGGTTCGAATCTCATGAGAAGCAAGGGAGTATTTATTTTATGATCTGGACGGGAAGAGTTTCAGCTTGAATTTAAACTCTATCGACGTGAAGGATCCCACATCGGAAAGATACAAAGAAGGAAGGTGAAGAGCTAGCTATATAAAGAGCATTCCAGAGGAGGGTTGACACACCTTGGAAGGCGTTTGGGCACAGGAGTGGTCGGAGCGCGCGATTAACACCAGAGTCCTATCGTGTGTAACTCTCTACTCTAGTTGTAGAGCGGCAATGCCGGCGCTTGGTCACGGCAATAGTAGTTACACGACGCGCGCGAGCGCACGTGTGGGGCTTCGGCGCCGATAGTTGAGGCCATAAGTAGTATTCCCGTGGGTTGGGGTCGCTTGGTGCGCGATGGGCCGGTGGGCCCAATGGGCCCGTGGCCCTTATGAGTAAATTGTGCGATTGTGTAGTATATAGTGAACTAGACTAGGTGGAACTTATATACATGGCTAGATTTATGCTAGGTGGGCCACACGAGCGTGTGGGCCCGAATGGGCCCGAATCGAGTTTTAGGCCCAATCGTCCGGTACGACCGGAAATGGTAGCTGAGTCGCTCGGGGTGACATTTGGGCCTTTGGGAAAGGCCATTCCAGGTACGAAATTACCGATATACCCTTGGTGGGTAAATTACGAAAATACCCTTGGTGGGTAAATTACCAAAATACCCCTGAAGGGTATATTACGAAAATACCCTTAGTAGGTAAATTACTGAAATACCACTGAAGGGTAAATTATGAAAATGCCCTTGGTGGGTAAATTACCGATATACCCTTGGTGGGTAAATTACGAAAATGCCCTTGGTAGGTAAAATTACGATTATACCCTTAGAGGTTGATTAGGGTGATTATGTTGTTTTATGTCTATCTGATTATGATGGTAATTCATGTTATACTTATATTTGATATATGTCTAGCATACATGACATACTGCATACACGAATTATTATGTCATATTGCATGGGTATGATGAGAGGAGGGGGAAGATTGATATCCGTGTCTTTGGGACACTGTGTCTTTGGGACACCAGAGGTTTGGCACCTCCAGTGGTTTGGTACCACAGTTGATTTTGTGACTTCGGTCACCAGTGATTTGGTATCACATTTGTGTCTTTGGGACACCAGAGGTTTGGCACCTCATTGCGACTCGTCCCTGTGGTTAACACCACCGTGGGTTGGCCCCACTTTGAGATATGGGATCGTCTGCTAGTGATTTGGTATCACACGATGGGTTGGCCCCATCATCGGATTTGTGATCATGGTCACCAGATTTGGTATCACACTTGTGTCTTTGGGACACCAGAGGTTTGGCACCTCATTGTGACTCGTCCCTGTGGTTAACACCACCGTGGGTTGGCCCCACTTTGAGATATGGGATCGTCTGCTAGTGATTTGGTATCACACGATGGGTTGGCCCCATCATTGGATTATTCGTGACTTTGGGTCACCAAAGGTTTTGGCACCACACTTATGGATATCGTGACTTTGGGTCACCAGTGGTTTGGCACCACCAAAGGTTTGGTACCACACGGGGTAGAGAAAGGAGCATTGGATGGCTAGGTTTGGGTGCATGATATGCATATTTTCATATGAAATTGTGTAAGGGCCTCATTGGATGGGGATTTACACACCGAGTCTCGATGACTCACCCCTTAGTTAAATTTTGCGGGTAATCATTAGATCGCGGATTTGGGAGCCGAGGTGGACTCGTGGAGGCCATACATATGTTTACTCGTAAATTCGCTTTCTTTTATTTGGACTTATTTTTATTTGAGTTTTTGTTATGTAATAAGGCCTTGGGTATTTTATTTGGTTTCAGCTTTCAATTTGCTTATTGCTTATTATTAAATGATCAATATGGGATTTTCCTAAAATGATAATAAACCATTTCTTATTCAAAATTACTTAAACTCGATTTCTCACCACAACTATAAAGAATATGAGCTTTTTAACGAATGCACAGTTTTTAGACATTCCTTTCATGTGACATGCCAGATTCGGTCGTAACGTTTAGGCCGGGTTTGGGGTGTCACAAAATTGGTGCTCCCCACGGAGACACACTCGGCCGAATAAATCCCCGATCCAACAATTCTTGAATTTGAGCTTTAAGCTCCGCTAACTCCTTCGGCGCCATTCTATAAGGACCAATAGACACTGGAGCCGTTCAGGGTAAAAGCTCAATGCCAAATTCTACTTCCCGATCTGGAGGTAGACCCGGAAGTTCTTCAGGGAAGACATCTGGAAATTCTTTCATCGTTCTCACACCTTCCACCGATAATTCCTTGGCATCCAAAGCACTAATGAAGGCTAGGAACGCTTCATACCCTTTCCGCACCAACTTCTCTGCCTTTAAAGCAGATACCACATTTGCTAAAAAGTTCATTCGTTCACCTATCATTACTACTTCCTCATCATCCACAGTCCTTATTGACATCCGCTTTTCAGCATAATCCAATTGCGCCCGGTGCTTCACCAACCAATCCATGCCCAAAATAAGATCGAACTCGCCGAAAGGCAATTCCATCAAATTCGCTAAAAATATTTCTCTTTGAATTTCCAAAGGCACGTCTCTATACAATTTATTTACTATTACCGACTGTCCTAAAGGACTAATTACCGTCATCTCTCTATCGGTAATCTCAAATCTAATGTTCAGGTTTCCAGCTATGGCACTAGCAACATACTAGTGGGTAGACCCGATATCTATCAAAGCAGTAACAGGTACATCAAAGATGAAGA